>JBBDGP010001474.1:607500-1207500 GCA_037952835.1 Lithobates septentrionalis | reverse complement strand
TTTATCATTTCCTGCATATACGTCACTTCTTCCAAAAGCATTACTCTGGCCCTTCTTTGTCCTCCACGACTTTGTTTGAGGATATTTGCCATGATTCACCTCGCCAAAAAGGCCTTATTTCTCTAATCTACATCAATCTGGAGGCTAACACTGAGGCACCAACCCTAAAATATAGATCGCAATGGGAATCGGAGATGGATCTGGAGGACATTGATATAGACTGGGTAAAAGGCTGGCAAAATTTACGCAAGTGCACCAAATCAATTATGGTCCGTGAAACTGCCATCAAACTATTGACACGCTGGTACTACACCCCAGCGCGGATCCACAAGATCTTCCCACAATCTTCCCATCTCTGTTTCAGGGGCTGTGCACAACAAGGTTCTTTTCTCCATACCTTTTGGGAATGCGAGAAATTACGTCCCACATGGACGGAGATCCTGAAAGTGATAGACAAGCTTGCAGGTAAACCCCTTAACATCTCCTTTCAACATTGCCTGTTGTTTCAATCACCTCCAGATTCCTCTAAACCGTTGGTAAAACTGATCCATTCTATCTGTGTAGCCATGCAATGGGTGATTGCCCTGCATTGGAAATCACCTTCTGTTCCTTATGCACAAGTTATTGCTAGAATAGACCGCATGATGTTGGCTGACAAGATTTATCACACCTTGCATGACACTATCCCTCAATATGATGCTATTTGGAATCCTTGGTTTCTATTTAGGCTCCAAACTTGATGTTTTTTTTTTTATTATTTTCTTTTCTCCTTTTATTTTACTTCTGTATGTTTTTTTTATTAGTGTTTTTTCCTTATTTAAATGCTTTATTTTCTTTTCGATTTAATTTCTAGCCATACTTTATGCATTTGACTTAGCCTAGACTTTCAGTCTATATTGACTATTATAATAGATTTATTTTCTCAAGCAGTAAATGTATATTTCTAGTCTTGGCATATAATTTTTGATCCCTGCATTTATGGCTCTGTCTATCTTTGTTTTATATTTGTTTTACTTTTGTTCTAAAATAAAAACATTTTGAAAAAAAAAAAAAAAAAAAGGGGGGAGTCAGCAAGTTTGTGCTGTGAACTTTTAACAATTAAATAGGAAGATAAATAGGATGTTTATACCATTATTTACCCCCCCCCCCCCCCCCCCGATGCCTGAATGCCAATTTAGGGGAAGTGGTAGTTGAGTCCAAAAACCACTCTGCATTCATGAGTATAATCTGCTAATGGGAGGAGTAAAGGCCCTACCTGGCAACTCAAAGATCAAGTACTGGTACAAAAAGGTGTCCATCTATTTATTTTACTTGGCCATCTACAATTTATATGTAATTTAAAAATCTGCAGCAAGACCTGGCTCCTTTCCAAGATATCGTGAGGAAATCATACCAGTCTTAATTTACCACAAGAACCCTGATCATGAAAAACTTCAATCTGGTGCAGTCAGTACATACTCCTCAACTTTTTGAGATCGGAACAAGAGACACCTATTAGCAAATGTACGTAGGCATAGGACACACACCCTGCCACACCCCCTTAAAGGAGCGTACACACAGTCTGACTTTTCGACCGGAATGGTCCGACGGACCGAGTCCGGCGGACAATCCGATCGTGTGTGGGCTTCATCAGACCTTCAGCGGACTTTTCCAGTGGAAAATCTGACGGACTTTAGATTTGGAACATGCTTCAAATCTTTACGTCGTAACTCCCCCAGACCCAGAAATCCGCTCGTCTGTATGCTAGTCCGACGGACAAAAAACGACGCTAGGGTAGTTATTGGCTACTGGCTATCAACTTCCTTATTTTAGTCTGGTGTACGTCATCACGTACAAATCCGTCGGGCTTTGGTGTGATCGTGTGTAGGCAAGTTCATTCCTTAAAAAGTCGATCGGAAGTCCGTTGAAAGTCCGTCAGAAAGTCCGTCGGACCAGTCCGGTCGAAAAGTCCGCCCATGTGTACGCGGCTTTATACATAAAAAAAAGATTAGTTAATACACAAGTGCTTTTTTTTACTACTATTATTCCTTTATACTGGTTTTGAAATTAACAAATGTAGCAATTAAGAAATTGGATGAAAGGTTTAGCACATGGGAAACACTTTTTGAAAGATAAATAGTTCATTTTATATACAACTATATAGATCAGACCAAAATGAGGGACAAATGAGGAGAAGAGAGGGACAGAGGGACATTGTTGCAAATCAGGGACGGTCCCTCAAAATCAGGGACAGTTGGGAGCTATGCAGTAGGCTGCACGAGAGGCATTTACCTGATGTTATCCCTTCTATCTAGACAGGTCACCCAAAAAATGCAGTGTATGCAGCAAAGATCTAATAAGATGTCACACAGTGTGGTGAAGGTGTTTGGATTCTAATGCCGCGAACACACGAGCGGAATTTCCATCGGAAAAATCTTGGATGGTTTTTCCGACGGAATTCCGCTCAAGCTTGGCTTGCATTCACACGGTCACACGAAAGTTCGATGAACCTTCGACCGTCAAGAATGCAGTGAAGTACAACACTACGACGAGCCGAGAAAATGAAGTTCAATGCTTCCGAGCATGCGTCGAATTGTTTCCGAGCATGCGTAGGAATTTTCCGCATCGGAATTGGTACAGATGATCGTAATTTCCGATCGGAACTTTTTCCGACCGAAAAATTGAGAACATGCTCACAATCTTTTGCTGGCTGGAATTCCGCCAGCAAAAGTCCGATGAAGCATACACACGGTCGCATTTTCTGACCAAAAGCTCTCATCAGTCTTTTGCTTGCCGAATTTCCGTGTGTACGGAGCATTAGAAGATACAGTCGGTGGCAGTATTTACAGTGTTGCTGAACATAGCCAGTGCTAGTATTTCCAGTGTTGCTGATCACAGCCAGTGACATTATTGAATTAAAATGGAGACATAGAGCATTTTGAAGATTAGTTAGGTTTAACCTAACTAATTAATAATTACACACATTTGAACTGCTTTATGCTGGACCCCTGTTTTTTTTTATTTTATTTTTTGCTGTGATAGTGTTTTTGCATTTGTTATACCACAAAGACAATGTTTTTATCACAATGTTCTTTGATTTTCTTAAAACATAAGATACAAGGTCAGGTACATAATCTCTCACTTGTGATATCACCATACTCAGGAGGAGTAGCGGAATGTGTTTTGATGTGTAATTCTAAGTATGTCCACACTGTGTGTGAGAAATATCCTATTAAAATTTATATTTTATTTATTACAGGTGCTTTTTAGTGCCATCAATTTATGCAGAGTTTTACATATTTATTATACGTTCTCACCAGCCATGCCCTCAAGGAGCTTACAATCTAAGGTCCCTATCTCACATTCATACATACACACACATACTAGGGCCATTTTAGACAGGAGCCAATTAACCTATCAGCATGTCTTTGGGGTGTGGGTGGAAACCGGAGTACCTAGAAGAACCCCACAGCCACAAGGAGAACATGCAAATTCCATGTGTGTAGTGCTATGGGTGGGATTGGAACCATCGACCCTAGGGCTGCCAGGTGGCAGTGCTAACCACTTAGCCACTGTTGTGCCTATTTAACTTTCTTTTGGCAATTTCTAAAAACTTGTGGCAAAAAATGAAATAAAAAAAAAACTCCCCACGTCTTTTAGCAAATACCTTAGAGGGTCTGCTTTCCACAAAGGGGTCATTTTGTGAGTATTTCTAATGTCTTAGAACTTCAGGACCTGAAAAATGTGATAGGTAATCAGGAAATTAGCTGCAAAATGTATGACCCATGAAAGCCTGAAGATGCTCCTTGGATTTTGGGCCCCTTCATATAGCTACACGGCGAAAAAGTCTCACACATACTTTCCCTATACTAAGGAGGAGTAGCAGAATATGTTTTGCAGTGTATTTTTAAGTATGCCCTTGCTGTGTGTGTACATATCTTTCCAAAACTAGATCATTTTGGGGATGTTTGTACTGTCCTGGTATTTTAGGGCCTTATGAAATGTGATAAGCAGTCAGATTATTAAGGTTATATACAGCATATAACTAAAAGTGGACAATGGGGAAGGGTAAGGGAGGAGGTTCTTGATATGGAGTATCAAGTGGAAAAGCGGTTACTTTGGCAATAAGTGACCAGGGGTGGTTTATTGGCGAGCACCTGAGGGAGATCAAAGATAAAGAAAAAATTCCGGAAAAACCTTTAGCGAAACATTTTGCACTAAAACATGATAGAAACATCAAGGGCATGCAGGTGAAAGGTATATATGCACTCAAGCTGTCAAGTCGACGCGGCGACTTCGACCGGGTACTATTGCAGAAAGAAAAGCGCTGGGTATACCGGTTGAAGTCCCTTGTCCCCTTAGGCCTTAACACCGAACTAAATTTACAAGCCTTCCTAGAACATTAAGGATTACGTATGGGTAAAATGACTCTAATTTGGGCATAATGATCTCTAATTGCCAAAACCATGCGTTTTCATTAATGCACAAGGTAGAGCGAATTAGAGCCTTGAATGCTCTTAATCCCCTTTACAATTTTAAAATTTTGACCCTAAGCCCCATACCCGTCTTCACTGTTCTATGTTGTGGTATTTTTTCATGTAACCGTATGCATTTTCCTCTCTTCTCCTCCTCTATGCAGCAGGCCACATTTTTAGTAATTAGTCCTCCCCTCCTTTCCCTTATCTATGCCTTTGGTACATAACGTATTATCTATAATGACTTATCAAGGACTTAAAAAAGTAAAAAACATCTCTTGATAAAATCATGCACTGGCTACACTTAACCTTGAAGACAAATTGCCAACACTAGGCGGTCGTATCCTTCACACTATATTATGGCTAAGGGACAACACTCAATATTTAATCACACAGCTGATTGGATGCCTACCCGTCAAAGCACACAATATAATGTGTGCGCCGGCCTCACCAATCAAACGTCCAGGAAGAAGCTACGCTAATGAGTACAGCGAAACGCGTTGAAGTCATCACGACGCCGTCAGGTCCCACAGGGCGGCTTGTGTTGGAGGAACGGAACAGCTGTGACTACCAGCGGGGCGTCACCAAACACACGCTGATGATGATCAAGAAAGCTTGGCAGACCTGACAGGAGAGGGACGCTAACTGACCACGAGACCGGTGGTACAACGCCCGATTTCCATTCACCAGCAGCAGCCTCATTGCCGCTCATACGAGCCAGCGGGACGCCATTCAGCATCAATGAGGACTTGACTTCAGAGTGTCCGGGGTTCCCCTTTCCCCCCCATCAACTGGGCGGTAACGGATGAGTGGAACATAACAAACTCTTGCTCTCAAATACGTATAGTATCTTTGACACAGTCTGCATAGCTGGTATAGTCACCGGGCGTATATTCAACCCGTATGCTAATGAGCAGCGTCTCACTATCGGACCTTACCTGCAATCCTATGGTGCTTCGTGCTGAACACAGTCTACTCATGTTTACGGTCGTCAGACCATTCTAACCACATACTGTGCCCAGCTGTTCAAGCCCTATACTAATCTTCACCACCCAGTTACTGCAGGGAACAGCCCGGTATTCCACCTACGCCTAATGCTCAACCCTGCCAGCTGGCTGCCAGGCAATTATCTATTGACCCCCCCACAGTTCCTTCCCTCCCCGCCCCCCCCCCCCTCCCCTGTATATGCTCCTCGGCAGCATAGTTCCTAAAATTAACCAATTACTTCCGATGGCCATGCCATTGTGCATGCCTACACCCATTTTGACTTACTAGCTGCCGAACAGCATATTAAGTCCGGACCGTGTCGGTGTCGTCTTGTATGTGTGTCTGGTTTTAATGTTGCCCTCGGTATAGCAATACCTTGGCTATAATTGTTGTTGTTTTTTGCCATATTTATACTGCTAACTTAGTTTCCATGGTTGCCTCCCACATTTTCTGTGGATTTTAATAATTTTCAATAAATTGTTTACATTAAATAAACCACCCCTGGTCACTTGTTGCCAAAGTAACCGCTTTTCCACTTGATACTCCATATCAAGAACCTCCTCCCTTACCCTTTCCCATTGTCCACTTTTAGTTATAAGCTTACGGGTTACAGCAATAGCACCGAACCAGGTGCGTGGTCAGAGGATGATCAGTATTTAGACTGATCAAAAGCTTACACAGTATTTGCCATTTTCCCCTATCCCCACCCCCACTTTCAGTACTATATACAGCATATGTAGACTCTAAAAGCAGTATACTCTTTTGTTCTAAATTTATGAAGAAAGACTATTTATTTGATATATTTTATAACAGCCCAGTAGTTATTAAATACAACCAAAGGAAAACTGTCTAAAAAATATATACATATAAAATGTTGTTAAAGTGGGGTTCCACCCAAAAAAAAAAAAATACATGAAAAATCCTAAAAAAAACCCAAAAAACATTTGGATATTTTTTTTTTTAACTTACCTCTAAATGCCTGTTGCTAGGTGGTCCCTTGTAGTCTGCCTCTTCCAGTGCCTGGGCTGGTGACATCACTTCCCCCTCGGCACAGCAAGGGCTCCGCTCTGCTCCCTCCCTCCTGTCAATCATCTGGGACCCATTACAGGTCCCAGGTGACTGAGCGGCCAATCACGGTGCGCAGCGCCGCTCGTGCATGCGCAGTGGGTGCCAGGCTGTGAAGTTGCAATGCCGGCGCCGCTGAACAGAGGGGGAAACAAGCGGGGCTTCGATCCCCCGCATCGCTGGACCCTGGGACAGGTAAGTGTCCAATTAAAAGTCAGCAGCTGCAGTATTTGTAGCTGCTGACTTTTAATTTTTTATTTTTTTTGACTGGACCTCGGGTGGAACTCCTCTTTAAGTGTGGGTACGCTATTGCATGACCAAACAATTGTCAAACTATCAACACTGAAAACTGAAAAATAGGATGGAACTGAAGAGGTATTAAATAATGGTATTGAGATGGGTAAGCCAATCTCTTCAACTTGTCAGCAACAAAACCTAAATGTGTATTGCCAATATTAAACATGGGCATTGGTATGCTGCTGCTTAAAGTAGAACTCCACTCAAAAATTTGATAAAAATGAGAGCCACAAACCAGTTTTTGCTGCAATATTCATCTTAATGTTGGAGCTTTCCTCCATAGTAGGGGACCAGTAGCTGTCCTCAGTCACATGACCAGCATTATTCAACTCTCCTTGTCTGAGCCCAGGTCATCCTGGACCCATCCCAATCTGTGACTGGATAATGAAAGGAAAAACAGCACAGCGGTAAGCTTATCCCTTAGTCACTCTGCTTTGTCTTCCTATCAGCATGCTTCTTGTTAGCACATGAACTGACTGGCTCATTGTACTTCTTTCTCTCACACTGCAGTCGTGTTGTACAGGGATTGTAGGAGTCTGATACCTGGTACTTACATTGCTTGCCTTTAAAAAAATACATTTAATGATATACCAACGATTACAGATATGCATCTGTGTCTTTTTATATCTGTCTAGAGTTAAGCTTTAAAAGATTTGAGGAAAGTTATGCTTTTTTCGATCTCTAATGGGAAGGAAGATTTTATGAGGAACTGATGAAATGACATAATGTTTCCTTTTCAGTTAAAGAGCAGTTAATAAGTTAAGAGTCTGGCATTCTGCTTTCTTCTCTTCTACTTCCTCTTTTTGCAATGGGAAAATAATGGGAGAGCAATCAATATGCAAGTCCATACCCTAACAGCCTGTGGACTTGTCTGTGGCCACCCCCCATCATTGCACTATATTAACCTACAGCACAGCTTATGCATAACCAGCTAAGGCTAGCATCTTAAGAAAAGGTCCATGCCCCTGATAAAGTCACATTGATAAAACGCATTGAACAGAGCCCGGGGAAGACTTGAGAGATCTATTTCCCTTATCTGCAGTCCCGGGAGCATGAAATAATTTTTTTATTTTTATTTTTTTTATGGGCTGAGAAGGAGGGCCCACGTTTGGTAGTAATTGCCCCACACTTATGTAACATAATAATGGATTATCTCTCTTCTGGCAAGAGAAGATTTTAGCATTAGTGAACGTTGGTGCGAAGGAGGTATTGCCAAACAGGGAGGTCAGAGGGCTTGGCCTTGAAGACAGCATCCGCTTACCCAAGTAATCCCAGATATATAAGGTGGCATTAACAAGTGTAGGCAAGAGGTCCTTCAAGGGCCTATGAGTGGGGTCTGTCCAAAGTAAAGAAATAAGGTCTGGGGAGATCAGATCAGCTTCAAAGTGAGTCCATAATTTAGCTGACCTCTAACTAAAGATGCCGCCTGGAAATATAGGGCAATCTGAGGTAAGGCAACCCCTTTCCAACCTTAGGCAGGGAGAGAATGGATTGTCTAATCCTGGGGGTTTATTTTTATTACGCCATACAAAAAAACGGACAGCTTTATTGACAGACAGAAAAAAGCCAGAAGGGAGGGGGTACTGGGATGGAATGAAAAAGTTTATAAAAGTTTTCGTAAAATATCCATTTGCACAGCATTCATATGGCCAAACCACAAAATGTGTGGCAGGAATGAAAGGTATATAGTAAAGGGTATAATTAAGATGAGTCAGAGTAGATAATGCCATCAGTATATGTATGCTGAGATATTTAATGGCACTCGATTGGCTAGGCAGATTTTAAATGAGACAGTGGTTGTGGGGAAGAGGAACCCCCTGTCAAAAGGGTAGGGACTCAGGGGTGAAGAGGGCAGGTGCTGGCATATGTTTATATCCTAAATACAGGTGTAACATGTTCCTTAACATGAGCCTATCCTTTAAACAGGGTTGTAAGCAGAAAGAGAAAAAATATGCATAAAGGCAGGGAGAAAAATAACTCAGTAAAAGCAAGACAAAGAGCCAGACTTGGCTTAGGGCAATGAGTCTATATCAGGTGTCAATTTATGTATTTTGGTAAAAAAAAAAACCCTCCTGTAAACCCGATAAAATATTAATTTTAAATATTACTCATTCATGTAATAAATTATCTTCCAGATTAGCAGCCCCCCAGGTAATTTCCAGCAGTGTAACTCTTGGCCTCTGAGTAGCTGTAATCAGAATCATCTCATTTCCAGAACACCTGCAGAGAGGTTCTCATGCGTACAGCTTAGCGTCTTTTCTAAACTGGACAAGTTCAGTCTGGCGTCTGTTGTTAACAAACAAGATCAACCATGTTTCCATTGAAGAAATATCATCTGCCTCATTAACCATTTTCAATAACACAAATGCTTATTTGAATTCTTTACATCAATCAGCAATAATTTCTGTCAATACCACATCAAGTAACCCGAGTATATTCTAAGGATGGCTCTGTGCAAAAAATTGTCATTGGCACTCCTAAAATAACCCTTCTCAAAGCTCAAATGTAACATAACTACTGTTGAGGATGGGGTTGTTACGACAGAACTTATCTGCTGTACTTACCTCTGCTTTTGCGATGCAACACCAATGCCTGGTCTTCTTTCAGATTCTATGACTTCAGCCATCTTGATTGGTCAGTCCAGGATGATATAAATCTCACACCTACGCAAAGGTAATTCCTCTGAGCATCAAGATAGAGTGTACAATACAACAACACTTTCCTGCAACATACTGATAATTTAAGATACTTAGGAGTAGAAATAGAGCTGGCCCTGTCAAATACATTGAAAACAATTTAACTCCCATTATCATAGCATTCAAAACATAAAACTGCAGTTTGGACAGAACTCCTATTACTCTCCTCTGAAGAATAAATTTATGTAAAAAGGATTTTCTCCTAAAATTTCTGTTCATAATATTCTTTAACTTCCCTGTTTATATCATTAAAGGCAGGTTTAGTTAACAAGAGCTTAACTCATTGATATCTTCATTTTTCCAGCAGCCCAAGCCTCCCAGATTCTCCTTATCAACTTTGGAGCTCCCTTTCACCCAAGAGGGCTTGGCATTACCAGACCTACAGACATATTACTATTCCTCCCAGCTGGTGTACATACTGTACATTTGTGGTTATTTCTCCATCTAAATAATGCAGCCAGTCATGGAGGCTGCAGCGTTCTCTTTGGGTGAAAAACACGTATTTTCTAAGAATATCCGTAGACATACATACTCTCCACTTATGAAGGTACTGCAATTTTAACATCGTCTTTAAAACGTACAGGTATCTTCAAATGTGCCCACATACCACCCAAATCAACTTTCCTATTAAATTCTAGTTGGTATAACCCAAAGCTAGTAGACTTCCTAATTGTTCCCAGTGGCCTTCAATGGACCCAAGTGGTAATGAAATATCTACATTGATTGTACTCTCAGGGATCATTTAAATAATTTTCCTTACTTAAAAAGGAACTAGTGATGGCTTACACTGTATTTGAGGCCCCATTCACACCAAGTAGATTGGAATCTTGGGCAGAATCATTCTTAATGGCACCCCAAACACAGTGTGATTTTAACCCATGTTTAAAAATTGTGCAAAGCTGATCGCTCAAAAAGGTGCACAAGTGAACGGGCTGCCCTATGCGCGACACATGGAAACAAGTGGAAATCATGCTAACAAAAATCATGAGCGGGAACGTTCATTCCTTCTACACAAGATGTGAAAAGGGCCTTAGAGATCTCCAATTTAGGAATACAACAGAGGCCCAGTAAGGGTTACAGAATATTTTCGAGGGATTCGGTACAGAAGCAGATACTACTTCTGCGATTTTTATCGGGACTGTGACATTGCGGTGGACAGATCGGACACTTTTGACACTTTTTATGGGATCGTGAACATTTATACAGCGATCAGAGCTAAAATAGCCACTGATTACTGTATAAATGTCACTGGCAGAGAAGGGGTTAACACTAGTGGGTGATCAAGGGGTTAAATGTGTTCCCTCACTGTGTGTTCTAACTGTGGGGGGATGGGAGTGACTAGAGGAGACATATCGCTACTTTTTTTTTTTTTTAACAAAAAGTTTATTAATTTTGAATAACATAAAAACAACAAAAACAGTGGAACATTTTCGACAATCCACAGACATAGTTTAGACAATAGAAACCCTAAAGCAGTAGTCGTAATCAAGGGTGTGAAGCAGGCTTTACCGGCTTCCTACAAGGTATGTATAAAAATACAAAGAAGCGACGTGGTAATACAATATAGGTGAGAACAGCTGTGCCTGGGGACCCAACCAGTTTAGGGCCTGATCAGGTGGAACCATTAGAGGGGATCCAGAAAGGTTGGGTACGAGTCTGAATCTACATCGAAATCAGGGTATTGACGGGGGGTGGGGGGGGGCACCCCTTAAATTCAAATTTCTGCCGATCTCAAGCTATTCAGTGCCCAACTCCAAACCCTACTCCAGAGTTAACCGTCACTCCCTAATTCACGCCGCCCATATCCTCTCAAATTTTTTGGGGCAGTTACATCCCATATAGGTTAGTTTATACAGGGGTAAGGCTGCATCCACCAGGGATCTCCACTGTTGTACCGTTGGGGGGGAGGGGTCATTCCACTTTTGGAGGATCGCTTTTCTGGCATAAAAGGCTGTGTAGAATACAAACAGTTTTTAGATTGTGTAGTCTCCAGTGTATCGACAATACCCAGGAGCAGTGGTATCAGGTCACGTGGGACATGTAACTTGCTAATCGAGTTGATATCCTTAACCACCCCTTCCCAGAAAATTTGGAGTTGCTGACAGGACCAGGTAACATGGATGAATGAACCCACCTCCAGATTGCATTTGGGGCAGATTGGGCTCCTGGTGGGGTACATCCTGGCTAGCCGCTCCGGGGTGTAATATACTCAGTGTATAAACTTAAGCTGGGTGAACCTATCTCTCACAGAGATCATGAGGGGAAGGCATTGCTGAATACCCTCCTCCCAATCATCGTCAGCAAGTGCCGGCACCTCCGCCTGCCATTTAGAGAACAATCGGGATACCCTGGAGGTGTCCAGCCCGACAAAGTCGGAGTAGAGAGCCGACAGGGGTTTAAGGTCCTCCTCCAGACCCAACATGCGCTCAACCTCAGTGGTCTCCAGCATAATAGGGAGGGGGAACTGGGCTCGATGGGCATGGCGGAGCTGAAGGTATCGGAAAAACATATGGTTAGGCACTCCATGATCCCTCTTTAGAGCATCAAACGTGTACAACCCATTCGGCGAGGTAATATCTGCCAGTGTTTTTATACTATATCGGGCCCATATCGTTGGGTCCGGGATGGATCAGTGGCAGTCTCGGATTCATCGTTGTTCCTACTTAGTAGGAACACACGATCTGTCTCTCCTCCCCTGTCAGAAACGGGATTTGTGTGTTTACACACACACACATCCCCGTTGCCGTTCTGTCACGAGCGATCGCAGGTGCCCGGCAGACATCGCGCCCGCATCAAGTCCAAGGACACGCTGCGGGTGGATGCGCAATAGTGTCTTAAAGGGCCTACATATACCTACTGTGATTTGCGCAGCTGTGCCAACCTGCCGCAGTATAACTGCGGCGGCTGGTCGGCTAGCGGTAAACAAAAAGTTGTAGTATCAAAAATGAATAAAAGAAAGAAACTTAAAATCCTTAACCACTTAAGCCCCGGACCGATTGGCTGGCCAAAGACCAGAGCACTTTTTGCGTTTCGACACTGCGTCGCTTTACCTGACAATTGCGTGGTTGTGCGAATTGACTCCCTAACAAAATTGACGTCCTTTTTTCCCACAAATAGAGCTTTCTTTTGGTGGTATTTGATCACCTCTGCTGTTTTTTTTCTTTGCGCTATAAACAAAAAAAAAAAAGACAATTTTGAAAAAAACGCATTATTTTTTACTTTTTGCTATAATATATATCCCAAAAAATATATAAAAACAATTTTTTTCCTCAGTTTAGGTCGATACGTATTACATATTCTATATTTTTGGTAAAAAAAGAAAATCGCAATAAGCGTTTATTGATTGGTTTGCGCAAAAGTTATAGCATCTACAAAATAGGGGATAGTTTTATGGCATTTTTATTAATAATTTTTTTTCCCCTAGTAACGGCGGCAATCAGCGATTTTTATCATGACTGCGACATTATGGCGAACAGATCAGACACTTTTTTGGGACCATTCACATGTATACAGCGATCAGTGCGATTAAAAATGCTGTGTAAATGTGACTGGCAGTAAAGGGGTTAACCAGGAGGGGGCGCTGCAGGGGTCAAGTGTGTCCTAGGGAGTGATTCTAACTGTGGGGGGGGCTACGTGTAACACGACACTGATCACCGCTCCCGATTACAGGGAGCTGTGATCAGTGTCAGTGTCATTAGGCAGAACAGGAAGATGCTTCTTTACATCAGCATTTCCCAGTTCTTCCTCTCTGTGAGACGATCGCGGGTATTCCTGCGGACATTAAGTCCGCGGGACCTGCAATCACACTCATGGAGCTCGCGGCAGGGTCGCGCGCACGCGACCACATGGCAGCAAATTTAAAGGGACGTACCTGTACGCCCATTTGCCTGTCCGTTACATTCTGCCAATGTAAATGATCGTGCGGCGGTCGGCAAGCGGTTAATGTGACATGATACACTCTGTGCATAAAAATAATGTCCTTGTATTTTTCAAGTGATGGGAAAAACGAAGACAGTTCAAAAATTGTGAAAGAAATTAATCCTTGTGATAAATATGTAGAAATAAAAAAAAAAAACTGATTAGGGATTCCACCACCAAAAAATCATGCAGAGCCTTCTGTGGGACCACACACCCTGTGATCAGGGACGCTTACCAGATTGTAGGGACCACCTATTGCTAGAATGGTCATACAGGCAAGCAGAACAACCTCTGCAGGGTATAGTAAACCAGGAAGCCTCTGGGACGCTCTGGTGGTCCTCCGATGCGGTCAAACTCACAGTGGGATATCCAAACCAGCTGCAACCAGAAGGTAGACTATAAAAATAGAGAGCTCCAATAGTGTAATACTGTATATATAACGTTTATTGAATAAAGCCAAATGGCTACTTACAGTGTTTAAAAAGCAGTAAAAGCATAGATAAAATAGTTTGCAGGCAAACACAAATTCTTTCACTAGCACCTCCGGGGGCACGTGGGAGCGATGGCGTCAGCGCGTAGCTCCGCCCTTGATCACAGGGTGTGGGGTGCCACAGAAGGCTCTGCATGATTTTTTGGTGATGGAATCCCTGTCTAATCAGTTTTGTTTTGGATTTCTACATATTTACCACGAGGATTAATTACTTGCACAGTTTTTGAACGGTCTTCTTTTTTTCTCATCACTCAAAAAATACAAGGGCATTATTTATGCACAGAGTGTATCATGTCACAAGCATCATGTTAGGTTTTTCTTTTTTTTCATTTTTGAGATTAGCACAACTTTTTGTGTATGTTTAATGTATGTTTTTGCTATGTTTAGATCACATGGTTAGTCGCTGCAGTCCCTCATTATATGTACATATTCACTAAGCTACTTTAGGGGGGTATACCACTTTTATTGATATCTGCCTTAGATAAACTAACACAACAGTATTTTCATAGATCATATTTTACCCAGGTTAGATTGTTTATAACAGGCACATTGGAATACACCTACATTTCATAAATGTCAATCGGTAGATAGAGATATTCTACAGCACTTTCTGTTTGTGTAGAAACATGAGGTATTTGGCATGACCTCTATCTTGAGTGCGAGACCAGACAATCCCTGGGTATTCTCAGTCCAATACTGGTGCAGGTGAGAGCTGCGCAGTAATTAGATCTGACACAGTCACAAGCATGCCGAGCATTCTCAGACACACAGAGAGCTTACCATGCAGGTGGAAGATTTTTTATTTAATTTTTTTTATCATATTACCATTCGCACCTTTGTGATGTGACACAGAGGGGATGGCAAGGTAGCATTGGATGCTGTGTGACCCGGAACAGGAACTTGTTTAGAGACAAGCTAGCTGAAGTAATAGGTAAGGCAATCAAAAAGCACTCTGCATATAACTACATGAATACATAGTTAAAATAACAAAAGCATTTGAAAGTGTATAACGCTTCTAATTTCCCAGAATTTTACTATTCCCAATATCGGTAAACCGGACTGGTGTCTAATAGGCATCTCTGGGGATATCCACTTTAGCGCATCCAAATAACCTTTCTTTGCCGAATGCTTTTCTACACCAGGAAAAACATTGGGCTGAACTGGACATTCGCTATAGACTTGGACATCAATTTATGGAAATGTCTGGTTAACAAAGTCCTGTCCCTGTACAAAGAAACGTACAAGTCTATTTGATAAAATATTGGGAGACTAGGCTTCCGGTTCGAACTCCTGCAAACATCAGACTTCAGTCTGAATTTCTCCTTTATCCTGTCTCCTCAAAATGCACTTGGACGCCAGTCACCCTCACAGGTAAAAACACAAAATGGTGTTTAAAAGAAAACAAAAAAAAACAAGTCAACAGTTTTTGTTACTTGCATTGAACTATTGTGCTTGTATTACTGTATATATTTTTTTTGTCAGTCTGTCCGTCCAACTGTGTTGTTGGACAAACAACACATCAAAAACTAATGCACAGTGTTTTCCATGTACTCCAGTTCCCACCAGTGCAGTCAACAAAAGCAAAACCAGCTGTATTTCTTTCTGTATGGTATGCATCTGGAATGCACTGGAACGCATGTAAATGCACCAAAACACACACTGTTGAGATTTTTCTGTGTCAACATACATTAAAAAAAAAAAAAAAAAAAAGAAAAGAGGAAAAAAATGCACTGGAACGCAATGTAAGCAAAAAAATGAAAAACAGAAATTGTGGTGTGAACCAGCCCTAAATCTTTATACAGTGTTTTAATCTTACATGGTTTTGTACCTGTGTAGTATGTATTTGCCTAATAAATTTTATTACATGAAAAAAAAAAAAAAAAAAAGCAATTTTGTAAGATTTGTCTTTATTCCCCCTAAGTAAAGTTACACTGTAAGGTGACCCCTTTAATTTGCCCTGATCAGCAGTAAAATTTGCCATGATCCATCCTACACACATAGACACGGACAGGTGTATTTGTTTCTCTAAAGAAATCTGAAATGTCACAAATCTAAACACTGCAACCCTTCAAAAACATTGCTATATGACGAAACGTGATAAAAACAGGGAAAATGGCGCTGCTAATAATAAAAGATCCCCCTAACACAGTGGGGGTAACGGGCAAAGGTGAGTATTTACTGAATAAACCCTAATGGGTTAATGTTATCTGAATTTAAAACAAATGTGAAGTGCAGTTCACTAGGCAGTGTATTAAGGCTTATGATGAATAAAAAAGCCTCTCTCACCAAAGAATGTGATACATAAACAAAATCAATAATAAAGTGAATCTTTAATTACAAGATAAAGTATCAAATGTAGTCGGTTTATGATAAAAATCTGTGAATAATTCAAACTGAAAAGAATATATAATATATATAACACTATAAAAAAAGAAAAGAAAAAAGGTCCATATATCAATATATAAATCCATTCAGTGTCCCATATGCATATTTTCATAAAAGTGGTTTGTGCTAGTATCCAAATATGGCAACTTTATATCCTCTTCTGTGTATCCAAATGAAGTGACTTCTTGTGCTCCCCCTGAAGCCCCCACTCCTGCAGGGGTAAAGAGCGTGTAATAAGCTGCTTCACCAATCTGGATATTCCCAGAAAACGATAAAATCTCCTCTTACGGACCAGAATGTGTATAAACCGGCATCCGCATGCAATAAAAAATGGGCATCCATAGGCTAAATCCGATAAAAAGTATATTTATTGGTATGTTGCAAATTTAAAAAGGACTATTCGTTTAAAAACGGGGCTAAAAACACTGCCCCACTGACAAGAATGGCTAAACACGACCAGTTCCTAGGTCTGGATGGCGTGCATTCCACAGACCAATACGGACAAACCGGAGGTGACGTTGACATCGATGCGTTTTGCGCCTTTTGCGTTTCGTCACTAGATGTCGTCTGAGGCGTAGCCATCTTGGTACACCTCAAGTCAATAAATAGTAAGTGGAGGCATCAACGCAGCTGGAACCAATTGTACTAAATAGCAGGCAAAAGCCAGCGGATGACGGACCGCTCAATAGAATACACAATAAACATGTTTTGCAGCCGCAAACACATAGTATTATATATATAAATTGGAAGTTTATATTTGGATGCACTTGGTCACTTTATCTAATGCACAAGAAGTCACTTCATATTTTCATAAAAGTGCTTTGTGCTAGTATCCAAATATGGCAACTTTATCTCCTCTTCCGTGCATCCAAATGAATATGGGACAATGAAAGGATATATATATATATATATATATATATATATATATATATATATATATATATTGATATATGGACTTTTTTTCTTTCTCTTTTCTTTTTTATAGTGTTATATATATTCTTTTCAGTTTGAATTATTCACAGATTTTTATCATCAACCAACTACATTTGATGCTTTATCTTGTAATTAAGGATTCACTTTATTATTGATTTTGTTTATGTATCACATTCTTTGGTGAGAGAGGCTTTTTTATTCATCATAGGCCTTTATACACTGCCTAGTAAACTGCACTTCACATTTGTTTGGAATTCAGATAATCTTAACCCATTAGGGTTTATTCAGTAAATACTCACCTTTGCCCGTAACCCCCACTGTGCTAGGGGGGGATATTTTATTATTAGCAGCGCCATTTACCCTGTTTTTATCACACATATTCTTTGGGACACCACTTTGTGGAGTTCTCTTTTGGGGTGGCTGCAGCTATACATATATATCTAAGCACGGATTTTTAGTTTTACATATATTTAACAGCTGTAGTCACATGCACATGAAGTTGCCTTCACATGACTGGGCCGAAGGAGACTAAAAATAGGCAAATATATGCTTCTTTTTTTTTTTTTTCAGGTTAGGCAGTATGGGTTGTGGGGGGCATATTTGAGATTAGTTAGTGTTAGGCTGGAATTACACTTTACTTTACTACATTAATATGTAGAAGGCTATGTGTACAAGTTATACAGTGCTTCTGTGGCACTGTACGGTCAGTTCTGTTCAGTACAGGGCACAGTGATCCAAACTGACCACAATAACAGAGTTTAATGAAACCTATAGCAAGCAAGGTTAATACAAAAAATCTGTGACAGAAGTCAGTGGGTCCTTTTCTTAGACCCCTTTCACACTGAAGGTGCCTTTCAGGCATTTTAGTGCTAAAAATAGCACCTGAAAAGCGCCTCTCAAACCTCCCCAGTGTGAAAGCCTGAGTGCTTTCACACTGGGGCGGTGCGCTTGCAGGACGGAAAAAGTCCTGCAAGTAGCGTCTTTGGGGAGGTGCAGAGGCAGTGTATACACTGCTCCTAAACCGCCCCTGCCATTGAAATCAATGAGCAGCGATGCCGAAGCGCATGCAAAGCGTTTCGGCAGCGGCGCTTTGCGGGCGGTTTTAACCCTTTCCTTGGCCGCTAGCAGGGGGTTAAAATTGCCCTGCTAATGGCCGAAAAGCACTGCCATAACAGCGGTAAAACTAGCGTCGCTTTACTGCTGGCGCAGCCCGTGCCCCAGTGTGAAAGGGCTCTTACTCACTTGCTTTTGACTTTTAAAGCGTTCGTTACACTTCATATTCCTGATATATGCCTGCTGTAGCATGTGCTTGTATGAGAAAGCATCCTGTTCTCTTTGTATTGCTTCCTTTGTGTGAAATCCCTGGTGTTCCTGCCAGTCCCTCAGCTTTCCTATTAAAAACTGACCACACTAGGCAGGAGAGCACAGTGGTCAGTTTCCTAGCTATGCTCATTGTACTCTCCTCTAATGATCAGACTTGTCCTGATACGGCCCCCTGCACAGCCAGTCACTGGGAAGCTCAGTGTGCTGCTGCTGCTACTACTCCCCCCCCCAGCTCTTGTGCAGCTGAGAACAGAGGATCACTTATTAAAAAAAAGAGAAAACGGGTATTTATGTTTTTTTTATATCTATACAAAAATGTTTTGCCTTTCATTTCTATTTTAAATTGAATGGGTTGCACTTTAAGTAAGGTGCTCTACTACACAATAGCCATGGTTGCTACATTTTCATCTACTCCCTTCCAGTACAGGCCATTTTTCTCAGGCATACGACACTGTACCCAAATTAATTTTATAACTTTTTTTTTGAGACACAGAGCTAGCTTTGGTGGTAGTCACCTCTGGGTTTTTCACTTTTTACTATACAAAAGGGTATAAAAAGGAAAAAAAAATAATTTTAGTTTGTTATAAACCTTTGCAAATAAATATCTCCATAAATTTGGGCTAAATATATTCTGCTACCTTTCTCTGTTGAAGAAAAAATAAAACAAATCCGTGAATAATATTTAGTCTGTGTGATTATAGTTATAGAGTCTACAAACTATGGTATATATTTGAAAACTGATCAGCACTAATGTACTGATTGCCAATCTCATTTCATGAGGCCCTAAAATTTTAGGATAGTACAAAAGGATAGGCCAAGGTATTTAGCAAGAGGCATGGTGAGTTTTTGAAGTTGTATTTTTTTTGTTACACATTTTTGGAAAATGAAGAAATTAAATAAAATGTTTTTTCTGCACAAAACACATTCTGCCACTCCTTCCGAGTACGGCGATACCACGTGTGAGACTTTTTCATAGCAGAGACGCATAGAGGGGCTGAAATCCAAGGAGAACCTTTAGGCTTTCAAGGAGCATAAATTATGTGTCTAATTTCCTGACTACTGATATTATTTCTCGAGTCCCTGAAGTGCCAGGACAGGAGAAACACCCACAAAAATTACCCCATTTTAGAAGGCATACACAGGTATTTTCTGAAAGGCATAATGAAAATGGAATTTATGTACTGGACATTATATCTTGCCTGTCACAAATAAGCCAATCGTATCAACAACAGTATGCTGTAATGGTCACCCCTGTATGAGTGGTCACGGAATACAGCTTAGTGAAGTGTCACTATAGCTCTCCCTGTCCCTGCAAACCTAGCTTACTGGTACTTGGCTGCCTCTAGGAATGTCATCTTCACTGGCCAGGAAGTACAGGAGGCTGAAGAAAGGACTCCAGTTCAGTGGTCTTCAGAAAATGGCTGAGACTGGTGTTTTGCAAAAACCTAGTTGGTGGGGACATGAAGATGTGTCAGTTCAGACAGCAGGCAAAGACATGGTCAGTAAAAAGGCAATGGAATAGTCCAGGCAGCAGGCAATGTGGTTAATAAATAGGCCAAGGTCAGTACAGGCAGCAGGAAGAGGCAACACTGTTGCTGGCTTACACTGGGACTTGTGTAGCGGTAATTACAAACACTGCTGCTGGCTTACATTGGTCTGGTGACACTGGGACTTGTGTGGCAGCGATCAGGTTCATGGTTGCTGGCTTACACTGGTGTGGCAACACTGGAGACTAATTTGGCAGCAATCAGGAACACTCTTGCTGGCTTATACTGGTGTGGTGACACTGGGACTGGCGTGGTGGTGATCAAGGACACTGTTGCTTGCATACTCTAGTTTGGTGACATGGAGACTGGTGTGGAAGCAAACTAGAACACGATTGCTGGCTTACACTGGTCTGGTGACAGTGGGACTTGTGTAGTGACAATCAGGTACACTGTTGTTGGCATACTTTGGTCCGGTGACACTGGGACTGGTTTGGCAGTGAGCAGGGATACCGTTGCTAGCTATCAGGAACACAGTTTCTAGCTACACTGGTCTGGTTGCATTGTTAGGGCTTGTTCACATGTGAAGTTGGGGGGGGGGGGGTAAAACCTTGCGTTTGAGCTGTGGTTTTACTGCCCCCAAAGCGCTACCCCTTTTAGCTGCAGAGGCAGTGGACAGAGGGTGTACACATTCCACTGCTGCGATGCTTTGCAGCCAAGGCAGGTATTATACCCCTGTAGCCCACCAATTTCAAGTGGATGGGGGCGCTAGTACAGGGTCCAAGAGGATAAAGCAGGCAATACAACAGACCATTAGTGAAGTGCCGCCAAAGACAATAATGCACCTACATTGATATCCATGATGGCACATACAGTCCCAACACTGATCTTAAATGAGGGCTGAGACTTTAATCATTCCTTTGATACCCTGTAGAAGTTAAAACTAATTTCAAGGATAATTGCACTTAAACGTAGACAATTATACAAATACTAGACAAGCCATATTGCAATTTAATGCCAATAAAATTACCTTTTCTTTTCAATCTGCAGCCGCTGTAATTTTCTGCACAATTTAGTGCAATATTGCAACCTGCAGGCATTCTGCATGCCACTTTGTCCTCAACAAAAATGAAATTACACTTTAAGTTTGCTTTAATCAGTTAGAAAGCTGGAGAAGCATTAGTGACAGGATAGTGCTGTCCAAAGCATAAACTTATCTGTTGTAACACAACAAATTGGGGTTTTACCCTTCCAGGTCAAGTGACATAAAGCCATACAATGGGATGCTACTGTATTGTCAGAGATTTAAAAAGCAGTGAAAACTCTGTTAACAATGGCACTTACAATGCAGAGCTACTGCAGAACATGTGACCCAAACGCAGATGTAAATAATGATACCCAAGTAGTATTGCAGGATATAGCACTGCAGACTATATTATAGCCAACAAATACTCTATATGCTTATTACCTCTGCTCATCCACCCCAATGCCTCTAGCTTTATTTTGGTGGTAGAAATTTTTAGAATGTACCACATTTAAATATTTGCAAGTTCATCGGTCATAGCTTTTGCTATGGCATTTCACAAGGAAGACAGGTGTTACACACAGGCTCACCTCTCATTAAAAGACACAAGGACTAGGTATTTTTCACACTAATGCCCTGTACACACGGTCGGATTTTCCGACGGAAAATGTGTGATAGGACCTTGTTGTCGGAAATTTTGACCGTATGTAGGCTCCATCACACATTTTCCATCGGATTTTCCGACACACAAAGTTTGAGAGCAGGCTATAAAATTTTCCGACAACAAAATCTGTTGTCGGAATTTCCGATCGTGTGTACACAAATCCGACACACAAAGTGCCACGCATGCTCAGAATAAATAAAGAGATGAAAGCTATTGGCTACTTCCCCGTTTATAGTCCCGACGTACGTGTTTTACGTCACCGCGTTCAGAATGATCGGATTTTCCGACAACTTTGTGTGACCGTGTGTATGCAAGACAAATTTGAGCCAACATCCGTCGGAAAAAATCCTAGGATTTTTTTGTCGGAATGTCCGATCAATGTCCGACCGTGTGTACGGGGCATTACGCTACAATATTTTATATAAAAAAACAAAAACAAAAAAAAAAATGAAAAAACACATCCATTGCTGCGATACTTTGCTTTTTTGTTATTGTTTTAAACACATTTCTAGAGCTGTATTCCTTTAGTCAGCAAACTACAGGCCCTTCAGTTATGGTGTTCCTCCTCCTGTTTTGTAGTATAATGACAACAATTACAACACAAGATCGGCCTTGTTCAGACACTTGTGATGAATTAAACACAAGTGCCTGTAGCAACTGTTCTTAAGAACATACTGGAATTAACCTCCCTAGCGGTATGATTATTTCGGATTTTAGGTGGTGAAAGCGGTACAATTATTTTGCATGGAAATTTGGCGTTTTATATTGTAGGTCTGTAATTCTTAACAATAACACACTTAAATCTGTCCAAACAAGAGTCTAGTAGATATCCCGGGTATGATGAAGTTTGAAACACAAAAACATAAATTATAATGTAATAAATAAATATAAATAATAAAAAAAAAACAATAATATAATAATAATAAAATAAATTTCCCCATGATTCACTATCGCTCAATTCTGCAAGTGTTCTAATTTACTATCGCTGTTTTCTAGCTGGTCTAAAGCCACTTTTGACGTAAAGGGACACTTTTTGGTTGCTATGGACAATCTCCAGTTTCCAGGCAGAAACAGTATATATCATATAAAACTGCATGCAGGGCATGGGCCAAAGCACTGGGGACAAAAGGGATGTGAAATAATTTCATACAGTACTGTAATCTGTAAGATTACAGTACTGTATGTTATGGTTTGTACATTTTTTTGAATTCGCCGCCAGGCTCCGCCCCATGCGTCGCGACGCTCGCAGGGAACGGAGCCTGGCACGGAGAGGCTTTGGAGGAGACAGAGCCCGCAGACACCGTGGGGGGACATCGCAGGATCCTGAGGACAAGGTAAGTAACACCGCACCAGGATCCTGCAATGTAATCCAGAGTGTGGCTCAGGGTTACCGCTAATGGGAGTGAAATTTAACCCCCAGCCACACTCGGGAAAACCGTCAGGGAGGTTAATCAAAAAGTCTGATGTGTGTAATAGATGCGAAGAAATTTGGTAGCACAAAAGGAAGAGATAAATGACACAGCAAGCTAAAGTCAATGTATTACTCACCCCCCCCCCCCCCCCCCACTTATATGTGATCACCACTAGAAGACCAAAGTGTAGAAATGTCATTAGCACACCAAGGATTCCCCAGAAAAGCTTTATTCACATGGTCACACTAACGTTTCAGAGCCACACATGGCCCCTTCGTCAGGCAAGTGGCTCACTTGCCTGATGAAGGGGCCCTGCGTGGCTCCGAAACATTGCTGTATAGTATGTGTACTGTGTGACTATGTGAATAAAGCTTTGGATCCTTCTGAGGAATTCTTGGTGTGCTGATGACATTTCTACTTTTTGATTGTTTACGGTTTCCACCTGGTGGTCATTACAGCACCCAGCATTACTACAGCCATTTTTGGGAACGTGTGCATAGGGAATATTACGTTTAAATAATGATATTTGAAGCGCTTCACAATGTGCATGAAAATGAATATATAAGAATAAATATAAATAGTCAAATAAATCCAGCGGTGAGTAAAAATTCCTAAAAAATCCAGCAATCAAAATAGTGTAAAATTATAAAAAATTAGTGACACCAAATGTGTAAAAAATTCACATAAAAAATCCACATAAAAATAAATATATAGGGATGTATTCAGAAGGTTCAATTGTACAGGTGTAGAATCCTGATTGGTATAGAGCTTTTGATCACTAGCAAAGCTGTTTAAAAACACTTGCTTAATTAAGGTGCTCATTGATAGTACCAATGTGTTTTTTGCTTCTATTCACAACCAATGTGAGAATCATAAACAGGCAGATAAGAGAAAAAACCAATCATTGTGCAATAGTTAGGATACCAAGGTACACAGGCAAACTTCAATCCACTCATTACGTTTGCAGCACCAGAAGACTTCACAATGCAGATAATTCATATAGCATTTCTAAAAAGAATTACTGCATGGCTCTCTGCCCCTTATAATGCCCCTTCTACAATGAAGAATATGGTAGATAGTTTTGCATAAAAGCAGGTGTAACACTCAAATGACAAAAAAAAAACATTTCACAAGTGTAAAATATCATGCATAACTTTTTCGTATAGTTGCCAAAACCATAAAATATCTGGGAGAAAATAATTGAAGTATAGACTTTTCTTGTGACTCACTGTGTTAGTGGGGCTGGGCCTAGAAGCTCCATTGACTAATGCCTTGTTCACACTGCCGCCGATGCCCATACACTGAGCGGGCACATTTGTTTATGTGACCTTAGCCAGAAGGTGCAGTGTGCAATTCTTTTAGGATGCAGCAGCTTGTCCTAATGTGTCACGTGAATGGATATGGGTAAGCAGCTATGAACGCAGACAGTGTGCACCCACATGCCTGTCACATTAGGATGAGAGGCCTGTTCATGGTGTACAGGCATCAGTGCCAGTGTAAGGATCGGTTCACACTGGGACGACTTGGGATCCGACTTGTACGCCCTCAAGTCGCCCCAAGTCGCCCCAGAAAGAGATTCAATGGGAGTGAATGGGAGCGTCTTAATAGACACTACTGAAGTCGCTCCGACTTCAGAGCGTACTCCCTGTACTACTTTGATCCGACTTGGTAGGCGACCTGTACCATAGAAATCAATGGAAGTCGCCTCCAAGTCGGATCTCTCTCTCAAAGTCAAGCGACTTTGCAGGGAAAACCCCTCCCTCCCAGAGAGCTGATTGTCCTGTGATTGGCCACAGCCGAAGTCGCCTGTCCTGGAGGCGACTTGAAGTCGCGTTGTAATTTGCTAAAGTCGCGCTGAAGCCGCGTTGAAGTCGCCGTGCAAAGTCGCGTTAAAGTCGTGTTGCCCCTGTGTGAATCAAGCCTAAATGAGACCTAACAGTCAGCAAAATTTTAATATGGTAACAATGAATATGCAGGGTTTAGAATTTTAAGCTAACATACTATATAATGGGAGGATGGCCTGCAAGTGAAAGCTAAAATATGATTTTTTAGCAAACCAAAACTGCTATTAATTGATCAAGTGCGACGAATAGTAACAGATCAATGGAACAAAAGCTCCCAAAGGTGTAAACTACACAAGTAGCGTTTAGTAGCATGCATCAGAAATCAAGCGCACACAACTGGAGCATTGTGTGACCATGTCAGATCCATTGCTATACAGTTGTGCTCATAAGTTTACATATCCTGGCAAAATGTATGATTTATTGGCCATTTTTCAGAGAATATGAATGATAACACAAAAAGTTTACTTTCTCTCATGGTTAGTGTTTGGCTAAAGCCATTTATTATCAATCAGCTGTGTTTAATCTTTTTATATCATAAATCACAACAGAAACTACCCAAATTACCCTGATCAAAAGTTTACATACCCCAGTTCTTAATACCGTGTATTGCCCCCTTTAACATCAATGACAGCTTGAAGTCTTTTGTGGTATTTGTGGATGAGGCTCTTTATCTTCTCAGATGGTAAAGCTGCCTATTCCTCTTGGCAAAAAGCCTCAAATTCCTGTAAATTCTTGGGCTGTTTTGCATGAACTGCATGTTTGAGATCTCCCCAGAGTGACTCAATGATATTGAGGTCAGGAGACTGAGATGGCCTCTCCAGAACCAACACTTTATTCTGCTGTAGCCAATGACAGGTCGACTTGGCCTTGTGTTTTGGATCATTGTTATGTTGGAATGTCCAAGTACGTCCCATGCGCAGCTTCCTGGCTGATGAAAATGCAAATGTTCCTCCAGTATTTTTTGATAACGTACTGCATTAAACTTGCCATACATTTTGACCAAATTTCCTGTGCCTTTGTAGTTCACACATCCCCATAACATCAGTGATGCACCTCTGTGTTTCACAGTTGGAATATTGTACCTTTCATCATAGGCCTTGTTGACTCCTCTCCAAATGAAGCGTTTATGGTTGTGGCCAAAAAGCAAAATTTTGGTCTCATCCAGAAGGTTTGAGACTTGTCTCTGTGCTGTTTGGCATATTGTAAGCAGGATACTTTGTGGCATTTGCGTAGTAATGGCTTTCTTCTGGCAACTCGACCATGCAGCCCATCTTTCTTCAAGTGCCTCCTTATTGTGCATCTTGAAACAGCCACACCACATGTTTTCAGAGAATCCTGTATTTCACCTAAATTATTTGTGGGTTTTTCTTTGCATCCCAAACAATTTTCCTGGCAGTTGTGGCTGAAATTTTAGTTGGTCTACCTGACCGTGGTTTGGTAGACCCCTCTTTTTCCACTTCTTGATTAGAGTTTGAACACTGTTGATTGCCAATCTCAATTCCTTGGATATCTTTTTATATCCCTTTCATGTTTTATACAGTTCAACTACCTTTTCCCACAGATCCTTTGACAGATCCTCTTCGTTCTTCTCAAGACCACCGGCTCTCTAGCTCCCTCATCACCTCCTCCCATGCTCGCCTCCAGGACTTTTCCAGAGACTCTCCAAACCTATGGAACTCCTTACCCCAATCTGTCAGATTAGCTCCTACTCCATTAGCTTTTAGACGATCCCTAAAAGCCCTCCTCTTCAGAGAAGCCTATCCTACCCACACCTAACATATGTATTTTTAATTTTCTCCATCTGATCATCCCCCACAGCTGTTAGGTTTTGTTCCACTTGACCCTCCCTTCTAGATTGTAAGCTTTAATGAGCAGGGCCCTCTGATCCCTCCTGTAGTGAATTGTATTGTAACTGTACTGTCTGCCCCCATGTTGTAAAGCGCTGCGCAAACTATTGGCGCTATATAAATCCTGAATAATAATAATCCATTTTACCCCCCCCCCTTTTTTTGGGGGGGGGGGGTGAATTACTGTCTTTTAAATCAAATAAAAAAAGCAAAATTTCAATTGAGAGACACAAATCATGTACAATCCTTGTGAGACATTTTGCCTATTACTGGCTCCACTAAGTTTTGGCTACCCAGAACCTTTAGTACATACCATGTAGAAGTGGTTAGCACTGGAAATTTAAACTGGCCAGTATGAGGCACTGGGGTATTTTTATGGGAGTTGGACAGCTTTTGAAGTATGTCTACAGTTAGCCATAAGTTTGCTACTGCTTTACATTCCATCAGACAAAAAAAAAAAAAAAAAAAAAAAAAACTTATAAAACCGTAAATTTCCATAAATGAAAACAAGGGTCCTCAGAAATTTTGCTGTACAGCTATATTTTATTGTAAAAAAAAATCATATAAATCATGATAGACTAATTTATTTGGTTAAATAATATTTTGTACTGCAGCAAAAAGCACACATTCTGTGGTCAGTACTTGGCAATACTGTGCGAGAAACATGGACATAAATTGTTGTGTAGATCCACATCATAATATGGTATTCCCATGTCAAACATGCAAAACTGCTTTCACCAGACAGTGGAGGTTCTACACTGAGACATTTGGGGGATTCAGGACATTATGTATGATGAATTCATGATCTATGCTGCAACAGTTCTTTCTACTGAGGCTTTTGGGCAGTGTGTGTATATATTACATTACACACACACACACACACACACACACACACACACACTATATGGAAGGAAAGGTGAGGGATATGCCTTCAGTTGTCAATTCAATTCTAAATGAAATATTCTGATGCAGACAGGTTACAAAAAGCAAGCACTTGAGTGGTTCCTGCTGGAACCCCTCTATTTCCTAAGGCAATCTCTGTGTCCTAAACATCTGAGATAAGCAGCTATTCGATAAAATGTCTCAAGGTCCCAAAGTTATAGAATACTTCATTGTCAGACTCTACATTTCAAGGACCCCGACATGATGATAAAACCTTAAAAAAAAAAAAAAAGAAAGAAAGAAATGCTGCTGAAATTAAACATAAATAATAATCACTTTTTTGTTTGTTTTTTGTTTTGTTTTTTTAACAGGAGAGCACCTTACAGTATAGTCTGGGACCAGACCAAAATGGTTTGCGTCTATCCCTCTTACTACAACCCCTGGCAAAAATTATGGAATCACCAGTCCCTGAGGATGTTCCTTCAGTTGTTTATTGTTGTAGAAAAAAAACAGATCACAGACATGGCCAAAAACTAAAGGCATTTCAAATGGCAACTTTCTGGCTTTAAGAAACACTAAAAGAAATCAAGAAAAATAATTGTGGTGGCCAGTAACAGTTAGATTTATAGAACAAGCACAGGGAATAAATTATGGAATCACTCAATTTTGAGGAAAAAAATTATGGAATCACCCTGTAAATTTTCATTACAAACACCTGCATCAGATTAAATCTGCTTGTTAGTATGTAGGTAAAGAGGGTAAATCATCACGCAGTGTTGCACAAGATGTTGGTTGTTCACAGTCGGCTGTGTCTAAAACATGGACCAAATACAAACAACATGGGAAGGTGGTTAAAGGCAAGCATACTGGTAGACCAAGGAAGACATCAAAGCGTCAAGACAGAAATCTTAAAGCAATATGCCTTGAAAACAGAAAATGTACAACAAAACAAATGAGGATCAAATGGGAGGAAACTGGAGTCAACATCTGTGACCGAACTGTAAGAAACCGTCTAAGGGAAATGGGATTTACATACAGAAAAGCTAAAAGAAAGCCATCTCTTACACCTAAACACAAAAAAACAAGGTTACAATGGGCTAAGGAAAGGCAATCGTGGACTGTGAATGATTGGATGAAAGTCATATTGAGTGATGAATCTCAAATCTGCATTGGGCAAGGTGATGAATCTGGAACTTTTGTTTGGTGCCGTTCCAATGAGATTTATGCAGACGACTGTCTGAAGAAAACATGCAAATTTCCGCAGTCAATTATGATATGGGGCTGCATGTCAGGTAAAGGCACTGGGGAGATGGCTGTCATTAAATCTTCAATAAATGCACAGGTTTACATTGAAATTTTGAACACATTTCTTATCCCATCTATTGAAAGGATGTTTGGGGATGATGAAATCATTATCAAGATGATAATGCATCTTGCCATAGAGCAAAAACTGTGAAAAAATTCCTTGAAGAAAGACACATAAGGTCAATGTCATGGCCTGCAAACAGCCCGGATCTCAATCTAATTGAAAATCTGTGGTGGAAGTTAAAGAAAATGGTCCATGACAAGGCTCCAACCTGCAAAGATGATTTGGCAACAGCAATCAGAGAAGGCTGGAGCCAGATTGATGAAGAGTATTGTTTATCACTCATTAAGTCAATGCCTCAGAGACTGCAAGCAGTTATAAAAGCCAGAGGTGGTGCAACAAAGTACTAGTGATGTGTTGGAGTGTTATTTTGTTTTTCTTGATTCCATAATTTTTTCCTCAGAATTGAGTGATTCCATAATTTATTCCCTGTGCTTGTTCTATAAATCTAACTGTTACTGGCCCCCACAATTATTTTCTTGATTTCTTTTAGTGTTTCTTAAAGCCAGAAAGTTGCCATTTGAAATGCCTTTAGTTTTTGGCCATGTCTGATCTGCTTTTTTTCTACAACAATAAACATCTGAGGAAGACCCGAGGGGACTGGTGATTCCATAATTTTTGCCAGGGTTTGTATGCATAAAGTTGTGTTAAAAAGTACACCACTTGGGAATTTTTACATTTTTCATAATTTGAACAAGCAAATATTAGATCTTCATCACAGTGGATGCAGATAAAGATGATATTTTACAAAAAAACTGACATGCTGAATAAATTCTCATAATCTAATTGAAATAATGAAAACTCGATTAGGTACATGGAAAAAAAATTGGGTATACCCCTACCTTTATCAACCCTTAAAATTCCATGTTCTAGATTACACGCCAATTTTTAGACCCTCCTTAGGGAAACAGTATTTAGGTGGAACCCATCCGATTTACTCTTTGCTGTGTGGTGTCGTTTTGCCAAGTTCAAAAGAGCTCTCTGAAGCCCTCAAAAGATAATTGATGCCCAGGTCTTGCAAAGGATTTAATAATTTGCCATTCCACTGTAAAGACATTATTCTACAAATTGTGCAGATTTCAAATGACTGCTAATTCGTCCGGCACAGGCTGACCAGCAAATTTTGTTCAAAAGCTGAGTCTGGGAGTCTAAAAAGTCTCCAAGAATGCCAAAATGTCATTGTGGGATGTGCGGGTAACTCTTGCAATAGGTGTTGTCAAAGTGCACGCATCTACAATCAGAAAGAGATTGAACCAATTCAACCTGCATGGAAGGTGCATCAGGAAAAAGTTTTTGCTGCTCAAAAAGAACATTAGAGCAAGACTACAAATTGTAATGTTTAACATATAGGCAAAGACCAGATGTACTGGATAGACGTGCTGTGGACTCATGGATGCATGAATAAAAGATAAGAGCTTCTAGCCACTATGAATTCTGCATCATAATAAAATGTGTTTGATGAGAAAGGCTGAAGTTGAACCAGAAATGGATCTTTCAACACAATAATTATCTAAAACACTACCAAATCTGACAAAATGGCTCAAACAAGAAGAAATTGAGGATTATCTAGTCAAAGCCCTGATTTGAATCCCATTCAAATGTGCAGGATTTGAAAGGGGCAGTTCATTCAAGAAAATCCACAAACATTTCATATGGAGAAGTGGTCAGGCTTCTGAGGCCAAGGGTGCACTTGCTTTTTGCATAGTACACCAATAATATATTGATATGATTGTTGAATAATTAAAAAGCAAGTTCCCTTGATATGTAAGCATATCATCATATAAGCACTGTTCGAATCAAGATCTAATATTTGCCTTTTCAAATAGGTTCAAAAAGTCTGAATTGCTTACATTTTCACATGACTATAGACCACGTTTCTATCAATCTTGATTTTCCTGGGCAACTATTTTTAAACTGTATCAAGATTGTGCCATACAGGGAGATTAGTGGCAATAGAGCGTAGATGCATTCTTTTATAGCTTTCACATCACTCACCCATCATTACAGTTTCTCTGCAGACTCCAGGTCATTGTGTATTCTCCGACTGAATAAACTAGTAATACTGACGGTACAAATAGATAACTGAATTCAATGTGCATCACAAAGGACAAATGTTGTAGTCAAAAAAACCCAATTTCTTAATAAGTCATTATGTTACCAAGCTTATGCTATTTTTCTAATGAAAGTAATTACTTTAAAATAACTCATGTCTTATTCAATTCATTTTCTTAATTGCAAATAGTTAAGCACATCAACCAATCAGAATTCAAAGTCAGGCTGGTACAGGTTTCCGGTTGTCTGCTATTGGTTACTGCATAATTAGCACTTAATAGTTACAAGGGCAAACATTTTTTTCATCAGCTTACAGGAAAAGTGGTTGAATGTTCTTTTATAATACAGTGTTACTAATCCAATTACTCCAGTACAAAAGAAGATCACTTGGTTAATACATGGCTTAGAATAAGAGCTATGATTCTCCAACTTAACATGATGTAGCTGTATATCAGTCACTGCTGAGATGATGAAGATGGTTTGAACTCATTTCACATTTCTTGGCTTTCCAGGATTCATGGAGCTGCTGGAGATGTTTATAAGTTTTCAAGCTTACATTCAGTGCTGGGTGGATTTCATTAATGCCAGACTCTCCCATCAGCGAAAGGCCACAGATCCCAAAATATGCATGCAAGGGATCTAGAATGATGTAAAGTATACAGGTTATTCTTTTTTTTCAACAAGGTAATTCAATACGTTGGTGGGTACATCTACTATAATTTGTTCAGTTTGGGCTGCCATGTATAGATATTTAAAGGGTGCAAGGCCGCTGCATTAGTAACATGTTATACCCTGAATATGGTGTACTTATTCTTTAACCGGTTCCCGACCGGCGCACGCCGATGTACGTCAGCAGAATGGCACGGCTGGGCAAATGGGCGTACCCGTACGTCCCTTTGAATTTGCCGCTGTGCCATTGTGTGCGCGCCGCCGGCCGGGAGCTCCGTGAGTCGGGTCCCGCGGACTCGATCGCCGCGGGGATACGTGCAATCGCCTTACGGAGGGGACGAACGGGGAGATGCTAAAGTAAACAAGCATCTCCCCATTCTGCCTAGTGACAGTGTCACTGATCTCTGCTCTCTGTGATTGGGAGCAGAGATCAGTGGCGTGTCACATGTAGCCACGCCCTTCCACAGTTGGTAACACATCCCTAGGACATACTTAACCCCTCCCTAGCCCCCTAGTGGTTAACCCCTTCACTGCCAGTGTCATTTACACAGGAATCAGTGCATTTGTATAGCACTGATTGCTGTATAAATGACAATGGTCCCAAAAATGTGTAAAAAATGTCCGATGTGTCCGCCATAATATCGCAGTCACGATAAAAATCGCTGATCGCCGCCATTACTAGTAAAAAAAAAAATTAATAATAAAAATGCCATAAAACTATCCCCTATTTTGTAAACGCTATAACTTTTGCGCAAACCAATCAATAAAAATGCTTATTGCGATTTTTTTTTTACCAAAAATATGTAGAAGAATACGTATCGGCCTAAACTGAGGAAAAAATATGTTTTTTTAAATATTTTTTGGGGATATTTATTATAGCAAAAAGTAAAAAAAATGCGTTTTTTTTTCAAAATTGTCGCTATTTTTTTGTTTATAGCGCAAAAAATAAAAATCGCAGAGGTGATCAAATACCACCAAAAGAAAGCTCTATTTGTGGGAAAAAAAAAGGACGTCAATATTGTTTGGGAGCCACGTCGCACGACCGTGCAATTGTCAGTTAAAGCGACGCAGTGCCGAATCGCAAAAAACGCACTGGTCAGGAAGGGGATAAATTCTTCCGGGGCTGAAGTGGTTAAAAGCCATCAACCAATGATGCATACTATTACAAACGTCATCCATTCAGTCATGTTTTTTCAAAGAAAATATCAGTTTACACTTTGTTTTTACATCCACCCACTGTTGTCCTTATCGACCAAGATTCATCCCTGCTGTCAGTGGGAGTTCCCTGCCGACAGCAAAACGAAAACAAAAAAGTTAAATGGCTGTAAATGGATGATGCTTGTTTTTGCTTCTGCCCACCGACAAACCACCATGACTCTGGGCCAGGGTTGTAGGGAAGAGGCCCTTAACATGGGGACAAGTTGCTTTGTTGGGGGGCGTTTTTTCTCATTGATAGTTCCTTTGTTTACATTCTGCGGTCAGCCATGAATCTCCTGGCTGACAAGGATGAGCCATTGGTTAAGGAGCTGGCACTCACCGTCGTCCTACCAACCAAATGACCATCGCAGGGATGAGTCCTGGTTGTTCGCCGGTGGGCAGAATATAAAACGGACGTTGTCCATTTACAACCCTTTACATGTGTGTTTAAGTAGATTGGGCACTGATGACTTGTTCGGTTTGAAAAAATGGACAAAAATGGAAATGGATGTAAACAGATGCTCATCCATTTACATCCATTAACCCACAGAAATGCCCTGTTGTCTGTTTCTCATCTAAAAATGAATAGATAAGAAATAGGCAAGGGGAAAGTCTGTATAAAAGGGGTAAGAATAATATACAGTAACTATGTATAGAAAATAATATACAGATTTCTTTATGGTAGTAAACTTTAGGAAAACTAAAAAAAGAAATTTCCTCCTGCAAGGTAAGGTAATAACAGTGTGCTAGTATGCATTGCATACTAACACATTATGAAAAACTTACCTTGAAACTAAGCCCTCCAGCGGCACACAGTCACCGTTAAGAGGGCTTCCATCTTCACTCGGTCTTCCTTCCGGATCCGTGGGCTCTGGACACTAGAATGGCCAAGTCACAATGACATCACTACAGCGCAGAAGCACGAGAGTCACAGCCACGGCACAGGTATGCCATTCCCTCAGAGCGCATGCGCTGGTGACGTCACCGGCTGCCAAACAAGTGGATATCTCCAAAACGGGGTACATTTAGGAGATCTTCATTTTACCTACAGGTAAGCTTTATTATAAGCTTACCTGTAGGTAAAAATCACAGAGGGGAGTTTACTATCAGTTGACATTTGTGTGCCCCTTTTTATTAATTAGAGGTTGCATCTGCTCCATTTTTTAGGTTTAGAAGCGTGGTTCAAGTTTGTGCTTGCACCACACTTTGTAATTCCCCCCCATTATGCATAAAATTACGATTCATGGCAAGAAATAAATGGTTACCTGGGTGACTATCTGGCCATTTAGCAAAACCTCCAACAAGGCGGTCCTGGGTAGAAAGGATAAAATTTCTGTTTTTCTCAAAATTTGTGTAGTTGAAGATATTTAACAGCTGAAATAAGTGAAAATAGGAAAGAATGTCAGCAACTTAAATAGATAAACTACCTTCAAAGATGGTTTAAAGTTTTACAATCAATACGGTTTCAGTTGTACAAAAATTTACCCTTAAAGTTGCTCCCACCCAAAAGGAGTAACAGGTGTCAACTGGTTTATTGGGTCTCCCATGGAAACCATTTTGTTGCCTCAAGATACACCATCTTCGTATTCTGTTTAATTCTCTCTCAGAAAATACATCTTCAAGTTTTCCCATGAGATAAAGAGAAGCAATTCCGCAAAATGTGGAACCACCTGATCAAATGAGAATGAAAAACACAATTATTCAACACAAGTTACAAATGCATTCTTAAAAAATATCCAGCTGTACCTAGATTTTATTTTTTTGTGTGTTATAAATTGTTCCTGTTTAGAAGTTTGAACCTCCAGCAACTCCAGTTCCCAGACGCTATAGTTATTACTATTACATGGGTAGCTCAAATTTTTGCACAGATCACACTATGTTCAGAATCAGCATAGATATTAGAGGGCGATCAAACTTGCAAACTTACCTCAGAACAGGAAATTTAAGATGACATATACAGACTTTTTAGTAGCTACATTATGCTACTAAAAAGGCTAGTGTTTAATTGTAGAACAAAGAGTGCCTCATGGTATAAGATACAAAAGCAGCATGCAGCAGCCAGTAACACTTTTAGAGCATTGGATTAATCACTACTGCATACCCAGTTTGTGGTTTTTGAAATAGGTTCTCCATTAAGTAATGCAAAAAACTGATAATATTTTAGTAGCATGACTAAGCTACTAAAATAACTTGTATAGGTCTGGCCTAAATGGGTACAAGGTCGTCTTTGATAAATTAACAAGTCTGGCAAGTCACTGACAGCAAAAATATTCAAACTGGCTAACTTTCTGCTCATATTTATGGGTTAAAGCGGAGCTCCACCCTAAAGTGAAACTTCCGCTCATCGGATTCCTCTCCCCCTCCGGTGTCACAATTGGCACCTTTCAGGGGGGAGGGGGTGCAGATACCTGTCTAATACACACTTCCGGGCATAGATAGCCGCAGAATAGCCGCACAACCCCCCCCCCCCCCCCCCGTTGTGTTCTGGAAAACACACAGTTCCCAGAACACAACGGGGACCAGTGAAGATGCGCAGCGCGCCTCGTGCATGCGCAGTAGGGAACCGGGCAGTGAAGCCGCAACGCTTCAATTCCTGATTCCCTGACCGAGGATGGCGGCGGGGGGCAGCCGAGAGACGATCGATCGGCTTCAGCTGCCGACATCGCTGGACCCTGGGACAGGTAAGTGTCCATTTATTAAAAGTCAGCAGCTGTAGTATTTGTAGCTGCTGGCTTTTAATCATTTTTTTTTAAGGTGGAGCTCCGCTTTAACGTTACAGTTTGTTAAAAATCATGTGAATTCCTTGGCCTTCTGATCCTCCTCCTCGGAAAGATTTACTGTGAGAAGAAAGAGGATGATCAGAAGGCTGGGCCATGAGGAAAAGGAAGATCAAGAGAATCTGGGGGCCAGGTCATGAGGCCACAAGGGCTGTAAAGAGCAGAATCAGTCGGATGGGCCCCGAGGAGGGGGGAGGATCAGTCGGATGGGCCCCGAGGAGGGGGGAGGATCAGTCGGATGGGCCCCGAGGAGGGGGGAGGATCAGTCGGATGGGCCCCGAGGAGGGGGGAGGATCAGTCGGATGGGCCCCGAGGAGGGGGGAGGATCAGTCGGATGGGCCCCGAGGAGGGGGGAGGATCAGTCGGATGGGCCCCGAGGAGGGGGGAGGATCAGTCGGATGGGCCCCGAGGAGGGGGGAGGATCAGTCGGATGGGCCCCGAGGAGGGGGGAGGATCAGTCGGATGGGCCCCGAGGAGGGGGGAGGATCAGTCGGATGGGCCCCGAGGAGGGGGGAGGATCAGTCGGATGGGCCCCGAGGAGGGGGGAGGATCAGTCGGATGGGCCCCGAGGAGGGGGGAGGATCAGTCGGATGGGCCCCGAGGAGGGGGAGGATCAGTCGGATGGGCCCCGAGGAGGGGGGAGGATCAGTCGGATGGGCCCCGAGGAGGGGGGAGGATCAGTCGGATGGGCCCCGAGGAGGGGGGGAGGATCAGTCGGATGGGCCCCGAGGAGGGGGGAGGATCAGTCGGATGGGCCCCGAGGAGGGGGGAGGATCAGTCGGATGGGCCCCGAGGAGGGGGGAGGATCAGTCGGATGGGCCCCGAGGAGGGGGGAGGATCAGTCGGATGGGCCCCGAGGAGGGGGGAGGATCAGTCGGATGGGCCCCGAGGAGGGGGGAGGGTCAGACAGCTGGGCCCCGAGGAGGGGGGAGGGTCAGACAGCTGGGCCCTGAGGAGGGGGGAGGATCAGACAGCTGGGCCCCGAGGAGGGGGGAGGATCAGACAGCTGGGCCCCGAGGAGGGGGGAGGATCAGACAGCTGGGTCCCGAGGAGGGGGGAGGATCAGACAGCTGGGCCCCGAGGAGGGGGGAGGATCAGCAGGCTGGGCCCCGAGGAGGAAGAGGATCAGCAGGCTGGGCCCCGAGGAGGAAGAGGATAAGCAGGCTGGGCCCCGAGGAGGAGGAGGAAGAGGATCAGCAGGCTGGGCCCAGAGGAGGAGGAGGAAGAGGATCAGCAGACTGGGCCCCGAGGAGGAAGAGGATCAGCAGGCTGGGCCCAGAGGAGGAGGAGGAGGAAGAGGATCAGCAAACTGGGCCCCGAGGAGGAAGAGGATCAGCAGACTGGGCCCCGAGGAGGAAGAGGATCAGCAGACTGGGCCCCGAGGAGGAGGAGGAAGAGGATCAGCAGGCTGGGCCCAGAGGAGGAGGAGGAAGAGGATCAGCAGGCTGGGCCCAGAGGAGGAGGAGGAAGAGGATCAGCAGGCTGGGCCCAGAGGAGGAGGAGGAAGAGGATCAGCAGACTGGGCCCCGAGGAGGAAGAGGATCAGCAGACTGGGCCCCGAGGAGGAAGAGGATCAGCAGGCTGGGCCCCGAGGAGGAAGAGGATCAGCAGGCTGGGCCCCGAGGAGGAAGAGGATCAGCAGGCTGGGCCCCGAGGAGGAGGAGGATCAGCAGGCTGGGCCCCGAGGAGGAGGAGGATCAGCAGACTGGGCCCCGAGGAGGAAGAGGATCAGCAGACTGGGCCCCGAGGAGGAAGAGGATCAGCAGGCTGGGCCCCGAGGAGGAAGAGAATCAGCAGGCTGGGCCCCGAGGAGGAAGAGAATCAGCAGGCTGGGCCCCGAGGAGGAAGAGAATCAGCAGGCTGGGTCCCGAGGAGGAAGAGAATCAGCAGACTGGGCCCCGAGGAGGAGGAGGAGGAATAGGGTCAGCGGGCTGGGCCCCAAGGAGGAGGAATAGGATCAGCAGGCTGGGCCCCCAAAAAAATAGGATCAGCAGGCTGGGCCCCAAAAAATAGGATCAGCAGGCTGGGCCCCAAAAAATAGGATCAGCAGGCTGGGCCCCAAAAAATAGGATCAGCAGGCTGGGCCCCAAAAAATAGGATCAGCAGGCTGGGCCCCAAAAAATAGGATCAGCAGGCTGGGCCCCAAAAAATAGGATCAGCAGGCTGGGCCCCAAAAAATAGGATCAGCAGGCTGGGCCCCAAAAAATAGGATCAGCAGGCTGGGCCCCAAAAAATAGGATCAGCAGGCTGGGCCCCAAAAAATAGGATCAGCAGGCTGGGCCCCAAAAAATAGGATCAGCAGGCTGGGCCCCAAGAAATAGGATCAGCAGGCTGGGCCCCAAGAAATAGGATCAGCAGGCTGGGCCCCAAGAAATAGGATCAGCAGGCTGGGCCCCAAGAAATAGGATCAGCAGGCTGGGCCCCAAGAAATAGGATCAGCAGGCTGGGCCCCAAGAAATAGGATCAGCAGGCTGGGCCCCAAGAAATAGGATCAGCAGGCTGGGCCCCAAGAAATAGGATCAGCAGGCTGGGCCCCAAGAAATAGGATCAGCAGGCTGGGCCCCAAGAAATAGGATCAGCAGGCTGGGCCCCAAGAAATAGGATCAGCAGGCTGGGCCCCAAGAAATAGGATCAGCAGGCTGGGCCCCAAGAAATAGGATCAGCAGGCTGGGCCCCAAGAAATAGGATCAGCAGGCTGGGCCCCAAGAAATAGGATCAGCAGGCTGGGCCCCAAGAAATAGGATCAGCAGGCTGGGCCCCAAGAAATAGGATCAGCAGGCTGGGCCCCAAGAAATAGGATCAGCAGGCTGGGCCCCAAGAAATAGGATCAGCAGGCTGGGCCCCAAGAAATAGGATCAGCAGGCTGGGCCCCAAGAAATAGGATCAGCAGGCTGGGCCCCAAGAAATAGGATCAGCAGGCTGGGCCCCAAGAAATAGGATCAGCAGGCTGGGCCCCAAGAAATAGGATCAGCAGGCTGGGCCCCAAGAAATAGGATCAGCAGGCTGGGCCCCAAAAAATAGGATCAGCAGGCTGGGCCCCAAGAAATAGGATCAGCAGGCTGGGCCCCAAGAAATAGGATCAGCAGGCTGGGCCCCAAGAAATAGGATCAGCAGGCTGGGCCCCAAGAAATAGGATCAGCAGGCTGGGCCCCAAGAAATAGGATCAGCAGGCTGGGCCCCAAGAAATAGGATCAGCAGGCTGGGCCCCAAGAAATAGGATCAGCAGGCTGGGCCCCAAGAAATAGGATCAGCAGGCTGGGCCCCAAGAAATAGGATCAGCAGGCTGGGCCCCAAGAAATAGGATCAGCAGGCTGGGCCCCAAGAAATAGGATCAGCAGGCTGGGCCCCAAGAAATAGGATCAGCAGGCTGGGCCCCAAGAAATAGGATCAGAAGGCTGGGCCCCAAGAAATAGGATCAGAAGGCTGGGCCCCAAGAAATAGGATCAGAAGGCTGGGCCCCAAGAAATAGGATCAGAAGGCTGGGCCCCAAGAAATAGGATCAGAAGGCTGGGCCCCAAGAAATAGGATCAGAAGGCTGGGCCCCAAGAAATAGGATCAGAAGGCTGGGCCCCAAGAAATAGGATCAGAAGGCTGGGCCCCAAGAAATAGGATCAGAAGGCTGGGCCCCAAGAAATAGGATCAGAAGGCTGGGCCCCAAGAAATAGGATCAGAAGGCTGGGCCCCAAGAAATAGGATCAGAAGGCTGGGCCCCAAGAAATAGGATCAGAAGGCTGGGCCCCAAGAAATAGAAGGCCCCAAGGAGGAGGAGGATCAGCAGGCTGGGCCCCAAGGAGGAGGAGAATCAGCAGGCTGGGCCCCAAGGAGGAAGAGGATCAGAAGGCTGGGAACAGCAGAAGACTAGGATCAGAGGAGAGGAAGAGATCCGACTGACTTTGGGCGGTCAGTGAGCAGCCTGTTTGACAGCATGAAGTTGAATAGTTCATCTGTTCCACTCATGTGTTTGACCTCCCTCTTTCAATCAGGGGACCCAGACACCCTGGTGTACCTTCAGGTGTCTTTAGGGGTGTCTTGGCAAAATGCCTAAAAATTGCCCATAAACTGTATGCAAGCCAGCACGTAGATCAAGCCTGCATTTTAGTTACATGTAGTAACAGGCTTTCACTGTGCCCCATTACAACCTTCTAGCCGCCGGCATCCTAACAATGAGACAGTTTGGCCTAGGCCCTAACATGATGATCAGGAGAACGTTGAGCGTCTGCACAGCATCCTTCTTTGTCCCTCCCTGCCCCTCTCTGTCAGTACTGGGGCCACATTAACTGAGTGAGATAGAGCCCTCCCCTGCCCGCAGCCTTCTGTGACACATCACAAGTCCCAGAACGCTGCAGGACCATTTACAAAGTGCAGCGGGGCTTGTGCATGCGTAGTAAGCAGCTGGCTGTGAAACCGCAAGGAGTCACTGTTCACAGTTAAGATGCCAGACCGAAGACCGGTAAAGAAACTGGCTTGGGTGAGCGCGGTGCTGGATCCCTGAGCAGGCGAATATCTTTTTATTAAAAGTCAGTAGCTACAGCTGCTGCTGACTTTGACTTTTCACATACCCAACTGAAGCTCCTCTTTAAGGCCTTATGTACACTGCTGCTGCTAAAAACTGACATTTAGGAGCAGTTTGGCATTTTTTAAACTGATCCTGAACTCTCCTCTATGTTATCTTATCAGTATATGTACACAGGGTCGTTTACAGTCATTTCTAGGCAGTTGAGCTTAAAGGCTTTTTTTGGAACGCAAAAAAAAAATGGATTCAGAAGCTGAGTTTAGAGGCATTTCAAGCGCCAAACGCTTCTAAACATGGCTAAACGCGAACTCGCGTTTAGCCGCATTTCGTTTACTCGTTTTTCATTTTTGGCTATTTTGAAAAATGCTTTTTACACGTTTCTAAAATGCAAACGCGGCATGTAAACACGGCAAAACTGATGTTTTAAACGTAGGTTACTATCTGTCAAGTTAAATCGTTCAGGAGAGGTTGTAAAAATGCCCCGTGTACATGAAGCCTAAATCAATGTTGGGGGTACTTTAAAACTGGAGTTGAAAAACCCTGCAGTAAAATATATATATAAGCCAAATTTATAGGTTAGTTAGTCCATTGGTGAGCGCAAATTCTGCAGTTTGTAGTACCAAAAGGCAGTGGTCTGCCAGGGCATATTTAATACTATTTAAAGGGTTAATTTGATTTTTTCCTTTGAAAGCACAAATGGGCAGCTTTTCAAAACGAATTACTTTGTCTCATTTTAGACATTTGTTCACATAAAATGCATTTCCAATTTTGGACAGATAAAATGATTTGCCATCTTGGCAGGGCAGTAAAACGTAACATTCCCACATTTCACTTTCTCTGCTAGAATTCCTGAGAAAATGGCCTAAAACCAATGACAACATTACTGAATCTAAAATTTCACAATACAAGATAGGAATTGGAAAGAAGGGAATTGGTGTTTTTTTCCCTCTTTGCAGAAGTAAGAGATTTCAGCGTAGAACAGGTGTAGGCAACCTTAAAGAGGTGGAGATCTACCTGAACAACATGGGAGAAGTCAAAGATCACCAGGCACAGTGTCGCCTCCTCACACCTGAATTAAACCTCTAATTGGTGTACGAACGTGTAGCAATCATGGGTTTAAATCAGGGGGTGAGGAGGCAACATATCGCCTCCTTAGCACCTGTCAAACACACTCGGATCGCTTTTCAGGGGAGCAGCACTGTCTGCTGCACTTGTGAATGAACACTTACTGTTCTGAGGCCCCTTTAAAGCGGTTGTATAGTCTATTTTTGAACTTTTACCTACAGGTAAGCCTATAAGGCTTACCTGTAGGTAAAAAAAAAATATCTCCTAAACCTGTACGGTTTAGGAGATATTCCCCTTGCTATGAGCCGCTGACTGCAGCGGCGCATGCGCACAGAGGATTCTCGGCTGAAGGCCCGGCAGATGCCGGACCTTGCCGGGAAAGAAATCTCCCGAGCGCATGCGCGGGAGTGATGACTTTGCGGCTCCAGCCACTCACAGTGCTGGAGCCGCGATACCCGGAAGACATGGCGAGGCAACATGTCAGCTACCTCGGCGTGGACCAGGTAAGATACCGACGCCTCGTTCTAAGGTAAGTATTTCATAATGAGCTAGTATGCGGTGCATACTAGCTCATTATGCCTTTTCCCTTACAGGGGTAAAAAAAAAAAAAAAAAAAGTGTCAGCGGGTATACAACCGCTTTAAGGCTGCTTTCACACTGATGTGCTGTGATTTACAAACACAGCGGGTGCAGTGCGATGTATCTACAACTTTCCTGGGTTAGGGTTTTGCCATAGACTTAGACATAGCCCAGGCTGTGATCTACCAGTCACCTGTCCGCGATCTACTGGTTGCTGACCCCTGGCGTAGACCAAACGCTTACACACCAATACTGGCAAACCAAAAGGGATGTATTACTGGTTTAAATACATTTCTTGGTAAAACGTGAAACTCTGGCCCCCTACTGACAGAAGCCGTTCTAAGGACCGGCTTTTGTTGGGAGACATGCAAGAAAACAAGCATCCAATCAGTGATCACAGCTCATGGGGGGGCTCAGCAGGAAAGATCACAGCACTAACATTTCTAAGTCTCTCTGTATGTGTGTACCGGGCATTATCATAGTTTTGTAAAAAGCCTGTTATTTCCAGAGATCAACAGTCCAAGACTCCAAGCCAGAACTTCTACAAAAGAACTGAATGAGTCATAGAAGCGACTCATCCCTCATCAGACCGCTCAACTGAAATCAGATAGGGCACACTGCATTGGAAGCTCTAGCAATACTTTATTAAATTAAAAATATTAAAATGAAACTGGTCCAAAACCATTACCTTCAAAAGGTGGAGTTGGACTTAAAGTGGTTTTAAACCCCTAAATCAGTGGTACACTAGACCCCAATGATTACAATAAAAAAATGCTTTTTGAATTTGTTAAAAGGCCAAGTTTACCTTTTGTTAAAAAATAAATGCACATGATTTTGCAAGTAAAAAAATGTGCATGCATTATTTTTTTGCACCCGTAACCAGTAGATTTCGGGTGCAATGTCAGGCTCTTGAAGACACTTCTGACAACGGTTCTCTCATACCCTCATATTTGGAGACGTTTACTCAGCTACAGGAAGCGCCAGTGAACTACGAGGATGCTGATGAGCGCCCATCTAGTTCACCGAGAGCTACAAGCCCTGTACCCCGAGTGACTTGTAGTTCGTTCAATCACAGATCACTGTGAATGAATGACGCGGCTGTGTGGTAGGAGACCCGTACAGCCACACTGTTTTTAAAATGTGAAAGCGGTGCAGGAAGAGGATCCCCGTCCATTGTTACAGTGGGGGATTGGGGGGGGGGGGGTGTGAGTGGGGCTACTGCATTAGTAACATATTACACCCTGGATACGCGTGTAATATGGAACATGTTACTAAAAGTGAACTTATCATTTAAATAACTTTATCTCACTCTACAATCAAGGTCACGTCTTTGTTGTTGCTCTCCCCTGTAGCACAGCCGGGTTGGGAGACATTGTTAATCCAGAGCAGGTCACGTGCCCTGTAAAGTTTCCCCAGCTTTTTTATTTTTTTTAGACCTTCCCCCCAGGCTGTGAAAATGGAGAGTGGAGCTGTCAGTCAAGAATTTGATCCACCCACCAACACTTTTGGGTGGACCGGATTCTTGACTGACAACTCCAATCCACTTTGCAGGGTCTAGGAGGAGGGCCTGAAAAAGCTGTGACCTGCTCTGGTTTAACCCCAGCCATAGTAAGTTAGAGAATATTCTTCACAGTAAGCCATGTGTAGACACAACTTACTTGCACAAAAGAAAAAGAGCACGGGCAGGGTGGCTGCAATGATGAAGAGGCTCTATGAGCTTGCAGATTTTTGCTACCACGCTGCCGGTGACTGCTAGCTGCAAAAGAAAGTTACAAATAGTGTTTAGAGCTAAACAATGGGCACATACACATTATTATAAATATTTGGAAGGTTTAATTTTTTTTTTCAAACTGTTATACGTAACACCTTGAAATCGTGCCTAAGCTGCACCCTGAAAGATTTACCTTTGGTTCTGAATACCTCCTGAAAACTAGCAGTGCACTATGTGAGGTACCTAAGCATACCTGTGGCTCCAGTCTCTCTGCTATTTATCTGTACTGTAAGATCGAAGGCACTGCTGTCTCTGACTGCTAGTTTAAGGAGATTTGGTGATGATACTACTGTAGTTAGTCATCACTGTTCTTGCTGGGGTCTCTGACACGAAGCAGCAAAAAGGTTATGACTACACGCCCCCTGGTGGGTCAAGAGGTCTCATCTGAGATGCAGAGTCTAAGCTTCAGCCAGGTTTCACCAGAGTTCCTAATAGAGGGGATGCGTTTTCACTGCATGCTGCTACCAAGTCACGGCCCTCAGAATCATCCTGCTGCTGTACAAATGTGCCGCTTGCGTTTATTCATCCAGAGTGGAAGCACACTAACAGGAGGCATTACTGGCCAGACCAGCAGGTGCAAAAAGAGGGAAAAGAAAACAAATGTAGTCACATCTAATAATTAGTAAGCTGCAATATGTAACATTTTTTTGTTTTGGGTTTAATAAAATACCCTCCAGACCACTTTCACCATCAATGGGGTGTGCTGTGCACCTTGGAATACCAGGACTGAACTATAAGAAGAGTCACAGGAAAATTTTGGGTTGTGGCAGGGCAGAAATAGATGGACCAAGGCTGGAAATGAATCATGCCTAAGCATAGGTGAACAGAGCTGTAATGAGCAAAGACTACTACACAAAGCTCCAACAAAAACCTTGCCTGTACCAAGATGGCTGCCTCCATACAGAGACAAAATGCAAAACAAGGCATGGTAAGCCAGTAATGGGCAAAGATCAGCTCCATGGAGACCACAGGCAATAAAGATCACTAGAATTCTGGCATCAGTTAAAAAACAAACAAACCAAGTTTATAAAGGTCTCCATGGTAGTTCCAAATGAACAGGCCACATGAGACAGAGAGCGTAACATGAGATCACAAATAAAACATGGAATAATCAGTACAGGCATCTTACCATGAGCTTCCAGACCAGCTCCTTGACCCAGTGCATTTTCATATGACTGGAAAAAAAAACAAAAAAAAAAAACACGTTTAGCAAAAGGTCAAAATGATTTTAGATCCAGGTTGGACTAGGGACTATGGGATTTGTAGTGCGCACAGAGCAGTGCACATGGCCACAACTAACACATACTGTTCAATCCAATCAAAGAGAGACCTGATGGGGGAAAAGGGGCCTTGGAAGCTCACAGAGGCCGTTACAAGGAGGCAGAAAAACACAAACAATTGAATGAAAAAATAGGATTACGGGACCATTGAGTAGTGGATGTGTATTAATTATATTTGGAGAATATGGATATTGTTCCGTGTCACTTTAATGCATATTCTGTAAAATGTAACTATGTACTAACATTCCATTTGCATTTTCCTAAAGCACACCCGTTGTGCTGTTACAGAATGCAAAGTCATCCCAAATTTGCATGGCACAAAACCTCTGGTTCCACAAAATACCTTTTACTATGTCTGACTGTTACCCCAATCTGCCACTTCAACCCTGAAGGTGATATGCAAATACTGACTTTTCTAAAACCCAGTGTTTGCATATAGCTTGGCACAACTCAAAGTGCAGGGCTCAACAATAGGCTGCTCAGGCACAGAGCACTTCATTGTGCTATGGAGAAAAGACTGTGTGTGGTTTCCATAACCACTAGTTCAGGTTTTGTAGGGTGTTACATTAGTGGATTGAGGTCTTGAAAAGCACATTGAAGCTGCGATGCAGGCAAAGGGTCAGTTTGCTTTAAATGACCCCATGGAAAGTATGCTTTAAAACACATGATCATACTGAAAGAACACATTTGCAGAAGTATAATAAAAATTAATTTATACTAAAAAAGGTGAGACACTATGGTGAAATCCTAACCTCAAAGAACTCTATAATCACCCAGATAGGTCCTGGTGGATAGTTTAAGGGGGTTATTTACATTTCTCAGGTGTATGTGGAAGGTACCCTCATTTCCTTTGAGGTTATTAAAAGGGGTAGTAAAATCAGAAGGTTTTTTTTTATCTTAATGCATTCTTGAATTCTTCTCTGATTGGCTGAGACACAGCAGTCATTGGCTCCCGCTGCTGTCAAAGTCAGTCAGCTAGCCAGCCAGCCAGTCAGGAGAGAGAGGGACTTAGTATGAATGGACACAGGGAGCTGTGACTCAGCTTGGGTGCCCCCATAGCAAGCTGCTTGCTGTGGGGGCACTGAACAGGAGGGGGGGGGGGGTACAGGGACAGGGATCACAGAAGAAGGACCTGAGAAGAGGAGGATTTGGGCTGCTCTGTGCAAATCCACTGCACAGAGCAGGTAAGTATAACAGGTTTGTTATTTTTATAGAAAAAATAACAAGACTTTACAATCACTTAAAAGGAACAGGCTGGTGTGTCTAATAAATTATTTTTTAAATACCTTTTAATGCACGATGCTCTGCAAGCCCAACTTGGGTTGCTGGGGGAAGACCTGTCTACTCCCCCTTTGAAACATCTCATGGCAGATCCCGATATTGCCAAATAGGTGACTACCTTTTATAATGCATTGCAATTTGCAGGTTCACACCCCCCCTTTGCTTCATCCTACTGGAAATGGCATGCTTACCTTCCTGTCTTTACAGATGAGGATTGGGAGGAGGTTACCGAAACCTTCTTGCAGGATGTTATCAGTATGGCTAACAAGTTTATACATTTCAAATTAATTCAGCAACTTCATTATACGCCTGCTAAGCTGAATCGCATGGGGTTGATGGAACAAGCCTGCTGTCCTCGATGTGGGGAAGTTTCTGCTAATGTTTTGGTCTTGTCCAAGACTAATCTATTTTTGGGCCGAATTGTTTGATATGCTAACAACTCATCTTAGTCTACAAGCTGCGAAGACTCTGGAGGTTTGCCTACTTGGTGTACTAGATAACCATGTTCCACTTAAAGTGTTTGTTAACCCCCAAAAAAATGTTGATTTTGGTCCCTTAAAGCAGATTACACAGCACAGCGCTTGTGCAGTGTAATCTGCCCCCCTCTAAACTGTAAAAAAAAAAAAACCCCTGAACATTGCACTTCCTGTATGCCCTCCCAAAATAGACAATGATAACCAGGGCTGCTCCACCCTGATCACCGTGGTCTAATTGCAGCCCTCCGTCATACGCTGTCCCCTCTGCTCCCCCCTTCCTCCCCGTCATCTGAATCGGTGTCTGTCTCCGGCCCAACCCTCCCACCGCTATGGCTTGTAAATTAAAATCATAAAATTTTCACTGCCAGCCTCTCTATTAGAGGCTGGCATAGCACTCTGTGTCATTAGTTTTACAAAACGAGTGTTGTAAATACCTAATTTGAGCTGTCTTCCGGCCGGTCACGTGACCCGCGACCGCTTTCCAGCTGCGATGGGTGGCTTCTGCGGAGGCGACGAGCGGCCACGTGATCTCCCTGGCTGACGTCAGAGGGAGATCATGGCCCCTCCCTCAGAAGCAATCCATCAGAGCTGGAAAGCGGCTGTGAGTATTGTCACCGGCCTGAAGACAGATCTAATTAGGTATTTACACTGCTCGTTTTGTAAAACTACTGACACAGTATGCTATGCCAGCCCCTAACAGAGGGGCTGGCATAGTTTTATATATATATGGGTTAACACACCCTTTAATTGTAATTGTACTATGGTTCGTTTGATATTTTTCTATGCAAAAAAAAAGCACTTTTGCTGTATTGGATCTGGCTCCGCCCACACTGCCACACTACATTTATCAACTAATAAACCAGGAATTGCCTCTGCATAAACTTATATACAAAGTAAGTGCTTGTTCTAAAAAAAATGTATAGTATAGCAACCTGGGGTGGATATTTTGGCTTCTCAAATGGCAGCTCTGGCTTATTTTTTGTTTATTGGCGGACTCGGATCATCCATGTTTACTGTACAGACGATTTCGATAATTCCTAGCGGTTATGATACTTTCTGGATGGTTTCATTTGTACTATTCTGCTGCTTATTGTTGTTGGGCTATGCTTAGCTGACTTTAATGCCATCGCCCTGGTTTAGAGGGCAATTGTTTTGTATTTTATTAAAATGGTACTCCCGCACTAATCACTTTAAATGTAGTATAACAAACTGCTGCAGGCACTGGTTAGCAAATTTGTGGCTAATGAGGTGCAATATCTGTAATATATTGGTGCATGTTTGGGCCCTTTCACACATTTTGATCCATTTTTGGTCAGTTTTTCAATTTAAAAAAAAAAACAAACAAAAACTATTATGCATTTTTGCAACAGAGCAGTGTGAAAGCAGCCTAAGTCACAACTGACCAGTGTGAAGAGTTCCATAGGATTTAAAGTGATGCATTTTTCTTCAGTTTTTTTTTTTTTTTTAACGGAAAAAGTGTGAAAGGATTGAAGTTTACAAATACGTCTGCTTCTGTTCTTGGGACAGTTCTTGGGACAGTTCACAAGTGCTGTAATAACCAGAGATAAGCAGCTTAAGGTATTAGTTGATCCTTTTATCTGCCTTTGCCTTTTTGCCATGCTTAAACTAGCACAGCTGTAGACACACATGCATTTAAGTGCTTTTGGAACATATGCTCCTGGTAATCTGCTCTCTAGTGTCATGGCACACCTATTTTTTTGTAATTTTTTTTAGAAGGCGTTTTAAGTTTTTCTGTAACATACAAAACCATTTCTGATACAGTGATGGTGCTGCGCAAGTGCCAATAATGATTATATATATATATATATATATATATATATATATATATATATATATATATATATATATATATATATATATATATATATATATATATATATATATATATATAGTAAAAAGTTTAAACGTATAATAATGTAGAGAAAAAAAAATCGTGACTGGTGTAAATAAAACAAAAAAAATGTATAAAGTCCGGGGGCGTGGATTGCGACGCATGGAGTAGGATGCACTGAGAGCTCTCTCCCTGAGACTCATGACACTCATCCGCATCGCATCCAGCGCTGCAGCCCAGTCCTGTACTCGGTGTCCCCTGGGCTATCGATCGATACCCCCCACAGCTGATTTAGACATGTCTAAAAGGGGTAAAGACCTCCCGACGGACCCAGACCATGTGGCCCAAGATGGCAGCCGTTCGACCCGGTCAGCAAAGGAAGCTGCTCAGAAACCATTTGCTAAATCATAACCTACAGATACCCCTGCCAAGTCGATTAAAGGATCGCTACAGACTGCTTTAAGCCTTCCTGCAGAGAATGAACCGGAAGCACCGTGGGTAGAGGACCCGGCAGAAGTCTTATGGGGCACTGTGAGTACACATACTGTCTTCCAATCTGACAAGGATCCTAATGCTCATGAGACTCAGGACCCAGAATCTACTCTCAGGGAGATTTTTACTGCAGTCTCTTCCGTTAATACCAATCTCACACACCTAACTGAAATTAAAGGCGTGAAGCTGGAAGTTGCATTGATCCGGCAGGATATGCAAAAGCTGAGAGACCGGATGGAAGCATTGGAGGGTTGCATAAGCAACATTAAAGATGATGTGGCGCCTCTGCAGCATGAGGTGCGCCAAGTGCAAATTCTAACTTCTAGCCACGCGGCTCGCCTGGAAGATATGGAAAACAGGCTCCAGAGGAATAATGTGAGGGCTGTGGGTATCCCAGAGAGAGCTGAGGGCAAAAACCTTGTTTCCTTTATAGAACATTGGCTCATAGAAACCTTTGGCAAAGACGCATTTTTCTCTCTGTTTACGGTTGAACGTGCCCACTGGGTGCTGGCTAGGGCTCCTCGTCCGGGTGAACCACCTCGTCCATTCTTGTTCAAATTCCTGAACTTTAAAGAACATGACATCACCCTGCACCTAGCTAGAACTAGGGGGGAGGCCATGAAGATGGATAATGCCCACATTTCTTTCTATCCTGACTTTTCAGCAGAATTGCAACGTAAACGTGCAAAGTTCATAGAGGTGAAAAAGAGGCTCAGGCACTTTGATGTCACCTATGCCATGTTGTACCCTGCTCGGCTGCGGCTGGCAACCACTGATGATACCCACTTTTTCTGACAACCCTACTGGGGCGCCTGACTGGATCGTGTGGAACCTTAAAGAAGCACGTGCCCGCTTGAACAGGAAACTTAGCATTACCTATTGTGTTCAAGTTGTAGCTGTGGACTGAAGTATTTCTACTACTGGAAAGTTATACTCCCTTTTAAAGGCGGAGAAGATGCACCTTGTCCTCTATAGCTGTTATGCAATTTTTATTGAAAATTTCCCTTTTATTTCTTCTTTTCTAAGCGGAACTTACAAGTGCCTTCGGATCGAAGGGGAAACCGGAAACGTTGGGGCCCCCCGCTCCCGACTGTCCCGTGTGGACGCACTGTTAATGGATGTCCCCAGTGCTCTCTGGGGACTAATTACTAACCTCTGGGATGTAAATATTGGGACATCGACACAATTCTAATCTTTTTGGCTCTATACACCACCACAATGGATTTAAAAAGAAACAAACAAGATGTGCTTTAACTGCAGACTTCCAGCTTTAATTGGAGGGTATTTACATCCAAATCAGGTGAACGGTGTAGGAATTACAACAGTTTGTATATGTGCCTCCCACTTTAGATTAGAATTGGGTCAATGTCCTTAAAATTTATGGACCCAACTGTACTGCCGATCTTTATTAAAAAATCATGGCTATCAGGTGCAGTTTCACTCCATCCTCTCATCCTACTCCAGAGGAGTCAGTATTTTGATTTCTAATGATATATCGTTTAATCTGGTCCGCTCTCATATTGATAACCAAGGCAAATTTATTTTCCTATTATGTAAACTGGCTGGTATGCTATGCATTATAGCAAATGTCGGAACTGAGCCTGAACTATTTAGCCAAGTTTATAGCCCCTTATACTAATGTGCCCATTTGGATTTTGGGTGACTTTAATAACCTCTTAGATAAAACTTTGGATAGATGGTCACCACACAGTGGACGTCCTGCTGATTCTAGAGGTCACACCCCATTTGCTAGGCCGATTATAGAGCTAGGCCTGGGGGATGTGTGGAGATCCAGGTACCCTGACAAGAAATGTTACTCATGTTACTCCACGCATAGAGCACTATCCCGCATTGATCTATGCTAATGTAATCCACAGGCTATGAGTGGAGTTTCTTTGATTATGTCCCAGGTAGTATCTCTGACCACTCAGTTTTTAGAGCACTGATCTCTGGTCTGGGTACTACTGGGGAGAGACTCTGGAAACTAAATACCTTGTGGTTTCAATTACTCCCCCCCCCCCCCCCCCCGTTGACCCTATACCTAAAGCGATTGTTGACTTTCTGCACTGTAATAAGGGCTCGGCAGCAATAGGAGTTATCTGGGATGCTCTCAAAGCGCATCTTAGGGGTCTCCTTATCCGGAAAATGTCCTCTGTCAAAACTAGCACTAAAGAATGGGAGTCCACGATGTTGGATACGGTCACTAAGGGTGAGCTCCGGCGTGTTCGCACAGCCCACGTGCAGAGCCTGCGAGGAAGTCGGCAATGTGCTAATCACAGACAGTTAGACATTGTCCCGATGCTCGGCTGCAGAGATCGGGAAATGTCTCACTGCCTGTGATTAGCGCAGCGCAGTGCCGACTTCCTGGCGGGCTCTGCACGTGGGCTGTGCAAACACGCCGGAGCTCATCCTTAACGGTTACAAAAGCTGAGGAATTTCAGATTACCAATCCCTCACAGGATTCTGAACGTAGCTGGCTGGAAGCCCAGAATTTATACCAACAAGTTGTGCTCACTGCGGCAGAGAAAAGGTGTTTTTTTCCTGCAACAGCGATATTTTGAAGAGGGGGAGAGCATGGGTCTCTTGCTGGCTGTGCTCTCTCGCAACAGGACAAGTCGCATATAGACACCATTCGAAATTCCAAAGGGGAACTTGTTCAAGATATGGCACGCATACCATCTATATTTTGTGAATTCTTTAAGGATGCATATTAATCCAAAGTTGCTCCTATGGAGGAGGAGGAGTTGGTGCAATTCTTGGACCAATGTCCTCTTCCTACCCTATCCCCCAAGGCTCGTAGCACGCTAAATGCCCCCATAACAATAGAGGAACTGGCTGAAGCGGTGATGGCTATGGCAAATACTAAATCACCGAGCACTAATGGTCTCCCTGCAGAGTTATACAAGATATAGTGAACCCCTTCTTCCCTTTCTTTTGGATACTTTTAATGCAGCTCTCAAAAGTGGACGTCTCCCCCATTCAATGAATGAGGCAGTCATAGTAGTGATTCCAAAACCGGGTAAAGGACCCGCTATTCTTATAAACCCATTTCTCTTCTCAATAACGATGTCAAGCTGCTGGCTAAGGTACTTGCAACCAGACCGGCGAGCATAGTGTCTGGTCCATTAAGACCAGTCAGGCTTTATACCTGCTAGATCCACGGCCTTAAAGTGGAGGGCTACCCTAAAATAAAAAATTGCAACAAAAATCTTTAAAAAATTAAAAAAAAAAAAAAACATTTTTTAACTTACCTGAAACCCTTGTTGCTAGGCAGTGTTCCTAATCTGCCTCTTCCTATTCGGCAAGCGGCCCTGTTGCCTTCTGGGAACTGTGTGTGTCCCAGAAAACCACGGGGCCATTCACAAAGCGCCGTGTGACTCGCGCATGCGCAGTAGGAAACGGGCAGTGAAGCCGCAAATCTCCACTGCCTGTTTCCCTTCGTTAAGATGGAGGCGCCGGCGGCCGATCCGATTGACGGATCGGCCTCGGGGGGCAGACATCGCTGGCTCGCTGGACAGGTAAGTGTCCTTATTAAAAGTCAGTATCTACAGTGTTTGTAGCTGCTGACTTTAAAAAAATAAATATTGCGGCCGGAACACCCCTTTAAATATTCGCAGGCTGTTCCTGAATATCCATCTTCCAGTGGATAATCCAGGTAACAGAGCGGTATTCTCCCTCGACGCTGCAAGGCTTTTGATAGTGTTGAGTTGAGATACCTTTGGGCAGTGCTACGCAAATTTACAGTTCCTTTATCTCCTGGGTACAGCTGTTATATGCAGAGGAACTCTTCCTGTCTTTGTAATTGTATGGTATGCAATCTGATTCTTGCCGGACCACTCTTCCAGTTTAATTCTCTAAAGATAACATCTAACTTTTGGAACCACTTTTTGTATACCCACACTGGAGAATTATGTAATGCATACAAAAGCTGTGGCATCCATAGTATTTTAATCAAGTTACATCGTCCTGCTACTGATAATGGGAGAAGTTTCCATATTTTAATTTTTCCCCTAAATTTTTCCAAAAGTGGAGCATTATTTATGATATACTGTTTGGGGGCTCTTGTAATATTAATTCCCAAATATTTCATTTTGTCCACTATTTGAATCTGAGCAACCTCCTCAGGCAAGGGACCTTCCAGGGAGTCTACTGGTAACAATGTAGATTTTTCCCAGTTTATGGCAAGACCAGAGAATTGACCAAAATTTGGAATTATTTCCATTGCCCTCAACAGGGAGGTCTGCGTATCCCCTAGAAATAGAAGGTCACCTGCATATAGTGCCACTTTTTCTTCCACTATTCCCCTGCTAAATTCTCTTACACCGGGGAGGACCTGAGAGCCACTGCCAGAGGTTTGACTGTGAGGGTGAAGGTATTCACTATTCACTCTCACTTTTACTTCTGGCACTTTATATAGCAATTTTATCCAATTAATAAAGCCCGGGCCAAATTGAAACTCAGCCAAGACCCTCCACAAATATCATCATTCAAGGCTGTTGAAGGCCTTGGCGGCATCCAAAGACAAAATAGCCCTCGACCCATCCCCATCAGCCGGAATCTGTAAATTCAATTACATGCGTCATATTTATACTAGTAGATATTCCAGGAATAAATCCTGACTGATCGGGGTGGACAAGTTTCTGAATGACCTTGTTTAACCTAGCCGCCAAGACCTTTGCCAGGATTTTTATATCTGTATTCAGTAAGGAAATGGATCTAGTATCACAACTATGGTAGATTCCATCATAGATGTAGGAAGCTCCCCCTTCGTCACCGACCAGTTTAAGACCCCCAGCAGCTCGGGCAGCAACATCTTCCCGTATCGTCTGTAGGTCTCCGCCGGAAGGTCGTCAGGTCTTGGAGATTTCTGGCCTGCCATCTCCCTTGTGGCCTGCTGTAATTCCTCTAATGTTATAGAGGAGTTCAGCTCCTCCCTTTCAGTTTCAGATAGGGCCGGGATTGCAAGACCCCTAAAGAAAGCATCCACTTCTTCCCCCATCTCCCCCTGCCGGGAGCTATACAGATGCTAATATTATTCTTTAAACGTATCTACGATTTATGAAATATGTGAAGAAACCCTGCCCCCCCCCCCATATACTAATCATGGGAACCATAGATGGGGGTGAGTTTGCCTTAACCAGGTGGGCCAGCATCCGCCCCACCCTTTCCCCCTCCCCAAAGATATTCTGGCTCTGAAAAAGTTGTTTATTCTCTGCTTTCCTAACCATTAGTGTCCTATAAGTCCGTTGTTCATCTGACCAAGCCCTGAGTGCATCAGGGGTCGGGTTGCTAACATATTGCTCTTCCGTTGTTATCACTCTCTCTCCAGCCACCCTTTCCCAGTCCTTGGTCCGTTTTTTTTATTTTTGACAATTGCTGTATCACTATACCACGAAGGAAGGCCTTCATAGTGTCCCATGTTACCCCCACAGGGGCGGTTCCTCTATTCAAGTCTACGAACTCTCTTAATGCTGTCAGCACCTCATCTGGGTCTCCCATTAATTCCATCCAAAATGAGCCCATTTTCCACTCCCCAGGGCGGCAATTCTTCCTTACCTCTATTGACACCGTCATTGGGGAGTGATCCGAAAGGCCTCTTGGCATGTAGCTTACATTTTTTATGATCACCTGTAATGCTTCCTAGTTCCCCAATACCAGATCAATTATAGAAAGAGTGGAGTGTGTCCTGGAAAAACAGGAGTACTGCCGGGCTTCCGGATTTCGCACTCTCCACACATCCATTAGTTCGGCCTCTCCCAGAAACAGGGACAGTCGGTCATCAACTATAGCACCCGTCTGCATTCCCAAAGAGAACCTATCCACCTTCAGGTCCATGACCATGTTAAAGTCTCCCATAACAATAACTAGCACACAAAAAAAAAAGGAGAGCGTCACCCTGGGACTTTAAATGAGGTGGTCACAGTTAGCCACTGAGTAACAAGAGTAATAGCAGTATAAATGTTTATTAAAATTAATGTACATACATGGATAATATAGCTTATTAGCTCAGCCAATGGTTTTGCACATAATGAAGAGAATAAATAAAGTTAATACAAACGTTATACAATGCAGTATATACAAATGCACGCATCAGAAAACCTGTGCAAATCCATTGGCTGAGCTAATATGCTATATTATCCATGTATGTACATTCATTTTAATAAACACATAGGTTCTATTCTCTATTGTATTTATTGTATTGTAATAGAGAATAGAACCTAATGCCCCAGTCTGTTAGTCCTGATCTGCCTACAGGTGAACATCACCCCAGATCTAATCAGAATACTCACCCCCCTAGAATAGGCATGGACTGAATGATACTAGGCTCGAAAATCCCCCCCAACCCAGCTTCGGGATAGAGACATTGGTGAGATGCATCTCCTGGAGGCAGAATATTCCCACTCCATACATTTTTGCTACAGAGAGAACTGCAGTTTTTTTTGCGGGGTCTCCCAACCCCCGGACGTTCAGAACATATAGTTAACTTTTTTGCCTGCATAAAATTAACCATTTAGTGTTCAACAAATGCATATAATTCAAAATACCCAATCCTAATTGTGTGATTTCCATATACTTTGTGCAATCGTTTAGTAACCATTCCCCGTTCGTCTCATTATATTTCTTCTGTGATAGTTTTGTGACACAATATTTCCTATTTAAAGTGCGTTTATTCTTCATATGTCCCCACATACACCTTTCATACCATCCGTGTCTCATTACCACTCCACTGAACATCCCTTTGGGTCCTCTCTGGGGGCTTCCAAAGTGACCTTCCCATATGCTCAAAATGACAAAATATTTTGTTCGTGTATAGCCCCCCTCCCCACCCCCTTAAAAAAAAACTCATACAAGTAACAAAAGAAAAGAGGAAAAAAAAAAAAAAGTTCTCTCAAATCCCTTTGAAAAAGGGGGCCGCATACACATTACTTTCCCCAACCTAAATGCAATCCCCCACTCCAACTCCTTAATGTGCCAAATAAGTGATCAGCTGTGCCCTTAAATCACCCATGCAGGCGTTATACTTATTTTCCGGTTCCTCTATAATTTTCCCTTATGGGATGCCAACCAACCCGCCACCCCCTCTGGGGAATCAAAAAACAAAGTCTCCCCCAAGGCGGTCACCCGCAGTCTCGCTGGATATAACAGGGCATAGGGTACTTTCAGTTGTTGTAGTTTACGTTTCATTTCCAGAAACTTAGCCCTCCGTTTTTGCAGTTCCGGTGAGAAATCTGGGTATATAGATACCCTTGCACCTTCATAGAAAACATTACCCATTTCCCTGGCCTTCTGTAGTATGGTTACTTTGTCCTTATAAAAGAGCATTTTTTCCAGGAGGGATCTTGGGCGACCCCATGGTGGAGGAGGTCTAGAGGGCACCCTATGAGCTCTCTCCATTGCAAAAAAGGGTGAAAAAGTGTCCTTTCCAAATAGTTCCTGAAACCATTTTTCAAGAAATGCCACAGGGTCGGGGACCTCACTGCGCTCAGGGAGCCCCATGTTCCTTACAATTTTTCCTTCGCATCCTGTTTTGCAGGTCGTCCATTTTTAACCCATAGTTAGCCATTTGTTCTCTTAAAGTTCTTATCTCCTGCTTAAAGGGGTTCAGGTCATCCTCCACTAGACTTACTCTCCCTTCAAGGGCGGTAGTCCTTTCTCGTACTTTTTGTAGGTCGTGCTAACAAAGGATAGTTCTTCCCTGATGGTTTTAAGCTGGTCAGACAATTCACCCAAAGATGTCCTGCAGATGTCCTATTAGTGTTGGTTCTCACTCTGTTGAGGCTCTGGCTCCAGTCGAGGGTTCTGGGGCATCTTGGGTGTCCTGGATAACCTCACCTGCGGGTTTCAGTCCTGCGTGATTTACCTCTGGTGGTGCTATGGCTTGCCCTTAACCTTTCCTCGCAGCTGCGGCCCCGGTATGCGCCTTCTTTTGTGGGGGTCTGACCTGGGGTAAGAGCAAACTGCTCTAATTTGGCAGCCGCCTGGTTCCCTTTCACACTTTGTTGTGAGTGGGTACTGGAGCTGGCACTGTCCTGTTGCGCTCTGTCTTCCCCTCTCTTCTTCGTCATAACTGTGTTTTATAGTAACTCAGCACCGACTCCTCACCTTGGGCAGGGTGATGCTTACTCCAGGGAGAAAAGGGAGAGAAAGGTGAGGCAGGATGATGAGGCCGGAGAAGTAGCGCCACAAAAGTCCAAAGGGGATCTCCTTAATTTTCCCTTCCCCTCAGCTGCAGAGTATTTGGTATCCCAAATACAGGGTGCAAAGTACTAAATGTCCACCGAGTGTCACTAGAGACAAAGCCTAGTCTCCTCTAATAGCTGTATTACAAATGCTGGACTCACTTGGTTTCAGCATTGAGGTTTCCACGGTTGGCATCCCAGCTGTGCAATCTCTCCCCTTGCGTCAAGCCATCCACACACACGGAGACCTCAAAAAGGATGGCGGCGGACACTGAAAACACACCAGCGGCTTTCCTCTCTCTCCAGTCCCCCGATCCCTCTGTAGAGGACTGGGCTCCCCTGAAGGGGAGGCACGGCGAGGCAGCAAAACAGCAGAGTGGCTGGATCCAGGGCAAGCCGTCCCCACAATACTGCATCGGCTCCAGCTTGAAGGATTTCTTCTGGAGCTGCGGCGGAGCTAGATCACACACGCCCGCACTCTAGAGCATTTGGTCACGCACCCATACGCAGCCTTCCACTATCGCAGTGTCGTTTGTACTTTTTTACATTTTTCTACAATAAACTTTCTCTTCTGATTAAAAAAAAAATAAAATTTATAAGTCCATATACAGACAATACTAGTCTGATGTGATATGTTCAACTGGGTGATCTATCCCAGTTCCAAACAGTGAATTAGGTGACTGGTGTCTTTTCTTTCAATTGCTCTGACACCTCAGTGCCACCTTATCGGTGCCCATCAGTGCCGCCGTATCAGAGCCCGTCATTGAAGAAGAAAACTTACTTATTTACAAAAAATTTTAACAGAAACAAAGAAAAACATGTTTTTTTTCAAAATTTTCAGTATTTTTTTATTTGTTGCGCAAAAAATAAAAACTGCAGAGGTGATCAAATACCATCAAAAGAAAGCTCTATTTGTGGGAACAAAACGATAAAAAATTTGTTTGGGTACAGTGTTGCATGACCGCGCAATTGTCATTCAAATTGCGACAGTGCTAAAAGCTGAAAATTGGCCTGGGCGGGAAGGTGTCTAAGTGCCTGGTATTGAAGTGGTTAATAAATAAATAAAATAAATAATATTTGTAAACTTCAATCCTTTCACACTTTTTTGTTAAAAAAAAAAAAAAAAAAAAGCAGAAGAAAAATGCATCCATTTAAATCCTATGGAACTCTTCACACTGATCAGTTGCGTTTTAAGCTGCTTTCACACTGCTCGGTTGCAAAAATGCACAATAATTTTTTTTCTTTTTCTTTTTAAACTGAAAAACTGACCAAAAACAGATCAAAATGTATAAAAGGGCCCTAACATACACCAAACACACACCAAAAATGCAGTAAGCGGGACTTTTAAAAACACAACTGAACAGTGTGAATACTTCCATAGGATTTAAAGGGATGCTTTTTTCATGCTTTTTTTTTTTTTTACTGAAAAACTGATGAAACGCTGATCAGTGTGAAAGGGCCCTTAAAAAGAATAAGTTCACCTTTTGCCAAAAAATAATACATGCACATTTTTTAGCAGGTAAAAAAAAAAAAATGTGCATGTATTATTTTTTGTTTTCGGAGCCTATAAAGCATTGCAACAGCGATCAGCAGATCGCTGATGCCATGCAAGTCTCCTGCATCCCGTACAAGTCAAACAGATAAAATCTGACAGGAAGAGCAAATGAACTACCACAGTGCTCCCCAGCACTATAATAGTTCATTGAAAACTACAATCTGACAGCAGCAAAGGCTGCTGGATCTTGTCATTTTCCATTCACAGAAGACTGTGAACAAGTGACACAGCCGAGTGGGTAGAGACCCGCACAGCCACGTCTTATTTTTAATTGTGGCAGCAGACACGGCGAGAAGATCCCCGATATGCTGTCATAGTGAGGATGGGGGGTTGCGCCGGTACATTCATAACATGTTATACATCTTACCGTAAATATGGGTGTAACATGGTATGAAAGGTGAACTTAACCTTTAAGAAACCATCAGGTTCCCCTTCCAGCAGGCTACATACAATGCTAAAGAAAACAATACTCATTGTTCTGTGGAAGTATTTCCATACAGTACAGAGTGGTTTGCAAATTACTTCTTTACAGCAGCTTGCAAATTTCAACTTGGCAAACACAGAACCATGTAACAAAACTGTAATCCATGAAAATACTAAAACAACCACACTCTAGCCTCTGTATACATGAAATGAAACAATGCAAAACTGCAAGCATTTAAAAGATGTGTCATTTTAACCATTAATTTTGAAAATGCAAAATACAAAGAACCAGCAACATACACAAAAAGGGAACAATCTTCTATTTGCATACTTGAGTTTAATAAGCAGAACTTCAATACACTACTAAAAATATTTGTGTATCACATGAATACCGATTACTGACCTTCGAAATTGTTGTAGTCTGGAAACAGAATTCATTTATAACTAACCTATAACAGTTGCTTTCTGGTGTTTGCTGTTTTTTTTTTTTTTTTATGTTTTTACAGGCCTAATAATATAAAATCCATATAAAGATGCCTACAGTGCTAAGCTGACCGCATTGCTCCATGCTTTGTTGCATATAGGCCACAGAACACAGGCAATATGGCAACTTTGGTAAACATTGTTTGGCCAAAGATGATAAAATCCAATGCCAAGGGGTGGTTGCAAAAGCAAATAAAATCTTGAAAAATTATAAAATATGAGGGGAAAAACCATGTGAAGCAAGTATTGCATTACCCTGTATAGATCCCATACAAGTGCACATCTGTTATATTGACACACAAAGCTATGTTTTAAGGCAATGTATCGGTAATTATAAAAAAAAAAACATTTAAAAAAATTACACTTGTTTAGTTTGGGGACAAATAAAAAAGATGATTTAGCAGTAATCTGGCAAATAGGATTTTTGACAAAATAAAATTAGTTTCTTGGAGCACAGAAGTGGACACAAGATCTTTGTTCTTTACCATGAGGGTGGGCAAAACAGCAACAATGCCAAACGGCCCACGTCAAGAAGGGCTCAACAAATCAAGACAGCAGCCTGTAGCACCTTATGCCCAAAGTAGCATCAGAAGAAGTCTATATATCCAAGCATTCACCTTGTAGAACTTAAATATGCGAACAGAAATAGCAGTCTTGCAAATCTGAGAAAGATAACCAGTGCTGAAAAGCTCCTGAAACTAGCAGATATGGTAGAGTGTGCTTTAACAAGCAAGGGAGAAACCCCGTCCTTCAGGCTATAAGCTTGAATGATGACTTGTCTAATTCATGTTGCAGTGAAAAGAAAAGTGGGGAGCACCCGGAACTCTGGAAAAAACAAAGAGGAAATCTGATAGGCTAAAAGAGAGATAGTGGACAGACGGTGGAGAGAAACATCCTTTTGGATGTTCGGAGCAGGATGTAGGGAGTGATGAACAATTTTCTCAGTTTAGGGTGGAATGAAGAGACCACCTTAGGGAGGAAAGAGGCTTTAGGCTTCAGACGAACTGTGTCCTTGTGAAACCCTAGACAAGGCTCCTTACAGGATGAGGCCGCGACCCACCACACAGATATGATGGCAAAAAAAAAAAAAAAAAAAAAAAAAAGCAACCTTGTGAGGTCATTTAAGGAAATACCACTAATAGGTTCAAAAAGTGTCTTTAAAAAGCTGCAAGAACCAGGTTAAGATCTCAGAGACACGGAGATATGTGCACACTAACTAAGGGATGATAGGTCAGCAATCTCTGAAAACGAATGGCTATGGTCGAGATTTGCCCCTCGAGAGTTTAAAGCCAGATACTGATCTAGACCAGATTGGAGGAACACAATGTACCCCAGGGAGAAATTCCTTGGATGAAATTTCCTCCTCTCGCCCCAAGCAAAATATGCCTTCCATGTTCAATGGTAGGCTTTCCAAGCAGCTGACTTCCTAATCCTTAAGTGGGTAGGGTTGACCAAAATTTGACAGGCCCCATCTCTTAGGACTTGGGCTTCATAAGCCATTGTCGTGCCATGAAAAGCAATGACCAAGAAACATGACGGTGTAGTAGCCCTTGCTGCAGTAGTTCCTGATGATTTAAGAGGGCCCACTGAGAGTCTTTCACGAGTCTGTTAGAGTACCTTGTTCTCCTAAGCCAATTAGGTGTGTTGAGAATCACTAAAAAATACTAAAATGGCCTTCATCTCAATCTTGCAGAGAAGAAAAGGAAAAGATCAGAGTGCACCGATTCCAAATGGTCACTGGAGGGTCCACTATGAAGACTCAAAGCTTCCTTTTTTTTCAGCACATTCAGGAACCCAAAAAAGTAGATCACACCCAAACAAACTTTTCCCCAAAAAGTGTAACATTTACCAAGATATCCTTACGCCAAGCTAAACTTCCAACCTTTTCCAAGCTAACCCCCCCCCCCCCCCAAAAAAAAAGAAACAAAAAAAAAAGAAAACAGACTTACATACTCACCTCCAGGGGCGTTGCTAGGTCTACAAAAGATCTGGGGCTAGAGCCCATAGCAGCATAGTGAAGAAAGTCATACACTTGGGCGGGCATACACATGTATATGTGTGTGTGTGTGTGTGTGTGTGTGTGTGTGTGTGTGTGTGTGTGTGTGTGTGTGTGTGTCCACAGAGAGCCCTCCTTACATCAGTGTCCCCAGAGAGCCTCCCCCTTGCATCAGGGTCCCCAGAGAGCCCCCCTTACATTAGGGTCCCCAGAGAGCCTCCCCCTTAAAGCAGGGTCATAAGAGAGCCTCCCCCTTAAATCAGGGTCCTCAGAGAGCCTCCCCCTTAAATCATGGTCCCCAGAGATCCCCAACTTACATCAGGGTCCCCGGAGAGCCTCCCCTCCCCTTGGGGACCCCTGCAGAGACTCAGGGCTATGGGCCCCAGATTCGGGCTATAGCCCCAAAAGCCACCCCCTAGCAACGCCACTGCTCACCTCCATGCTGCAGCCCTCGTCGACTTTAAGACCAAGAACCGAGTGATCACGTGACTGTAGATTGCTCAGCTTAAGCTCTGCTCCAAGACTGTCAGTCACCGCTCTGTGACCCACAAGAGAAATACAGCCAAAAAAGCTTTGCCCGTACTTCTCATTTAATGTTCAATATTAAAATGGTTCTAAAGACTCAAGCTTTTTTTTTTCTACCTTAATGCATTCTAACTCCCCCCCTCATACTTACCCGAGCACCAACTCAATCCAGCGATGTGCACGAGAGCAACGGGTCTCTCTCTCTCCTCATTGGCTCACACAGCAGTGGTTGCCATTGGCTCCTGCTGCTCTTAATCACAGCCAGTGAGACAATGTGCAGACAGCTGGGGCAGGGCCGAGCCATTCTCTGTGTGTAATGGACTGCTCGAATGCCCTCAGACACTCAGCAGGGGGGAGAAGCCACAACCACTGGCGGAGGACCCAAAAAGAAGAGGATCAGGGCTGCTCTGTGCAAAATCATTGCACAGAGCAGGTAAGTAAGTAGAACATGTTATTAAAAGAAAAAAAAAACAAAAAACACACCTTTCCTTTGGAATCACTTTAACCTACCCTAAATGTAAGCCCTAAATCTAACCCTTATACTTAGCCTAAGTTAGTATCACACACACAAAAAAAAAAGGAAAATGCGCTATCCTAGTGCTAGGTATAAGTTAATAAATTATATAAGAGACACAATAAAAGTGCATTAAGCATATGATGAACTCCTCCTAAATTGACATATCTGTGCAAATAAAATCCATATGAAATGTGCAAAAAAATATATAGTGCAAAAAGGTGCTCAGATTTTCTAAACTTCAATAGTCCCTCTTTCTTTGCCATGAAGAAATGATGATAATGTGCACCACTGAGGAAAGAGTGCTCCCAAAAGGAATCACCACAAGCAATTAAATGAGCGCCTTACCAGCTGCTCTGATCCCACAAAGAGACCATCAGACACCTTGCTGCATAGCAGCCATATATACCACGATCTTGCATGAAAAGGTTCCAGAATCTCCCAAGCCAAGAAGCCAAGATAGACTCAATGGAGGAAGTTAAAGTACAGAGAAAAATCCATAGTGTAGTATTTCACCAAAACACTGAGGCTCACATCCCCAATGATGCTGGTTACAGAGAAACGCACGCGTTGGGAGGGGCCTCACACGTGGCATTATTCTGTAAGTCGGCCTGACCGCTTGGACCTACTGGTTGTTTGTAACACATGATAAGTAATTCCTTCAAAAATTGTAAGTGTGATTTTATAATTTTATAAAAATTTTGGTGAATAACTACGCTATGTGGGTTTTTCTCTGTACTTCCTCCATGGAGTCTATCGTGGCTTAGGAGATTGTGGAACCTTTGCATGCAAGATCGTGGTATATATGTCTGCTACGCAGCAAGGCTTCTGATGGTCTCCTTGTGGGATCAGAGCAGCTGGTAAGGAGCTCATTTAATCACTTGTGGTGATTGCTTTTGGGAGCACTCTTTCTTCGGCGGTGCACGTTATTCCTTCACGGCAAAGAAAGAGGGACTATTGAAGTTTAGAAAATATGAGCACCTTTTTGCACCTTATATATCCAGTTCGGGTCCAGAGCAACTTTTTTTTTACTTTTTCGCATACATGTAAAAACCTTAATTTTTGGCAATAAAATTACATAAACCCCCAGAACATTATATATTTTTCAGAAGGCCCTGTAGAATAAAAAGGTGATCATTGCAAATTTTAGTTTCATATGATATTTGTGCAACCGTTTATTAAAACGCAAATTTTCAGGAGAAACTATAATAAAATTTTAGTGCAAAACCACACCATATAATACACATTTTTGGTTAAAATATAAAAGATGAGGTTGCAGTAAGCAAATAGATACCAAAACAAAACATGTCTTAAAACTGCGTGTGCCCGCAATATCGCCAAAAACGATGGTGCCAAAAAAATCCCCATAGGTTTAACCCCTTCCTGACCACCCACCGTTGTACGGCGGCAGGTTGGCTCCCCTGGGCGAACCAAAGCAACTGTACAACGGTTGGCCTTTTGACCACTAGGGGGCGCGCGTGCACAGCCGGAGGTGCCCGCGGCACTGGAGCCGATGTGTGTACTGCTCCACAGAGAGACAAAACGGAGATCCGTCAATGTAAGCAGACAGATCTCCATGCTGTCAGGGGTGAGGAGAGCAATCTGTTGTTCATACTAAGTATGAACAACGATCGCTCTCCTCACCCAGTCAGTCTCCATCCCCCACAGTTAGAATCACTCCCTAGGGAGCACAGTTAACACCAATGATCGCCCCCTAGTGTTAACCCCTTCCTGCCAGTGACATTTACACAGTAATCAGTGCATTTTTATAGCACTGATCGCTGTATAAATGCCAATGGTGCCAAAAATGTGTCAAAAGTGTTTGATCCGTCCACCATGTCGCAGTCCTGATAAAAATTGCTGATCACTGCCATTACTAGTATAAAAAAAAAAAAAAAAAAAAAAAAAAAAAGTATAATAAAAATGCCATAAATCATCTTTCCCTTAACCAATCAATATATGCTTATTGCGATTTTTATTACCAAAAATATGTAGAAGAATACATATCAGCCTAAACTGAGGAAAAAAAATTAGCTTTTATAAAAAAAAATTGTGGATATTATAGCAAAAAGTACAAAATATTGTGTTCTTTTCAAAATTGGAGCTTTTTTTATTTATAGCGCAAAAAATAAAAACCATCAAAAGAAAGCTCTATTTGTGGGAAAAAAAGGACATCAATTTTGTTTGGGTACAACGTCGCATGACTGCGCAATTGTTAGTTAAAGCGACGCAGTGCCGTATCGCAAAAAATGGCCTGGTGATTGAGCAGCCAAATCGTCCGGGGCTGAAGTGGTTAAAAGGCTTTACAACGCAATCAGTTTAAAGTTAGACAGTAGCTCTTGTGCTAGAATTATTGTTCTCACTCTGATGTTTGCGGCGACTTGTCACACGTATTGTGCGACCCGCGGTTTACATGCACGTGCACACCGTTGGCTTGCGTTTGCGCAGGTGTGTGGTGTTACGGGGGTTTTCTGCAAATTTTTATTGTATTTTAATATTTTTTTCATTTTTCTTATATTTATTTTTACTTGATTGCTATCACAAGGGGTTAAAGGGTTGTAAACCCTCACAGTTTTTCACCTTCATGCATTCTATGCATGAAGGTGAAAAACCTTTTGTGCTGTGGCACCCCCCCCCCCCAGACACCCTTTTTTTGCTTACCTGAGCCCGTTCGTTCCATCGACAGGAACAAGCACAGCAGCTCCAGCCACTGTCTCGGGTCCTCATTGGATAGATTGATAGCCAATCAAATCCAGTGACATGGGTGCCAGGGGGTGGGGCTGAGTGCTGCTGTCTGTGTCAATGAATGCAGCAGCAGGACTCGGGAGCATGCCCGCACGAGTGCCACCATGGAAATCGGCTCTACGTGTGGGAACTTGAGAAGAGGAGCACCGCTGAGGGACCCCAGAAAAGGAGGAGGGTCGGGGCCACTCTGTGCAAAGCCCTTGCACCGAGAAGACAAGTATGACATGTTTGTTATTTAAAAGAAAAAAAACAAGCTTTACCATCACTTTAATAAAGTCATATGTGATAGCATTGGGCAGGCGACAGGTACTGTGGTTATGAAAACATTAGAGGTCTAATAAACCCGAGTGTCTCCCCTTCCCTTCACACCATCTAACCAAGCACAGATCAGCTTGCTTAGAGGTGTCCCCTGGCTGTGCTGGCCAGGAAACTGTGCATCTGAAACCCACATCACTCCCGCTTTCACATCTTAAACCGACATCACTCCCGGTTTCACTGTTTACAAGTGAGATCAAGGCATGGATTTACCTAGGTCTCACTGCAATCTCTCTCCCCCAGCTGGCAAATGTGTACCTGGGCTCCGGTCAGAACAGCCCGAGAACCACAGGAGGGAGCTGCCGGCGGGAGCGGGCACTGTGCTGCCGGCTGAGTGAAAGTGCGGCGAAAGAAGTCGCTGGCTGAACAAAACTCACACAGGCTGATGGCTGCAGCTTGTGATTAAGGCCTCATGCACACTGGACGTTACAATAACGTTCTTAAAATGCCAGTAGCTTTGCAGTGAGTTTTTCAACTATTTGCAATAGCGTATTTCAGCGTTAATGTTTTTTTTTATCTTCTACTTCCAATGTATCAAAAACGTTAGAAAATGTTTGTGAGCCGCGTTTGAGCGTTTATCTGCATTTGACGTTAGAGCGTGTTTACAGCTGAAAAAAACTCCTCTCAGAACCCACTAGTTCGGGGTTTTTTTTTACAGCCAAAAACAGTTGATAACAGCCTATGTGTGCATGGACACATAGGATAACATTCTGGAGAGTTTATTGACTGTAGAAAAAAACATCTGAAGCCAAAAACAGCAGCTGTAAAAACGTCCAGTGTGCATGAGGACTAAGGTTTCTTTCTTTGGACATACATATTACATCCAAAGAGCTCAATTTAGGATGTATTCGTCATATGTTTAATACACTTTTATTGTGTCTCTTATGTGATTTATTAACTTATACCTAGCACAAGGATAGCGCACTTTATATTGATTGGTTGGAGCTTGTTATACATCCTACTCAGATTGGCGATTTAGATGCTGCTGTCCGTTTCGATCCAATTCAGTTTTTATTGTATTTGTTTCACTTTGTTTTTATGTCACTAAGGTTTACAGTTTTTTTTTTTTTTTGCAAGCGCACAAATATTACCATGGGTTTACCAAGTTATTATCAGGCTAATAATAATGTTGAAATGATCCCAATAAATTTCAGTGTCATAATGCAAAACAGTGAAGCCTCAAAGCAATGTGTAAAGCATCACACAGATACCACCCACCTATTCTTGCTTGAATGGCAAGCTGGCAAATGGAAGGTGGATTGATTTGCTGCTGGATGTCCATGTCTTCCATAACCACTTCCCCCAAAGAGCCGTAGCTGTACGTCGGTAGGAGAAGGTGGATATATCAGGGTACAGCCTGCAGCTGCAGGCTATACCCCGGTACTGTTTTTTAGAGCTGGTGGTCGGCTATCTAGTGATAACGGCCAATCCGGCTCGGCAGCTGTCCCCCCTCCCACCGCCTTCTGCTGCACTTTCCGGGCCTTTCGACCCACCGGGAGACACGAGCCACCATTCGGCGCGTCCGCCGACTAGGCGGAGACCCGAACAAAGCCGGATTTGGCTTCGATCGGGTCTCCAATGTAAAATCCCGGAAGCAACGTCATGACTTCACTTCTGGTTTACACGGCTGCAAATGGCGCAGATTTTTTAAAAAATGACAGTATTCAGAAATGCAGATTTCGGCGATCTGAATACTTTTAAGTGCAAAGGAGGGATTTTGGGTCTTTTAGACCCCCGATCCCTCCATAAAGGAGTACCTGTCACTGCCTATTACTGTCACAAGGGAGGTTTACATACCTTGTGACAGCAATAAAAGTGATCAGATTTATTTATTTTTTTAAAAAGGAACCATGTTAAAAAAAGTAAACAAAGAAAAAAAATATATTTTTTTTTAAAGCACCCCATCCCCGAGCACCAAAGAAAACGCATAAGTAAGTTGCTCCCGCAAATGTAAACGGTGTTCAAATCACACATCTAGTGTATCGCCACGATCGTCAGAGTGCTAGCAAAAATTTGAGCAAAAGACCTCCTCTGTAAATCTAACCTGGTAACTGTTAAAAAAAAATTTAAGTTTCGCCTATGGAGATTTTTAAGCACAGTCGTTTCTCACCATTCCACGAGTGTGCACAATTTTCAACCGTAGCATGTTTGGTATCTATTTACTCGGCATAACATCCTTTCACAATATACAAATCAGGTTAACTGTACCATTTAGTTTTTTGTTTTTTTTTTAATGTCAGTGAAGTGCATTTTTCCAAACAAAATTGTGTTTGAAAGACCGCTGCACAAATACCGTGTGACAAAAAATATTGCAACGACCACCATTTTATTCTCCAGAGTCTTTGCAAAAAAAAAATATATATATATAAATTTTAAGATTAGCCACTCTAATGATTTACTCGTGCCAAAATATTTAGACAGAAAGCCACAGGGGTAAAAAGAAGAAAAAAAGGAGCAGCAAAGAAAACTGGAAGGACAATGTCATGCGAGCATTTGATTACAGATTTTTGCCTCTTCCTTTAGGTTTTTCCTTTTGCATTTATTTTCCTTCCACCTTCTAAAGAGTGTTGCCAAAGTCACTATTTAACATGGCATTCATAAAAAAAATAGATTAAAAAAATAATATAGAGTGCATCACTGTAGGTAAATAAAAGAAACCATAGACAACCCCACCTGACTGCTGCAGTCTCACCATGTACTTTGCTTTTTATACAAAGCCACTCTTCTGGTTTATCTTTTTTAGTATAGCAGACTACCAAAGCCACTCTCACGTTTTATCTTAGGTTTTAAAATGATGAATATAAAACAGCTATGCTGTATGCTAAAAAACACATACACACACCCCAAATAAATGATACATACCATGCTTCTTCTAATGTACTCAATTGATTTCTCCATATCCATTCCTGACCAGTCATCAAGTATGTAGCAAATGCAGGAAGCACAGTACACAAACCTCATGTCATTCTCACTGCCCTCAGGTACTGCACAGAAACTGTTTGGGGGGAAAAAAATGTACGTTTTTATACAAGATGACAATGGTGTAAGCCATCTGAAGTGAAGAAAGTTACATGAAAAGTACAGTAACCTAACCTTACAATCAGATTCTACATCCAAGTAATCTGAAAGCCATAAAACTGCCAGTTTAGCTGCATAAGTTTTCTAGTATGTAAGCTGAATGATGAAAAAATTATGTTCAGTGGTAAAAATATTACTGAAAAAGTGTAATAATCTCTGTGTGTGGAGAATGAAGGATTAACACATTCTCTCCATTGTACAGCCTCATGGGCGTAGGATGTGCATGTCCGGTGAAGAAAAGCTCTTATAGCTTAGTTTTAACTTATCACATTCCTGTCTATACTGCTACAGCAGCTACAGGTACAGTACACAGGATTACAAAATATCATATGTTAAGAGATGTCCTAAAATTAGACCCTGGGGAGTACATAGATTTTGATATTTAAAGTGTCAATAGTCTTGCAGAACTGATTCTTCCCTGCAGCAGAGACCAAATACTAGGCGGGGTAGGCTGGCCTCACACCTATGCACTGCGGTAACAAACGTCACTGCAGCCCTGCAATCTAGTATATGTTCATTAGGTCTAAGAGGATTTGAACAGGCTAACCCCCACTCCAGCACTCTCCTCAACTCTGACACTCTGGTCTGAAGGCAATATCATGGCATCATCAGAAGGCAGTAGTGCTGAACCAATCCCCCATATCAAGGAATGAAGTGTTACTTATTATTTCTGTACCCGTGGACATAATGAGCAGGTAACCCTAACAATGCAGGAGGTCCTAATGCAAAAACGCATTTGGACTTATTCATGTAGTTGGGTCTATAGATAATATGCATCCATCTCTGGGAAACTAAGAAACAGCTTTATGCCAACACTTGACTCTAGGTCCATTTTTAGGGACCAAGAGATGACCAAGAAATAAAAATAGCGTACCTTCCATCTGGAAGCTGAAGGGCCCTCAGCCCTGCAAGACATGCTTCTTTAGTCACCAGGCTCAAGTCATCTCCTAGTATCAGCAAGCTACATAGAGCTGTATATGTCATTGCTATGTGTCCGCTATCATAAGGGTGATAGATTCCATGGCCCTGAGAAAAAATACAAAACCAAACCAAACTGTAAACTGTAAGGTCCTATGCACACAAGAGTGTCTATCTGCTGTGCATTCCTCCTGGCATTTAGTGCATCCAGGAGGGACAGGTGCAGCATCCAGCCCAGCTGCCCGAAGCCTGTCAAAGTCTACGGCAGGCTGTGACTGCATGCGGCTGAACACTGTACCAAGTGGTACTAGTGTTTGGGGCCCTGTGTGTTCAAGGAGTAATAGGGCGCTAAATGTGAGTACTACGACGCAGTACAGCAATCAGCCCAGTTCAGCAATATCACGCTACACACAGTAGGACTGGGTGCTGCATCTGTCCCGCCTGTGAGCACCAAAACGCTGGGGTGGGTGCACAGCATATAGACACCAGTCTGCAAAGGGCCTTATGGTAATAAAACACCACACACATCATAATATGCTCTAGAATGGGAAGAAAGTGTTACATGGTATCCATGATCATAATAAGAGTGAAGAACAAGAAGAATTCCCAGGTACTACAGTCAGGAAAATTATTATATGATCCCCTGCAAATTTTGTAAACTTGCCCACTTACAAAGAAAGTAGGGGTCTATAATTTTTATCATAGGTGTATTTTAAATGATAGAGACAAAATATCAACCAAACATCCAAAAAAAAAAAAAATAACACGATACAAATATAAATTGAGTTGCAGTTCAGTGAGCAAAATAAGTATTTGATCCCCAAGCAAAACATGGTAGAGAAACCCTTGTTGGCAAGCACAGAGGTAAGACGTTTCTTATAGTTGGTTACCAGGTTTGGCAACTTGAAGTTTCAGCTCTCTCCATACATTTTCTATAGAATTAAGGTCTGGAGACTGGCTAGGTCACTCCATGACCTTAATGTGCTTCTTAAGCTCCTTTGTTGCCTTGGCGGTATGTTTTGGGTCATTGCCATGCTGGAAGACCCATCCATGACCCATCTTCGGTATTCTGGCTGAGGGAAGAAGGTTCTTATCCAAGATTTTACAATACATGGCCCCGTCCATTGGCCCTCAATGCGGCAAAGTCAGCTTGTACCTTTAGCAGAGAAACAGCCCCAACGCATAAGGTTTCCCCCTCCGTGCTTGACTATAGGGATGGTGTTCTTAGGGTCATAGTCAGCATTTTCGCCAAATGCCAAAGAACTTAATTTTCGTCTCATTTGACCACAGCACATTCACCCAATCCTTCTTTGGTTCATTGGAAAACTTCAGACAGGCCTGTACATGTGCCTTCCTGAGGAGGGGGACCTTGTGGTCGCTGCATGATTTCAATCCATGGTGGTGTATTGTGTTACCAATGGTTTGTTTGGTGACTGTGGTCCCAACTGTCTAGAGATCATTCACAAGATCCTCCTGTGTAGTTCTGGGCTGATCTCTCACGATCATGCTTCCCCCGTGAGGCAAAATCTTGCATGAGCTTCAGACTGAGGGCAATTGATGGTTATTTTGTATTTCTTCCATTTGCGAATAATGGCTCCAACAGTTGTCTCCTTCTTACCAAACTTCTTGCTGATGGTCTTGTAGCCTATTCCAGCCTTGTGCAGGTCTACAATCTTGTCCCTGATGTCCTTTGACAGCTTTTTGGTCTCGGCTAGGATGGTGAGGTTTGAATGGAAGAAAGATTCTGTAGACAGGTGTCTTTTATACACATAACGAGTTGTCGTTAGGAGCACCTTCTAAAAATTGACAGAACTAATTTGTGTACCACATGAGCACATACTGTAGCCAGTCTAAGGGCAGCAGAATTATTGTTGGTTGGTAGGGTATCAAATATTTTACTCACTGAACTGCAACTCAACTTATAACATTTGTATCATGTGTTTTTTCAGGATTTTTGGTTAATATTCTGTCTCCATCATTTAAAATACACCTAAAATAAAAAATTATAGACCCTTTATTACTTTGTAGGTGGGGAAACTTACAAAATTTGCAAGGGATCAAATAATTATTTTTCCCACTGTACATTATTCCAATAGGAGAGTTCATTAAATATTAGACCAGGGAATGCTCCTTTCACATTGTAAAAGCAACATTTTCCTCGATTCAGACTTTATCAGCGCAGAAATGACGAAGCGGAGGTGGCGTGGACATGGCCATAAACAGAGACACAAATGTCTGCACTTGCTATACAAAAACAGTAAAATTCCTTTTTCATGCAGCGTTCTGGAACATGCATACCTTTTACAATGTGAAAGGAGCATTCCCTGGTCTAATGTAAAAAAAGTGAAGCAACAAGCAGGGGGCCCCATTTACTGTACAAAAGTATTTAAAAAAAAAAAACGGTGGGATGGCCTTCATGTTGTTGCTTACTTAGGCGACTGTAGTCTAACTACAAAAACACAGGGGACACCCCCACGTTAAAGCACTGTATATTATGACAGTAAAGTAATACTGTACTTTACTGGGAGTTGGTGCTGCATGTGACATCTATCAAGCTAGCTATCTCTACCTAATCTGGAGGTACCTAAAATATATACATAAATAAACCAGAGATCTTGTAACCGATATAGGAGCTTTATGAGCTACGTTGGCATTTTTCTAGTGGTGGACATTTCAGGGTTGCTACTACTCATCCACACTGATATTGTGTTCCAAGAGTTCAGGGGTAAATGATTTTTTTGGGTTACACCATTTTTTGTCATGAATCTTAGCTTTCTGCTTTCCTTGCATCAAATATACAAAATGTGCAATTAAACATACCTTTGATGGGTTGAAAGGTAATCCTAAACATGATGAGCCCCGAAATCCACATCGACTTAAATTTGATTCTGCAGAAAAACAGGAATTGTTCATTTGTAATGTTTACAGGAAACAAACACACAAGTCAAGCTAGAAGCAAATTAAAATATACAAATTAAAATATACATTTTAATAAAGTAGACTTCAAAACTAAACCTAACTAGTCTAACTAAAAATTCTCCTTTCCATTTCCTAACACCTATGCTGACTAACCTGTGCAATAAAGATGTAGATACTTAACTATTTTTAGGCTACTCAGGTCTGGTCATGCGTTTCCGGCTCCCCTGTGTCAGTCACCGGTGGCTGCCATAGGGTGAAAAGTGAATTCACATCTCCAGGCTTTACCAGTTGTTTTTGACCCTCTACTATCCCCTGCAGCTGCTGCTGGCTGACACATGGTATCACACGATGAGATCAGAGCAGCCTGAAATAGGTAAGTATATACATCTTTCTTACACAGGTTAGTCAGCATAGGTGTCAAGTGGGGAACAGTTTTTTTTTTTTTAACCGAGCGGGCTGTAGGAAAACAAAAGAAGACCCCACAGAGATTGCTGTACAAACACAAGCAATTATACACATATTCCAATTACCGGCCGGGCTGGACAGGACGGGAATGGGGCTAGGCGGGACTAATTGGAACGGTGGTCTAATGAATATACAAACACTCGTATACAATACATTCAGCCGATTTTAGCAATATAATCTAAACATAATCCTAAAAAAAAAAAAAAAAAAAAAAGAATATTATATATATATATATATAAAAATATATATATCTATACACATACATTATATATATATATATATATATATATATATATATATATATATATATATATATAATACATATACATATATATATATATATATATATATATATATATATATATATATATATATATATATATATATATATATATATATATATATATATTTTTTATTATACACACACACATACATATACATACACACACACACACACACACACACACACACACACACAAACACACATATAACCCGTGGCAAAAATGATGGAATCACCAGTCCCTGAGGATGTTCCTTCAGTTGTTTATTGTTGTAGAAAAAAAGCAGATCACAGACATGGCCAAAAACTAAAGGCATTTCAAATGGCAACTTTCTGGCTTTAAGAAACACTAAAAGAAATCAAGAAAAATAATTGTGGTGGCCAGTAACAGTTAGATTTATAGAACAAGCACAGGGAATAAATTATGGAATCATGAAAAACAAACAAAATAACACTCCAACACATCACTAGTACTTTGTTGCACCACCTCTGGCTTTTATAACTGCTTGCAGTCTCTGAGGCATTGACTTAATGAGTGATAAACAATACTCTTCATCAATCTGGCTCCAGCCTTCTCTGATTGCTGTTGCCAAATCATCTTTGCAGGTTGGAGCCTTGTCATGGACCATTTTCTTTAACTTCCACCACAGATTTTCTATTAGATTGAGATCCGGACTGTTTGCAGGCCATGACATTGACCTTATGTGTCTTTCTTCAAGGAATTTTTTCACAGTTTTAGCTCTATGGCAAGATGCATTATCATCTTGATAAATGATTTCATCATCCCCAAACATCCTTTCAATAGATGGGATAAGAAAAGTGTCCAAAATTTCAATGTAAACCTGTGCATTTATTGAAGATTTAATGACAGCCATCTCCCCAGTGCCTTTACCTGACATGCAGCCCCATATCATAATTGACTGTGGAAATTTGTATTTTTTCTTCAGACAGTCGTTTGCATAAATCTCATTGGAACGGCACCAAACAAAAGTTCCAGCATCATCACCTTGCCCAATGCAGATTCGAGATTCATCACTGAATATGACTTTCATCCAATCATCCACAGTCCACGATTGCCTTTCCTTAGCCCATTGTAACCTTGTTTTTTGTGTTTAGGTGTAAGAGATGGCTTTCTTTTAGCTTTTCTGTATGTAAATCCCATTTCCCTTAGGCGGTTTCTTATAGTTCGGTCACAGATGTTGACTCCAGTTTCCTGCCATTTGTTCCTCATTTGTTTTGTTGTACATTTTCTGTTTTCAAAGCATATTGCTTTAAGTTTTCTGTCCTGACGCTTTGATGTCTTCCTGGTCTACCAGTATGCTTGCCTTTAACCACCTTCCCATGTTGTTTGTATTTGGTCCATGTTTTAGACACAGCCGACTGAACAACCAACATCTTGTGCAACACTGCGTGATGATTTACCCCCTTTAAGGAGTTTGATAATCCTCTCCTTTTTTTCAATTGACATCTCTGGTGTTGGAGCCATGCTTCATGTCAGTCCACTTGTTGCAACAGCTCTCCAAGGTGTGATCACTCCTTTTTATACCTACATACTAACAAGCAGATATAGTGTTTGTAATGAAAATTTACAGGGTGATTCCATCATTTTTTCCTCAGAATCGAGTGATTACATAATTTATTCCCTGTGCTTGTTCTATAAATCTAACTGTTACTGGCCACCACAATTATTTTTCTTGATTTCTTTTAGTGTTTCTTAAAGCCAGAAAGTTGCCATTTGAAATGCCTTTAGGTTTTTGGCCAGGTCTGTGATCTGCTTTTTTTCTACAACAATAAACAACTGAACATACACACACACATATATATATATATATACACATACACATATACATATATATATACATATACACATATATATATACATACATACAAACCCCAGGCGCCAGGTCGCCATGGCGACTAGAAACCGCGTCCTGGCGCCTGGGCTACCACCAGCCCACTCACTGCAACTCCCGGCACCCCAGACATGCAGTGCTGGGCAGCCGATCCTTCTCTTTCCCCCTGGCTAGTCTCCATGGTTTCCCGGGAGGCGGGCAGTAGTCTGATGTCCGGCTGTAAGTGACATTGGAGGGGAGGGGGCTGGCCTCCTCTCTTCACACGGTCGCTGTCCCCTCCTCCTCCCCAATGCCCCAGCAGGGTCCGAGCATGAATGGCTTCTCTCTGTGGGAACTGTGTTGGCTCTCTTCTGTTGCCTGCGCCACATTGCCGCCAAGCTGGGCTTCCCCCCCAGGGCCCACCTACACAGTGCAGGAGGAGCCGGCGGGTGGAGGTCAGGCTTCGGCAGAGGGTGACCCGGAAGCCTGTGTAGCCTCCACCTGACAGAGTAGGCAGGCTGTCAGTACTCGGAGCGGGAGGTTTTCTGGTGGAGGGTGGCGCAGGGCAGCCATCGGAGGGGGGGGGGGGTGTTCCTGTGTCGGTGCTGTGACATTCTGAGGCGGCACTCCTTGTAAAATTTACTGTGTGCTCTGTGTCAGAGAAGGGGAGATGAGGCAGCTATATATGCCTGTAGGCAAGAAGTGGCTGCAAAGAGGCAGCAGAAGATCAGCAGCACTGGGATACTTCTTTCATCCTTTTTTGTATGTTATTTAAAGTGTCTAAGGCTTCATTTAGATGTGCATTTGGGCTGTAAAATGGTGTAGTAGAGACATGTTTTGGCCAGCCTTAAGCTGCATTAGGCAGCAGATGAGGGTTTTACATGTTACAGTCATGATGCATTAGTTATAATAAGGAGTTTCCCCCTATAACAGGTTTTTAGTGTCAGGCTGGGTTCACACTATTGTAAATTGGATGTGGGGTTTCCGCATCCAATCCGCATGTTAGAAGTTTGTGACCGGCTCTCTATGGAGCCAACTCACAGGGCTCCGGGACAGATTTGGAGCGAATTGCAGAGGGGTCCTGTGCGTCTTCTGGTCCGTTCCAGGTCCGAATTCAACCAAAAATTCGGACTGAAGTCTGACCTGAAACGGTAAATGGGGACTCTGTATTAAATTGATTGGACATGGATTTGGAAAGGCATACACCTCTCTATAAAAGGCCTCACAGCTGACAATGCATACTGTATCAGAGCAAAAGCCATGAGGTCAAAAGGAACTGCCTGCAGAAATCAGAGACAGGATTAGTGCAAGGCACAGATCTGGGGAAGGCTACAAAAAAAATTTCTGCTGCACTGAAGGTTCCCAAGAGCATTGTGACCTCCATAGTTCTCAAATGGAAAAGTTTGGCACAACCAGAACTGAAGAGCTAGTCACCTTGCCAAACTGAGCAACCTTGGAAGAAGGGTCTTGATGAGAGCGGTGACCAAGAACTCTCATCTTAGAAATTTCAACACTAACAAAATTAGCCTTCAGAAGATGTAAATTAGGAACTCCAGAAGTAGCGTTTAGATCTGAACTGACCCCTGAAAGATGGATGGGGCTTTTGGGTATGTGTGGTATCACTGGAAAAAAAAAAAAAAAAAGCAAATTTTTGACTATGCAATATAATCTTGCTTGAAAGAAAAAAAAAAAAAAAAAATCTCCTTTCACTTTGTGATTGCTGCCATCTCCTGGCCATCTTTCAAACATTTCCAGGATTCTCTTCATGTTTTGTGGCTTCTCCTCTGCTCATTCTTTTGGTTTACTTTTGATTTCTCACTACATATATCTCATGGTACCTTGCTGTCACATGTGCTATGTTTCCTGTACTGTCTCCACCTCCTGAAGCTGCATCTATGTAGACCTTTGTAGTTCAGAAGGCAGATTCTTGGAATGTGACACAGCAGCACATTTTAAAAGCGTTTTAGAAGTATATTATAAAAGGCTGCTTTCACACTGAAAGCACCGGCTGTTAGCACTAAAGAGCCGCACGTTTTAGCGGAGCTTTTGCGCGGCCTTTCTGGGTCAGCAAAAAGGGAAAAAAAATAAAAAATCTAATTTTGCAGCACTTTCAAGGCCATTTTTAAGGCCACTCATTCCAATGGGCAGCGCGCTTTGGGAGTGCCAAATACAGCTCTCCCAACCCCCCCCCCCCCCCCCAAAGATGCTGCTTGCAGGACTCTTCGGAATGTCCCTCAAGCGTACCGCCCCAGTGTGAAAAGACACAGGGGTATGAATGGGAGGTGGTTTTCAGGCGCTTAGCAGAGGCTATTTCTAGCGCTAAAGCACCTGAAAACCGCCCCAGTGTGAAGCTGGTCTAAGTGTTTTACAGTTTCAGGCATTTTTGTTTAGCCAATAGAAAGCACTAGGGGGGAGGAGAGAAAATTAGGGGAAGAGAGCTGCTATTTTGTTTTACGAGCGTTTGTCTGCTCAAGTCAGGCGTTTTTATTGAATACTATGGGGCCAAAAAGAAGCTATTTTGCTTCAGGTGACAAAACGCTCATTTGTGAACAGGGGCCATTGAAATGCCATCTGAAAGTCAATGGGATATATTTTAAGCAGCAAGTAAACATGTTATTCCTGAAGTTGGTGTAATGAAAGCAGAAAAATTGGGCATAGCAGTTTGTTGTTTATGGGGCTGTGTAGCAGCAGACTGGTCAGGGTGCCCATGCTGACCCGTATCCACAGCCAAAAGCACCTACAATGGGCATGTCAGCATCAGAACTGAACTACAGAGTAATGGAAAAAGAAATTTGCTGACAAGACTTCAGCAAAAACAAGCATCTCTGCTCTTTGTGCACCAATACACATCACAAGGAATCCTGGAAGTAGATCTCACAAGGTCATCAAGTGATGATGTCACAGTGTAAACAGGTTTTTATTGGTGACAGTAAAAATGTATAACGCATGAAAGCATTAGAGTAAACCGCATGAGAAGGCAGAAAGAACAAATGTGAACCTAGTCCTAATGAGACGCCTGGGCAATCTCCATGTTCTCACGGAGAAAATGAAAGCCGTATTGCACGATGGATAGACAAGTACATTCTATCAGTATCCACAGTTCGGGCGATACAGCTGTTCATCTATGGTCACCCAAACATGCTGGCTGTTAGCCAAGGATTCACACCTTTAGGTCTACACGATTAGAATCGTACACATGAGCAGACACAAGAAAGAAACTACAAGTGTTAGTTAATGCATTATGAAGTTGCACATTTCACTGACTATTGCTCCCAAAGCTTGTTTTGATCCTTTAAAGAATAAGTTACCCCAACATTTCATATTCCAGGAGGCCTGTCCTCCAATGGTCAGACTTGTGCTGACGCCCCCCCCCCCCCCTCTGCACAGTCATTCACTGAGAAGATCAGTGTCCTGCTGTTTCTCTACCCCCACCTCCCTAAGCCCCCTGTGAAATTGAGAGCAGCGGTCATGTAATCTCCTATAGAAAAAAGGGGAAAAATGTGCATCATGCATCATACATAAACCCATACAAGTACACGCACACACACACAAACAAACACAAATGTTTTGCCTTGCATTTCCATTCTAAACTGAGTGGGTTTTTACAAGTTAAGAGCTCACACATACATTAACATTCCATTCACTTTATATTGCACCCTATTACAAAAAAAAATCCCATCTGCTTCTACATCCTGCTTCTATTCTACAGCCTTTAAACCTTTTGATGGCTTATGGGTAGGAGGTTAATCAATGACCCCTATGTACAATATGTAAAGATATGCTGGTCTCCAAAAAAACCTCAATACTATCTTTATAAAATAGTATGCATAGTCACAACACCGCCCCAATTCCAAAAAGTTGAGACCCCGTTTAAAATCTGCATAAAATCAATGCAGTGATTTGCAAATCTCACAAGCCAATATTTTATTCACAATATAAAATAGAAACCATATCAAATGTTTAAACCGAGAAAATCTACCATTATAAGAAAAAAAAAAGTACCGTATTTCTCGGCGTATAACACACATTTTCCCCTTAAATTCAGGGGAAAATCGTGGGCGCGTGTTATACGCCAATCCCCCGCTGATTGTGAGCGGAGGATCGAGCTGCAGAGATACATAGCTGAATGTACTCGGCTCGGCTCCACTCACAGTCATGCCCAGTTCTTCCCTATGATGGACATAACACAGGGACTGGGCGTGACCGTGAGTGGAGCAGAGTACACTCGGCTACTCTCGGTTCCGCTGGGGACTGCGAGAGGACCCGAGAGCCGCCGTGACAAGGCTGCACTGACAAGGCTGCACTGACAAGGCTGCACTGACAAGGCTGCACTGATGGGCATTTAAATGTAAGTTTTTTCCTTAAACTTCCCTCCTAAAAGTTTTTTTCCTTAAAATTTCCTCCTAAACTTAGGGTGCGTGTTATACGCAGATAAAAACGGTAATTTTGAAATTGATGGCAGGAACACGTCTCAAAGAAGTTGGGACAGGGTCATGTTTACCATGGTCTAGTTTTGGAAGAGGAATGTTGTCCCATTTTTGTCTGATATAGGATTCTAACTGCTCAACAGTCCTGGGTCTTCGTCGTATTTTCCATTTCAAGATGCACCAAATATCTTTAACGGGTGAAAGGTCTGGACTGCAGATAGGCCAGTTAAAGCGATACTAAAGTCTCGTTTTTTTTTGTGTTTAAAGATAAAAACCATGTTATACTTACCTGCTTTGTGTAATGGTTTTGCACAGAGCAGCCAGGATCCCCCTTCTTCTCATGTCCCTCTTTGGCGCTCCTTGCCCCTCCCTCCTGCTGAGTGCCCCAACAGCAAGCAGCTTGTTATGGGGGCACCCAAGCTGAGTCGCAGCTCTGTGTGTGCATTCAGCCATAACCCCAGTAAACTACTTGGAAACCACAACGTACACATACGTATTGCCGTCAGCAAGCAGTTAAACATTTGATATGTTTTCTATTGTAAATAAAATATGGGATTTGCAAATCATTGCATTTTGATTTTACACAGCACGCCAACTTTTTTAAATTGGGGTTGTATAAATCAACATAAATCAGCATTGTAGCCAACCAATCTACTTGAAAAAAACAAAAAACACACAAACACCACCATTTGTGATCAACATATATCATATTCAAAGGAAGTGTCAGTAAAACCCACGTTGAAGCATGTCTTTTGATTGTTCTATTACTCTGCAAAACAAAGGGAACCTGACACAGGAGGCGAGTCTGGTCATCTCTTTGTGCCGAGTCAGAATCTGCAGTCTGTGCTGTGTGCTCAGTGCACAATATGCCTTCCACTCTTCCAGATATTGGTCATCTGCAGACATGGGTTTGAGTGTCGAGTCAGCTCTTTTTCTGTGCCCACCTATTCATTTTGTCAGAGCGGCTACATTCTGCAGCCTCATCAGAATTCACCACAGTACATTATGCCAGCAGCAGTACAAGATGTAATTATATTTAGGTTATCAAAAGAACTACAGATCCACATTTAAACCTCTAATCTCTAAATTCAGCCCTGACACATATTGCTTTCAAGAGCAATTTCAGGTAACAAGTAGAATTAATTCAACAAACTGCTAATGCAGTCCTTTGTGACTTAAGTCAAATGTCTACGCTAAAGATTCCCTTCAGCTAGATTGAAAAGGGCTTTCAGAAACCTTTTAGCAGGATCACATCAGGAGTTTAGAATTCATTTGCACATTATGATCTGCATGCTTCTTCCAGGTCTGAACCCAGAACGAGCCAAGCATTTAGCATTCTAGGTCGTCACATTTTTTTTTTTTCATTAAAGTCTCTATTAGGAGGTTTTCAGATGTGCAAAGTTGGGAATTTGTCAGAGACAGAAGGAAGAACTTGTAAATGTTGAAGATGAATTCGTTGGTCCAGCTTGGGACAAGAAGTATGAATGTTGCATACCTGTAGGATCTCCCTGGGAGCTGCAAATCGCTGTAGTAGGCACTGATACTAAAGTAATCTTCACGTGCTTCCAGGTCCAATGCTGATAGACTTCCCTACTGCATTGTGAACGCAGGAAGGTGCTCGCTCGGCATGGGTGTAACTCACTTAACACTTTGCATTTTCTCAATGAATGATTGGTGGAGAGGCAGGGTTGGTGAAGACACTTTGCTTTCCTTGATAAAATATAAAGTGTTCCCTGAATGGTGGCTGTGTCAAGTGAGTGACTTTCTGTGCTCAGTAAGCAGCAGGTAGCCGATGGACAACAGCGCAGGAAGCTAGTGGAGATCACTGTAGTAGTGCTGCCTACTACAGCAGTTTCCAGCTTTCACAGGGATCCCACAGGCAGGGTTAATTCGGACGTCAAATTTCGATTTAGCTTTAGTCGGTGTCTTGACTAAAATACCATTTGAGTTTTAGTCATTGCTATTGTTTTAGACGTATTTTAGTCGACGAAAATCTCCAGTACATTTTAGTTGACTAAAATCAATCGGGTTTAGTTAAATAATGCATTTTAAGCATTTCTCTAGATTTTCCAAAGTCCTTATATACTCCAGGAGTAAAAAAAAAAAAAAAAAAAAGTTATTATTTAAGGTATTAACCACTTGATCTCCAGAAGATTTACCCCCCCCCCATTCATGACCAGGCCATTGTTTGGGACATTGCGTTACTTTAACTGACAATTGTGCGGTCGTGAGACACTGTACCCAAATAAAATTTATATCATTTTTTTTCCCCACAAATAGAGCTTTCTTTTGGTGGCATTTGATCACCTCTGCATTTTTATTTTTTGCGCTATAAAACAAAAAAATAATATTTTTTACTTTCTGCTATAAAACATGTCCAATAAAAAAAAAAAAAAAAAAAAAAATTCTTCATAAATTTAGGCCAATATGTATTCTGCTACATGTTTTTGGTAAAAGAAACCCCAATAAGTGTATATTAATTAGCTTTATGCTAACGTATTATAGCATCTACAAACCATGAGATATATTTATGGAATTTATATTTATTATTATTTTTATACTAGTAATGACAGCGATCAGCGACTTATAGCAGGACTGTGATATTGCGGTGGACAATCGGATACTGACTGACACTTTGCATGAACCAGGGACACAAATACAGTGATCAGTGCTAAAAATATGCACTGTCACTGTACTAATGACTAATACTAATCCAAGAAGGACCAATGTAAATATGTTGCTATGTAAAAATTGCCAAATCTGGAATTCGGTTTTAAAGTGGTTGTAAAGGCAGAAGGTTTATCTTCATGTAGGGCTGCAACTAACGATTATTGTCATAATCGATTAGTTGGCCGATTATTGTTTCAATTAATCACCTTAAAAAAAAAAGTGTGGTGTATAATTTAGTTAAAATGTAAAGTTTAAAAAAAAGGCAATTTATCCTTAAATATTTCTATGCAGTGGTAAATATAAATAACCAACTATATGGTTAGGGAGCAAAATATCTAATCCACTCTGAGAATAACAGACAGAAGAGATATACTGTATATACTATTAGAGGAGATATACTATTAGAGGGTGAATCTGGTAAATATCATTAGACTCAGTGATCTATTTTTTATTTAAAAAAACAAATGTCTTCCCTGACAAATGACAAAAAATTTCATTTTAAGAACGTTCGTTCAATTTTCTAATTGTTAGTGGGGTCAAATCGAAATTGCCAAAGGATCTGCGAGAAAAGGTAGTTGAACTGTATAAAACAGGAAAGGGATATAAAAAGATATCCAAGGAATTGAGATGCCAATCAGCAGTGTTCAAACTCTAATCAAGAAGTGAAAAATGAGGGGTTCTGTTGAAACCAAACCACGGTCAGGTAGACAAACTAAATTTATTTACAGTAGAGACTATTTGCTCTTTTTGTACTATAAGGGCTCATTTTAGTTTCTTTTTTAACCCCATTATGTTACTGGCCGATTAATCGATTATGAAAATAGTAATCGATTAATTTCATAATCGATTAGTTGTCGATTATTCGATTAGTTGTTTCAGCCCTGTCTTCATGCATTCTATGCATGAAGATAAAAAGCCTTCTGTGTGCAGCAACCCCCTCAGCCCCCCGTAATACTTACCTGAGGTCCATTTAGATCCAGCGATGTTGTAGGAGTGTCTCGACTGCTCGGGACTCCGCTCCTCATTGGCTGAGACAGCAGCGCCATTGGCTCCCACTGCTGTCAAAGTCAGTCAGCCAGCCAATGAGAAGAGAAAGGGGGCGGGGCCAGGCCACGGCTCTGTGTCTGAATGGACACAGGAAGCTGTGGCTTGGCTCGGGTGCCCCCATAGGAAGGTGCTTGCTGTGGGGACACTTAACAGGAGGGGAGGGGCAAGGAGCGCCGGTGAGGGACTGCTCTGTGCTAAACCAACTGCACAGAACAGGCAAGTAGAACGTTATATTTTTAACAAAACAAATAGAAAACAAAACAAAGACTTTAGTATCACTTTAGGGTTATCCAATTTAGTTAAAAGTATATAAAAAAAACTTAGACTTTAAAAGGTTAAAATGTATAAACACTTGTCCTTGGAAAATACCTACAGTGTTTCTAAACCAAGAAATTAAAATCTCTTTATATGGTTTCTTGTTGGCTTGTTTTCGTATAGCAACTGTTTTGTAGCTGTTTGATGGGTACTGCAAAATACTGCAAGAATCTGCCTCTTTTTGCACACCGCAGACAACACTGAATAAAAGGCTTCTATTGCTGTGGAATTGTTGTCAGACCCAACTAGCTCATTCCTGCACGGAGACTGCAGGGAACTCAGCATGAAGCAAGACACAACGTGTAGAAAGAGTCATCTAGTCTGACATAGGCTGACTAGACTCCTGACGACTTCTAGCCTCACCGGCTGACAGCAAGGTCATTGCATAATACTGTACCATCCACTGACCCTAGGTTCACACCTATGCATTTTTAGTGTGTTTTGCAGTTTGCAGAAATGCACTACAGTCCATTCAACATGGTTTCCTATGGTATAAGTTCACACCTATGCGTTTTGCAGCTGGTGCTTTTTTTGGAAAGGGTAGGGGACTTTTTTCCCGTGATATGCGGGCAATAGACTTCAATGGAATCGCACCAGAAACACAAGTGTTGTGTTTGTGATGCGATTTTTGATCCGTTTTGTGGTTTTTAAACACTGTATATAGCTGGTTGCTAAGCGGGGGGGGGCGGTCGGGAAGCTGGCCGCCGCGTCATTAACAAGCAATAAGAAGGGGGCCCCCAGATCTCAGCCACCCTATGTGAATGGGAATCGTTCACCTCAAAAAGCTGTGAAATGTAAAAATGCTCTCCGAGTGATGTCATCAGATGGCCACGCCCCATGGCTATATAAGGGATGCAAGACAGTGGGCAACAACACAACAGAGAAAGACAGCCACAGGATAGCAGCAGGGTTGTCGGGAAGAGGCCCTTGTCCCCAACAATATGGGGGCAAGGTGCTTTGCCATGTTGAAGGTATGTGGCCTGATATGGTTCGGGTGGGGTGGGGGTGGGGGGGGGGGGGGGGGGGGCGGTCGCTCATCCCCTCCCTTTCCTGAAGTGCCGGGCTGCATGCTCGGATAAGGGTTTGGTATGGATTTTGGGGAGGACCCCACGCCAAAAAAAAAAAAAATTTGACGTAGGGGGTGGTATGGATCTGGGGGGGGGGGGACCCCATGCCGTTATTTGTCGCAATTTTTTTTTTTTTTGCTGGCAAATTTTTTTTCTTTTACTTTCAGCCATCAGCGGGGAACGCCGCTGACAGCTGATGACTCATCCATTGTTAAGGACGCAGCTGCTGGCTTCCCGGCCCTCTGCTTAGCAACCACCTATATACAGTGGGTTACAAGAAAAAAAAATATATATATACACACACGCAAAATGCATGAAAACTGCTTCCAAAACACATTAAAAAAATGGAGGGTTTAAAAACGTAAAATGCACTGCAAAACGCATCAAGCGCAGCCGCATAGATATGAACCTTGACTTAACATGGTTTTGCTCAGATGCATGTTTAGTTTGTTTTACTACGGTTTGGTATCTACACTGTGTGCACATTAGGAAAGTTGTATTTTTGAGGATTCATTTAATTATTGAACAACTACAGTGCTCTCGGTCAACCCAAAATGTTAATAAACCTCAAAACTGAATATTTAAGAAAATAATAGTGAGGTTTTGGCTTTCTTAGGAGAATATAGATGTGTGCACAATTATTGGGTAACCATTAGTGTGCAGAATTATTATGCAACTACATGAAAATTTACAAATAAACATTTCTGATAAAAAAAAAAACAAAAAAAAACTGACTACTATAGCTACTCTTCTTCAATAACAATCACAAGCCTTCCAATTATGGAGTCTGTCAGTTTCTTGATGATCAAGTTTTTTTTGAAGCAGCAACCACAGCCTGATATGGTTTAGATCAGCTGATGAAGGGGGCGTTTCTAAAGGGCCTGTGCTGTAACCGCATGCACGGGAGCGACGTCATCACGGCTCCGGAGCCAGTGAACCCGAAAATAATTTCAGGAGACACACACATATATATATATACATACACACACACACATACATACATATATACACACATATATACACACACACATACATACACGTACAAACACACACACTAGGGCTGGGAGATTTTCTTAAAAAAAAATAAATCTTCAATTCTCTTAAAAAATACTCGATTCACAATTCGAATCGAGTTTTTTTTTTTTTCTTTGGTCCTGAGGCGCTGCGGGCATGAGTTTTTAGGCGAGGCTGCGGCCTAGTCTGCGGCGTCCGGCCGTAGCCGCGGCCTCACCTAAAAACTCATGCCCGCAGCGCCTCGGGACCGGTGCGATGAAAAAAAAAAAAAAAAAAAAATCGATTTGCTTAAATTTTGAATCGATTTGACCTCTCAACTCGATTCAAGATTTAAATCGATTTTTTTCCCAGCCCTAATATATACACATACATACATACACACAACCACTTTAAGGCCTATACTGGCTAGCCACACAGTGGAGTACTTTGATGCATGTGATGGAGCATTGTCCTGCATAAATATAATGGTCTTCTTGAAAGATACAGACTTTTTCCTGTACCACTGCTTGAAGAAAGGCAAATCCACTTTGCACTACAAGTGCAAAGTACACTTGAAATTGCACTTGGAAGTGCAGTCCCTGTAGATCCGAGGGTGACATGCAAGGTACATAAAAAACAGCATTTTAGCTTGCATATGATTGGATAATAAAATCAGCAGAGCTTCTCCTCATTTCAGATCTACCCCTCAGATTTACAGCGACTGCACTTCCAAGTGCACTTTCAGTGCAATTTCAAGTGCACTTTGCACTTGTAGTGCAAAGTGGATTTGCTTTTGGTAAATAACCCCCAGTGTCTTCTAAAAACTTTCAACAGGTTTGGGAGTTGATTTTGAGTCCATCTTTAACCCAAAAAGGTCCAACTAGCTCATCTTTAAGAATACCAGCCCATACCAGTACCCCACCTCCACCTTGCTGGCATCTGAATGGAAGTGGAGCTCTGTTCTCATTACTAATCTAGCCACAGGCTCGACCATCAGGACCAACAAGAGTCACTCTCATCTCAAACATCTGAAAAATCTGTCTTCAGATATTGCTTGGCCCAGTCTTGACATTTCAACGTGTGTCTTGTTCAGTGGTGGTCGGGTTTCAGCCTTGGCCATGTCTCTGAGCACTGAACACCTTGTACTTCTGGGCACTCCAGGTAGGTTGCATTTCTGGAATATAACAGCACTGGAGGATAATGGGTTCCTGGTAGCTTCACGTTTGATTCTTCTCAAATCTTTGGCAGTTAATTTGCGTCTTTTTTTCTCTCAACACGTTTCTTGGGACCCTATTGACTATTTGCAACAAAATGTTTGATGGTTCTGTGATCATGCCCCAATAGCTTAACAAATTTAAGAGTGCTGCATCCCTCTGGAAGACTTTTTACAATTTTTGACTTTTCAGAGTCAGTTAAATCTCTTTTTGTGGTCCATTTTGCCTGAGGAAAAGAAGCTGTCTAATAATTATGCACACCTTGATATAGGGTGTAGATCTTCTTAAGCCACACCCTCCCTCATTAAACAAAACACACATCACCTACTTATTAGATTTAAGCATTCAAGTTTATACAGCTTGGAGTTACACAATATGCATAAAAATGATGATTTGGTCAAAATACTCACTTGCCTAATAATTGTGCACACAGTGAATTAACAATTATATCTCAGAGACCAAAGTCAAATGTGATGCCTTTCATTACTGCACTTATCCTCCTACAGGACTCCTCAGCTTTATAGGCAAGTCAAAGAATAATCTACAAAGCAAGGGCGCGTTCACACCAACGCAGCAGCTGGTGTGCAGTGCAATCCATCTGAGATCAGAGCAGTGATGATGCACTGATCTCAGACAATCGCACGGTTTTCTTTAAAACAACCTTTATTGAGATGTCACACAGACATCTCATAAAGCTCAATTGCCAGCTGCACAGTGTGACGCAGTGGACTGCCTCACTCTGCGTTGAAAAAAACAAAACAAAAATAAAAACACAACTGTATAAAAAGTACTTTTTTTATTAGTGTACACCGCCCGCACATGACAACACAGTGGGGTGAAGTGGGCAGATAGGGAGATGATGCATTTTGCCTTTTAATGCAGTGGGACTGCCATGGTACAGCTGCTCAATGCAATACCACTGCATCTGATGTGAACCTACAGTATCTCTCTTAGGTAAGCTGGCCATACACCAGCGAGACCAGCAAATAGTACAAATAACGCTGTAGTACAAAGGCCTGCCTCCCTGGATATAAACGAATAGGATCGTACAGAAAGACCACTGTAATACAGAATTATTGGACATTTTCTTGATTACATGCAAGGATATCTAAAAATCCATCTAATATGTCTTCGGTTCTAATGCCTGAAAGTTGCCATATGGTCACTTTTTAGTCCTATGAAAAAAAAAAATTCTTAGCAGAATTGCTTTTTCTTTTTAATACATATATGCAGAGAAAAAACAGCCTGAGGCAGCAGGGAGACAGATGGAATTAAAGAACAAGAAATACATGAACGGCTTCATTTTACCAGATACTGCCACCTAGTGCAAATTAATGAACACAGCCAAACATCATTTTACATACAAACTATATGTCCTAAATTGTATGTACAATCAAAACATACTACCAAGATGAATATTTGAGACGTGAGGAGCTTAAAAAAGAAAACATATAATTTATTCTTTTATATTTTTTCCAATGGCCACTACTCCATACTCATACTTTTAGACCTCTCTGCTGCCTTTGACACAGTTGACCACCTGCTGCTCCTCAGCAAATTACACTCCCTTGGCCTCTGTGATTCTGCTTTATCCTGGTTCTCCTCCTACCTATCTCAGTGCACTTTCAGTGTCACCTACAACTCCATCTCCTCCGCTCCCCTTCCTCTTTCTGTTGGGGTACCCCAAGGCTCCGTCCTTGGGCCTCTCCTTTTCTCACTCTATACCTCTTCCCTGGGCCAGTTGATAACCTCCCATGGCTTCCAATACCACCTCTATGCCGATGACACACAGATCTATCTCTCCACTCCTCAACTCACCCCCTCGATCTCCTCACAGGTCTCAAACTTGCTGAATGACATATCGGTATGGATGTCACACAACTTCCTCAAACGTAATCTTTCTAAAACTGAGCTTTATATATTTCCTCCTTCACGGTCCCCCTCCTGTGACTTCACCATTAATATCAACAACACAACCATTGGTCCCTCCACACATGCCAGGGTGCTGGGTGTAATCCTTGACTCTGACCTCTCCTTCAGCCCCCATATCCAATCACTGGCTAAATCCTGCCGCCTTAACCTTCGCAACATCTCCAGAATTCAACCCTTCCTGACTGACACCACAAAGCAACTTATTCACTCCTTGATTATTTCCCACCTCGACTACTGCTAGACTAATACACCTCACTAATCGATCCGTGACTGTTGCTCCTCTCTGCCAGTCCCTTCACTGGCTTCCCCTACCCCACCGTGTAAAATTCAAAATGCTAACCATAACATACAAGGCCATTCACAACATCGCCCCCATCTACATCACCAACCTCATCTGCAGATATCGCCCAAATCGCCCCCTCCTCTCCTCCCAGGACCTCCTGCTCTCAAGCTCCCTTGTTACCTCCTCCCATGCTCGCCTTCAGGAATTCTCCAGAGCCTCTCCCATCCTCTGGAATTCCCTACCCCAGTATATCCGATCAGCCCCTACCCTGTCCACCTTTAGGAGATCCCTGAAAACTCATTTATTCAGGGAAGCTTATCCCACACCCACATAACTGTCCCTGAGCCACCCCCATCAAATCATTCTTTGCAGCTATTACCTTTTGTACCACCACCCCCTCCCTTTAGAATGTAAGCTCTACGAGCAGGGCCCTCCTCTGTACCTTTTGTATTGAACTGTACTCTAATTGTGTTGTCCCCCTTATACATTGTAAAGCGATGCGTAAACTGTTGGCGCTATATAAATCTCGTATAATAATAATAGGGTTCATGTATACAGGCAACCACTTCAGCCCTGGAAGGATTTGCCCACTTCCTGACCAGGCCATTAATTGCGATACGGCACTGCTTTGCTTTAACTGACAAGTGCGCAGTCGTGCAATGCTGTACCCAAATAGATGTTCTTTTTTACCCACAAAGAGCTTTCTTTTGCTGGTATTTGATCTCCTCTGCGGTTTTTATTTTTTGTGCTATAAACAAAAAAGGCCAACAATTTAAAAAAAATAAAAACAAACAATATTTTTTATTTTCTGCTAAAACACACGCAATAAAAAAAAATAAAATGTCAAATGTATTCATTAATTTAGGCCAATATGTATTCTGCTACATATTTTTGGTAAAAAAAAATAGGGGATTTATGGCATTTTTTTTCTTTACTAGTAATGGCGGCGATCTGGGATTTTTGCGACATTGCGGCAGACAGATCGGACACCTGACATTTGACACTTTTTTGGGAACAAATGACATTGTTACAGTGATCAGTGCTAAAAATATGCACTGACATTGTACTAATGGCACTGGCAGGGAAGGGGTTAATATCAGGGGCGATCAAAGGGTTAAATGTGTTCCCTCACTGTGTGTGATAACTGTATGGGGGATGGGCTGCCTGGAACAACACACAGATCAGTCTTCCTGCATAGCAGAAAGATAGGATCTGTGTGTCATTCCCTGTCAGAACAGAGACTGCCTTGTTTACTATGGCAGATCCCTGTTATGTCACTGTGGGGAACGATCGCAGGCGGCTGGCGGACATCTGCGGCGATTTGATCAGTATAACTGCAGCGGCTGGTCGGCAAGTGGTTAAAGATGTGCGAGTACACACTATCCCACAAGAGCCGATTCAAAATTCAATCATCGCACTCCACATCGGTCATGAATGATATACAGAAACTGATGTCAGCAGCACACTACAGCTACATAAAAAACAGCACACCCTGATTTGCAAATCTCATAATTCCATATTTTATTCACAATAGCAAATAGAAAACATACCAAATATTTAAACTGAGAAAATTTACCATGTTAAGAAAAAAAAAAAAAAAAAAAAAAAAAAGTCATTGTGAAATTAATGACAGCAACACATTTAAAAAAAGTCAGGCCAGGGCAAGAGCATCTGAGAGAGTCAGAGTGTCTCGGAAGTAAAGATGGGCAGAGGTTCACCAATCTGACAAGCTGCGTCTAAAAATTTTCGAACCATTTCAGACTAATGTTACTCAATGTAAATTTGAAAAGACTTTAAATATTATTATTAATGATTTATATAGTGTAGAGCTGCACGATTAATCGTATAAAGATAGCAATCTTCATTCACCCCCCAACCCCCCGCGATCTCCAGGCTGAATTAGCTCGATTTTCCAGATCTCCTCTGTCGGAACCATGGGACCAGCGTGGAACGTAAATTTTGCAGATATTGGAACTGACGTCAGCAACTGGAACTGATGTATTACATCCGCCCCTTTGAGAAAAGCATCCACCTATTATAATAACCAGCCCCGAGCATCGTGCTGATTGTATTCAATGTATAACCATACATCCACCCCTTTGGGAAAAGCATCCGCCCCTTGCTGTATTAAATGAATAACCAGCCCCAAGCATCGGGAGCGAGCGGCATGTTGATTGCGTATGCGCCATCTACAGCTGATTTTTCTTTTTTAAAATTAACCATTTTAAAGAATCGTGAGAGAATCGTGATCTTTATTCTAAGCAAAAGAATTGCGATTCTCATTTTTCCCAGAATCGTGCAGCTCTAATATAGTGCCAACAGTTTACGCAGTGCTTTACAATGTAGAGGGGGGACAGCACAATTACAGTACAATACAGAAGGGACAGGAGGGCCTACAGTACATAATATCATAAAAAGTTTCAGAGAACCTGTGTGCAAGGGACAAGGCAGAAATACAATTTTGTATACCCATGATCTCCTAGCCCTCAAATGGCACTACATTGAAAACAGGAATTAATCTGATTGACATCACTACATGGGCTCAGGAATACTTCCAAAAACCTCTGTCTGTGAACATTGTTCGCTGTGCCATCCAAAAACAAAAAGGTAAAAACTATATCATGTAAAGAAGAAGCAATGAATGAATCCACCAGCAGTTTACCATAGAGCTGGCTGGGGATTACATGTTTGGTATCAATTTACATGGAATAACATCATCTTTCACATTATACAAAAAATTGTGGTAAATATATATATTTTTTTTAATTCACAAAAGTTTTTTTCCCCCCAAAAAACAAAAGATCACGTTTGAAAAATTGCTGCTCAAATACCTTATGACAGAAAAAAATTGCAACAACCGCTATTTTATTCCCTAGGGTCTCTGCTAAAAAATATATATGATGTTTGAGGGTTCTGAGTAATTTTCTAGCAAAGAAATTATGATTTTTACATGTAGGAGAGAAATGCCAGAACTGGCTTGGGTTGCAAGTGGCTAAAATGGTCTGTTGCAAAGCAGAATACTGTTCTGTGGTCAGACAAATCAAAATTTGGCATGCTTTTTGGCAACCATAGGTGCTGTATGTTCAGGGCCGGATTTGCCACAAGGCCACCAAGGCCAGGCCACCGAGGCCAGGCCTCGGGGCGGCAGTGGTGCAGGGGCGGCGCCACTCCTGCGGTGACTTCGCTGCCGCCCCCCCTTCAGGCTGCCCGTTGAGTCGATTAAGGGCACCGGTGCCCTTAGAAATGATGGCCGCGAGCCGCCCACTACTGCGCATGCGCCATTCCGAAGCCGGCCGGGCTCGGGAAAGCTCGTACGTGCTCGGCTGGGTGGCGCATGCGCAGTAGCGTGATTACGCTGCCCGGCGCCATTTTTGAAAAGATCGAGGAGTAATGTCAGCGGTGCGGCGGCGGGGGAGAGAGATGACATCTCTCATTGCCCGCACCGCTGTTCCACCCTCCTCCATCTGGTGGCAGCCAGGCAGCGTGACAAGTGACATCTCCATAGGGTGGCAGTGTGGCAAGTGACATCTCCATAGTGTGGCAGGTGACATCTCCATAGTGTGGCAAGTGACATCTCCATCTGGTGGCAGCGTGGCACGTGACATCTCCATCTGGTGGCAGCGTGGCAAGTGACATCTCCATCTGGTGGCAGCGTGGCAAGTGACATCTCCATCTGGTGGCAGGCAGGCAGTGTGGCAAGTGACATCTCCATCTGGTGGCAGGCAGCGTGGCACGTGACATCTCAATCTGGTGGCAGGCAGCGTGGCACGTGACATCTCAATCTGGTGGCAGACATAGTGGCAAGTGACATCCCCATCTGGTGGCAGGCAGCGTGGCAAGTGACATCTCCATCTGGTGGCAGCGTGGCAAGTGACATCCCCATCTGGTGGCAGCGTGGCAAGTGACATCCCCATCTGGTGGCAGACATAGTGGCAAGTGACATCCCCATCTGGTGGCAGGCAGCGTGGCAAGTGACATCTCCATCTGGTGGCAGGCAGCGTGGCTAATGACATCTCAATCTGGTGGCAGGCAGCGTGGCTAGTGACATCTCCATCTGGTGGCAGCGTGGCAAGTGACATCTCCATCTGGTGGCAGCGTGGCAAGTGACATCCCCATCTGGTGGCAGCGTGGCAAGTGACATCCCCATCTGGTGGCAGCGTGGCAAGTGACATCCCCATCTGGTGGCAACGTGGCAAGTGACATCCCCATCTGGTGGCAGGCATAGTGGCAAGTGACACGCTCAGGGCTCCCAATGATTCTGCATTATGGTGAGTTGAACTATTTCATTTTACATTACAATGTAATGATAGAAATAATGTGTTTCATTCATCCTGACACCATACCAACCATGGTGCCAGGGATGATTGAAGCACTAACACCAGCCATTGCCCTGAAAAATTGCCCGCAAAAAATCCTTACCCCTCGCGCGCTTACCCTGAAGTATTTTTAGTCTGTACAATTAAAGTCAGTTATTTTCAGTGTTCGTGTGTAGAGATATGTTTTTAACTGATCTATTGTAGCAGTCATCGATAAAGGACAAGAATGGTGGTGTGTGTGTGTGTGTGTGTGTGTGAGTGTGAGTGTGGGGGGGGGGGGCGGCATTGAAGGACCCGGCCTTGGGGCGGCAAAGGGAGTAAATCCGGGCCTGTGTATGTTCCAGACTGAAGAGCAGAGGGACCTTCCAGCTTATCAGTGCTCAGTTTAAAAGCCTGCATCTCTGATCGTATGGGGGTGCATTAGTGCGTATGGAATAGGCAGCTTGCACATCTGGAAAGGCACCATCAATGCTGAAAGATATATCTAGGTCTTAGAGCAGTATATGTGCCATTCAGACAATGTCTTTTTCAGAGAAGGCCTTGCACATTTCAGCAGGACATCTAAGACAACAGCATTGCTTCATAGTAGAAGAGTGCAGGTGCTTAACTGGCCTGCTTGCAGTCCAGACCTTTCACCAACTGAAAATGTTTGGTGCATCTCTAAATGAAAATTACAACAAAAGGTGACCCAGTACTGCTGAGCATTTAGAATCCTATATCAGGCAAGAATGGGACAACATTCCGCTCCCAAAAATCCAGCAACTGGTCTCCTGTAACCAGACGACATTTCCAGTGTTAAAAGAAGAGGGGATGCTACATCACGGTAAACATGGCCCTGTCCCAACTTTATTGAGATGTGTTGCTGCCATCAAATTTCACAGTGACCTTTTTTTTTTCTTCTTAAAATGGTACATATGGGCTTATGAAATTTGCAAAACATTGCATTATTTTCTTTGTAGATTTTACACAGCGCCCCAACCTTTTTGGAATTCGGGTTTTACGCTTTCGCTGCTATAGCATCTTACATGTAAACAGAGGGCTGGAAGACAGATGGGTGAATAGAGCAGCAGAAAAGGATAGACTGGAGTGAACCAGTGGTGTCATGCACCAAGGGGCGGATGAAGGATACATTTTCAAAGTAATAAAAAATCCTAATTTAAAAAAAAAAAAAAAAAAAAAAAAAAAAACCACACAGACCAAGGTGATGGAGACCCAAGCATTTGCCCAGTTTGCAGGTCTATTTTTCTTTAACCGCTTCAGATCCGGGCCATAATGGGCCAAATGACGGCAACAGCGCGGATCTACATTACCGGGACTACATCTATTGACGTTGTCCCCTTTCCTCGCGCTCTCATGAGCGCGCTTCTGGGAAAAACTGTGTTGGCCGTGTCCCTTGGACACAGCCAATCACAGATCGCTGTAAACGGCCAATCACAGCGGCCGTTTACAGCGCGATCGCCGCCTCCAATGAGAGATGATCTGAAATGTAAACAATTGAGATCATCTCTCATTGCCGGCTCTCTCTCCTCACACAGTGTCCAACAGTGCCCACAGAGACATCTATCTAGTGCCCGTCTGTGCCCATCAGTGCATCGTCTGTATGAACGCCTCAGATGACGTCTTGATGACGAAACGCGTAAGTTGTGGTCACGTTGGTACGCATAGGTCGCTGCACAGTAGTGTTGGTTCGCTTCCGGTTTTCAGCTGATCGGCTGTGGAACGCACGCCGCTGCCTCGCCACTGTTTCCAATACCGGCTTTCCTCTAGCCGGCGGAACATTGCCATTTTTAGTCATTTTTGTATGGATCCATCTAATTTTAATCATTCCATTTTTTATGTGAGCTGATTGGTTATAATAAACATACTGTTTGGATTTACACTATGAGGCTCCTTCTTTCTCCATGCATACGGACACGCTCTGGTGGACTATTTTAGAAGGAGCAGTGACAACCCTCAACAGGAAGGGGATCGCGGATCCGTAGAAGGGGACACCGATCGAATTCCATCAGTGGATTTATTTGCACTTGCCCATTACCCCTGCAGGGGTTGGGTCTTCCGGTGAGTGGGGACACAAGAGGGGGTCCAGAGGAAGAGTTTTAAACCACGATCACAATAACAACTGTCAAAAATATATTTATTTGGATTGCCACAACACTTTTTTCACCGTTTTTCCTCCTTTTTTACGTAGAACTTTATTTTTTGGACACTCACACAATTTGGACCTGTTTTAGAACTATTTTGAAGGACTATCACTTATATCATTTATTACACCATTGCTGCTATTTGTGCATTTTATAGTTATTTTTTTCTTGCTTTTTTTCTTACTCACGTTACCACTACGCACATTTACACATTGGGATAATTTACTTGCCTGAGTGCATGCATCTTTTATATGATTACTTACCAAGCATTTTTGACTTTTATTTTTTACACTATGTGATGTTTTGTATGGTATACACAGGATATGTTTTGTTTTTTTCTCACAATATTATCACCACAAACTCCCTACTATTATACGCCTCTGAACAGCGCCACATTCCCCATTAGAGTTTCTTAAATTAGTGCATCGTCTGTGCCCATCTGTAATCAGTGCCCATCTGTGCCGCCTCATCAGTGCCCATCTGTGCCGCCTCATCAGTGCCGCCCATCTGTGCCGCCTTATCAGTGCACATCTGTGCCACCTCACCAGTGCCCATCCGTCCCGCCTCACCAGTGCCCATCCGTGCCGCCTCACCAGTGCCCATCCGTGCCGCCTCACCAGTGCCACATCAGTGCCGCCTCACCAGTGCCACATCAGTGCCGCCTCACCAGTGCCACCTCACCAGTGCCACATCAGTGCCGCCTCACCAGTGCCACATCAGTGCCGCCTCACCAGTGCCACATCAGTGCCGCCTCACCAGTGCCACATCAGTGCCGCCTCACCAGTGCCACATGAGTGCAGATCTGTGCCGCCTCATTAGTGTAAATCTGTGCAATCAATCAGTGCACATCTGTGCTGCTTCCTCAGTGCCCATCTGTGCTGCCTCAGTGCCCATCTGTGCCGCCTCATCAGTGCCCATCTGTGTGATCAGTGCCCATCTGTGCCGCCTCATCAGTGCACATCTGTGTCATCAATCAGTGCCACCTCATCAGTGCAGGCTTAGCACACACCTGTGCAATCTCATAACCACCAGCAGCCATGTCCAAAAAAAGCTTTTCCGCCGAGGAGGCATACCAAATTCTTTCCACAGCCGACGAGAGCAACGGGGAGCTCTCTTTTTCGGATTCCCTTTTCAATTCGGATTCTGGCGTAAATTACGAGCCAGTCCTCAGTAGTGGAACACTAACAGACTCAGAGAAGGAAGAAACCTGGCCCGCCAAATGAAGGCGTTCTAGTGAGGAGGCAGTGGCATCCACCAGCACCGCAGTGGCATCCACCAGCACCACAGTGGCATCCACCAGCACCACAGTGGCATCCACCAGCACCACAGTGCCACGGCAAGAAAGGCCAAGTACCAGTGGGGTGTCACCACAGCCCCAAAGGGTTAGGTCCCATGCCAGCCTTCCCTATGCCCTTCAGAACCCCTTGTGGCTTCCTCCTAATTCAGGAGAAGCTAGTGTTTCCCCTTTCACTGCCCGGCCAAGAGTCCAGGTGGACACAGAGAATTTTACCCCAATTAATTTTTTACGGAGGACATGTTGGTGTCAATTGTTACCCAGTGCAACCTGTATGCACAGCAATTTATTTTGCAAAATCCCACACCATATTATGCCCGTCCCTATGAGTGGAGAGACCTGACAGTGGAGGAGTTCAAGGTTTTTTTGGGCCTCACATTTAATATGGGGCTCACCAAAAAAAACGAATTCCGTTCCTATTGGTCAACCCACCACATGCCGTTCTTCTCCGCGGTAATGCCCAGAACCAGGTATCTGAGGATAATGAGTTTCCTACATTTCAGCGACAATACCCAGTGCCCTCCCCGAACTGATCCAAATTATAACAGGCTTTACAAAATTCGACCAATATTAAATTATTTTTCTGAAGTATTCCCCCAGCTGTTCACCCCGGACCAAAACATATGTGTGTATGAGTCCCTTGTGAAATTTAGCGGCAGGCTTAAAATTAAGCAATTTATCCCCAGCAAAAGGGCCCGCTATGGGGTGAAGGTGTACAAACTATGTGACCGAGCCACAGGGTACACATATTCCTTCATAGTGTACGAAGGGAAGGACACCCAGTTGCAGCCCCCTAATTGCCCAGACTACTTGGGATCAAGCGGGAAAGTTGTTTGGGACCTCATATACCCCCTACTCGACAAAGGATACCACCTGTATGTAGACAACTTCTACACTTCTCTGCCCCTGTTCCACAACCTTTATCGGAAGAAGACGCCAGCATGTGGCACAGTAAAAAAGAATCGGAAGGGCTTTCCTCAAAGTCTTGTTAATAAGAAGTTGAGAAAAGGAGAAACCGCAAGTCTGCGAAACAAAGATTCTGGCAGTGAAGTGGAGGGACAGAAGGGATGTGTACATGTTGTCTTCCATCCACAATAACACCTATGTGGAAATCCCCAGAAGGAATGGCCCCATCCAGAAACCAACATGCATCCATGAATACAATTTGTTTATGGGGGGAGTCGACTTCAACGATCAAATGTTGGAACCATACCTTGCCACAAGACGGACATATCATTGGTACAAAAAAGTAGCAATTTATTTTTTTCAATTGGCCATATACAACTCCTATATCATTTACCGCAACTCCACCCAAAACCCCCAACCCTTCCTTGGCTACCAGGAGGAAATTTACACTGCCCTTATATTCCCAAATGGCCCACCAGAAAACATCCGATCAGATGTTGTTAGTCGACTCTCCGAACGCCACTTTCCAGATAAACTCCCTCCCAAACCAAACAGGCCAAAGACGTCAAAAAAGATGTAAGGTGTGTACCAGAGCAGGAGTCAGAAGAGACACATCTTATTATTGTGCACAATGTCCTTCCTAACCAGGCCTCTGCATAGGTGAATGTTTCCGCCGTTACCATACTTCAGTAAATTATTAGTGAAGTATGGTAAACATAATCCTCAGTTCCTGCCTTCACACCCCTTATGCCACTGCCTGCTCTGTAACTGACCCTGGCTTGTTATTCGACCACACTTCTGCCTGCCAATTTTATACATACCGCTGCCTGATCTGGAACTGACCCTGGACTGTTATTCGACCATGCTTCTGCCTAACGATTCTGTACATACCTCTGCCTGATATGGAACTGACCCTGGACTGTTATTCGACCATGCTTCTGCCTAACGATTCTGTACATACCTCTGCCTGATCTGGAACTGACCTTGGACTGTTTGACAATGCCTCTTGCCTGCCTCTTGGACTGATCTTGTACCCTGCAACTGGACTAGTGGGATTCAACACAGGGGTCTCACATATGTGAGGGGCTCCAGAATAGTTTTTCTGGATGAAGAAAAACAATTTTCTTTGTTTTCTCAATCCTAGATTAGGGTCTGGAGACTCGGAGGCTTCAAAGAGATTTGGGTGGGAGAAGCCTCTATCCCATGCTGTCCTGAACGAGGCCCTACTTCTGCCTGCTGCCTGTAGGACTTACTGCCGTCATGCCTCTGCTTGTCGCACTGACCACAGCACATGGACCATGTTCCTGCCTACTACCAAGACCAATATTTTGGCACTGCTGACAATCTCTGCCTGCACTGACCCTGCACTGCACTGACCTATGGACAGTATCCCTGCCTGCTGCCTGTACTGACTATGGACAGTATTTCTGCCTGCTGCCTGAAAAATTGTGTTCGCTGTTGCTGACCAAGTCCCTGCCTGCTGCCTGGACCAGTGCTATCCTCCTGTGGACAACTGTACTACTAAAACCACAGGTAATCTTTTGTTTCTCTTTGCTCAGCATAATGTATTTTGGGGTGTAATTCTTGGTATGTGCATGCTATGTGTCCCTGGAACACCTGATGGTGTTCCTTGCATGTTGGATCTCTGTATGTGGCCAGGCTGTGTAAAGGTCTCACACATGTGGTATTGCCGTACTCAGGAGTGGCAGAATGTATTTTGGGGTGTCATTTTTGCTATGTAAATGCTATGTGTTGGAAATATCTTATAAACGGACAACTTTGTGTAAAAAAAAAAAATGCGTTTCCATTTTTTTCCACATTTTCTAAAAACTTCTGGAAAAAAATGAACCGTTCAAAAGACTCATTATGCCTCATAGATTATACGTTGGGGTGTTAGCTTTGCAAAATGGGGTCATTTTGTGGGCGTTTCCATTGTCCTGGTGCTCCAGGGCCTTCAAAAGTGTAATAGGTGGGTGAGAAATGAGATGTGTAATTTATGCTCGTAGAACGCCTGAAAGTATTAGGCCTCTGTATGTGGTCAAGCTGTGTAAAAGACTCACACATGTGGTATCGTTATACTCTGGAGAAGTAGCAGAATGTATTTTGGGGTGTTATTTTTGCTATGTAAATGCTATGTGTTGGAAAAATCTTATAAACGGACAACTTTGTGTAAAAAAAAAAAAAAAAAAAAAAAAAAAAAAAAAAAAATGCGTTTTCATTTTTTTCCACATTTTCCAAAAACTTCTGGAAAAAAATGAACTGTTCAAAAGACTCATTATGCCTCATAGATTATACGTTGGGGTGTTAGCTTTCCAAAATGCGGTCATTTTGTGGGCCATTGTCCTGGTGCTCTAAGGCCTTCAAAAGTGTAATAGGTAGTCAACAAGTTAGATGGGTAATTTATGCTCCTTGAACACCTGATGATGCTTTCTGCATGTTGGGCCTCTGTATGTGGCCAGTTAGTGAAAAAGTCCCACACTTGTGGTATTGTAATACTCAGGCCGAATGTATTTTGGGTTATGCACATTCCATGTGAGAGAAATAAGCTATTACAATGACAATTTTCTGAAAAAAAATATATAAAAAAAAAAAAAAAACCCTTAATTTGCAAAGAATTGTGGGAAAAAATGACAACTTCAAATAACTCACCAGGCCTCTTACTAAATACCCTGAAATGTCTACTTTCCAAAAAGGGGTCATTTGGGGGGCATTTGTACTTTCTTGGCTTGTTAGGGTCTCAAGAAATGAGATGGGCCTCAGTACATCAGGTGTGATCAGATGTGATTTTTTTTATGATTTGCACTATAGCTTGTAGACTATAAATTTCACACAGACCACATAATATCCACTAATTTGGGTTATTTTTACCAAAGATATGTAGCAATATAAATTGTGGCCAACATTTATGAAGAAAAATTGCTAATTTGCAAAATTTTAATCACAGAAACGAAGAAAAAAGCATTTTTTTTCAAAATTTTCGGTCTTTTTTCATTTATAGCGCAAAAATTAAAAAACCCAAAAGGTGATCAAATACAACCAAATGAAAGCTCTATTTGTATGAAAAAAAGGACAAAAAAATCATTTGGGTACAGTGTTGCATGACTGAGTAATTGTCATTCAAAGTGTGAGAGCACTGAAAGCTGAAAATTGGTCTGGGTAGGAGGGGGGTTTAGGTGCCCAGTAAGCAAGTGGTTAAATGCCGTGGCTGATTTCCAAGCCTCTGTAGAAAAATCCCCCCCATTCAGATTCCTATTTTCAGGTGGCTTCATCCCCTTACAGGAACCCATGGAGTCATCTTTGCATGCACGCTCCAAGATCGCTCTGTGGACTAGTCTCCTTACATTCACAGAAGCTCACAGCACTGGGGACAAGCTATGTCCCTACTCCTCCCTCCAGCTGCTGACAGCACCCGAAGCCTGCTCTGTCCCTTCTGGTACTGTGTCTGTGAAGGACACAAGGAAATTGCTGAAGTTCAGGGGAAGCAGCTTTGATAGCCTGGGTCTGGCAGTGATGAGCAGGAAGAGTACTTTCTATACCCATGCGATATGGATATAAAAAAAAAAAAAAAAAAAAAAAAAAAAAAGAGATGATGTATTTGGGAATGTTTCCCTGCTTCCCATTTTCCCATTACCAAGAACATTTTAAAAAAAAAACAGTTAAATACTACTTTAACAAGGAGACCAGAGGAGGTAATGAATGAATAAATAAATATGATGGGAGAAAAGAAAGATGAGGAGAATGGAGAAATGAAAAAAGGAAGGCATAGAATCAAGTGAACAGATGCGAAGATGACGATAATCAAGAAAAGAAAACAGCTGCTCATCAATGGAGTAAACTTTGTAACCCTTGGTTTACACCATGTGTTTTTAAGTGTGTTTTGCAGAAACACACTACAGTCCATTTAACATGGTTTCCTATGGATCTAGGTCACATCTGTGCATTTTGAGTTAGTGCCTCTTTGGAAAGGGTCAGGGACTTTTCTTCCGGCAGCAGATTGCGGTTTGTGTAATAGACTTTAAAGGACTTGCACCAAAAACACAAGTGTTGCATTTTTGATCCGTTTTTGCTTTTGGGGAGGTTTTTTTGGCCAATTTAAAAGTATGACAAGGTGTTAGGGTTAAAGAATAGGGCTAAATGTTAGGGTTAACCCTAACCCTACCACTATTTAACCCTAGCCCTTAACTTTAAACCTAACATTTAAAAGGGGTTGTAAAGGTTTTTGTTTTTTCACCTTAATGCATCCTATGCAGGGAATCCCGCTGACAGCTGAGGAGCCATCGGTTGCTGCGGCCACTCACTCCTTAACCAGCTATTCAGATTGTTAAGGAGCCTTTCCTATCAGAAAAAAAAATGTGAACGCAAAAAGCATGAAAAATGCATCAAAACCGCGTGTTCAAAAACACAAAAATCGTATAGGTTCAAATTTAGCCTTAGCGAGAAAGAAAGAAAGAAAGAGGGGGTATTTGGGCCGACATACTGGGTTATATAGTGAACATAAAACAAACCTATGGCTGGCCTACATTATACAATTTTCCTTTAGATTTACCAAACCACATAATTTGAGGTCAAACCTAAACACTTTCAATTTGTATGCAATCAGGCAGGCTCTTGTACTACATAGTTGAAAGTAAATCTAAAGGAAATTGAGTAAGAAATTTGTATAATGTATGGCCAGCTTATGCTGAGTGGATTAAAAAAAGCTGCTACTTCTGACCTCTCTTTGATCTCATGCACTCGGTCTTAACCAAGAAGCATAAGACTGGCATTTAGGTGTGGGCAGAAGGCACAGGCAAACCATCCATCCTGTTGCCAGCAGTCTGTAAACTCTATTACAGGCTGACAGCTGCTGCAGCTGGACAGTGAACTAAGCGGTACTAATGTTTAGGGCAGGATGTGCCCAAGAATGAATGCCCAAAATACAGACTGACTGCATTCTGGGCATTCGTCCCTGGACGCATACCACCGACATATGTTCGTACTACTCCATAGTGCATGAGGTCTTAATGAAAATGGCACTTGCCATCCATAAATGTCACCAAGAACAAATATGCAGATCAAGAGTTGTGTCTACTTAATTCATTCTTGTTTCTGTTTAGTCATACAAGGTTTTCAAGCCAAAGGATTTGCATAACACCAGCCTCAATGATGGCATTTATAAATAGTCTAAGCATGGGATTCCGGGGGCGTGGCCTAGCACAGGATGTGATCAGACGTGTTCCTGTGCAGCTCTGGTCTTCTTCTAACATCCTGCACCATACTGATCGACCATAGCTGAAAATCTACTCTAATTCACGTCTACCCAGGTAGGAACGTTTTCCGCATTCTAGGGAGGCGTTTTAGTGGATGGGAAAACGGCGGGGGAAGAAGCAACCTCCGGCCACTATGAGCATCATCACCCGCTCCTGCCAAGATGGCCACCGCAACACCGTCCATGGGCCTAACTCATCAATAGCCTCCACTCCTGATCTCTTTGGGGACAGCCAGGACGCTTTCCCGCCACCCTTTGTCGAGATCCTATGCCGTGTCCCTGCAAGCAACCCTGGGGGAGGATGTCATGGATGACGGTAAGGAGCCTACACTGTCTGAGGTCCTCGCTATCATTAAGGTAAACCACACAGGCCTTATGGGGAAGGTGGACGGCCTAAAGATCGACTTAACGAGCATGCGGTAGGACATGCAAAAAATATGTGGCCGGGTTACTGAGAAACGTATTAGTGAACTAGAGCACACCATTAACCCCATCATGCCCAAACTTTATACCTATGGGGGGGGGGGGCAATCGCAACCCTAGAAGATAAGGTGACGACCTCGAGCACCGTCTCTGCAGGAATAACCTGCGTCTGGTTGGTCTCCCGGAGCGGGTGGAGGGATCTGACCCTGTAGCCTTCCTGGAAAGCTGGCTTGAACAAGAATTTGGCCCCCAACAACTCTCCCCCTGTTTTGTGATTAAGAGGGCCCACAGAGTGCCTGGGCGTTCCCTCCCTGAGGGACACCCTCCACGTACGATGGCAATTCGCCTCTTTAATTACAGGGATCGCGACTCCATTTTGGGAGCAGCCAGGAAGAAGGGAAGTCTCCGGATCAACAATGCTGTGGTGTCCCCGTTTCCTGACAACTCTGCGACAGTCCGCAACCGAAGAGCCAGTCAGAGTGTCAAGCAGAAACTCCGGGAGCAGCAAATCCAATACTCCATGTTGTTCCCTGCTACCCTCCGGGTTACCCACCAAGGGAGGGTTTAATTCTTCCAATCCCCGCAAGATGCCCTATCTTGGTGAGAATCACTACCTCACCCCCCTAAGCCACCTGCCTGATGGATGTCTGATTATTTGTTGAACACTGACTATTTTGTTTTTCTGAAACTCTTTGCTTTCTGTTGCTGGCAATGCGCCCCACGCATGGCACAAGTTTGGGGTATAAGCCCACTCCCCTTTTATGGAGCTGGGCAGGGGTAATGCCACCCTTATTGGGTAATGATTATGCTATTGTACATAGTTTTGCTGTTGTGTGTATGTTGAATGTGTGGAGGTATGATTGTGCACCACTGCGACCCTCTCGACCTTCTGTAACTGTGACCAGAGATGGGGAGCCCTATGCGAGCCCCCCCCCCCCTCCCTCCTGCCCTGGAGGTTTTAATGTCTACCTTACGACCACAGTAAATATTTGTTCGTGGAATGTCCGCAGACTGAATTCTAAATTTAAACGAGCATCTGTCTTCGAGGCCCTGAAGCAACATAAACCGCATGTCCTGTGTGTCCAGGAGGCTCATCTCGAGATTTTGGCTCTGAAAAAACATTGGGAGGCTCATAACTACCACTCTACCTATTCTAACTACACCCGCGGGGTTGCGATTCTAATTCGTAAAGGGTTACCATTTTCAGGTCATCAAGTTATTTTGGACCCTAAGGGGCAATAGATTATCTTACATGTGACTATATATGGAATTCCCTTCCTGTTCGTTATGGTATACCTGCCCCCTCCGGTCACGACTGCAGTGTTTTTTTAACTTAATGTACATTTTGCCTCATTGCCTAGCTGTCCTATGCTCATTCTTGGGGATTTTAACTCTGTTGCAACCTAAATTTGATAGGTTGAAGCCTCTACAATCCCTTACCTTACTACCCTTCGACACACTCAGACATAAATTCGGTCTTGACAATAAATTATTTTTTAAATATCTTTTACTACGACATGCCATTCGGATACAGTTTGGGTTGTTGATCATTGAGCTCATGGAATCCTCTATAGAAGACCTCCTATCATTTCCTGGAGATTGAAAAGTTGGTGACGACCTTCTATGGTCGCCTCTAGTTGGTGGGGGAGGATCCTTTCCAGAACTCTTATCGCAAATGGCTGCTGTGAATGCCTGAGCTTTCTGAAGGGGACTGGGAAGAGGCAACCGAGATATGCTTTCAGGATATAATCAGCACTGCTGATCTATTGATCCAATTTAAGTTCATACATCACCTGCACTACACGCCAGCCAGGCTGGTTTGGAGGGGATTGGGTCAGGATATTGCATGTTCTAGATGTGATACGACTGCTGATTTCTTTCGTGTTTTGGAGCTATTCTGGACTCTCCACCTTTTGGAAGGATCTATTTGCTTTCTTTGACCACAAGCTTCATTTACCGATACCTCATACCCCAGAGGTTGGACTTTTAGGAATTCCCAATGATCATGTTCCTCGTACACATGCCAGGACTTTGTTACGTATACTGTTATTTTATGCACGTAAAACCATTTTATTGCATTGGAAGGATGTGGGCTCTCTTTCGGCCCACGCCTTCTTCCGTAATGTTCATGGGGTGCTCCCCAAATTTAAATCGATATATATAAAAGATAGGGCATGCCCAAAGAAACTCACAAAATATGGCAACCATGGCTAGATGTCTGAGGATTTTTTTTTGGGAGGGGGGGGGGGGGGTGTCTTTTCTTCACAACTCACTCAGTGAGTCTTCCACTAATGTAACCCAGGAACAGTGGTCTGAAGGTTGCCTACTCACTAACCAGGGATTGTTCTGTGTGGAACTTTCCGTTACATAGGGGGACCTTGAAAATCTGCTGTTGATATGGGGTCGTGTGGGTTTGAATGTGCGTCTGTATTAATGTTGTTGGGGTCTCTCTGTTCCTTTACGGACTACCTGCTCATTGTACATTAAGGATTACATGACTTGGTATAGCCATAAGCACCTTACGTGCCTGTAATGCAAGTCTGTTTCTGTTGTGTTTTTTTGCTGTAAAACCAAAATAAACACCTTAAAAAAAAAAAAAAGTTTGAGATTCCGTTAAAACCCAGAAACCTTTAAACTCTGACCCACTCAACCCAAAAAACGTTTTTTTTTTTAATGTCGGTCTTAAAGCGGAACTTCAGTCATTTTTTCATCTTTCCATCTATTAAATCCTCTGCCCTTGTTGTTTTAACTTTGGATAATAAAACTTTTTTTTTTCTGCCAGTAAATACCTTATACGGCCCACTTCCTGTTTCTGGTCTGGTAAAAAGCCTCGGCTTATGACATCATGCACAGCTCCCTCTCTCAATCTCGTGAGAGTTTTCCAGGAATGGAGGGGGGATGAGTCATAAGAGAGCCAATAAGAGCTGCAGAGCTGGAGGTGTGCCTCTGTGTGTCTGTGAAAATCCAGGAAGTGAACAGGCAGCAGCTTCAGCTGCCCACAGTTAAAATGGATGAAGCCAGACTCAGTGAAGGGAGATTTCTGCAGCATATTTGGCAAGTACAGGATCACAGTATATGTAAAATAATATGTAAAGTGGTTGGTGGGAAGCTTCAGAATGGCAAAGATGTTTTTTATTATAAATTATGTGAGCAGACTGCAGTTCCTCTTTAAGCTGGCCAGACTGTTCAAGTTTTGTCAGGTTCAGCAGGAACCAGCCGAGATTCGAACCATGTATTGGCAGGCTGAATGTACCCAACCTCCCCCCCACCACCTGCCGAAAAAAAACACAATGGCTCTGCGAGAGAGATTCCCCTGTCTGTCTGTGGTTGCAGGAAAGAAATATGCTCTGTGTATGGCCGACCAATTGCTGATGACACAAAAAATGCCGGAAATCCTGGGGACTGCAGATGCAGAACAGAGGAGAGGTCATTTTACAAATATGATACCAATTCACATTTAAAAGGATACTCACTTTCTTCAGTGGGAAGGACTTGGAGGGAATATATCCATTCAATGATCTCATCCTTGTCCAACACATGCAACGAATCCAACATGTCCAGCCCAGACAGTGCAAAAAATGCAATAGTTAACCTAGAGACAAAAGGCACATTTTACAAGCGTGCATACATTTCTTCTATAACCCTGACTGCGCTAGCTCTCTAGCTGCTCACTTGAAAAACATCCAGCGCATCCAGCTAACCAATACACTATGGGGCCAACATTCAGAATGTAACTTCAGATCTATGCTCTTTCCCCATTTACAAATAAAAAAGTTTTAATATTATACATTCAACCTTTTTTCAGTCAAGGCACTAAGGCTGCACTATCGTTAAAAAAAAAAAAAAAAAATTGCGATCTCGATTCAACCCCCCTCACGATCTTAAAGTGTTACTAAACCCAGTACTATGAAAATAGTTCATCTGTATACCACGGTTACACATAAACTGCTGAGAGTTCAGGAAGGTGGAGATTTTCAGCCTGTATACACGCCTACATGTGTGATGTCAATATCATGTGACCTGGCTATCTCTGAGAAAAAGAAACTGTTCTCTCCAGCATAAAAGACACAACTGAGCATGTGCAGGTTGAGGTTGGCTACCTTGCCTGTTCTTTCCAAGGTAGACATTGAAGGAGGGGAGGATCTATTCATACAGGATAAAACAGCCTTTTTACACAATGCAGAGGATTAACCCCTAAAGTTCCACAGTGAGAATAACAAGCATGCTATGCTGCATATACAGACTGATTTTACTGTTGTGGGTTTAGTAACACTTTAACCACTTCCCGCCCGCCCACCGTCATATGACGTCCTGGACTTTGAGCGGGTATATCTGAATGATGCCTGTAGTTACAGACATCATTCAGATATTGCCGGTTTCAGCCGGCGAATCTCTACACCATAGGAACGATCATCCCCCCCCCCCCCCCCCCCCCAAAGTAGAATATTTTAGAGCCAGCGGTCAGCTCTATTGTAAAAGCAATTCCAGCGGCTAACTAGCCACTGGACTGCTTTTACAAGCAGCAGGAGGAAACGTCCCCTGCCCCCTCCCACCACCTTCGGTGGCTTGCTCAGGCTCACCCATCCTACTGGGAAGCCTGAGGGTCCGCTGGCTGGTAGGAAAGCCAAACAACCCAAGATTGGCTTTCATTGGCTCTGTGGTAACCCGGAAGCGATGACCTGACATCACTTTCGGTTTACACTAGGGTTGTCCCGATACCGATACTAGTATCGGTATCGGCACCGATACCGAGCATTTGCCCAAGTACTTGTACTTGGGCAAATGCTCCCGCCGATACCTGTACAGTCAGCAGTGATCGGTGCGTGGGGGAGTTACAAGCTTCTCCCCCCGCAGCTTTCAGCTGCTTAGTGACATACAGCGGTGATCGGTGCTTGTAACTCCCCCACACGCGATCACCGCTGACTGTCACCGCATCCTCCAGTCCCCCTCCATGCCCCCTGCGTTCCGCTGTCCCCCTCCCTATGTCCTCCTCCTTCTTTTGTCAATGGACAGAGTCAGCTGACTCTGTCCATTCACATAACTGAAACATTGTAACCTCCTGTGATTACGATGTCTCAGTTTATGAATGGAGAGGAGCCGCTGTCTTCTCTCCATTCATTCTCAGTGCAGCTGAGGCTGCAGAGAAAGGGACTGGGGAATCTCTATCCTCTGTCTCTTTCTCTGTCTCAAGGGGGAGATATCAGGGGTCTGTTAGGACCCCTGATATCTCACCAAAGCCCCCCAACAGGGCTGATTAAAAAAAACAAAAAACACACATTGCAATAAATAATAAAAAAATATTATTTTAAAAAATAAAAATGTAAAAATGTAAAAATGTAAAAAAAAAAAAAAAAAAAAAAAAAAAACCACAGACACCGTTCACCCCCTCATCCCTAAAAAAAAAAAAAAAAGGAAAAAAAGAAAGCATTGTTAAAAAAAACAAAAACAAAAAAAAACGCTGTCACGTGACATTAAAAAAAAGTATCGGTAATTGGTATCGGCGAGTACTTGAAAAAAAGTATCAGTACTTGTACTCGGTCCTAAAAAAAAAAAGTGGTTTATGTGACATAAAAAAACCCCACCAATTTATTCTCTAGGGCCTCAGCTTTAAAAAATATATGTTTGGGGGTCTAAGCAATTTTCAAGCAAAAAATACTGATTGTTACATGTAAACAAAAAAGTTCCAGAAAAGGCCTGCTCTGGAAGTGGTCAAAGAGGAGTTTCACCCCCCACCTCAAAAAATTAAAAGTCAGCAGCTACAAATACTGTAGCTGCTGACTTTTACTATTAGGGAACTTACCTGTCGAGGCATCCAGCGGTGTCTTCACCCAAGCAGATTCTTGAATCGGCTCACAGGTGCTGGCGCCCCCATCTTGACTAAGGGAAACTGGCAGCCGGTTTTCTAACGCGCTGCAGCCTGTGAATGGGCCGCCTGCGAGGGGGCCTTTTGGGTGGAGCACAGTTTTAAAGCAGAACGTCACTCAAAAAGCGAAGTCAAGCTGATTTGATTCCTTCCCCCTATGCTAGGATGGTGTCCTTTGACCAGCCTCCTGGGATAAGTCACATGTTCCAGGAGTTTGTGCAGTGGGGAGCTGGTTGCTCACCCTGCCCTGGCCAGCTGCTCCACATAAAACTGCAGCGGTTTAGTGTCTGTTCTTGATGCAGCGAGACAGCAGTAGGTCGTAACCTGATGTAGGTTTCACCACATCACACTGCTCTCCTTTTTTCTTTTTTATACCACCTTTATTAGAGATGCACAAAAATGACACTTTATTCATGACATTGTAGAGGAGAGTGGTGCATTGTGCTGCTGTACAATGACATGTGGTCCTGTCCTGTATGACGCATGTGTGCGTTTTATTTCAGATCACTGGACCGCACCTCTGAGGGGTACTGCTGTGTGAATAGGACACACAGAAAACAATTGTTTAATGTGCATCCTAGCATCGACCTACGTTCATCCATTGCAGTACAACGCAGGTCACCGCACTATATGTGAGCAGGGTCTCAGTGTCCCCTCAGACTGCCCTGTAGCCAGGGCTAGTGCAAGGATTTTTGATACCCTAGGCGAAACCTCATTTTGCCACCACCCTTGGCTCCACCCACTTTGCCCTGTCCAAGTATACCCCTCCTTTTTAATAAAGCGCCCATCAACTGCAGCCTCACCAGCGCCCATCAACTGCAGCCTCACCAGTAAGGATGAGCTCTGGCGTGTTCGCAAGCTGCACGTGCCGAGCACGCCAGGAAGTCGGCACTGCACAGCGCTGATCACAAGCTGTGAGACATTGTCCCGATGTGCGGCTGCATAGATCGGGAAATGTCTCACAGCCTGTGATTAGCGCAGTGCCGACTTCCTGGCGGGCTCTGCACGTGGGGCGTGCGAACACACCGGAGCTCATCCTTACTCACTAGCGTCCATCAACTGCAGTCTCACCAGCGCCCATCAAACGCAGCCTCACCAGCACCCATTAATGTTTGCTTCCATTCATTTGAGACTCAGTCATCCGCCGCCGCTGTGCCTCTGACACTATGTGCGAATGGAGCGGCGGCTGCCTGCTGATGCTGAGACTTAGTTGCTTGCTGCAGAGAGTAGGAACACCAGTGGCCGGGCGCCCTAGACAGCTGCCTAGTTTGCCTAGTGGTAGCACCGGTCCTGCCTGTAGCCTGATCCTGGAGGGTGACCCCATAGAACCCTGACGGAGAGAGGAGCCACCCTGAGACAGGAGAGTGGGGCTGCCCTCCACTTCATCAATAAAAAGCTTTACTATCACATTACGGATGGATATTCCGAGTCTTCTCACACAAATCAGCCCCACCAGTCGGCCCTGTACAGACAGCACTGTATACAAACCAGCCTGGCAGCTACAGTGCTCCCCATTACCTGCTGGTCTCCAGGGAGGCACACTGCTCGGGGAGAGCTTGCAGGCTCCGCTTGAAATAACGCACATGTCGATCCGGCAGGAAAAGTAACCGCTCCCCGAGCAACTCATCTTCCTCCTCCGCCATCTCCCCTCCTGCCTTGTCCCTCAGCACTTCCGGGACAGGCGGAAATCACACTAAGCGCCATAGAAACCATCCGGCCGGCGTCTGTCACGTGACGAGCAGTAACTAAGGAGTAGGAAGTCTGTGTGATCCCAGCGATGGCCGTCTCTTCTATACTCCTCTCCGCTCTGTTAGGTGTACCAATGGAAGCGGGTTACTATGCCTGACACTGGGATACAGCATGAGGGGATGCTGTATATACAGAGCAGGAGCTGTGTGCTGGTCATATGAAGACTGCTGATGGTTCCTCCTTTTCATTCCTGTATCATGGCTTCGCTGGCCTCTCACTAGCTGAGTCTTGTATACCACATAGCAAATTAGTGGGGGGGGGGGGTTACTTTAGGTTATTTCATTCCCCACAGAACAGTTGCATGACTGCATGCACAAAAAAAATTATATATATATATATATGCACAGCGCTTAAAAAATATATACACATTCATAAGGCTCCTTTCACATGGGCGCTCCGATCAGGTCCACCTGTTAGTTTTTCAGCCGGACCTTATCGGACGCTCCATTCAGCCCTATGGAGCGGCGGATGTCAGCGGTGACATCCGCTGATATTCGATCCTGTCCGTGAAATCCAGATGGATGGAGACCCTATTATCCATCTGTCTGGAGAATCGGATAGGATCGCATGAAAAAGGACAGGCGGTCTATTCATCCGATCTCCATAGAGGACAGCGGGACTTTGACAGGTTCATCTCAGCACGGTGAACAGAGACGGACCTGTCATCCACCTCCTCAGCGGATCAATCCCCGCTGAGCAAAGCTGAGTCCGTACACGGACAAGCCCGTGTGAAAGGACTCATAGGCATACATATTCAGACCCTTTGCAACAACACTTGAAATGTATCTCAGCTGCCTATTTCACTTGACCGATGCTGAAATGTTTCTACATCCTGATTGGAGTCCACCTGTGGTAAATTAAACTGATTGGACATGATTTGGAAAGGCACACACCTCTCTAAAAGGCCTCACAGATGACCATGCATACTGTATCAGAGCAAAAGCCATGAGGTTAAAGAAACTGCCTGCAGAGCTCATAGACAGGATTATTGCAAGGCACAGATCTGGGGAAGGCTACAAGAGAATTTCTGCTGTACTGAAGGTACACAAGAGGTCCCTTTCACACATGCCTTCAGTTTGTTTCATCAGTTCAGTGAAGTTTTTTTTTTTTTTTTTAAAACCGATCAGTTAACATCAGTTCTTTACATCTACTTAACCACCTCAATACAGTGCACTTTCACCTGCTTCCTGCCCAGGCCATTTTTCAGCGTTCAGCGCTTTCACACTTTGAATGACAATTGCGCGGTCATGCTACACTGTAACCATGTGAAATTTTTATCATTTTCTTCACACAGAGATTTCTTTTGGTTTTATTTAATCACTTCTGGGTTTTTTATTTTTTCCTAAAAAAAAAAAGACCAAAAATTTTGAAAAAAAAAAAAGTTTTTCTTCGTTTCTGTCAGTAAATTTTGTAAATAAGTAATTTTTCTCCTTCACTGATGAGGCAGTACTGATGGGCACTGATGAGCTGGCACTGATGAGGAGGCACGAATATGCTGCACTTATGGGCACTGATGTGGCTCTGATGGGTGGCACTGGTGGGCACTGGGCACAGATAGGCGGCATTGATGGGCAGCAGTGATGGGCATTGATGGGCAGCACTGATGGCCACTTATTGCTGGCACTTGGCACAGACTGGTGCCAATTGTGGGTACTGATTGCTGGCAGTGGCATTTCTGGCACTGTTTGGCACTTAATTGTAATCAGTTCCCTGATTACATCCCTAGATGTCCTCTGTGAGGAGATGCCGCTGATCAGCGCTCCTCTCCTCACACTCTGTCAGTGTGAGACGAGGAGCGCTGATTACCGGCATCTCCATGTTTACATGTGACCGGCTGTGTTTGGTCACAGCTGATCACATGGTTAAAGAGCCGCGGCTCTTTACACAGATCGGGGTCGCGCCGCGCGAGAGCGGTCTCATATGACGTCCATCAAGAACGAGAGCCGTGCCACGCCGCGCAGCCGTCATTTGACGGCCGGCGGGCGGGAAAAGGTTAACCACTTGAGTCAGATTTTTGGTTTACATTAGAGCTGCACGATTTTGGATAAAATGAGAATCACAATTTTTTTTGCTTAGAATAAAGATCACGATCCTCGCAGCGTAACATCTTTCACATTATACAAAAAAATTTGGATAACTTTACTGTTTCCTTTTTTTAATTCATGGAAGTGTATTTTTTCCCAAGAAATTGTGTTTGAAAGACCGCTGCGCAAATACAGTGACATAAAAATATTGCAACAACCGCCCTTTTATTCTCTAGGATCTCTGCTAATATATATATATATATATATATATATATAAATATATAAAATGTTCGGGGGTTCTAAGTAATCTAGCAAAAAATACTGATTTTAACTTGTAACCAACAAGTGTCAGAAAAAGGTTTAGTCTTTAAGTGGTTAACCACAGCAGCCCCGGAAGGATTTACCCCCTCCCTGACCAAGCCCTTTTTTTGCGATAGGGCACTGTGTCGCTTTAACTGACAATTGCGCGGTCATGCGACGTTGTACCCAAACAAAATTGACGTCCTTTTTTTTCCCACAAATAGAGCTTTCTTTTGGTGGTATTTGATCACATCTGCAGTTTTTATTTTTTGTGCTATAAACAAAAAAAGAGAGACAATTTTTTTTAAAAAAAGCTATTTTTTTACTTTTTGCTATAATAAATATCCCACAAAAAATATAAATCTGCGATTTTTATCATGACTGCAACCTTGCGGCAGACAGATCGGACACTATTTTGGGACCATTGGCATTTATACAGTGATCAGTGCTATAAAAATGCACTGATTACTGTGTAAATGTCACTGGCAGGGAAGGGGTTAAACACTAGGGGGCAATCAAAGGGTTAAGTGTGTCCCCTCAGCGTGTTCTAACTGTAGGGGGGATGGGCTCACTAGAACATGACAGAGATCACTGCTCCCGTGTCACGACCACGGGCCACCGGCGGACATCGAGTCCGCACGCCCGGTAGTCTGCTGATGACGGAGTGACGCACGGTTACGTAGTTTTGCGCACCCATGCCACTTTGCTGATGTATATCGGCGTGAGCCGGTCAGCAAGTGGTTAAACTGTCCTCATTTACAAACAGAAGTTCATTCCTTTGATCTAAGAACTGAGAGATACATTGTATCTCCATTATCTCTCTGCGCTGAGGAATGTCTTTTTTTTTTTTTCTGACAGCTCTGGCTCTGCACTGTTTATGGAAAAAAAAAAAAAAGCTGACCATTACATTAAAAAGGTGACAGTGTCAGCAAGTGAGGGAACCTGTCTGTACAGACTGCCCCCTCACTTTGTATACTGTTCTTCTCCTCTCTTGCCCCTCTCCTTGCACAGACTGCTGCCCCCCCAAATGACAGCTCCAAAACCTCCAAACCAAGGAAAAAAAAAGTCGTCACTTACATTAAAAAGTCAAAAATGATAGTTAGCGTCACCAAGTGAGGGAGCCGCATCGCATTCGGACCAAACTTGCACAGGACCATTTTTTTGGTCCACAGCAGAATCGGATCGCATGGGTGTTCACACCCATGCAGTCCGATTCCTGTCCGAATTTGCAATTCGCACTGCGATATGCGAAATGATTTAGGGGTGTCATAAACATGCAATTGACACTCTTAGCAGTTCGCATAGGGCAGTGTGAATTGCAGCCGGGAGACATGCAATGCAGTGGATTCGCAGGGTTCCCACATCGCTGCAGTGTGAACTTAGCCTAAGTGTTCACAGACACTTGTGTATAAAGCAGCACATGAGTTCATAAAGAATCCATAAGTCTTTAGAGTACACCAAAGATGTATAACTAGATAGACTACAGGTGAATAATATATCCGAACACCAACACACCCGGCCCCTTACCCAAAATGATGGACCACTAGGTGGCAGCCCAGGGGCCAGGACAAAACTTGTCACCATGGCGACCTGCCGCCTGGGGTTTGTTGAGTCCTGTTCTATTATATTGTTTTTTTCTATTTAAAATACGAAGAACGGTTCTATTCTATTCTGATCCAATCTATTCAATTGGAATTCAAACTTATTCTATTTGAAATTTGAATTTCGGAGAGCGGTTATATTCCATTTTATGCTATTATTTATTCTATTTGAATTTCGGAAGACGGTTATATTCTATTTTATTCTATGCTATTGTTTTTTCTATTCCCTTATTTTCTATTTTATTTTATTGTATTCTTGTTTTCGAATTGGATTCAAATTGCGGACAAGATTTAATTTTGTTTAAATTCATTAATATTGTAATTCGGAAATTCAGATACATCCGAATAATGAAAAATATGTCCGAAATTTCGATTCGGAACTAAATGGAATGCACAATTGCCCCATTTTAGCAAAAATGTGTCCTTTTGAAGTCTAAAACTTTTGTTTCTTTTCAGTTCTTGTTTTTATATCAAACCAAAGACACTGGTGATCACTAGAACCCAAATTTTCCCCCATCTTAACGACAATCAGTCCCCATTTGTCAGTACTGGGTCTAGAATATGATCACATCAGGTTGGGCTTTTTACCAGCGGTTTCAGAGGAAACCCCATTAGACATGAAATGGGACAATTTCTGAAAAAATGAATTGAAAGGTTGGCGTAAAACATAATCAGTAGTCTACCATCCTGGAGGCAACTAGATTGTATGTCAGGCAAATTTATAAGAAGTAAACAAAAGAAAATAAAAACAATATGGTTCACTAAAGAGGTAAGTAGGATAGTAAAGGAGAATAAAAAACAGCCAATAGGAGGTGACAGAAAAGAGTATAAAAATAGACAAAAGGAGGCCAAACACATTATGAGTGCTGCCAAAGCACAGAAAGAGGAGGGAATTGCTAAATCTATTAAGAAAGGAGATAAAACCTTTTTTTAGGTACATTAGTGATAGAAGGAAAAAATACAATGTGCTCACTAAAATGAAAACTGGGTACAATACTTATGTTGAGGGAGACCTGAAAGTAGCAAACCATTTAAACAGTTACTTCTATTCAGTCTTCTCAGAAATAAATTGCACTAACAATAATACGTTGGGGGATCACATTGGTTCATTGAGGGTTCATTTTTAGGATTTCTGGAGATAGAGGTAGCAGAGGAACTGGCTTGGTTAAAGCTAAATAAAGCAATGGGCCCTGATGGTATTCATCCCAGAGTTCTAAGAGAACTTTGAGATATAATTGTTGGACCATTAACAGATATTTTAAATCAATCTCTTCTAACAGTAGAAGTTCCCCATGACTTGCGGACAGCTAATATTGTACCAATCCACAAAAGGGCAGCAATATAGAAACTGGCAATTACAGGCCAGTGAGTTTAACATCAGTTGTCAAGTTAATGGAATCTCTCCTGAAAAGAAACACACAACTTGCTGAACTCAAAGTAGCATGGCTTTACTGAGGGCAGATCATGTCGGACTGATCTGACTGAATTTTTTCACAATAGTACAATGGTATATGTTTTGTACCAGGGTGGTGCTGTGGACATAGCATATCTTGATTTCAGCAAATAATTTGATACAGTTCCACATAATTATCTAATACAAAAGTTGTACACACTAGGACTTAACCCTTGGGTGGTTCAGTGGATATGCAGTTAGATAAAGGATAGATAGCAGAGTGTGGTTGTAAATGGGGTTCTCAGAACAGCGAGCAGTCACTAGTGGTGTACCACAAGGCTCTGTACCGGGTATCTCTATGCAACTGATATGATTAAAGGTTTGTTGGGCAAGGTATGTCTTTTTGCTGATGATACAAAGGTGTGTAATAGGGTTGATTTCCCTACATACAGTTTTAGAGCTTACAGATCAAAGAATATCACAGGCCTTACGCTTGAAAGCTACAATGCTGTGTGGCTACAGTCAGTCACTGGAATCAGGTATCTTTACTTTGGAGAAAGTGGGGGTGGTAGTACATGTTGCAGTGTTTTCTGCACCAAAAGCAAATGAAAAATAAAATACACAAGTAGTGTTCCCCATCTCGCACACCCCAGTCCCTTGCCTTCAAGTGTCATCAAAGGCGTTTTTTGGGATAGAGGGGGGGAGGCATTAGAACACCCGTCAGGTTTTATTGCTGTCTGTGCCCCCATTAAGGAGATTCACCCTCTCTGTCTTATCACTGAAAGAGAAAGGAAATCCCTAATTCTGGGTTCACATCAGAATGGGAAGAGAGGGGAAATCTTCTAATGGGGACAAAACGAGCTATTAAAAAGAGAAGTCCAGCCTTAGCTTGTTTGGCTGGGCTTCTCTTACGGGTCACAGGAGTGCAATTCGTTTTGCCCCGCTCCTCCACAGCTCAGCACTCCAGTGAGCGAGGAGGGGGCAGAGAGGAGAGCTGCTGACTGACAGGCAGCAGCTCTCTGCTCATGGAGCTGTGAGAACCAAGCGATCGGCAGTGTTCGCTGGCTCGGTTCTCAGTGCAGAGGCGGTGGGGGACCGATGCTGCATCCACCTAGGTAAGTATGATGGTTAAAAAAAACATACTTCTCTTTTAACCCGTGCAGTGTGGGCAAAGGTTAATGGCTCACTTTGTCTAGGGGAGAGGGGAAACAGTTTTACTTGCCTGATCTTCCGCTTTCCTGGCAGCAGGCACTACCCCTCGATCCGGCAGTGGACTATCCCCTCGGCGTCATCATGTCCACAGCGGGGTTATGGGGTTTATAGCACAAAAAATAAAAAATGCTGTATAAAAAATACCACAAAAAAAGCTCTATTTGTGGGAAAAAAATTACACACATTTTATTTGGGTAAAGTAAAGCAGTGCTGTTTCACAAAAAATGGCCTGGTCATGAAGGGGAGTAAATCTTCCGGAGGACAAGTGGTTAAGTAACTTATTCAAATCCATACTTTGCTTTGCTGGGTAATATTTCTGATCTATGCAAAGATCTGAGCAGAAAGCTCCCAGTCCTAGCTCTTAACACAAAAAGTCACTACAGACATACTGAGGCAGGTTACACTATGTAACAGTATTGAGTGAACCCACAAAGTATTAAAATAGAAGTATGGGTTTGTTTGTTTTTTTTCCCCCCATCATACTTACCTAAGTGGATGCAGCATCAGTCCCATGCTGCATCTGTCCCCTGGCGCCTCTACACTGAGAACCGGCGATCGAACATTGCCGATGGCTTGATTCTCACAGCTCCCCAAGCAAAGAGCTGCTGACTGTCAATCAGCAGCTCTCCACTCTGCTCTTCCACGCTCACTGGAGCGCTGAACTGTGGAGGGGTGGGGAGCGGCGCGGCCATCTCAGGCTCTCAGCGGCTCAGTCCAGGCACCTGGCGGATCCAGACTTCCATTGTCGGGATGACGCGGTGCCTGGACTGATTTCTGTGACGTCACATCACTCCTGTGATCCATAGGAGAAGCCAAGCCAAATGAGCTTTGGCTGGACTTCTCCTTTAACTTGTAAGGAATCTTGCATTCTGTTCCGCTGCCACTAGATGTCAGCTGTTCTAAAGACAATTCTTATAAACAGGTGCACTGGCGATAAATTTGATTTTCGGGTCATTCGTTATGATCGCAATTCGAAAATAAGAAAGAGCATCCGAAGATTCGAAAGAAAAACTAATAACTATTAAATTATAGGTATTGGAATTTCCTTTCAAATTTGGCTGTTAGTGAACGTAATGGATACGAAGGTATCCAAAGTTAGGAATAATCCAAAATAACGAATGCTGCATCTAAACAAATGGAGCGGAACGAATTAATAATAGTAATAAAAAAAGTTATTATTATTTATTATTATTAATTAGTAACGTTCCATTAGTTTAGATACGGCATTCATTATTTCAGATAAAATCATAACTTCGGATAAATTCGTATTCGTTATGTTCACTAACAGCCAAACGTGAAAGTAAATTCCAATACCTATAATTTAATAGTAATAGTTAAGTTATTATTAGTTAGTTATTATTTCAGATTTTCGGGTTTTCGAATTTCCGAATTTATGAATTTTCGAATTTATGAATATTTGGAAAAAATTGTTAAACGGGTTTTCGTTAATTCGGATATTTCTGAATTAACGAATTCATCGATAATTCATTATGCAATTCGTTTAGTTCGTTTTGTCTAAATTCTTACATTTAAGGAAATCTGTGCCGAGAGAAATATGAAGGCTATTATTGTTGACCTCCTTCTAAAATTACTATTCTTTTGGCTGTCATGGAACATGAAGTCATAATGCTTGAATTGCATATCAGATACTTAAAGCAGAACTAATGTTCCACAGTCACAAACAGTGAGCCAAGCTCTTTACTGCAAAAGAGACATGCAATGTCTCATCTGCAATAAGATACATCTACCTGCCTGCTCGCTGTCTTCTTGTCAAATGCGCAGCTTAGCTTACACTGCCAGCAGGGTCTCTGTGTGACGGGATGACTGACTCCTACACATGCACAGGAGCAGCGCTGTATCTTGGCCTAGGCCAACAAAGCCCAGGCCTAGGGTAGCACTTTACAGGGGGGCAGCAAAAAAGCTGCTCACTCCCCCCCAACCCGCACAAAAAAAAAGCCCCTTCTCCCGACTCCCGCACTAAACCATACAGCTCAGCCCATACAAACCGGTGACAGGCTGGCAGCAGTTGTCCACTGGTATTCCAATGTAATCTCACATGGAGAAATTACCTGGGGTTCGGGACAGATGATCACTCCAGGACACAAACAGCTTGTGTCCAAGGACAGTCACCTGTCCCTCACCATAGATAATCATTCCATAAAGTGATTACATGTAAACATCGAGGATGACTGCGGCTGCTGTCAGCCTTTTATTGCTTTGAACAGCCTGAGCAGCTTCAACTGTCTTCAAGCACCTGAAAATCCAACTGCAGGAGTCCACTGGAGTTGAGGTGGAGCTCTAAGAGCAAAAGGCGGAGCATCAAGAGGAAGGGGTGTGGTTTACAGATGACAGGGTGGGCATTAAACAGGAAGGGGTGTGGCATTGACAGGAAGGGGTGGGTCATATTTAAATTAGGGGGTGCAGGAGTTTAGTCAGGCTTAGGGCAGCAGGAGTGATCTCATCCTGCATCAGCCAATGAACATGGCTGAAAAATGGCACACGGCAGAAGGCGCCAGCAAAATATGGGATAGTTGAAGTAAATTTTACTTTAAAATTTTTTTTTATTTTTTTGATAACCATATCCTCTCACCCTTCAAATCTCTCTTATAACTACTACTACAGACCTCAAATCAGTTGACAACCTTATTTGCCTGTTTTAGGAGAATAGCTTTGCCATCAGAAAAAAAATCACACATGCACAATACCATTGCTATAGCCAGCCAGCTCAAAACAAAGACTGCAGAGCCACCAGAATTGGCTAATGGCCCATACACACGATCCGAATATTGTACGAAAACTGTCGTCCGAGGAAGAATCGTACGATTTTCGGATCATGTGTACACTACTTTCAAGAGCCGATCACAACAGTTCATCCGATATTATTTGACTGGACAAGCACGAAAATTTTCCTTCAACTATACCAGATCGTACGATTTTCGTTTAGTCAGTACAGTTGTCGTCTGAAAAAACAATACAAATACATTACAACACATGACATCACTTCCGATTTTTTTTTCTGTCGTACGAGAATTTTCGTGACTTTATTTACCTATTCAATTTCTACTTGCAACTATTACGTGAAAAAGGTCATATGATCTGTTTTACGATATTCAGATCGTGTGTACGGGCCATTAGGCTACAGCAGATGAAGCTGGTTATTTTTGCATAACACTAGAATTAGAGAAAACCATAGGGAAGGATCATAGGAAGTTTGATAAAGTACAGTTGTGCTCATAAGTTTACATATCTGGACAGAATTTATGATTTCTTGGCCATTTTTCGGAGAATATGAATGATAACGCAAAAACTTTTCTTTCACTCATGGTTAGTGTTTGGATGAAGCCATTTATTATCAATCAACTGTGTTTACTCTTTTTAAATCATAATCACAACAGAAACTACTCAAATGACCCTGATCAAAAGTTTACATACCCCAGTTCTTAATACCGTGTATTGCCCCCTTTAACATCAATGACAACTTGAAGTCTTTTCTGGTATTTGTGGATGAGGCTCTTTATCTTCTCAGATGGTAAAGCTGCTCATTCCTGTTGGCAAAAAGCCTCCAGTTCCTGTAAATTCTTGGGCTGTCTTGCATGAACTGCACATTTGAGATCTCCCCATGATATTGAGGTCAGGAGACTGGGATGGCCACTCCAGAACCTTCACTTTATTCTGCTGTAGCCAATGACAGGTCGACTTGGCCTTGTGTTTTGGATCATTGTCACATTGGAATGTCAAAGAACGTCTCATGCGCAGCTTCCTGGCTGATGAATGCAAATGTTCCTCTAGTATTCTTTGATAACATACTGCATTCATCTTGCCATAAATTTTGACCAAATTTCCTGTGCCTTTGTAGCTCACACATCCCCAAAACATCAGCGATCCACCTCCGTGTTTCACAATAGGAATGGTGTACCTTTCCTCATAGGCCTTGTTGACTCCTCTCCAAGTGAAGCGTTTATGGTTGTGGCCAAAAAGCTCAATTTTGGTCTCATCACTCCAAATGACTTTGTGCCAGAAAGTTTGAGATTTGTCTCTGTGCTGTTTGCCGTATTGTAAGCATTTGTGGCATGTCCTGTATTTCACCTGAAGTTATTTGTGGGTTTTTCTTTGCATCCCAAACAATTTTCCTGGCAGTTGTGGCTGAAATTTTAGTTGGTCTACCTGACCGTGGTTTGGTTTCAACAGAACCCCTCATTTTCCACTTCTTGATTAGAGTTTGAACACTGCTGATTGGCATTCTCAATTCCTTGGATATCTTTTTATATCCCTTTCCTGTTTTATACAGTTCAACTACCTTTTCACGCAGATCCTTTGACAGTTCTTTTGCTTTCGCCATGACTCAGAATCCAGAAACGTCAGTACAGCACTGGATGAAAGATGCTAGGGTCTGTCAGGAGTCCAGAAACTCATTGACCTTTTATACACACACACTAATTACAAGAAAACAGATCACAGGTGAGGATGGTTACCTTTAGTAGCCATTCAAACTCCTTTGTGTCAACTTGTGTGCATGTTGTGACAGGAGGGCCCATGGAAAACAGAATCCCTTGGAAAGTAGGGGATGCCCTTGTTTTAGCTCCCCACCTCTTATGTCTAAGTCACCCTGTGCTATCCTGGCACAGGGTGAGTGAGAAAATATATCTTGGAATACTTAAAAGGGGACAGTACTATTTGTCCACAATATTTCCGAGGATGTATGTAGAGACTATTATTGGTTTGTTTGATTCTGAACTCAACCTGTTAATTGAGTGAGCTGATCACATTAGCCTCCAGGACTGGCTAGGAGACGAACAGTCTAGTCTGGCTTACCACAGGTTCTAAGGGTGTTCCACACATTGTTGTGTGTTCTAATTAACCCTGTGTTGATGTTTATGGTAATGTGTATTGAATAGTCACCTAGTCTGGGTAAATGATTTCGTAAACTAGCTCATGTTAATTAGGTTACAGTTGTATTGTTAGAGGAGGTTCCAATGGCATATAAAGTCTTGTAATTTTGATTCTAAATAAATATAGTCCATGTTAGCAGTGAAGCGAGTGCCGCCTTGTTTTGCGCTTGGAAGCGTTTGGAATATCTGATATCTTTATCCAGACTACAAGGAAGTGGTATACTGACGGAAGCACTCAAGCGGAGTGTGGGACGTTCCGTGACACATGTTATCAGGCCAAAATCACCAGGGTATGTAAACTTTTGATTATTGCCATTTGGGTAATTTCTGTTGCGATTATGGTTTAAAAAGAGTAAACACAGTTGATTGATAATAAATGGCTTCAGCCAAACACTAACCATGAGTGAAAGAAAAGTTTTTGTGTTATCATTCATATTCTCAAAAAAATGGCCAAGAAATCATAAATTCTGCCAGGGTATGTAAACTTATGAGCACAACTGTATCTACACAAATAAAATGTGTCAGCATTGGGATTTTCATTTGTAAACAGGTTGCACAGTTAGTAAAAGTCTACATGTCCAGTGTCATAATATGGATCATTTGACCAGGCATTGCCTTTTCTGTTGTGTGAGGCAAGGGCACTTTCCTGTTGCTACATGGAGAGATCCATAAAAAATAGGATTTTTAATAAAGCTTACCTGTAAAATCCTTTTCTTGGAGTACATCACGGGACACAGAGCAGCCATAGTAATTACTATGTGGGTTATATGCCACCTATAGGTGAATGGACACTGCCACACCCAAAGACAAGAAGTCCCCCTCTATATAACCCCTCCCATACAGAAAGTACCTCAATTTTGTAGCAAAGCAATGTATATCCCAGCAAGAGGGGAGGGACCTCTGTGTCCCGTGATGTACTCCAAGAAAAGGATTTTACAGGTAAGCTGTATTAAAAATCCTATTTTCTTTATCGTACATCACGGGACACAAAGCAACCATAGTAATTACTATGTGGGATGTCCCAAAGCAATGCCCTTGAGGGGAGGGAGACACATATCAAAGCAGGCCGCCATCAGACGTGAGGACCTATACTGCTGCCTTCAGTACACTGCGTCCAAAAGCTGCATCCTCCTGGTGCCTTACATCTAGTAAAATTTAGTAAATGTATGTACTGACGACCAAGTCGCCTTGCAAACCTAAACCAAAAGAAAAGCACATGGAGCAGCATGCAAGTAATAATCATAATAGGAACACACAACAAATACTTACTTTTTAGAGGCACTTTCTTGATCCTTCAGTACTGATCCTGCTCCCTCAATTTTAGGTCTGACCAGGGTTTCCTCAATTGCTCTTTGGATCGTCGTACCCCAAAATTCCGGTGCAGACTCTTCACAACTTTTGTCATGATTTTGGCCTTTCTCACATTTGGGTTTAAGTACGGTCCATGCTTCCCATCATAGTTGGCCCTCTTCAGTATGTCGACCATCTCCACCATCTCACCAAAGGACATATTGGAGGCCTTAAATCTCCTCCTGGATCGGGACGTTTCAGGCTCCGGGCTTTCCTCCCAGTTACTGCTATTAAGCACCTGTTGTGTCTCCGCCATGTTCCTCTCCCACTGCGACAAAAGAGAAGGGGCGGGGAATATTCTAGAAAGAACGTCAGGGGCGGCTGACGCGGGCGGAGTTTCACACATGTGCAATGTATATAAAATCAACATGCGCGTGTCGTACGTACGTTCGGTGTGCTGAGGAAGGAGGACGAACGTTCTAATGAAGGTAACATTTTAACTTTGGTACATCAGTGGCCTATACTGATTCGAGATTGAGGCCTATATTGGGATAAGATTAGGAGAGTTTAGCCCGATATTCGTGTTTTTGTCTTGCAGCAAATATGAAACAATTCAAAGACCCTGAATTCACGGGCCAGTTCATAGACAGATACAGGGATATGCGAAATTTGTGGGAGGTTAAAAACCCCTTATATCGAAATAAAGCAGCTAGGAAGGCATTGCTGGAGAAAATGCTGCAATTTGTGAAGACGCAGGTCCCCGACGCAGACATCGAGTTTGTGGAGAAGAAAATTGGTAGCTTGAGAAGCACGTATAAGAAGGAGCTTAATAAGGTCCAGGCTTCCATGAGATCAGGAGCAGCAGCAGAGGATGTGTATGTACCCAGTCTGTGGTACTACAACAGGATGCTGTTTCTGGAAGACCAGATTGAAGCCAGGGAATCACTTTCTACACTTCTGGCTCCCCTTCCATCCACCCTTCCCTCAACCCCGTGTGAGGCTTCCGAGGACCAACCTGGGCCTTCCATTCTGGAAGAAGTTGAGGAGCCCAGCTGGAGCCAGGTATAGTATTTTTTAACATATTTCTTGTCCAAAAATTATTGTTGTCTACTGACTGGAATGGTACCAGCTGATTGGAGAAAAGCCAATGTAGCACCTATATTTAAAAAGGGCCGAAAATACATCCCTGGGAATTACAGACCAGTTAGCCTAACATCGATAGTATGTAAACTCTTGGAGGGGATGATAAGGGATTATATACAGGATTTTAGTAATACGAACGATATCATTAGCAGTAATCAGCATGGATTCATGAAGAATCGTTCTTGCCAAACCAATCTATTAACCTTCTATGAGGAGGTGAGTTGCCATCTAGATAAAGGAAGGTCTGTAGACATGGTGTATCTGGATTTTGCAAAAGCATTTGACACCGTTCCTCATAAACGTTTACTGTACAAAATAAGGTCCGTTGGCATGGACCATAGGGTGAGTACATGGATTGAAAACTGGCTACAAGGGCGAGTTCAGAGGGTGGTGATAAATGGGGAGTACTCAGAATGGTCAGGGGTGGGTAGTGGGGTTCCCCAGGGTTCTGTGCTGGGACCAATCCTATTTAATTTGTTCATAAACGATCTGGAGGATGGGATAAACAGTTCAATCTCTGTATTTGCAGACGATACTAAGCTAAGCAGGGCAATAACTTCTCCGCAGGACGTGGAAACCTTGCAAAAAGACCTGAACAAATTAATGGGGTGGGCGACTACATGGCAAATGAGGTTCAATGTAGAAAAATGTAAAATAATGCATTTGGGTGGCAAAAATATGAATGCAATCTATACACTGGGGGGAGAACCAATGGGGGAATCTAGGATGGAAAAGGACCTGGGGGTCCTAGTAGATGATAGGCTCAGCAATGGCAGGCATTGCCAAGCTGCTGCTAACAAAGCAAACAGAATATTGGCATGCATTAAAAGGGGGATCAACTCCAGAGATAAAACGATAATTCTCCCGCTCTACAAGACTCTGGTCCGGCCGCACCTAGAGTATGCGGTCCAGTTCTGGGCACCAGTCCTCAGGAAGGATGTACTGGAAATGGAGCGAGTACAAAGAAGGGTAACAAAGCTAATAAAGGGTCTGGAGGATCTTAGTTATGAGGAAAGGTTGCGAGCACTGAACTTATTCTCTCTGGAGAAGAGACGCTTGAGAGGGGATATGATTTCAATTTACAAATACCGGACTGGTGACCCCACAATAGGGATAAAACTTTTTCACAGAAGAGAGTTTACCAAGACTCGTGGCCACTCATTAAAATTAGAAGAAAAGAGGTTTAACCTTAAACTACGTAGAGGGTTCTTTACTGTAAGAGCGGCAAGGATGTGGAATTCCCTTCCACAGGTGGTGGTCTCAGCGGGGAGCATTGATAGCTTCAAGAAACTATTAGATAAGCACCTGAATGACCACAACATACGGGGATATACAATGCAATACTGACACATAATCACACACATAGGTTGGACTTGATGGACTTGTGTCTTTTTTCAACCTCACCTACTATGTAACTATGTTGTTAACTAGATGTTATTATTGATAACAAATGAATTATTTACCAAAAAGTGTTTGACATATCAATAGACAGTAGGGGCCAAATATGATTGTGACAAGAATGAAAAATGCTGGGCTCAGAATGATAGTCTTTTCTATTTATTAACTCTCAATTTGCAACAGTCTTGAGCTGAAAATTGTGTGTGATTGATGAACCAAAAACTAAAACTATGTCCCTTTTTCATACACAGGAAGACCTCAGCCAGGACGAGGCTCTGGAATGTGGCAGACAGGAGGAGGTGGGGTGTCAGCCAGGAGCTGGCGGGGCCCTGTAGCCTCACCCGATCCCAGGTGCCTCCCCTCCGCCTTACAACAAAAAGGTACAGGAAGGGGAGTAACGTGGAGGAGGCAGCACCGAGCCTCATTAAGGAGGCTAATGCGGCCCTAAAACCCCCCCACCCCCCGACGCTGAAAAGGCCTATGACTAGAGATCGACTGATATATCGGCCGATATTTGGCGTTTTTTACTTAATCGGCATCGGCCGATTGTGCTGATAAAAAAGACCGATTATAACTTCAGTTGACTTGCAAGTGACTTCTGTAATAGAAGTCAATGCAAGTTGCCTGAAGTTTTCTATGAAGAGAATTCTCTCCTCCTCTGGGCAGCCTGCCAAATCTGATAAGAAGAAACATTGTATCTCTTCTTGGTTCTTTTAACAATGAGCTGAACTCAGTGTGTAGGAGTTCTCAGTTTAACCATTTAAAGACTAAATATTTTCTGACACTTGTTGCTTACAGGTAAAAATCCTGTATTTTCTGCTAGAAAATCACTTAGAACCCCCAAACATTATTTTTTTATATATATATATATATATTTTTTTTTTTTTTGCAGAGACCCTAGGGAATAAAATGGTGGTTGTTGCAATATTTTATGTCACACGGTATTTGCGCAGCGATCTTTCAAACGCAATTTTTTTTAAAAAAATACACGAATGAATTAAAAAAAAAACTAAGCAGTAAAGTTAGCCCATTTTTTTTCGTCCAAAAGTTTTGATTACCTGTTTTTGTGTATTTAATATTTAAGATATAGTTTTTGTTATCTAAATTATACATACAAGTGAACTGATTGGAGGTTTGTTTTGTTTAACCACTTGCCGACCGCCGCACACAGATGTACGTCGACAAAGCGGCACGGGCAGGCATAAGGGCTTACCTGTACGTCCCTGCCTGCCCGCGGGTGGGGGGTCCGATCGGACCCCCCCCGGTGCCTGCGGCGGTCGACAAATGTCCCCCGGCGATCGGTGGTGAGGGGGAGGCCATCCATTCGTGGCCCCCCCCTCGCGATCGCTCCCAGCCAATGGGATCATTTCCCTGCCTCTGTATTGTACACAGAGGCAGAGGAAATGATGTCATCTCTCCTCGGCTCGGTATTTTCCGTTCCGGGCCGAGGAGAGAAGACTGTAATGTGAGTGCACAACACACACACAGTAGAACATGCCAGGCACACATTACACCCCGATCCCCCCCCCGATCGCCCCCCGATCCCCCCCAATCACCCCCCCCCCTGTCACAAACTGACACAAAGCAGGTTTTTTTTTTTTTTCTGATTACTGTATTGGTGTCAGTTTGTGACAGTTAGTGTGTTAGGGCAGTGAATGTTAGGCCCCCTTTAGGTCTAGGGTACCCTCCTAACCCCCCCTAATAAAGTTTTAACCCCTTGATCACCCCCCGTCACCAGTGTTGCTAAGCGATCATTTTTCTGATCGCTGTATTAGTGTCGCTGGTGACGCTAGTTAGGGACATAAATATTTAGGTTCGCCGTCAGCGTTTTATAGCGACAGGGACCCCCATATACTACCTAATAAATGTTTTAACCCCTTGATTGCCCCCTAGTTAACCCTTTCACCACTGATCACCGTATAACTGTTACGGGTGACGCTGGTTAGTTCGTTTATTTTTTATAGTGTCAGGGCACCCGCCGTTTATTACCGAATAAAGGTTTAGCCCCCTGATCGCCCGGCGGTGATATGCGTCGCCCCAGGCAGCGTCAGATTAGCGCCAGTACCGCTAACACCCACGCACGCAGCATGCGCCTCCCTTAGTGGTATAGTATCTGTACGGATCAATATCTGATCCAATCAGATCTATACTAGCGTCCCCAGCAGTTTAGGGTTCCCGAAAACGCAGTGTTAGCGGGATCAGCCCAGATACCTGCTAGCACCTGCGTTTTGCCCCTCCGCCCGGCCCAGCCCAGCCCACCCAAGTGCAGTATCGATCGATCACTGTCACTTACAAAACACTAAACGCATAACTGCAGCGTTCGCATAGTCAGGCCTGATCCCTGCGATCGCTAACAGCTTTTTTGGTAGCGTTTTGGTGAACTGGCAAGCACCAGCCCCAGGCAGCGTCAGGTTAGCGCCAGTAGCGCTAACACCCACGCACGCACCGTACACCTCCCTTAGTGGTATAGTATCTGAACGGATCAATATCTGATTCGATCAGATCTATACTAGCGTCCCCAGCAGTTTAGGGTTCCCAAACACGCAGTGTTAGCGGGATCAGCCCAGATACCTGCTATCACCTGCGTTTTTCCCGTCCGCCCGGCCCAGCCCACCCAAGTGCAGTATCAATCGATCACTGTCACTTACAAAACACTAAACGCATAACTGCAGCGTTCGCAGAGTCAGGCCTGATCCCTGCGATCGCTAACAGTTTTTTTGGTAGCGTTTTGGTGAACTGGCAAGCACCAGCCCCAGGCAGCGTCAGATTAGCGCCAGTACCGCTAACACCCACGCACGCAGCATACGCCTCCCTTAGTGGTATAGTATCTGAACGGATCAGCAGTTTAGGGTTCCCACAAACGCAGTGTTAGCGGGATCAGCCCAGATACCTGCTAGCACCTGCGTTTTGCCCCTCCGCCCGGCCCGGCCCAGCCCACCCAAGTGCAGTATCGATCGATCACTGTCACTTACAGAACACTAAACGCATAACTGCAGTGTTCGCAGAGTCAGGCCTGATCCCTGCGATCGCTAACAGTTTTTTTGGTAGCGTTTTGGTGAACTGGCAAGCGCCAGCGGCCTAGTACACCCCGGTCGTAGTCAAACCAGCACTGCAGTAACACTTGGTGACGTGGCGAGTCCCATGTGCAGTTCAAGCTGGTGAGGTGGCAAGCACAAGTAGTGTCCCGCTGCCACCAAAAAGACAAACACAGGCCCGTCGTGCCCATAGTGCCCTTCCTGCTGCATTCGCCAATCCTAATTGGGAACCCACCGCTTCTGCAGCGCCCGTACTTCCCCCATTCAAATCCCCAACCAAATGCAGTCGGCTGCATGAGAGGCAATTTCTTTATGTCCTCCCGAGTACCCCTACCCAGCGAACCCCCCAAAAAAGATGTGTCTGCAGCAAGCGCGGATATAGACGTGACACCCGCTATTATTGTCCCTCCTGTCCTGACAATCCTGGTCTTTGCATTGGTGAATATTTTGAACGCTACCATGCACTAGTTGAGTATTAGCGTAGGGTACAGCACTGCACAGACTAGGCACACTTTCACAGGGTCTCCCAAGATGCCATCGCATTTTGAGAGACCCGAACCTGGAACCGGTTACAGTTATAAAAGTTAGTTACAAAAAAAAAAACACATACAAAAATATAAAATAAAAAAAAAAAATAGTTGTCGTTTTATTGTTCTTTCTCTCTCTATTCTCTCTCTCTATTGTTCTGCTCTTTTTTACTGTATTCTATTCTGAAATGTTTTATTGTTATTATGTTTTATCATGTTTGCTTTTCAGGTATGCAATTTTTTATACTTTACCGTTTACTGTGCTTTATTGTTAACCATTTTTTTGTCTTCAGGTACGCCATTCACGACTTTGAGTGGTTATACCAGAATGATGCCTGCAGGTTTAGGTATCATTCTTTTCAGCCAGCGGTCAGCTTTCATGTAAAAGCAATCCTAGCGGCTAATTAGCCTCTAGACTGCTTTTACAAGCAGTGGGAGGGAATGCCCCCCCCCCCCCAACGTCTTCCGTGTTTTTCTCTGGCTCTCCTGTCTCAACAGGGAACCTGAAAATGCAGCCGATGATTCAGCCAGCTGACCATAGAGCTGATCAGAGACCAGAGTGGCTCCAAACATCTCTATGGCCTAAGAAACCGGAAGCTACGAGCATTTTATGACTTAGATTTCGCCGGATGTAAACAGCGCCATTGGGAAATTGGGAAAGCATTTTATCACACCGATCTTGGTGTGGTCAGATGCTTTGAGGGCAGAGGAGAAATCTAGGGTCTAATAGACCCCAATTTTTGCAAAAAAGAGTACCTGTCACTACCTATTGCTATGATAGGGGATATTTACATTCCCTGAGATAACAATAAAAATGATTTAAAAAAAAATAATGAAAGGAACAGTTTAAAAATAAGATAATAAGATAAAAAAATAATAATAATAATAAAGAAAAAAAAAAAAAAAAAAAGCACCCCTGTCCCCCCTGCTCTCGCGCTAAGGCGAACGCAAGCGTCGGTCTGGCGTCAAATGTAAACAGCAATTGCACCATGCATGTGAGGTATCGCCGTGAAGGTCAGATCGAGGGCAGTAAGTTTAGCAGTAGACCTCCTCTGTAAATCTAAAGTGGTAACCTGTAAAGGCTTTTAAAGGCTTTTAAAAATGTTTGTCGCCACTGCACGTTTGTGCGCAATTTTAAAGCATGTCATGTTTGGTATCCATGTACTCGGCCTAAGATCATCTTTTTTATTTCATCAAACATTTGGGCAATATAGTGTGTTTTAGTGCATTAAAATGTAAAAAAGTGTGTTTTTTCCCCAAAAAATGCGTTTGAAAAATCGCTGCGCAAATCCTGTGTGAAAAAAAAAAATGAAACACCCACCATTTTAATCTGTAGGGCATTTGCTTTAAAAAAAATATATAATGTTTGGGGGTTCAAAGTAATTTTCTTGCAAAAAAAATTTATTTTTTTATGTAAACAATAAGTGTCAGAAAGGGCTTTTGTCTTCAAGTGGTTAGAAGAGTGGGTGATGTGTGACATAAGCTTCTAGATGTTGTGCATAAAATGCCAGGACAGTTCAAAACCCCCCCAAATGACCCCATTTTGGAAAGTAGACACCCCAAGCTATTTGCTGAGAGTCATGTTGAGTCCATGGAATAATTTATATTGTGACACAAGTTGCGGGAAAGAGACAATTTTTTATTTTTTTTTGCGCAAAGTTGTCACTAAATGATATATTGCTCAAAGGTGCCATGGGAATATGTGAAATTACACCCCAAAATACATTCTGTTGCTTCTCCTGAGTACGGGGATACCACATGTGTGAGACTTTTTGGGAGCCTAGCCGCGTACGGGACCCCGAAAACCAAGCACCGCCTTCAGGCTTTCTAAGGCCGTAAATTTTTGATTTCACTCTTCACTGCCTATCACAGTTTCGGAGGCCATGGAATGCCCAGGTGGCAAAAAAAACCCCCAAATGACCCCATTTTGGAAAGTAGACACCCCAAGCTATTTGATGAGAGGTATAGTGAGTATTTTGCAGACCTCACTTTTTGTCACAAAGTTTTGAAAATTGAAAAAAGAAAAAAAAATTTTTTTTCTCGTCTTTCTTTATTTTCAAAAACAAATGAGAGCTGCAAAATACTCACCATGCCTCTCAGCAAATAGCTTGGGGTGTCTACTTTCCAAAATGGGGTCATTTGGGGGGGGTTTGTGCCACCTGGGCATTCCATGGCCTCCGAAACTGTGATAGGCAGTGAGGAGTAAAATCAAAAATGTACGCCCTTAGAAATCCTGAAGGCAGTGATTGGTTTTCGGGGTCCCGTACGCGGCTAGGCTCCCAAAAAGTCCCACACATGTGGTATCCCCATACTCAGGAGAAGCAGCTAAATGTATTTTGGGGTGCAATTCCACATATGCCCATGGCCTGTGTGAGCAATATATCATTTAGTGACAACTTTGTGCAAAAAAAAAAAAAATAAATTTGTCAGTTTCCCGCAACTTGTGTCAAAATATAAAACATTCCATGGACTCAACATGCCTCAAAGCAAATAGCTTGGGGTGTCTACTTTCCAAAATGGGGTCATTTGGGGGGGTTTTATGTCATCTGGGCATTTTATGGCCTTCAAAACTGTGATAGGTAGTGAGGAGTAAAATCAAAAATGTACGCCCTTAGAAATCCTGAAGGCAGTGATTGGTTTTCGGGGCCCCGTACGCGGCTAGGCTCCCAAAAAGTCCCACACATGTGGTATCCCCGTACTCAGGAGAAGCAGCTAAATGTATTTTGGGGTGCAATTCCACATATGCCCATGGCCTGTGTGAGCAATATATCATTTAGTGACAACTTTTTGTAATTTTTTTTTTTTTTTTTTGTCATTATTCAATCACTTGGGACAAAAAAAATGAATATTCAATGGGCTCAACATGCCTCTCAGCAAATTCCTTGGGGTGTCTACTTTCCAAAATGGGGTCATTTGTGGGGGTTTTGTACTGCCCTGCCATTTTAGCACGTCAAGAAACGACATAGGCAGTCATAAATTAAAGGCTGTGTAAATTCCAGAAAATGTACCCTAGTTTGTAGACGCTATAACTTTTGCGCAAACCAATAAATATACACTTATTGACATTTTTTTTACCAAAGACATGTGGCCGAATACATTTTGGCCTAAATGTATGACTAAAATTGAGTTTATTGGATTTTTTTTAGAACAAAAAGTAGAAAATATCATTTTTTTTCAAAATTTTCGGTCTTTTTCCGTGTATAGCGCAAAAAATAAAAACGGCAGAGGTGATCAAATACCATCAAAAGAAAGCTCTATTTGTGGGAAGAAAAGGACGCAAATTCCGTTTGGGTACACCATTGCATGACCGCGCAATTAGCAGTTAAAGCAACGCAGTGCCGAATTGTAAAAAGTGCTCTGGTCAGGAAGGGGGTAAATCCTTCCGGGGCTGAAGTGGTTAATAAATGTTTAAATGTAAAAAAATTTCTGTATCACTTATTACTTAAGGTTGCTTACACACTGGAGCGGGCATGCGTTGACGGTAAAACGCTGCTAGTTTTAGCGGCGCTTTACCGTCATTTTAGCGGCGCTATTCGGCTGCTAGCGGGGCGCTTATAACCCAGCTAGCGGCCGAGGAAGGGGTTAAATGCGCCCCTGAATCGCCGCTGCTGAAACGCTTTGCAGGCGCTTCGACAGCAGTGCGCATTCATTTCAATGGGCAGGAGTGGTGGAGGAGCGGTATACACCGCTCCAAAGATGCCGCTTGCAGGAATTTTTTTTAACATCCTGCCAGCGCATCGCCTCAGTGTGAAAGCACTCGGGCTTTCACACTGAGACTGCAGGGGAGCCGTTTTGCAGGCACTTTACAAGCGCTATTTTTAGCCCAAAAGCGCCTGAAAAATGCCCCAGTGTGAAAGGGGTCTAACTGTTAGATTTTATGAGATGAAGGGGAAAAAAAAATAAAAAATCGGCCAAATATATCGGCCACCGCGATTTCTAAATGTCGGCATCGGCCAGAGAAAAACCCATATCGGTCGACCTCTACCTATGACTGCTATATAGCTGCTAATTTGCATAAAATGGAGGAGGGACAACGCCTCGTGTGTGAGAACATTTTTGTGGAGGCCATTTATAAGGGGTTTAGGGGCCAAATGAGTGATAACATGCACTTATGTGCGCTCGCCCATCCTCCTCCTCCTGCCACAAGTTCACCCCCAGAGCCACAGCCTCCAAGGAAGGCTGCAGGGAAGACAAGGAAGTGATGGCCTGGGTTCAGTCTGGTCTGACAGAAGACCCAGGCTGTGTAGTACCATGTCATCTGCTGCTGTTCCTGATCTCTGGGAGTCCTGGACCAGATTGTGCTCACTATTATATGGACTTCTCAAGCTAACAATTTGATTTCAAAAGAGTTCATGTGTGCCCTGGTGTACAAAGGCTTCGCAAATTCCAGCAGCTTCTCCAGCGTTGCCTTCCTCTTTATTTTGTTATGAGCCAGAATAAATGGAGATTTTCTATATATGAAAATACTTGCCTATGTGTTTTTCTTCAAATAGGACAGTTTGTTTGTGAGTAGGCAGGTACATTTCAAAAATACAAGCTCAAATTAACAAGGGACACCAACCAACCTCCTTGAGCTTTAAAAATACAAGATAATAATGTTGTTGTGTAAACTTGACACACAAAAGAAAAAAATTATGGAGATGACTAGAAAATAATTTCAAAATATTCCAAAAAGAAGGAGTTCTTGACTAAAATAAAATGACAATAAAAAATAATTCCAAGTATTATTATGGAGATCTGGCTTTAAAAACAAAAAAGATTATTCATGAGATCACGAGAAATAATAAAGAAATAAGTTTGTGAGAACTCTCTGTGAATATGAGCAGCAAAACAACTTACTTACTTAACAACAAATTATTCTGGAATTATAAGGAAGAAGAGAATGTGCTGCATTAAACTATTTAAAAAATTTCAGCGTGATGAATGTGCCATCTCCATTACGAACGGTAGTTTTACCAGACCGAACGCTTCCGTTCTCGTACTTGAATCTGAGCATGCGTGAGTTTTTGCGTCTCGGAATTGCATACACACGAACGCATTTTCGGATACAAACTTTTTCCAACCGCAAAATTGAGAACCTGCTCTCAATCTTTTGCTGGCTGGATTTCCACCAGCAAAAGTCCGATGGAGCATACACACGGTCTCATTTTCCAACCAAAAGCTCTCATCGGTCTTTTGCTGGACGAATTTTCCGATCGCGTGTACGCTGGCATAAGTGTGTTATATATTTTTGTTAATAAAAAAATTGCTTTTATCCTAACTTGAATCCCACTCTCCTGTCTTTCTGTCATTTGAATTATTTCATTCTGTGACCATCTCCTGTGCCATGTCCGCAGTCTGTGACCATCTCCTGTACCATGTCCCCAGTCTGTGACCATTTCCTGTGCCATGTCCGCATTCTGTGACATCTCCTGTACCATGTCCGCAGTCTGTGACCATCTCCTGTGCCATGTCCCCAGTCTGTGACCATCTTCTGTGCCATGTCCCCAGTCTGTGACCATCTCCTGTGCCATGTTCGCAGTCTGTGACCATCTCCTGTACCATGTCCGCAGTCTGTGACCATCTCCTGTACCATGTCCCCAGTCTGTGACCATCTCCTGTGCCATGTCCCCAGTCTGTGACCATCTTCTGTGCCATGTCCGCAGTCTGTGACCATCTCCTGTACGATGTCCGCATTCTGTGACCATCTCCTGTACCATGTCCCCAGTCTGTGACCATCTCCTGTGCCATGTCCCCAGTCTGTGACCATCTCCTGTGCCATGTCCCCAGTCTGTGACCATCTCCTGTACCATGTCCACAGTCTGTGACCATCTCCTGTGCCATGTCCCCAGTCTGTGACCATCTCCTGTACCATGTCCGCAGTCTGTGACCATCTCCTGTACCATGTCCCCAGTCTGTGACCATGTCCTGTGCCATGTCCGCAGTCTGTGACCATCTCCTGTACTATGTCCGCAGTCTGTGACCATCTCCTGTACCATGTCCCCAGTCTGTGACCATCTTCTGTGCCATGTCCGCAGTCTGTGACCATCTCCTGTACCATGTCCCCAGTCTGTGACCATCTCCTGTACCATGTCCCCAGTCTGTGACCATCTCCTGTGCCATGTCCCCAGTCTGTGACCATCTCCTGTGCTATGTCCCCAGTCTGTGACCATCTCCTGTACCATGTCCGCAGTCTGTGACCATCTCCTGTGCCATGTCCGCATTCTGTGACCATCTCCTGTGCCATGTCCGCATTCTGTGACCATCTCCTGTACCATGTCCGCAGTCTGTGACCATCTCCTTTAGCATGTCCGCAGTCTCTGACCATCACCTGTAGCATGTCCGCAGTCTCTGACCATCTCCTGTAGCATGTCCGCAGTCTCTGACCATCTCCTGTAGCATGTCCGCAGTCTCTGACCATCTCCTGTAGCATGTCTGCAGTCTCTGACCATCTCCTGTGCCATGTCCGCATTCTGTGACCATCTCCTGTAGCATGTCTGCAGTCTCTGACCATCTCCTGTAGCATGTCTGCAGTCTCTGACCATCTCCTGTAGCATGTCTGCAGTCTCTGACCATCTCCTGTAGCATGTCTGCAGTCTCTGACCATCTCCTGTAGCATGTCCGCAGTCTCTGACCATCTCCTGTAGCATGTCCGCAGTCTCTGATCATCTCCTGTAGCATGTCCGCAGTCTCTGATCATCTCCTGTAGCATGTCCGCAGTCTCTGATCATCTCCTGTAGCATGTCCGCAGTCTCTGATAATCTCCTGTAGCATGTCCGCAGGCTCTGACCATCTCCTGTAGTATGTCTGCAGTCTCTGACCATCTCCTTTAGTATTTTGGAAGAGAGCCTGGAGCTCCTCTGCTGTCTCTTTTTTTCTTAAGAATAGATAGAATAAAAAAAATGGAGTTCTCCTGACTACTTGAATTTTTTTTTTGATGAAAACCATGAGCACTTGCGGACTTGCGCTGTAATCGTGATGCATCATGATGCATCGCGGAATCGAATCGTTGACTTGATAATCGTAATCGAATCGAATCCTGAGGCCAGTGAAGATGCGCACCCCTAATATATATATATATATATATTTATTATATACATACATATATATATACATACACACACATACACACACACACACACACACACATACATACATACATACAAAAAAAGACTCTTAGATGTACCAAATAATACATTTTATTAACCTCCCTTGCGGTATTCCCGAGTGTGGCTCGGGGTGAATTTTTATTACCAAAATCGGTAACCCCGAGCCACACTCGGGATTGCATCGCAGTATCCTGGTAAAGTTATTTACCTTGTCCCCAGGATCCTGCGGATGTCCTCCCGCTGTGTCCGCAGACTGTGTCCTCTGCCTGATTCATCACTGTGCCGGGCTCCGTTCCCTGCGAGCGTCGCAACGCATTGGGGGCGGAGACCGGCGGCAAATTAAAAAAAGTGAAAAATACAGAATACACAATACACTGTAATCTGTAAGATTACATTACTGTATCAAATCATTTAACCTCCCTTTTGTCCCTAGTGCTTTGTCCAGTGCATGCAGTTTATATTATATATACTGTTCTTTCTGCCTGGAAAATTGAGAACGTCCATGGCATCCAAAGAGTGTCCCTTTACATCAAAGGCGGTTTCAGACCAGCTAGAAAACAGCAATAGTGAATTAGAATCACTTGCAGAATGAAGCGATCATGTTTTGTGGGGAAATTTGTCATCAGACACTGAAAGTGACCACAGCGACGATTCTGCGACTGAGCAAATTTTTGTGTTTTTGATTTAATTACATTATTGAATAAAATGTATTATTATATTATTTATAGTTATTTATTATATTATAATTTCGTGTTTCAAACTTTATCATACTGGGATGTCTACTAGACTCTTGTGTGGACAGATTTATGTGAGTTATCCCTAAGAATTACAGGCCTACAATATAAAAACGCCAAATATCCATGCGCAACAATATATCGCTTTGAGCTTCAAAAATCAGACATATTCATACCGCCAGGGAGGTTAATAATCTAACCAACTTAATAGCAGCTCAGCCAATACCACTAGAGCTAAATCCCTGCATCTATAGACATGCATATTCTAACACTAACCTATCTAGCCCTGTAAAGAAGAAAACGGTATAGATATGACTTTTCTGAAGCCGATTCGACCTGATCTCCAGCGGCGGAAGCTCTGCAGGGGACAGAGCCAACAGCTGAAAACGAAAGAATGCCAAGCTCTCTCTCGTGGGAACTGAAAACGAAAGTATCCAGACCACACAAGGATGACTTAAAATATTAAAGATAGAAAAATTAGGGCCAATATGCAAATTATACGTATAAAATTTCCATCTGCCTAATTTTTTTTCTTTTTTATACCACTAGCTTCAAAACCAATCCTGGCAGCTTTGTTGGCCGCACCAATTTTAATGGAGTGAGAAGAGAAACTTCTTTACTCTTGTCTGATCTATTTCAAACTGACTAAATTTAATGCCAGATCAATTTTGTTTCTTGGCTAATACGATTTTAGAAATACATAAAGCTACAAAAAAGGCTAAGGAGAAAAACTGCATTAAAAATGTGTAACTTCATAAGTAGAAGAGCAGAAAGGAACAGTAATGCCCCGTACACACGGTCGGATTTTCTGATGGAAAATGTCCGATCGGAGCGTGTTGTCGGAAATTCCAACCGTGTGTGGGCTCCATCTGACATTGTCCATCGGATTTTCCGACACACAAAGTTTGAGAGCAGGATATAAAATTTTCTGACAACAAAATCTATTGTCGGAAATTCCGATCGTGTGTATACAAATCCGACGCACAAAGTGCCACGCATGCTCAGAATAAATAAAGAGATGAAAGCTATTGGCCACTGCCCCGTTAATAGTCCCGACGTACGTGTTTTACGTCACCGCGTTCAGAATGATCGGATTTTCCGACAACTTTGTGTGACCGTGTGTATGCAAGACAAGTTTGAGCCAACATCCGTCGGAAAAAATCCTAGGATTTTGTTGTCGGAATGTCCGAACAAAGTCCGACCGTATGTACAGGGCATAACAGTACATAATTTAAGAGTATCCAGGGTTATGGGACTCCTAGTATCCAATGAAAAAATTACTTTTTTAGAATCTTTAATGACCGGTTTTACTAAGAAAATTTTAAACATGCAGGCAGGCCATACAGTTTAAGAAAAAAGGAGACACCGGAGAGAATTCTGTTAATATGGTACCAGGAGTATTTTTCTGAAATCAGATAATAAAGAAATAGCAAAACTATATTTTCAGAAAAAGAAGAAATACTGGTACTTAAATTATAATTTAAAACTTGCAACCACAATCACCAATCACAAACTGTATATCCAGCCCAAATAGAGTTAGCCAGGGATTCCTAATGCTATCAGACATTATTAGCTTCCAAATATTTGTGGGAGCTAATAGCTCTTCTCATGAGGAGGGCAGGGTATCCCTGATTCATCTGCTCCGGGCATTAGTGAAAAAGGACGGTCCATCTGTGAACGAGAAAAAGCACCCGCCAAGTCATTATAAATACCCGGGACGTAGCCATGGCCAAAAATATTGGCACCCCTACAGGTCTGTACACCACTTCATCCATAAAATTCTTGCAATTACAAATGTTTAGGCATTCTTGTGTTCATTTCTTTTGTTTGTATTGGTATGCCACAAAAAGTGGAGAAACAAAAAGCCAAATCTGACACATTCCATGCAAATGGACTAGACAAAATTGTTGGCACCCTCAATTAGTAGCACACCCCTTGGAAAAAAGAACTGAAATCAATCTCTTCCTGTAACCATCAATGAGTTTCTTACACTTCTCTACTGGAATTTTGGACCACTCTTCTTTCGCCAACTGCTCCAGGTCTCTCAGATTGGAAGGGTTTCTTTTCCCAACTGCTGTTTTGAGATCTCTCCACAGGTGCTCTATGGGATTTAGATCTGGACTCATTGCTGGCCAGTTCAGTACTCTCCAGTGCGTTGCCTTATACAATTTCTGGGTGCTTTTTGACGTGTGATTTTGGGTCCTGTTCTCTGATGGAGACCCAACTTTCTGGCATTGGGCCCTACATTGCACCCCAGAATTCTTCGATAGTCTTCAGATTTCATAATGCCACGCACACAGTCAAGACATCCAGTGCCTGAAGCACCAAAGAAACCCCAAAACATCAGTGAACCTGCACCATGTTTGACTAGGGACTGTATTCTTTTCTTTAAATGCCTAATTTCTCTTCTGAAAACAGTAGAATGATGGGCTTTACCAAAAAGCTGCATTTTTTTGTTTGGTCTGTTCACAGCACATTCTCCCAAAATAATTTTGGCTTCCTCAGGTAAGTTTTGGCAACCTCCAATCTGGCTTTTTTTTATGTCACTGTGTCAGCAGTGGGGTCCTCCTGGGTCTCCTACCATAGTGTCCATTTTCATTCAGATGGTGACGTATAGTGTGAGCTGACAGTTGTACCCTGTACCTGAAAGTCAGCTTGAATTTGTCTGGAAGTTGATTGAGGTTCTTTATCCACCATTCGAACAATCCTTTGTTGCAATCTTTGATAAATTTTTCTCTCTCGTCCATGTCCAAGGGGGATTAGCTACAGTGCCAGGGGCTGTAAATTTCTTAACAATGTTGCGAACAGTGGACACAGGAACATTAAGATCTCTGGAGATGGACTTGTTACCTTGAGGTTGTCCATGCTTTTCCACAATTGTTGTTCTCAAATCCTCAGACAATTTCTTGCTGCTCTCTCTCTTCTCCATGCTCTGTGTGGCACACAGACACACACAACAGAAAGCTTGAGTCAATTTTTCACCATTTTAACTGGTTGCCAGTGTGATTAATATATTGTCAGCACCTGTTAATTGATACAGGTGAGTTTAATTACAAATTACAGGAGCATCACAAACTTGGAATGCAATTTTTTCTTACAATTTTGAGAAGGTGCCAATCACTTTGTCCAGTCCATTTTTGGAGTTTTGCCTGAAATGTGTCAGATTTGGCTTTTTGGTTTCTCCACTTTTGTGTCATACCAATACAAACAAAAGCAATAAACAAGAGAATGCCTAAACATTTGTAATTGCAACAATTTTCTGGACAAAGTGCTGCATTATCTGACAGAAATGCAGGGGTGCCAATATTTTTGGTCATGACTGTATTTTGCCTTGATCCAAAGGTTTAGACTAAGGGGGCATGGGCGGATCCCGTGCATGATGGCTGTACAATATCGCCGCTCCGATCCTCGGGGGCTACCCAGGGCTAATCTACACGGGTGATCACCGGATTGACACAGAGCTTCCCAGCGCCAGCATCCAGGAGACATTAGACAATGTCCAAACAAAAGGAAGGACCGCCATACACCCCACAAATTGACAGAATTCTACCCGCCGCCGGGCAAGCTGTCCTTCCAAGATGGCACCGTCGGACCCGTGGCTCCGTCACGAGGCGGCCTGTCAATATCCACGACACGGGCGCAATATAACCACACTGCAGCAGGCACTACACATAGGGCAGAGAGCAGCTCAGCCACCTCTACACCATCCACAAGCCCAGCTAAGTCAAAGCTGAAGTTGTCACAGGCAGAAGATCATAGCAATGAGGTAAGCCCCCTCCTGTGAGCACAGCACCATAACAGCATTCCCCACAACGAATCAACCAGTGCTGGATACCACACTGAGAGACATGATGCTGACTGTGCAGAGCTCCATTCACTCTGAGATAGCAAATATGATGCAGCACTTTAATTCTGAAATATCTTATATGGGGAATAGAGTGACCAATATAGAAACTAAGATGGGGGAAATCACATTCTCCTTTAACCACTTGCCGACCGGGCCATTGCCGAAAGACGGCAACAGCGCGGCCGGCTAGTTCTGGGTGGACGTCCATGGACGTCATCCGGAACTATCGCTCCCTGCGCGCCCGGTGGGGCGCGCGCACTGAAGTGTCCGTGCTCGCCGGGTTCACGGGACTTGGCGCAGCACGGATCGCGGTAAAGGGCCAATGACAGCGGCCCTTTACCATGTGATCGCTCCCTCCAATGAGGGAGCTATCACTATGTAAACAAACTGGGGTCATGCAAAGGTCCCAGCTCTCTTCTCTCCTCACACCGATACAGCGTGAGAGGAGAGAAGAGAGATCGAGTAAAAACCGTGAGTGATAAGCTTTTTGAAAGCACTACAGTGCCCAGCAGTGCCATCCAGTGCCACACAAGTGCCACTACTGTGCTAATCTGTGCCCTACAGTGCCATCAGTGCCACTACACTACCCAGCAGTGCCACTACAGTACCCATCTGTGCCATCAGTGCCACTACACTACCCATCAGTGCCACTACAGTACCCATCTGTGCCACCAGTGCCACGACAGTACCCATCAGTGCCACTAAAGTGTCCATCAGTGCCACTACAGTGCTCATCTGTGCCATCAGTGCCACTATAGTGCTCATCAGTGCCACATCAGTGCCCTACAGTGCTCATCAGTGCCACTTCAGTACCCATCTGTGCCATGTCAGTGCTCCGTCAGTGCCACGTCAGTGCCATACCTGTGCCCAGTGCCACTACAGTGCTCATCTGTGCCACCAGTGCCACATCGGTGCCACCAGTGAACATCAGTGCCACCAACGTGCCTATCAGTGCCACGTCAGTGCTCCATCAGTGCCACGCCAGTGCTCCATCAGTGCCACTACAGTGCTCATCAGTGCCACATTAGTGCCAATACAGTGCTCATTTGTGCCGTCAGTACCACATCAGCGTCACTAGAGTGCTCATCTGCACCACTACATCGCTCATCAGTGCCACTTCAGCGCTCATCGGTGCCACTACAGTACCCAATAGTGCACATCAGTGCCCATAAGTGAGTGCTCATCAGTGCCACCATATCAGTGGATCCTCATTAGTACCCATCAGTGCTACCTTATCAGTGCATATCAGTGTGGTACATTAGTGTACATCAGTGCAACCTTATCAGTTCCCAGCAGTGCACCCTCATCACTTCCCAGCAGTGCACCCTCATCACTTCCCAGCAGTGCACCCTCATCAGTACCCAACAGTGCACCCTCATCAGTACCCAGCAGTGCACCCTCATCAGTACCCAGCAGTGCACCCTCATCAGAACCCAGCAGTGCAGCCTCATCAGCACCCAGCAGTGCAGCCATTTCTGTCCAAGTGTCCCTACCACAGCAGTTTGTCACCACAGCCCACACTACCAACAACTTAGCTTGACCAACGAGAGCAGCGGGGAGTCTGTGTCTGATTCTGGTTCAGAATATGAACCCATTGTAAGCAGTGGTTCTGATACAGAATTGGAGGAAGAGCAAAGTGTGCCCATGAAACGAAGACGCTCTGGCATGGAGGAGCAGGCTACCACAAGTAGTGCTGTGGCATCAACCAGCAGCTCAGTGCCATCCACCAGAAATGCAGTGGCATCAACTAGCAGCTCAGTGCCATCCACCAGTAGCACAGTGCCATCCAGAAGAAATGAAGTACCACTGCAGCAAAGGCCAAGAAATAGTGGGGTGTCATCTCGGCCCCAAAGCGTTAGGACCCATGCCGGCCTTCCCTATGCCCTTGAAAACCCTCTGTGGCTTCCCTCTAATTCAAGAGCAGCAAACATCCCCCCTTTTACCGCCCAGCCAGGTGTTCAGGTGAACACAGAGAATTTTGCCCCTATTGATTTTTTTAATTTCATTTTTACCCAAGACCTATTATCCTCCATCGTGGCCCAGTGCAACCTCTATGCACAACAATTTATTACAAGCAACCCTGGTTCAAGTTATGCCCGTCCCTATGAGTGGAGACCATTGACAGTGGAGGAATTTAAATTATTTTTAGGCCTAACATTTAATATGGGACTCACAAAAAAAAAAAATGAATTATACTCCTATTGGTCCACCAAGCCCATCCACCATATGCCAATCTATTCGTCCATTATGCGAAGATCAAGATACCTCATGATAATGCGTTTCCTCCATTACAATGACAACACCCAGTGCCCTCCCCGAAATGACCCATCACATGACAAATTATTTAAAATTCGGCCACTTCTAAATTTTTTCTCTGAGAAATTCCCCCAGTTATTCATCCCCGACCAAAATATCTCCGTGGATGAGTCATTGGTCCACTTCACAGGCAGGCTTGGCTTCAAGCAGTTTATCCCCAGTAAGAGGGCTCGATATGGGGTTAAGCTCTACAAGCTATGTGAACGAGAAACAGGGTACATCTACGCATTCCGGGTGTACGAAGGGAAGGATACCCAACTGCGTCCCCCTGAATGTCCGGAGTACATCGGAGTCAGCGGAAAGGTTGTTTGGGAGCTTGTATATCCACTTCTTGGAAAGGGTTACCACCTTTATGTGGATAACTACTATACAAGCTTGCCCCTCTTCCGCAATCTTTACCGCAAGGACACTCCAGCGTGTGGTACAGTGCGAGCCAATAGGAAGGGATTCCCGCAAAGGCTCATTACTGAAAGACTACGAAAAGGGGAGACGGCGTCTTTGAGGAATGAAGAGATATTGGCTCTCAGGTGGAGGGACAAACGAAACGTCCACATGCTCACAACGATCCACGACGACACCTACGTGGAAATCCCCCAAAGAAATGGCCCAATCCAGAAACCAAAATGTGTCCATGACTATAATTTGTTTATGGGGGGAGTCGACTTCAATGATCAGATGATCGAACCCTACCTTCCCACAAGAAAAAGCCACTTTTGGTATAAAAAAGTCTCCATATATCTTTTCAGTTTGGCCATTTACAATAGTTTTGTTATTTACCGTAAATCTACACAGAGCCCCGTATCTTATCTTCAGTACCCAGAAGAAATTATCTCCACACTTTTGTACCCTGAAAGCGCACCAGAAAGCATTCGCTCGGATTCAGTGAGCAGACTCCATGAACGCCACTTTCCTAAAAGACTCCCCCCCCCATGAAACAGGCCGGAAACGTCAGAAGAGATGCCGGGTGTGCTCAAGAGGAGGAACTAGAAGAGACACCGTGTATTATTGTCCTGATTGTCCTTCCGAACCAGGCCTTTGTATTGATGAATGTTTCCACCGTTACCATACTTCTCAAGATTATTAGGGAAGTATGGTAACCGTAATTGTCATTTACCGCCACACCCCTTTAAGCCACTGTACATACCGCTGCCTTCTCCGGAACTGACCCTGGCCTGCTAAACAACCACGCTTCTGCCTAATGCTAAATTGTACCTACCTCTGCCTTCTCCGGGAACTGACCCTGGCCTGCTAAACGACCACGCTTCTGCCTAACGCTAAACTGTACCTACCTCTGCCTGCTCTGGAACTGACCCTGGCCTGTTATATGACCACGCTTCTGCCTAACGCTAAACTGTACCTACCTCTGCCTGCTCTGATACTGACCCTGGCCTGTTATTTGACCACGCTTCTGCCTAACGCTAAACTGTACCTACCTCTGCCTGCTCTGGAACTGACCCTGGACTGTTTGACCATGTTTTTTGCCTGCCTCTTGGACTGGTCTTTTACTCTGCTACTGGAGTAGTGGGCTTCATAACACAGGGGTCTCACATATGTGAGGGGCTCCAGAATTGTTTTTCTGGATGAAGAAAACAAATTTTTTAGTTTTCTCATTCCCAGATTAGGGTCTGGAGACTCTGAGGCTTCAAAGAGATTTGGGTGGGAGAAGCCTCTACCCCTGTCCCCATTCTTTCCTGGCCTGCTACTTGGACCATGTTTCTGCTTACTACCAGGACCAATATTTTGGCACTGCTGGCAATGTCTCTACTTGCACTGACCCTGGACTGTATAAGGACAGTATCCCTGCCTGTACTATGGACAATATTCTTGCCTGCTGCCTGGACTATTCCATTCACTGTGGCTGACCACGTCCCTGCCTGCTGCCTGGATCAGGGCTCTCCTCCTGTGGACAACTGCACTACAAAAACCACAGGTAATCTTTTGTTTACCCTTTGCTCAACAGAATGTATTTTAGGGTGTAATTCTTGGTTCATGCTATGTGTTAGAAATATGAAGGGCCTTCAAAAATGTGATAGATTGTAAGGAAATTAGATGTGTAATTTGTTCCTAGAACGCCTGAATGTGCTACTTCAATGTTGGGCCTCTGTACGTGGCCAGGCTGTGTAATAGTCTCACACATGTGGTATCGCCATACTCAGGAGGAGTATCAGAATATATTTTGGGGTGTCATTTTTGCTATGTACATGCTATGTGTTGGAAATATCTTAGAAATGGACAACTTTGTGTAAAAAAAATGCGGTTTCATTTTTTTTCCACATTTTCCAAAAACTTCTGGAAAAAAATGAACCGTTCAAAAGACTCATTATGCCTCATAGATTATACGTTGGGGTGTTTGCTTTCCAAAATGGGGTCACTTTGTGGGCTATTCCATTGTCCTGGTGCTCCAGGGCCTTCAAAATTGTATTAGGTGGTTGAGAGATTAGATATGCAATTTATGCTCCTAGAACGCCTGAATGCGCTACTTCAATGTTGGGCATCTGTATGTGGCCAGGCTGTGTAAAAGTCTCACACATGTGGTATCGCCATACTCAGGAGGAGTAGCAGAATATATTTTGGGGTGTCATTTTTGCTATGTACATGCTATGTGAGAGAAATAACCTGTTATAATGACAATTTGGTGTGGAAAAAAATAAAAATAAAATAAATCTTAATTTTGCAAAGAATTGTGGGAAAAAATGACAACTTCAAAAAACTCACCATGCATCTTACTAAATACCTTGGAATGTCTACTTTCCAAAAAGGGGTCATTTTGTGGGTATTTGTACTTTCCTGGCTTGTAAGGGTCTCAAGAAATGAGATAGGCCTCAGTATATCAGGTGTGATCAGATGTGATCAATTACCAGTGATTGGCACCATAGCTTAGACGCTATAACTTTCACACAGGCTAAATAATATCCACTAATTTGGGTTATTTTTACCAAAGATATGTAGCAGTATAAATTTTGGCCCAAATTTATGAAGAAAAATTACTTATTTGCAAAATTTTATAATACAAATGAAGAAAAATGCATTTTTTTACAAAATTTTTGGTCTTTTTTCATTTATAGCACAGAAAATAAAAAACCCAGAGGTGATCAAATACCACCAAAAGAAAGCTCTATTTGTGTGAACAAAAGGACGAAAATTTCATATGGGTACAGTGTTGCATGACTGAGTAATTGTCATTCAAAGTGTGAGAGCACCGAAAGCTGAAAATTGGTCTGGTTAGGAAGGGGGTTTAAGTGCCCAGTTGTCAAGTGGTTAATGACATGGTGGATGCCCAGGGAGAAGAGGCAGAAGACATTGACTGGATGAAAGCAAAAATAGCAGATTTAGAGGATCGCTCCAGAAGGAACAATGTCAAAATCAGAGGCATTCCAGAATCAATTCAACAGTTTGACCTAAGAGATTACTTCACACATCTGTTACTAACCTTCATCCCTGATGCTCCACCGGGAGAGGTGATCATAGACCGCATTCACCGCCTGCCAAAATCGTCACATTTACCTGAAACTACACCACGGGACACTATAGCCCGCATTAATTTCTTCCATATAAAAGAGAAATTCATGAAATCTGCAAGAAATACTGCGGAATACCCTCAACAATACTCAAGTTTTTTCTTCTTTGATGACCTTTCAAAATACACGATGCAACAACAAAGAAACCTTGTGTATCAATAAACCTCTTCATAAATGTGTAGACTTAGAGCCCTTTCACACTGGGGCGGCGTCGGCAGTAAAACGCCGCTATTATTAGCGGCGTTTTACCGCCCCGCTAGCGGCCGAGAAAGGGTTAAATACCACCGCAAAGCACCTCTGCAGAGGCGCTTTGCCGGCGGTATAGCCGCGCCGTCCCATTGATTTCAATGGGCAGGAGCGGTAATGGAGCGGTGTACACTCCGCTCCTTCACCGCTCCGAAGATGCTCCTGCCAGCGCATCGCTCCAGTGTGAAAGCCCTCGGGGCTTTCACACTGGAATTAAAGCAGCGGCTGTTTCGGGTCGGTTTGCAGGCGCTATTATTAGCGCAATAGCGCCTGCAAACCGCCCCAGTGTGAAAGGGCTCTAAGCCACTCAAAGACCAGGTACCTGAAGAGAACAATGACTGGAGGCAATCTAGAAGATAAGCAGTTGATGGCAAATAGAACACCTTGGGTTATTAGTACTAAACAAGTCTGTTTTTTTTATAAACATTAGACAACAATAAGAGGGGATTTAATTCCATTAAAACAATATTTCTACAGAGGCCTCTACACTAATGCGCACCCCAAATAATGGCAGAGCCCACTGATGCTGTAAAAAGACAAACGTCTCTATCTAAAATAAGATTGGCTTGCCAAATAGTTTTACCATTACAATTTTCTAAAAATTGAAGCCAGACTAGCATATCTTCTTAAATATTGGCTGTAAGTCTAACATGTAATAGCTAATGCTAAAAGGCCAAGCAACTATCGCATCCCTTTTAATATCACCTTTTTCCTCCAGATAAAAGACAAAGGTGTGATTTAAGTATGGTCAACTTTTTAATGGGGAGTCTAAATTCCATTTGAACCATGTCAATGGCAATGACTAGGAAGTCAATACATGTGATAGGCCACACTTTTTTTCAGAGCCAAAAGAATGCCAAAAAGTCACACACATTAAAAAAGGTGTGCAATAAAAGACAGGTATTGAGAAGAATCAGCTGAACCCATAAACAAAAAAATTGACCAGATAATCCTTAAAAAGGAAGAACCTGACACTTGAATAGCAACACACTCAATAAAAGAAAGCTTAAAAATAAAACCAGGACAGGGAGCAGCCCATGGGTAGGCAGCGTTCAAGATACATTGTACTATTGAAAGGAAAACTCAGGGAATTAAAACAACTAGGGTGAATTGGTCCAGAAGTTTGATTTAACACCTTGACTGATGAAGGAATACTCCCGCGCTATCACTGGAAGTGGAAAGAAACCCCAAAAAACTATGCAACACCAACTGCTGCAAGCACCGATAGATGAATCCATAACCAATAGGTGTATGTGTATAATGAGTGATGCTGCACTGTTGTTGAACAGTGTAACCAATGTGTCACAAATTGACGCAAGTACTAATAATGAAAATAATAAAAGCAATAATAAAAATGTGCACAAGGTGGCAGTGTGAACCAAACGTGCAAATAAAGTCTTTAATTAGATTCCTTACAATAAAGTAAATAACAAATGATTTTCATGACAAACCAAATGACATATATAACAAAAGTGGGTGACTAATCAATCAGTGCTCATTTAGATGATCGACATAGTACTGAGCGGTGAAGTGAAGATGTGACAAGTAACAAGTCTCTGAAGCAATCTTCTTGGATGATTAAGGTGTCAAACCGTGCAGTATAGTGCTACAGTCTTAACCGTGCAAACTGATAAATATAAAACGGGTGTCTCTTCCATGCAGTGACACCTCTGTGTGAAGTGGCCTCTCACCTTACTGCTGTAAGGTAACAGCATTGGAAAACCAGTGGTTCCAATATCCTCTGGGGGTCCATACATAGGTGGCTTTTACCCTTGTAGGAAATGCAGGGTATGCAAAGTTAACGCTTGCAAATCCCGCAAAATCGATAATTTTGTGTCATCCTCAACTGGGAGGGAATATAAGATGAAACATTTCGCTACTTGCACTACTAAGTTCATCGTATACCTTATCACTTGTCCCTGCGGCAAGCAGTATATAGGGCGAACTATACGCAATTTTTCTATACGAGTGAACGAACACATTACAGCTATACTGAAAGGACGCACCAATCATAGTGTTCCTAAACACTATTTACACCACCATAATCAGAACCCTTCCGGAACGAAGTTTCAAATTATTGACAAATTCGTTCCTCACTGGAGAGGGGAACCAAACACGAGGGGTGTCTCCAAACTTGAAACTTTTTGGATACACCTAATGAGGTGTTATGTGCCATATGGACTTAACGTTGAGTGGGATATCAACGCCTTCATTAATCAGTCCTAGGCGTGGGTACCCCCCTGACGGCTGTCCCTGATCATTTGTGGCCCATATGGTACCCCTCCATATTATCTAGATATATACATTCTTCCCATTGTTATATCTCTTTTCAGTGCACCTTTATGGGATTTAAAAGTATTCCTCAGAGGTCCCTGACATACACTCTGTTCCACCCTGTAAAACATGTCCCTGAGGATTTTTACTATCCTTACCATCTTTCTTATATAGGAACCAGGTATTCTCAGAATTTTGTCTAACATTCCTCCAGCCTCTTGGTTACATTCTTTATTCACACATATATTTTATATTTCTTATCCTAAGTTTATCTTACCTTACATGCCACTGGGGTAGAAGAACTATAAAATCTCGATGCTTGATGTGAAATACTGTCTCCATCTAGATAGTACTAACTCCTCAGTATCCCAACTACATTTACTTTACTCCATAGATCTTATTGTCACCTATATTTTTGTACTGACACATTCCCTTAGGCTGACTAGGATTTGTTCTTCTTTTTTCTTTTTCCTGATAGATGACTTCTCGATATGTAAAAGATTTAAATACATTCTGACATGTTCTGTGCTTTCACATATAAATTGAATCGTTTCAGATCTCTGCTATATATTCCGTGTAGGCTGCCTTTTATACAGGTTGCACAGATTTTTAAATAAGTTTTGTACCTTTAATAATAATTTTATTTTATTTCCACAATTTCTAAAATGTTACATTTTACTATTTTCTTGTCCGTTTTTGTACACATGTAAATCTTTAATGGCCATATCTATTGTGCAAAGTATACAGTTATTTGAAGTGTTTTGGGGGAAGATTCCCGGTATCCAGCCCGTTCTTTGTGAAATTGGACCCTAAACACAACTTGGGACCGTAACTATGTTTGCGTTCCAGCTCCTAGTATGCCAAGCTATCACTTCCTGTCCCCTGTGATACGCAGGCCGTGAGCGGCCTCTCGTCACTCCTTGTGATATACGTCACGTGACCGACATGTGACGTTAGAGCCCAATAGGAGTGACGCCTTGCTGAGTGGACACTGAAAGTGAGGCTTGGCTCTCTGAACAACTTCTCAGAGATGTGATTGGCCACTAAAAATATCATGTGACCGTCGGTCACCTATGACGCCGCTGAACCCGGAAGTCATCTCGTGTAACAGCGCTAATCAGCTGTTACACTCCATTCAAAAGAGAATATATAAAGCGCAGTTGTGTGGGGGGCTTATCCATACCCCAGCAGAAGCCTTGGAGGGCGAAACGCGTCGGGTCTCTATGTTTATACCCCACCACTACTCACTGCGCTGTTTTTAGATCATTTTTTTAACTATTTTTTAAATTTCATTTATACTCTGAACCGAGTTTTTACCGCCCCTGTCTGTAAATTTTTCGGAGTATATATTTGAATAAAGTGCCACTATGCCTTTTAGAAAATAAGGATTTACACCATGTGGAAGCCTTTTTCTTTCATTTATTCAATTACATACGGGATGAATCACTGAGGAAACGATCAACCGGCGATCGAAGCTGACCCGTGGATGTTCCTGTTTCCATACCATCACAGCATTTGAGGACCCCTGATGGGATTCCACACCAAGTCTTCTTACCAGGTCTTCTTACGGAGTACCATCCTACACCGCTTGACGGTATAAGCTCGTCTGACTCACCGCCAAGGGCCTGTGAGTCCACCTTCTCTGGTAAGGGCATCCTTTTGTCTTTCTCTATTGATGTTGATAATATCTACATAAGTGAAGGATCCATCCTTAAGGCTACCCTTCAACTTCTACACATGAAGCCGGCTTACATCTTAAGGGCTGTGAGGTCCGCCTGAAGTATTGCATCTCTTCACTAAATAGACTCATATTTTTTACACTATATCTTTATTTGTTTACCCCTTTAGGATTTTGGGACACTTCTTTTTTGAGCATTTTCACATATGGACAACACGTCCTTTATAGAGTTATGCACTTAATATATTGGGACACTGCCTAATATTTTTTTCTTTGAATACTGTTTGATTATGGTATTTTTGTATTGTTGTTTTCTGATTAACTCGGGGTCTGTTTTTTAACATTCCACCCTGTTACACACTCAAAGTATCTACCAATATTTACTTGTATATATCCCTTTGGATACTGTAACACTTTAGGGTTACACACTTGTTGTTGTTTCTCCCACAGAGACCACTGTTTTTCACTTATTTTGTTTTTCATTAGCGCCACACTTGGTTATTATTTCTACATTTACAACGGTCAGATTGTTGTGTTGGCTGCTCTTTTTTGCTTAGTTTGGGAGTTGGCGCAATTTCTACACCTTTCTCTCTATACGTTTGTTTGACAGTATTATTGCAGCCTCTCCATATATTTTGGCAATCCACTCAATATGGATGTGTTCGATTATCGGACTAGCCGCACTTTCAACACAGAAGGGGTTTTTACAGCCCTTAACACAGACTCAGAGATAGGTGGTCTTTTCCTCAGGCTAAAAAACCTGATGGTCTCCGAATTACATTTGGAGTGGGACATTGCCTTCTTGGAGCAGTATACCAAGGAACGCATGGTCCCAAGAGGCCTGAGGTGGACCATCTATCCCCAACAGGGGGACTTAGACATTGAGTCATGGTATCATTATTTTAATGAAGCAGGGATATCCTTACTGGGGTTCCTTATAGATAGAAAACGTACAAGAAGAATTATCATAGACAAAGAGATTAAGGAAATCAGGGATAAACTTCTTCCACACAAATCTACTATAGAGTATACCAACCTCTCCACTAATCTTAAGAACCATTTGGAAAAAGAAGAACGGGAACAAAAAATTAAAAAACAGAAGAAATATAGCAGAGACATCACTGATTATAAAAATGGAAATGTTTTTAGCTGGCAATCTAATGGCCAAACCAAAGATTCGCCTAATAACACGAGCCACCCTATGGAGACAGGGAGCTCAGTTGTACCACAGACCCCTCTGATACCTCCACCCATTCCAACTGATACTAATAGACGGTCTACCCGTCCCCCCCAGACGTCCACAACCCAATATAATGGTCCCCCCTCTAATTCTGGGAATAGAGGAAGAAACAACAGGGGAAAGGGTAGGGGCACTAGGGATCGGTCTGTACATTATGAAGATTACAGACAAGTCCACTCTCCCCAAAGACGAAATACAAGTCAGAACGATTATCAGTACTATCAACCATTTCCATCGAGAACCCCTATTAATACAAGAAACAGATTCTCACCACTTAGAGATGAAAGATCTAATGATTTCCGAAATTCCCAATACCGTTATGACTGTTGGGACAGAGATCATTTTGATCGATCACCTTTCAACTATAACCAGGATAAACCGAAGCCTTCATACCCGGGGGGTTTTTACAGAGAACAAGAACACCCCACACGAAATTTAGAACAAAACGCGGTACCCGAGGGGGGAGGCGTTCCAATAAAAAGAAAACGGGTGTAAAGGACAATGGTATTTTCAATTTAAGTAAGGTTGATTTCACCCCAGCGGAACTCTGTGTCCTGAACAAAGGATTGAAATTTGCCCCCCCAAAAACTCTTAGTAAATTCTCGACTTTCATAGATGTGCACAAATTTGTGCGCAAACTGAATATACAGAGATACATTGCGTCCAATACAAGTAGGCCTTCAAACCTTCTTACAAATTCTCATTCGGTCCATTCTGGACTAGCCAATCCATCTTTATTTAACCCCCCAGCACCTATAGCTCCTGCCATCAAAGTATTCCGTGACCTAGTACTGGAAGACTTGGATGTCCTCCCAAACAAAAAATACCATACGGACCCCAATATAAAGATTGGCTTAAAGTCTCTCTGCGAACGTAACGACCTTGTCATCCGCCCGGCGGACAAGGGCGGAGGAATTGTCGTCCTCGATAGAAGAGACTACCAAGCGGAAATGACTAGGATTCTGAGCGACACAGAGACGTATCTGCCTCTTGGCTCTAACCCTACCATAGGTTTCAAAAGAACACTAGTGGATCTGGTTGATACCGGCTTCCAACTAGGTATACTAAACAAAAAAGAAAAACACTTTTTGATTCCGGTGGCTCCTCGCATCCCCATAATGTATTATTTACCCAAGATACATAAAAACATCACCCAACCTCCAGGTCGCCCTATCATTAGTGGGATCAATTCTATAACATCACGCATAGGGAAATACATTGATCACTATCTGCAGCCCATCGTGAAAACGATACCATCTTTTTTGAAGGATACTCGTGACACCATCAATAAATTACAGCAGATCACGTACAGTAACGACCTCATTTTAGTAACTGCAGACGTTATTTCCCTTTACACTATTATCCCCCACGAACTGGGCCTAGGAGCAGTGGAACTCTTCTTGTCAAGGGATAGAAATATCCCCATGATCCAAAAGAGGTTCATTATGGACTTACTATGTTTTGCCACCAAGTCAAATTATTTTTGGTATAATGACTGCTACTATCTACAGACAAAGGGGGTAGCTATGGGGGCAAAGTTTGCCCCCAGCCTGGCTAACATTTTTATGGCCAAATGGGAGGAGGATGTCGTCTGTGCCCTGAAACCCCCACAGCTAGCTCTGTGGGCCAGGTACATCGACGACATCCTCCTCCTATGGAAAGGCTCCATGGAAACACTGAACCAGTTCATGTCGACCCTAAACGACAATGAGGTGGGCATCCACTTATCCTATGAAGCTAGCTCCTCTACAATCCATTTCTTGGATTTAGAAATCTCAGCTGTCAACGGTCAACTGGAGACAAAAACCTTCTTCAAAGTTACTGACCGCAACGGATACATTCCGATTGACAGCTGTCATCATACAGCATGGCTGAAATCAGTACCCCGGAGCCAACTGATGCGAATCAGACGCAATTGTTCTCTTTTGCCAGACTATTACATACAAGCAGAGACTATTAAGTCTAGATTCAAGGAAAAAGGGTATGATGGAGATCTAATCGACCAAGAGATACACAAAGTAGCTCACATCGATCGCTCCTCACTGCTGGTGGAACAACCCAAAAGACCCTTGGATGACAGACATAGATGGGCCTTTCTTACCAATTATTCCATCCAACATAAGCAAATAAAAAATATCATTTCAAGACATTGGAAAGTATTGAAAAACGACCGAATACTAGGTCCATTATTACCCAAACAAGCTGGTGTGATCTATAAAGGTGCACCATCGATAGGGAGTAGGATTGCACCGGGTATAGTGGACCCCCCAAAAGTACCATCATTTTTCCATGACCTCAAGGGCTTTTACCCTTGTAGGAAATGCAGGGTATGCAAAGTTAACGCTTGCAAATCCCGCAAAATCGATAATTTTGTGTCATCCTCAACTGGGAGGGAATATAAGATGAAACATTTCGCTACTTGCACTACTAAGTTCATCGTATACCTTATCACTTGTCCCTGCGGCAAGCAGTATATAGGGCGAACTATACGCAATTTTTCTATACGAGTGAACGAACACATTACAGCTATACTGAAAGGACGCACCAATCATAGTGTTCCTAAACACTATTTACACCACCATAATCAGAACCCTTCCGGAACGAAGTTTCAAATTATTGACAAATTCGTTCCTCACTGGAGAGGGGAACCAAACACGAGGGGTGTCTCCAAACTTGAAACTTTTTGGATACACCTAATGAGGTGTTATGTGCCATATGGACTTAACGTTGAGTGGGATATCAACGCCTTCATTAATCAGTCCTAGGCGTGGGTACCCCCCTGACGGCTGTCCCTGATCATTTGTGGCCCATATGGTACCCCTCCATATTATCTAGATATATACATTCTTCCCATTGTTATATCTCTTTTCAGTGCACCTTTATGGGATTTAAAAGTATTCCTCAGAGGTCCCTGACATACACTCTGTTCCACCCTGTAAAACATGTCCCTGAGGATTTTTACTATCCTTACCATCTTTCTTATATAGGAACCAGGTATTCTCAGAATTTTGTCTAACATTCCTCCAGCCTCTTGGTTACATTCTTTATTCACACATATATTTTATATTTCTTATCCTAAGTTTATCTTACCTTACATGCCACTGGGGTAGAAGAACTATAAAATCTCGATGCTTGATGTGAAATACTGTCTCCATCTAGATAGTACTAACTCCTCAGTATCCCAACTACATTTACTTTACTCCATAGATCTTATTGTCACCTATATTTTTGTACTGACACATTCCCTTAGGCTGACTAGGATTTGTTCTTCTTTTTTCTTTTTCCTGATAGATGACTTCTCGATATGTAAAAGATTTAAATACATTCTGACATGTTCTGTGCTTTCACATATAAATTGAATCGTTTCAGATCTCTGCTATATATTCCGTGTAGGCTGCCTTTTATACAGGTTGCACAGATTTTTAAATAAGTTTTGTACCTTTAATAATAATTTTATTTTATTTCCACAATTTCTAAAATGTTACATTTTACTATTTTCTTGTCCCTTTTTGTACACATGTAAATCTTTAATGGCCATATCTATTGTGCAAAGTATACAGTTATTTGAAGTGTTTTGGGGGAAGATTCCCGGTATCCAGCCCGTTCTTTGTGAAATTGGACCCTAAACACAACTTGGGACCGTAACTATGTTTGCGTTCCAGCTCCTAGTATGCCAAGCTATCACTTCCTGTCCCCTGTGATACGCAGGCCGTGAGCGGCCTCTCGTCACTCCTTGTGATATACGTCACGTGACCGACATGTGACGTTAGAGCCCAATAGGAGTGACGCCTTGCTGAGTGGACACTGAAAGTGAGGCTTGGCTCTCTGAACAACTTCTCAGAGATGTGATTGGCCACTAAAAATATCATGTGACCGTCGGTCACCTATGACGCCGCTGAACCCGGAAGTCATCTCGTGTAACAGCGCTAATCAGCTGTTACACTCCATTCAAAAGAGAATATATAAAGCGCAGTTGTGTGGGGGGCTTATCCATACCCCAGCAGAAGCCTTGGAGGGCGAAACGCGTCGGGTCTCTATGTTTATACCCCACCACTACTCACTGCGCTGTTTTTAGATCATTTTTTTAACTATTTTTTAAATTTCATTTATACTCTGAACCGAGTTTTTACCGCCCCTGTCTGTAAATTTTTCGGAGTATATATTTGAATAAAGTGCCACTATGCCTTTTAGAAAATAAGGATTTACACCATGTGGAAGCCTTTTTCTTTCATTTATTCAATTACATACGGGATGAATCACTGAGGAAACGATCAACCGGCGATCGAAGCTGACCCGTGGATGTTCCTGTTTCCATACCATCACAGCATTTGAGGACCCCTGATGGGATTCCACACCAAGTCTTCTTACCAGGTCTTCTTACGGAGTACCATCCTACACCGCTTGACGGTATAAGCTCGTCTGACTCACCGCCAAGGGCCTGTGAGTCCACCTTCTCTGGTAAGGGCATCCTTTTGTCTTTCTCTATTGATGTTGATAATATCTACATAAGTGAAGGATCCATCCTTAAGGCTACCCTTCAACTTCTACACATGAAGCCGGCTTACATCTTAAGGGCTGTGAGGTCCGCCTGAAGTATTGCATCTCTTCACTAAATAGACTCATATTTTTTACACTATATCTTTATTTGTTTACCCCTTTAGGATTTTGGGACACTTCTTTTTTGAGCATTTTCACATATGGACAACACGTCCTTTATAGAGTTATGCACTTAATATATTGGGACACTGCCTAATATTTTTTTCTTTGAATACTGTTTGATTATGGTATTTTTGTATTGTTGTTTTCTGATTAACTCGGGGTCTGTTTTTTAACATTCCACCCCGTTACACACTCAAAGTATCTACCAATATTTACTTGTATATATCCCTTTGGATACTGTAACACTTTAGGGTTACACACTTGTTGTTGTTTCTCCCACAGAGACCACTGTTTTTCACTTATTTTGTTTTTCATTAGCGCCACACTTGGTTATTATTTCTACATTTACAACGGTCAGATTGTTGTGTTGGCTGCTCTTTTTTGCTTAGTTTGGGAGTTGGCGCAATTTCTACACCTTTCTCTCTATAGGTGGCTGGTGGTTTATAAAAATCTCAATTTCCTTTGGGGGTTCTCCTCTCGTTGTCCCAAGAATCAATGCTGGGTAGTGGACAGTGATTCCTCTATAGTGTAATCTCACTCTTGCCCGGAGGGGGAGGGATATGTATAGGGAAGAAGGGGAATGCCCAGATAGTGTAGTATGTAATAAAATATTTATTGAAGCAGCTCTCCTGACAGGGAGGGTCTGCACTGATAATCATTGCATTAATTATCAGTGCAGACCTATCAGCGATGCCTGCCAGTGCCTCCCAGTGATGCCCACCTATGCTCACCAGTGGTTCCAATTAGTGACCATCATTGATGCCTATCAGTGCCTCCTATCAGTGCTGCCCGTTAGTGCAGCCTCCTCAGCGCACATCAGCGAAGTTGAAAAATGACTTACAAATGTTAATTTCAACCCTTTTGCTACCAGGTCCGTACGTCGTACGGGTCTGATAGCGGTGGGGGGGATGGGGGCCCCTCCACATATACAAATTTAAACGCATGTGTTGGGGGCGCCTATGCTTCAAAACGTCGATTGCAATACACGTTACATATCGCCGCGCACACTGGAGTGAGAGCAATAAGTCTAGCACAAGAACTCCTCCGTAACACTAAACTGATTTTTTAAACATGTGTGCAAAAATGGCTCTGGCAGCGAAAAGGTTAAATAATTAATTTTTGTAACAGAAACTAACAATAACTTTATTTTTCAGTCTTTTTTTATTTGTTTAGCAAAAAATAAAAAACTCAGTGGTAATTAAATACCACCACAACCAGAACCCTGAAAGGCAGGGAGAAGAAAACCTTCTGCAGTCCTGTCAATTAGAAGAGATGTCTGCTGCTTTGGGTAAGCCATTAAACCATGAGAGTATTTTTGACAGCCTCACAGGTGAGGCTGCCTTTAAGAAAAGGCTCTTTGTTTTGTAACCGATTTGCTGCTGATAGTTTTGCGTAATAAAAAGGTTAAGCCAAACCCAAAATCGTTAAGTCAGCCATAGATGGTGCGATTTGTTGCAGGAAAGAAAAATCGCTTAATTCCCACAACATAGTCAATGTTGATGGGGGAATCCTTCCCACTGAGCTATTGTGTTCTCCCGAAGGGGGGGGGGCAGGAGAAGCCATCTCGGGCCGGGAGAACATATAGCCATTATGGCTACAGGCTGTAGCCACAAATCTCATGAAAAATCAGACAGGTCGGTTGTAACAAAGTTGATTTGATCGATCAACTTGGGTACAATCAGCCTGCCCATACATGGTTTGAATCTCGGCCAGTTCTTACCTGAGAAGCCAGCTGCCACGAGCTCTGCTTCACACACTCTCCACCCACCGCCTTTTCTGGTCACCGCCTCCTTGGAGAGGTCGGGCCAGCTCTGGGAGTCGATGGGCTGAGTTTTCGGCACTGAAGGCGGCTCCTCTGGAAGCCTTTGCTCTGCCCTCCTCAGTGACAGCGCTGTTCTGACCCAGATCCTCTTCAGTGAGTTCCTGCATCCGCCATTTGATTGAAGACTTCTGCTGGCAGCTCCTTTTCATTTCTTGCAGACCATCCAGCCAGCTTCTTCCTTGGCGATGCCAGGGACTTCTTGATCCGACGGTAAGCCGAGGCACTACTTCAGCCAGGAGTCTCCCTTCTTGGCTTCGGCCTGCTCTAACAGCTTCTGCAGGAGTGTTGTGTCGCAGAAGTGGAAACTACCACTGGGCTCCCATTTTATAGCTCCAGAGTCAGTATTAAAGGTCAAGCTCCACTGGTGATCCCTCTTCAGGCGAATAGTAATAGACCTGCAGAACAGACCCTTTATATAGGAACCCCCAGCAATTCCAGAATATTCATGGAGGTCAGATGACCTTAAATTACCTATCTTGATTCTAGAAGATTGGCGGGGGGTCATATGATCTCTATTGACCTATCTTAAGCTTCCCCTAGCAGTAATGCAGAAGGGGGCCTTGAAACAAGCTTGTCCCCATTTCCTTACATTTTAGAACTTTTGATCAGGGATACTGATATTCTGCTACAGAGAATAAATGTAATTCATTTTGTCTGAAAAAACACAAAGCATTAAGCTACTGTAGAAAAAGAATGTTCCCAACAACTATTGCTGCATGTTAACCACTTTAAGACCAGCCTCGTTTTGGATTTTAGGTGTTTACAAGTTTAAAACAGTTTTTTTTGCTAGAAAATTACTTAGAACCCCCAAACATTATATATTGTTTTTTTTCTAACACCCTAGAGAATACAATAGCGGTCATTGCAAAACTTTTTTTTGCACCGTATTTGCGCAGCGGTCTTCTAAGCGCACTTTTTTTGGAAAAAATTCACTTTTTTGAAAAAAAAAATAAGACAACAGTAAAGTTAGCCCAAATTTTTTTTATATTGTGAAATATAATGTTACGCCAAGTAAATTGATACCCATCATGTCACGCTTCAAAATTGCGCCCGCTCGTGGAATAGCGTCAAACTTTTACCCTTAAAAATCTCCATAGGCGACGTTTAAAAAATTCTACAGATTGCATGTTTTGCGTTACAGAGGAGGTCTAGGGCTAGAATTATTGCTCTCACTCTACCGGTCGCGGCGATACCTCACATGTGTGGTTTGACCACCGTTTTCATATGCGGGCGCTACTCACGTATGCATTCGCTTCTGCGCGCGGGCTCGTCGGGACAGGGCGCTTTAAAAAATTTTTTTTTTTTTTTATTATTTATTTTACTTTATTTTATTTATTTTTTCACTGTTTTTAAAAAAAAAAAAAATTTGGATCACTTTTATTCCTATTACAAGGAATGTAAACATCCCTTGTAATAGAAAAAAGCATGACAGGTCCTCTTAAATATGAGATCTGGGGTCAAAAAGTCCTCAGATCTCATATTTAGACTAAAATGCAGAAAAAAAAAAAAAAAAAAAAGTCGTTTAAAAAAATGACACAAATAATTGTGCCTTTAAGAGAAGTGGGCGGAGCCGTCTTAATGACGTCGCTCCGGCCGTCACATGGTATGGAGACGGGTGGGGGCCATCTTGGCCTCACTCATCTCCATACCGAGGAAGTGACAGGACCCGATCGCCTCCGCTGCTACGGACGGCTCCGGTAAGCGGCGGAGGGTGCGGGAGAGCGGCGGGAGGGGGGGTGGCACCTCTCCCGCCGCCGATAACGGTGATCTCGCGGCGAACCCGCCGCAGAGACCACCATTATCGTGTACAGAACCGCTCACTGTAAAGATGGATATCTCGGTTGTGGCAGCAGCTGCTGCCGTTACCGAGATATCCATCTTCAAAAAAATGACGTATATATACAGTGAGCGGGGCTGAAGTGGTTAAGCCCCTTTCACACTGCTGCGACTTGAAATTTGCGTGATTTTGCCACGATTTCAGGGAATGCCTGTGTAAACTTGTGGTCTATGGACCTCAACTCGCATCAAAGTTGGACCAAAGTAGTACAGGGACTACTTTGAAGTCGGTGTGACTTGCAGTCACACAGATAAATGGTACTCATTGGAAATCATGGGGTATGACTTGTCATGCAACTTTGCAGCCCCAAGTCGCAGGACAAGTCGCGCATGTGTGAAAGGGGCCTTAATAATATATCACTCAGGACAATTCCCAGAAATTACAACATTATACAGAAATGTAATGATAAAATAAGACATTTTTCCCCGTTTTCACCTGATCTGGCCAGTAACACACCTCCTGTATTAGAGTGCCCCCACTCTGGATGAATGAGCATGGCACAGCAGACAGCAGCACTGTTAGTCTGGGGGGAGGGTAGTGTTAAAGGATAAGTTCACTTTTTGGGCAGAATATCACTTTTCATAATAAATAGAAGCGTTTTCCAATGCCATTCCTGACCCAGCCCTCCCAATGTGCTTTTCTCTCACTTACCTCATTCACACAATATTTACACATAGCTAAACATATTTATATATAGCTCCCAACTGTCCCTGATTTCAAGGGACTGTCCCTGATTTGGAGCAATGTCCCTCTTCCCCACACATTTTGGTCTGATCCTTATAGTTGTATATAAAATGCACTTTTTATCTTTCAAAAAGTGTTTCCCAGTGCTAAACCTTTCATCCAATTTCTAAATTGCTGTATTTGTACATTTTAAAAGCCAATATAAAGGAATAGTAGTGGTAAAAAAAAGCCCTTGTGGGTTTAATTAAACTTTTTTTTTTTTGGTTAATTCTCCTTTTAAGAAGGTGTGGCAGGGGGCGTGTCCTATGCCAACATACGTTTGTTAGTAGTTGTCTCTCATTCTCATCTCAAAATGTTGGGAGGTATGCATTTAGAATCTTATCAGTCTTGTATCTTTGAATGAATTTTCAGATTATATCACTTCCTGTAGCTTGTATCAGCATTCACTTCCTGTTAGGTCATCTCCTAGAAGCCATCACTTCCTTGCTGCATCACAGAAGAGGCTGTGATAGGGTGTGTTCACCACTTTGGACCACACCTCCTTCATTACAATACCACCTTCCACCCACTTCCTATACAATCTGATTGTACAATCTCCTTTAGATCTCCCATCAGCTATGTAGTACACGGGCCTGCCTGATTTGCTACAAATTGAATGGACTGTTCAGGTGTGTCCTACATAGTTCTGGTAAATCTAAAGGCAATTGTATAGAGCTTGTACAATCAGATTGCATAGTGTATGGCATCTTTATACATAGGAGGTAGTGGACTGAGGCACTCAGTCATGAGGCCTCATTCACATCTCCACCTAACAAAAACTCACATTCCCGCATGTTTTTGTTTTGTGCGTTTTGAAGTGTTTTCACTGGTCACACATAGGGTAGCCCATTCACTTGAATAGATTGCCCTACGCGCAACAATCGCCCCAGAGAAGCTCCAGAACTATTTTTTGAGCAGTGCATGGTGCGTTACCGCAGTTTTCAATGTGTTTTTCACACTTGGAGAGCCTTTAACATGTGATGACAACACAAACACGATGTACACTTGCAGCATTTATGAAATGCATGGCAAAGTGCACATTTTCTGTGCAGTTTTACATGCGTTTGGAAACACACAGATGTAAACGGAGCCTCATTATTCTTCTGTAAACACACCAATTTCACTTTCAGGCCCCATTTACACCTAGAGTAGTGGGAGTGCATGTTTTTTGGCTCGTTTTTCCAGTGACACAGATAGGGCAGCCAGTTGATTTTAATAGGCTGCGCTCCACCTGGCAAAGTTGCTCATAGGACATTTTTGTAAATTTGTTACTGCATTTGTCACCTGTTTTTTCATGTGGCAAAATGTGTGTTTTCTTCTGTGTTTGGTGTGCCGTTAATGACACTGAAAGTGCAACTAGGTAATTTTAGGTGTATAAATGTGGCCATACACTATACAATCTGATTAAACCAATCTCTTTACAATCTCCTTTAGATTTACCAAAACTATATAAATAGGAGGAGACACCATCAATTCAATCACTCTGTATCCAATCAGGCAGGCACTTGCACTACATCAGGGATGTCCCGTGGGCTGCAAAGGGACGCTGGGGAAGTCAGGCAAATTCACAATTGGAGGAATGCCGGGGGTGCTGTGAAAACTTAGTTGATTTGTGAAGGTGTGCTAAAGAGAACAGCTGGTAAACTCTTTCCTGGGTTATTCTGGCTGGTCCGTCCTGGGTGTTTGTCCTCTGTCTACCAGGAAGTTTCTGAAGTGATCTGCAAACTACAGCCATGGATGGGGGTGAGGCCTGGTCTTCAAAACCAAAGAAAACTTGTATTTTTGTACAACAGAGGTACATTACTGGTATATTGGTACATAGGGGAGCTGGATTTTAGAAAAAAAAAAAAGTGAACTTAGCCTTTAAATGTACCAGCAGATTTAAATACATCATCAAACTGAGGCCAAACTCCAGCTAACACTTTATAATTAGTTACAGCTGTGTTTTTTCCCTTTGTGATAAATGTTTACATAAATAAAAGCTGATCAATATAAGCACCCCTGTCAGTGTTAAATGGTTTCTCTCATCCCTGTAAACTCATGCATCTGGAAGAAAGCTTGTTCTTAAAAAAAAAAAAAAAAAAATCAGACTTCACCAGGTGAAAATAAAGGAAAGAAAGACTAAAAAAGAAAATGAATGCAGCCATCACATGCAAGAATTGGTAAGCTGCAATATAATAAATGTTTGCTTTTATGTTTAACCCTTTCGCTGCCAGGCCCTGTGCTCCTATTTGCACACTCAGGTGGCCAGACCATTTTTTCAATTTTTCCTTTGCTTTTTTTAATTTTTCACTTATAGCTTTCAGAGGTTGTAAAAGACCCCCAAAACCATATATTTTCTGAAAGCACATGATCAGTAGAATAAAAAGAAGGTGCTACTGATTTTTTAGACCCCGTGATATTTGCGCAAATGTTTATCAAACCAATATATTTGCAAAAAATACACTAAAACCATTATTAGCAGTCAATTCCTGCTAAATCCCTACTAAATATAAAAGCTTAACCTGTACTGAGTTAATAAATAACAAATATTTGTAACTTTTAAATTGCACCTTTTTGCGAAATGGTAAAAATTGAACAGATGCAAAAGTGTGAATATACAAATTTCTCTAAAAATCTGTAGGTTTTAATTTTTCCCTTACAGCTTTCAGAATTTGTGAAAGACCCCCAAAAACCATATTTTCTGAAAGCATATGACCTCTAGAATAAAAAGAAGGTGCTACTGATTTTTTAGACCCCGCGGTATTTGCGCAAATGTTTATCAAACCAATATATACGCAAAAAGTACACTGAAACCATTATTAGCAGATAAAAACACAGCTAATTTTACAAAATTCCTTCTAAATATAAAAGCTTAACCTGTATGGAGTTAATAAATAACAAATATTTCTAAATTTTAAATAGCACCTTTTTGCAAAATGGTGAAAATCGAACGTACCCAAAAATTTCTCAAAAAAATCTGAAGGTTTTCATTTTTCACTTACAGCTTTCAGAGTTTGTAAAAGACCCCCCAAACCACATATACTCTGAAAGCATATGACCTCTGGAATAAAAAAGGAAGGTGCTACTGATTTTTTAGGCCCTGCGGTATTTGCACAAATGTTTATCAAATCAATATTTTTGCTAAAAATACACTAAAACCCATTATTAGCAGATAAAAACACAGCAAATTTTACAACATTCCTGCTAAATTCCAACTAAATAAAAGCTTCACCTGTATGGAGTTAATACATAACAAATATTTGCAATTTTTACATTGCGCCTTTTTGCAAAATTGGTTAAAATCGAACATACGTAAAAATGTAAATATACAAATTTCTCTAAAAATCTGAAGGTTTTCATTTTTCCCTTACAGTATTCAGAATTTGTGAAAGACCCCCCCCCCCCCCCCCGCCCCCCAAACCATATATTTTCTGAAAGCATAGGACTAGTAGAATAAAAAGAAGGTGCTATTGATTTTGAAGCAATATTTTCGCTAAAAATACACTAAAATCATTATTAGCAGATACAAACACAGCACATTTTACCAAATTCCTGCTAAATTCCTACTAAATATAAAAGCGTAACCTGTATTGAGTTAATAACAAATATTCGTAAATTTTAAATTGCGCCTTTTTGAGAAATAATGAAAATCGGAGGTACACAAGTTTTAGAAAATCTGGAGGTTTTCCTTTTTCACTTACAGCTTTCAGAATTTGTAAAAGACCCCCCAAACCATACATTTTCTGAAAGCACATGGCTAGAATAAAAAGAAGGCGCTACTGATTTTTAAGGCAGCATAATATTTGCGAAAAAAAGGTTTATCAAAACAATATTTTCGCTAAAAATACACTAAAATCATTAATAGTGCACATCAACACAACATAAGTTACAAAATTCCTGCTAAATTGCTACTAAAGCCTCGTTCACATATGGCATACTAAAGTGTATGCCCATGGAGGGCCGTGTTTACCCGCACAGGTGTTCCATGCATTCCCGTACAGGCAGTCCCATTTATGTAAATTTGAATGCAACGGCTGCACAGGCATAGCTGCTGCTCCCTATCTGACATCCCTGTGGGTGTGAGTACATGACCCCGAACGCAGACAGTGTGAGCTCAGGGACATGCATGCTGACCTACATGGATGTCAAATTGGAAGCAACGGCTCTGTTCATCCAGGTGCTACATCCCAAATCAATGGGATGGCCTGCAGAGAGATGCACGGAACACCTGTGCATCCCTGTAAAGGTACGCTGTGTATGCCCTGTGTGAACAAGGCCTTAGACCCCTTTCACACAGACACACCGATCGGATCTGCCTGTCCGTTTTTAGGCGGGCCCAATCGGACCACCCATTGTTCTCTATGGAGAGGCTGATGTAAATGGACGTGTGTCCGTTTACACCTGCCTGCATCCAATCAAGTCCAGTCCGCTAAAAACAGAGGGATGGTTATTAACATTTAGGGTTAATAACTCCGATCAGCAGGTTGTAATTCGCTGATCAGAGTTATAGAATTGTTCAGCAGAGTCTGAACAATTCTGATATAACCTTATGGTCATTGAAGCGACCATAAGCTTATAGGAGAGGGAGAAATGAGGTCCATACGGACTTGGCCACCTGCAGGCACTTCTGTAGGTCCGTACGGACTTGGCAGTTAAAGGGTTAATACTGCTTTAAAAGCAGTAATAAGTCACTAAAGTCCATTTGCTGGTGGCTGGGAGTACTCCCTGCAAAGGTTTTGGGGGGGGGGGGGGGGGGGGGACATCAAGACAAAGATGATTTACAAATACATGTTGCCTCTGTTATTGAAATATGCAAGTCCCTCTCTAGGTGTTTTCACTGCATATTTTGTCTACCTTTTAAGCGCACATTAGAAGATTTTCCTATTTAAGTCTAGAGAGGCCTGCTTTCATATATTCTAGACAAGCTCGGCAGGCGTAATGTTCCAAGTGCCTGCCATAAGCTCTTCTGGTTGGCAGATCTCAGCAAAGGTCAAAATAACATAAGTCTTCATCTTCTGCACCCTAGACCCTTGGGTGGAGTTTTCCTTTAGATATAAGGCTCCATTTACACTTGTACCACTCCAAAGTCACATAACTTTGGATGGGTGCAACTTGGATGTGACTTGTCCCTCTCCAAAGTCAGACCCACTATTGCACCACTGTTGCATGTAAAACATTCAAGTACAACGTTCATGCAACTTTTTGAGGGATAAAAGGGGTTGTAAACCCTCGTGTTTTTTCACCTTAATGCATCCTATGCATTAAGGTGAAAAAACTTCTGACACTGACCGGCCCTCTAGCCCCCCCCCCGTTTTACTCACCTGAGCCCATTCGTTCCCTCGGCGGAGACGTGCTGTACCTCTCTGCCCGGGGTTCTCGGCTCTTGATTGGATAGATTGATAGCAGTGCAGCCATTGGCTCCAGCTGCTGTCAATCAAATCCAATGACGCAGGCTCCAGGGGCAGGGCCGAGTCCAGCATTCTGTGTCTATGGACACTAATGCTGGACTCGGGAGCGCACCCGCGAGGTAACCCCCAGGAAGAGCACTTCTCCTAGGGGGTTTACCAAAGCGAGGAGGAGACGCGAGCGTCGTTGGGAGACCCCAGAAGACGATGATCGGGACACACTGTGCAAAACGAACTGCACAGTGGAGGTAAGTATGATATGTTTGTTATTAAAAAACAAACAAAAAAAAAACCAAGGGTTTATAACCATTTAATATTGAAGTGTATGGCCCTCAAGTTGCATGAAAGTCGGACCAAAAATAGTGCATGAACTACTTTGAAGTCGCTGCAACATTACAAGGCATGTATATGAATGGTTATCATTGGAAAACACGGGGTATGACTTGTTATCTGACTTTGATGTCCAAAGTTGCATGACAAGTCACACAAGTGTGAATGGGGTTTCAAAGTTGCATCAAAGTTGCACTCCATAAGTTGCGTGATTTGGAGTCGTACAAGTGTGAATTGAGCCTTAGTAAAGTAGTGCCAACTGGTCTGGTGAAAGCACAGAGGAAGGGAGTTCACAAACAAGCCACTTACAAATTCAGTCAACAAAAGTCCATTCATTTGCATCAACATCAGGGCAGGGATTGGTGGCGCTTAAAATAGTCATATATTGAACAATATCAAATGTTAGGTGAAAATGAAAGAAGGACTCCCTGGAGCCGCACATCCGTCCTGTCGGTCCCGATGCTGGGTATGTGAATGGCAACCTCTGCCTGGACTCCAACAAGGTCACGTCCTCAATGCGTTTCACTTTGCCCCTCAGAGCTTAGTCATGGGGATCAAATGTTAGGCACAGTTCTAACTATAAGCCTTGCCTCCATGATGGGACAGCCCTGAAAAAAAATACAGAAAGTATAGTTAATAATAATCAACATGTGATTTAATTAAATCACATTATCTGTATTGCCTTCTGTCATCGCTCATGTTCTATGGATGCCTGATACAATCTGTTCTATATGTGTTGTCTTTCAATGCATACAATGTTTGCAGCAAAGAAAGAGCAATTTATCAATAAAGTTTTGATTAAAAAAACATGTGATTTAATTGTATGTCACCATCTAAAAATTTCCAGTTATAAACACAGCTTACTCAGCATTAAGTTGTCACCAAGGCAGCCTAAAAGGCAAGTGATGAACTGCTTTGCTGTGCTAGGATGTAATTTACACCAGAAACATTATCTGCATGGACTTGGAATGTTCTCTCCATTGGTAGCATGGGTTAAATCCACGTATTCTGACTGTCTTCCTACCAATATTGGTAGGATAATGCAGCTTTAATCATGGTGTGCATATCGGTTTGCCTTAGGAAGATTATCCTGTTAGCTCCTTGAGGATCTGATGTGAATGATTTACGTACTCTGTACAGTAATACATAATTATTCTGCACTATAAGGAATTCAATATAAATTATACAGCATTGAGATTAGTAGTTTATGCTACCAATCTCCTACAGCATAAGACTGCAAATATCTAGTAGTTATTCACATTCAACTGGACTTGTTCTGCAACGTTGAACTGAAGAAGTGGCTGGGACGAGCTAAGAAATGTCTTAGTCCAGTTAAATGTGACTAACTACTACTAGATCTTGGATAAAAGAGAACCTTCGCAGACATACAGAAGAGTGCAATTTTACTTTAGACCTGCTGGACTTTGCCATTTCTCCATTTCCCACAACCATTACATGGAATTCTTAAAGGGGAAGTACAGCCAAAGCTTGTTTGGCTATACTTCTCCTGTGGATCAAAGGAGTGCAGATCATTCCGCACTCCTGTGACCAGTTTTCAGCAGACAGTGGGCTAAAGTCCACTGTCGGGCTGATATCACAGAGCCGGTCCAGGCTCAGGAAAGATCACGAACATATGGTTGGGATTTGCCCACATGCCTGGACCGGCACCCGGGTCAGGCTCTCAGCGAGCCTCTGAGAGCCTAAACCGGCCGCTCCCATTCCCTCCTCAGCCCAAAGCACCAGTGGGGGGGGGGGGGGGGGTAGTTGGGATGCAGAGCAGAGAGCCGGTGACTGACACCATCTCTCTGCTCATAGGACTCTGAGAACCGAGCAATCAGCAGTGTTAGATCGCTTGGTTCTCAGCCTTAGAGCCGGCCGGGGACAGATGCAGCATCGCACCAATGCTGCATCCACCCAGGTAAATATGACTAAAAACAAATTCCCATACTTCTCTTTTAAACGTGGACTGCAGGCAGATATAAAAGAGATAAATTAAAGTGGTTAAAAAATCTTGGACATGAAACCTAACCAAAGAATATCCCACCATAGTGTGTTCTGGTCTCAATCAGAAGCACTAAGTGTCTTTTCTGTCTGCTGCTTCATTCCTCTGCTATCAGCATGAATCACTTCTAACATGTGTTCCTGACAACAAGAGAAAAATGGTGACAGGGGAGGGAGCTCCAGCTGATTGACAGCCTCAGCTCTGTTCCTGTGTACTGTGAGAAGGGGGTATGTCCCTTCCCTCCAATCAGCTCTCAGAGTTATCCTCACTGAGCTCTGCAGAGCAACTTCAACTTTCCACTCCCCTCCTTTTTTCTGACAGCTCAGAGACACTTTATAAATTATGGACTTTGAAGTGATGTAGAGCAGCAGATAAACAGGTACAGCCTATGTATGAGGATTTGTTTAACCTCTGTGTATCACCAGTCACTTCACTGGGTATATGCGAGGGATTACAACCACTTTAATATAGCTCTGTAGTTAAAACTTGAATGCACTTTTTTAAATGCAACTAATGAAAAGTACCAGAATTTATTTGATATCAACCTCTTGCATTCCCAGCAGACTGGAAGAGGAAAAGGCACTGGGAGCCAATTAGGGTTGCTACATACAAATGTGCCAACAAGGTACAGATAGGAGCGAGCACAGTGATGATCTGGTCAGTCCCTTGCTGCACCTGCAATGTTTAGTTAGAAGGCTGGTGTGTTAACTCCCTTGTTATTTCTAAGAGTAACAGAAAGTAGTGTTATCCCGTTGGTTGTTCTGTGTGGCAGGGCTGTATAACTCTCAGGATTGCATGAATAGAAATACTAATTATTTGGCAGGTAAAACAGCTCCCTTATATGCATTTCATCTGTGTATTTGGCCAGTTTAGCTTTCATGATAAAAGAAGGGCCGATATACCTGTGAAATGAATATTGATAAACTAAATATACATTAAACACACTGATGAAAAAGTTTGACTGTTTGTTGTATTGTAGAAAGGAAAAGTGTCAAGCATAAACTATGTATGCAGTGGCTTATTGAATATATGAAGTAAAATAAGAATATATATTATGTGAGAAATGTTATGCGCTTTTGGTCTAAAGATCTGAAACATAAGATCTATAATAATGCAGCGCGATCATAAAAAAAATAAATAAATAATAATAATATAAACAGAGTCCATTTAATGGAGAAACCGATAAACATCGGTCGCTGTGAAGGTGTGTTTCCAAATAAAATGTGCAGGTGTTCAAATCAGTGCAGCACCTCCACCATCAAACTATTTGGCCGCTCACCTTATGGATATGACCCCTAAAATCAGGATGGTCAACATGCGCTTTGCCCTATGGGGCAATAAGGATCCTCTGATGCTAAGAAGCAGTCAAAAGTAACGGTTCCTTTGCAGTATATATAAAACAAACAGCAAACAACACATATAGTGCTCTCTGCTAAAATCGATATATAATAAGGGATAAAATAAAAGTCCACCCAGGACGTAACGTGTACGGGAGAGGAGCCGCCCATGACATCACCCGCGGCCATTGGTTATAATAAAGGGTAAAAGAAACTCACAAATCCAGCACTTGCAACAAGTGCAAAACACGAGCGCTCCAAGATTACATCTCAATGTGGAAAGATGGCCGCGGCCTCTGCAAACTATAAATCTATCTCTGGCCACAAGGGGGGGTGGTGTATGTTAAGGTACCCTGTGTCACACACCACGGATGCATGACTGATGCTCTATCTTGTCAGACCAACGGTGGAGGTGCAGTGCAGCAAGACTAGCCTGTACTGTTCATGAGCTGCCTATGAAATTAGATGGGTGGGGAAAGACAGAGGGTTCTGAAGAAAGCATCCACCCACTCTTTGCATGATATCATTGCTGCAGATTGTGGGACTACAAGAGGTTGTTACATGGTCGCCCTGTTCAGGGGAGCGCAGGGGCAGCCAGTCGTATCAAGCAGAAATGCAGGGCCAGAGGAAATATTTAACCTACATTAATGGATTTATGGTCACTTTTGAAGAAAGCAGAGCATGTTTCAAGTAGGCTATGAGAGAACTATTGCACACATACATTAACACCTTCCCGCTGATCGCCCCCGGCCTTTACGAGTTCTAAATGCCGGGAGGTGGGGGCAGGCATTTCGGTCATGTGACCACTATGATTGGCTGTCACAGCGGTCACATGACCGGAAAGCTCCTGAGTGCAAATAGGCATTTAGGACTTTCCATTTCCAAACCGATAAGTGCGCTCTCAGCACAGAATTGTTTACATTTCGGATGCATATATGTGGCCTCTCTGTGTTAAAGCCCACCTGTCAATACTCCACATATATGCATACAACTGGCGGGAACAGGTTAATTGTTGCACTTGCAGTTCAGCTGTATAAATACTTTGTTATGGTTTAACATGTCAGCTGCCATAGATTATTAATTATATATACAATTACCGATGAGGAATGTGTAAAAGTGGAGTTGCTCCCGACGGCTCTGTATTTTTGAAGCGCTCTTCCCATCCTTTTGTAAGCTTACATAGCCTGGAAGGATCTCTATCAACATGAACTTGTACCTATAATAAAAATAGAATTTTAGAATGTGGATTAAAATAAAAACTGGAGAGTTGCCCCTAGGTTTTGCCAAGTACCGCTTCCACTTCTGCCCAGGTTGCAAAGGCAATTCCAGCAGAAGTACACCCACCCCCAACCACAACCTTCTGGGACACGTTACAGGTCTCAATAGGCTGTGGGACCATTCACAAAATGCAGCTTGCGCATGCGCAGTGGGCAGCAACTGTAAGGAGTCACAAGTGGCTGCCCAGTGCAGAGGACTCAAAAACTGGCGAAGAACCAGTCCAGGTGAAGAGGGCGCTAGATCCTTGGACAGGTGAGTGTCTGTTTATTAAAAGTCAGCAGCTACAGTTTTTGCTCTCAAAAGCTCTAAAGCTCCCCTTTAACCACTAGGCTACTGCCCACCGTCATATGAAGGGGGGACGAGGCAGCTCTTGCTCTGGACGGACGTCATATGACGTGATCGCCCTCCCGAGCCACTAGGGGGCGTGCGCGCGTGCGCGCTGCGTCGCTCAGGACCCGGTGTGCGTGCCCGGCGGCCGCGATGTCTGTCGGGCACCCGCGATTGCCGGGTAACAGAGCGGGACCGTTGATCTGTGTATGTAAACACACAGATCCACGTCCTGTCAGGAGGAGAGGAGACCGATGGTGTGTCCCTTGTACATAGAGACGCCGATTGGTCACCTCCCCCAGTCAGTCCCCTCCCCCCACAGTTAGAATCACCTCCCTAGGACACACATTCACCCCTCGATCGCCCCCTAGTGTTAACCCCTTCCCTGCCAGTCACATTTACACAGTAATCAATGCATTTTTATAGCACGGATCGCTGTATAAATGTGAATGGTCCCAAAAATGTGTCAAAAGTGTCCGATATGTCCGCCGCAATATCACAGTCACAATAAAAATCGCAGATCGCCACCATTACTAGTAACAAATAAATAAATAAAAATGCTATAAATCTATCCCCCATTTTGTAGACGCTATAACTTTTGCGCAAACCAATCAATATAAGCTTATTAAAAAAAATTGGATATTATAGCTAAAAGTAAAAAATATTGTGTTTTTTCAAAATTGTCGCTCTTCTTTTGTTTATAGCGCAATAAATAAAAACCACAGAGGTGATCAAATACCACCAAAAGAAAGCTCTATTTGTGGGGAAAAATTATAAAAATTTCATTAGGGGGCAGTGTAGCATGTTGTCATTCAAATTGCGACAGCGCTGAAAACTGAAAAAATGGCTTGGGCAGGAAGGGGGTGAAAATGCCCTGTATTGAGGTGGTTAACCTGTTTTAGTCTATGTAAAATTCCACATTAAAGGGGAAGTCCAGCCTGGCTCATTTGGCTGGGCTTCTCATATGGGTCACAGGAGTGCAAGTCCGCTCTCTGCTGACGTCACGGATATCAGTCCAGGCACCTCGTCAACTCGACAATGGGAGTCTGGATCCGCCAGGTACCTGGACTGATGCCCGCCTGGACTTTACAAGGGGCTGTAAAGTCAGAAGGTTTTTTATCATAATGTATTCTATGCATTAAGATAAAAAACCTACTGTGTGCAGCAGCCCCCCCCTCTTCAGCCCCCCTAATATTTACCTGAGCCCCACCTCTGTCCAGCGATGTCCATGAATGCCTCGGTGGTCTGGGACTATCCTCCTGATTGGCTGAGTCACAGCAGTGGCGCCATTGGCTCCCACTGCTGTCAAAGTCAGAGCTAATAAGAAGAGAGAATGGGTGGGGCCGAACTAGGGCTCCGTGTCTGAATAGACACAGAGAGCTGTGACTCGGCTCAGGTGCCTCCATAGCAAGCTGCTTGCTGTGGGGGCACTCAACAGGAGGGAGAGGCCAGGAGCACAGAAGAGGGACCCAAGAAGAGGAGGATCTGGGCTGCTCTGTGCAAATCCACTGCACAGGGCAGGTACGTATTAGTGTTTGTTATTTTTAGAGAAAAAAAACGAGACTTTACAATCACTAACTTTATAATCAGGTTACCTTTTCTTTTAATTTCTCCAGTCGCTTCTCTTTTTCTTTCACTTCTTCTTCTTTGGCTCTTTTTTCTTGCACCTTTTCCTCAATTTTTCTCTGATCCTGAAACAGGGTTACATAACAGTCATTAAAATTCTGAAAAATGCAAACGCTTTGTGGCAGAAGAAAATTAAATGCACTTTTTACTTATTACAAACTAAAATATCCCAGTGAGAGATGCGATTAGTCTTATGCCGCGTACACACGAGCGGACATTACGGCGGACTTTGCCCGGCGGACTGGATTTCGTCGGACAATTCGATGTGTGTGGGCTCCAGCGGACTTTGTTTTCTCAAAAGTTCGACGGAATTAGATTTGAAACTTGTTTTAAATTTATCCGTTGAAATCGAGTCCGGTCGAAAAGTCCGCCGTCTGTATGCTAGTTCGACGGACAAAAAGCCACGCTAGGGCAGCTATTGGCTACTGGCTATGAACTTCCTTGTTTTAGTCCGGTCGTACGTCATCACGTACGAATTCGACGGACTTTGGTGGATTGTGTGTAGGCAAGTCCGTTCATTCACAAAGTCCGTCGGAAAGTACGTCGAAAAGTCCGCCGGGCAAAGTCCGCCGTAATGTCCGCTCGTGTGTACGCGGCATTAGACGTCCAGAAAAACACTTGTTGGTTTATTTTTTCAGTGCCCCATTGTAGAGATTTCCCTTCACTTTCTGTCCAAGTGATGCAACAGGAAAAGCATTCTCTGACTGGATGAGGTGGAGATGCAAGGCAGTGGCGTCCCAATCACCACCTCATTCAATCAAGACGACACTTTGCATTTATTGAAAAAATTGAAAGTGCTCTCTTAATGGTGCAGGTGCCGAGCGAGCGACCTCCTGTGTTCAGTAAGCACAGTGTAGCTGCTCAGCATGGGACTTGAAAACTAGCAGCAATCACTGTAGTAACAGTTACTACTACAGTAATGTCCAGCTTCCAGGTATGGCACAAATACTTAGAATAGTACAAGCTGGACAAATGTAACTATGTGAAAAATGCCATATATTCAGTTCAGCTTTAAAAGAGAAGTATAGGAATGTTTTATTTTTCTTGAATCATGCTTAGCTAGGTGGATGCTGCATCTGTCCCCCGCTGGATCGAACACTGAGAACCGAGCGATCAAACAGCGCCGATCGCTCGGTCCTCAGAGCTTCGTGAGCAGGTGATGACTGTCAGTCATCCAGGCTCTGCCCCCCGGCGCTCAATGGAGTGATGGGTTGTGGAGGGGGCGGGATTGGCCACTCACAGCTTAAGCTGGTTGCCGCACCAGGCATGTGGGAAAATCCCAACCATAAGGTTGCCATCTTTCCTGAGCCTGGACTGGCTCTGTGATGTCAGCCGACAGCAGACTTTAGCCCACTGATAGCTGAAAACGGGTCACAGGAGTGTGGAAGGATCTGCACTCCTCTGATCCACAGGAGAAGTATAGCCAAATGAGCTTTGGCTGTACTTCTCCTTTAAACGGCTGCCAAAAGCAAGCTACATTTGCCCATCAAAGCCCTTAAACACAGGTTCTTAGCCAGTTGTTACCAAACAAGTATCCCATTGCAGGATTTACCCTCAACTCTTGTCCTGGTGACAAATGTAGCAATTTGATTTCCCATCATTTTCTGTCTTGGTGATAATGGTCACTAAACAGAGCGAATCTACCTAATGGGGACACAGACAACAATAAAGGAAAACGTACAGGGGTCTTCATCCTACTCTAGTCAAAACTAAAAAAAACAAAAACAAAATTTTGGCTTTACGTACACTATAGCCAAACATATGCTGCAAATTGCTATTAATATTATCCAGAATGTTAAATAGTTGAAATAAACATTACATTGGTAGTGCCTAGTTGAAAATCTCTGTCTATGGTCTGTGTCCTGTACTAAATTTACAAACACACAGGCTGCTTTAACACAATACCATTTAGATTTCACTTAGCCAATAAAATAGAGAGATTGCTCGTTTTGATTTGGCATATGTATTCAAATTCAGTACTATTAAAATTTCACTGTAGTTTCATTTTGTCTCATTTTAACTATTGCTTATCCAAATAAACTAACACAAACAACTATAAATGACAATAGGGCATTTTGTTAACAGTCTACTGAAATGCAGGGGTTTCTAACCATAGAGGCACTGTGACAAAAGGAGTTCAATTCTGAATTATCTGCTCTAATACATGTGTTTCCACATGGGTGTGTGCCAGTGAACTGGTTTCCAAAATGAATACCCCTTTAACATATATGATCCATAATTATACAGTACAAAAAAAAATATATTTTACAGTAGAAGTAAAGAATTTACCCTGTCCTGAAATCTATAGATCTCCATTGCAGCCAGCCTTCTCTTCTCCTCCCTCTCAGCTTCTTCCCTCATCTCTCTTTCCAGCTGTAGAAACTCTTCTTGCTCCTTCCTAATTCTTGCATGTTCTTCCACTATGAGTTTGACTTCCAGCTGCCGCTGGCGCTCCTTTCTCTGTTTTCTCTGCTGATCTTCCTCTTCTTTTAGCTCTGCCTCAAGCTTTGCGGCAGCCTCTATTTCCTTCTGCCTCTTCCAGGCCTCTATTTCCTGCTGCCGTTTCCTTCTTTCTTCTTCTAACTTCTGCTTCTGAGCTTCATCCTTTTGTTGCTTATCAGATTCTGTTATTTCTTTGGTCTTTTCTTGAATTTTTGATATTTCTTGTTTTTCTTGGTGTTTCCTAGATTTCCACTTGTGAATAGCCTAACAGTAAAAAACACAAAACAAAGAAAAAAATGCAAAGTTCAGTAAACAAACCTGCCAAAATTTAGGCTCGGTTCACATGTCTGGTGCAGTTTCGTTCACCGGTTAAGGTGTAACTCAGGTGCAAATTTTTACTTGAAATCGCACCTGAACCAGACAGAAAAATATAGAGGACTCTTTTTAAAAAAAAAAAAAAAAGACTACAGTGGGCCCGAACATATGTGAACCAGCTCCATAGAGAGCCAGTTGGGCTCACATCATGCGAATCTGAAGTGGTTCAAAATGCATCCAATTGGCATAGATGTGAACCGAGCCTCATGCCCCATACACACGATCAGAAATTCCATCAGAAAAAACTTGGATGGTTTTTCTGACAGAATTCCGCTGAAGCTTGCCTTGCATACACACGGTCACACAAAAGTTCTCTGAACTTTCGACCATCAAGAACGCGGTGACGTACAACACTACGACGAGCCGAGAAAATGAAGTTCAATGCTTCCGAGCATGCGTGAGATTTTTTGCGCGTCCGAATTGCATACAAACGCATTTTAGGATAGGAACTTTTCCCAACCGAAAAATAGAGAACCTGCTCCCAATCTTTTGCTGGCTGGCATTCTGCCAGCAAAAGTCCGATGGAGCATACACACGGTCGGAATTTCTGAGCAAAAGCTCACATCCGACTTTTGCTGGCGGAATTTCTGATCGTGTGTACGGGGCATTAGTGTTTTAAGCCCTTTAGGTAAAAAAACTTATTTACAACACTGAGTACCTAGACTTTTATAATGCACAGATATGCTACAAAAAAAACTTTAATTTTACACTTCCGATATTGAATATTTTCCTAAAATTAACACATTTTGCATGGTAAAATGTTTGCACAGTTACAGTACTACATTTGAGTTAATATAAAACTCGGTTTATCATAAAACACACTTTAAACATGCAACACACACTGTACAACAATATACAGTAACAGAATTTTATAAAAAAGTAAAATGTTGCTCACTTCCTTTTTCTTTTCTTCCAAAAAGAGAAGCTCCTGATACCAGTCCTCATGTTGCTGGATGTCCTCCCGTGTCCTGCTAGGCAAGTATGCCAGGGCCTCTTCCAAGTAACCAGGCTTACATTTGTGTTTGGTCCACACTTTCAGGAAGCTCTGGTGGTCATAGTCATCCCATCCTCCCAGACGGCCTCCAGTCTGCTGCAGAAATTTTTCAAAAGCCACCACTTCTTCTGGGAGCTGGCTGGAGAGAATGCCACCCGACAGGGCTTTTCCAGAAGGAGCCTTGAAGGATCTTTCAGGTGGATTAATGAATGATGCCTCTATTTTTTTCTCCATGGCAGTCAGCTCAATGAAGGTTGTCTTTTCTTCCTTTAATAGGTCTTCATAACTAAAGCCATCCAAGAAAATTACATTTTGCTTATGTAAATTAATTTTTACATCCACTTAGCTAGGTACATATGCAAAGATACAGTTTATCTGAAATGTTAGTAAACAATAACTTGGTCTGAGAACCACTCATTAATGTTGTTTTCTTTGAAGTTTAAACCAGTGGCGAAGCTAGACATTCTTTCACCCAGGGCAAAGACTCTGTGTCAATAGGGCAGAGGTTGGTGTCAGTAGGGCACTGGACACTGTCAGTAGTTTTTAATTTTTATTACTTTGTAAAAACATGGAAAATCTACACGTTTTACTGAGAACCTCAAATATGACAGAAACTCCTATTAGAAAGTGAAAGTGAAAAGTGTGCAAGTGTGTGTGAGAGAGAGAGAGACTACTTCGCTTTCCCCCATATTACACAAGGAGACCCCCACAATTACAGCTTTCAGATGCCTGCAATGTACCTGTATGCCATCAGCAGGGTTCCCTGATCACTTCATTATCTGTGGAGAAGGAGTCAGTGGTTTGTCATATTATCTAATATCACAAACTCCTTTCACCTGCCCGCTGGCTCCATCAGCTGCATACAGCACTCACAGGTGAGCTAATTCCGGCATCGGGTAGGGTGATGCCACCTCCTCCACTCCCCTCACCATCAGTCCTCTGCTTGTCCTGCTTTCTCTTCCACTCCTATACTGAGCTCCCCTCACCCTCCCGCCAGGCAGTGCCTGAAGTTTACCCCTGGCTACAGGTTGTGAGCAGACCCAAAAATAGATAGCTTCATGGTCCGCATCAATACCAACCCCCTGCCTGTCAGTAAGGCAGAAGCCAGAAGCTCCTAGTGCATTCCTCCCACTTTGTCCTGGCTAGGAGAAAGGAATCCTCAGCTCCCTCCTCCTGTGTTGCATGCTTGCAGATCCTCCTTCTATAGGTTCAGAAGCGCTGTCCTGGCGGGGAATAATAGGGGGAGAGAGAACACAGTCCTCACCGCCTCTGGCTCTCTCTACTCCTCACTCCCAGCACTGGGCTGACAGAAGAAGTTATACTGCTGTCACTGCTCCTGTCAGCAGCGCCCCTCTCAATTCAGCGCCCGGGTCCCCCTAGTTTCGGCTCTGGTTTAAACTAAAGGCTTGTTCACACCAGCATGCTGCGGTAATACACATGTCAGTGCTTTGCAGTGCCATTTATGTTGATTGTTTTGCACAAGGTTTGTTGTGAACTGGGAAAAATGCAGCATGCACTGACATTTTTTTATTTTAAATTTAGATTTTTTTATTACATTTTTTAAAAGCAGTAAACACAGAACACATACACAACCTGTCTACCATCTAGTCGCAGTGGGTCAATAAAAGTAAAAGAAACAGAGATAATATGTTGGAGGGGTGTGAGAGATAATATGTGAATTGCAGCCCATTCATTTTTAATGGGATGCCTAACACAATGTGACTCATTGTATGGAAATGGTAGGTTTAACAGGTAGGGAGTATAACAATTCTGATATGCAATCTCCCTCAGGACTCCGAAGGTCTTATTTATAAAAATGCCTGAACCCGTCTGTGTGGCACAAAGCTACCACGTGTTCAAGTTAGAAAAAAAATAAAGATGGTGGATAACCAGGGGACAATATACGCTTTAAGTACTATGCTATAACACGGAGAATGCCGTGACTGAAGAAGGTTGTGATCACCAACCAATATGTATAGCATACAAACGTGGTTGCAAACACAAAGCTTACACCGGAAAAACTGTACGTGTAGCCTGGGCTTGGTGTAGGCCGGCCATTATCCTTTAATAACTATAAAATATCCATAATAACTAAACTATTTTAAAAATACAATAGTGGGTGATTTAATGCCTCAGCATAAAAATAAATTATTCTCCTTAATTCCTTAAGGAGGTTCCTTTCTTTCCATTTTTTTTTTTTTTTATAATTATTTTTTATATTTTTAATTTTTTTCCCCCTCTGCATTATATCTATTTGCATTTTTTGTACCTGGTAGAAGATAAATGAATAGTATTTTGTACGTATTTTTTTTTAATATATTGTATTGTGCATGTATTCCATTATGTTATTCTGAGTTTGAGGTTTTCTCATATATTTTTTTTTGTTTCAAAAATTTTATTCAAGGTAATAGAAATACATGTATCGTATACATGACATAAGGATACATATCAATACACCTTAAGTTTTAACAGGTACAATATTGACTACAACAGTATCGAAATATTTGAAAAGAGGATCAATAAGCAATTGGTTTATGTGGATAAAACTTGCAATTAGAGCGGTCATGCATGAGGTATAAGTAAATTCATCAATCTATAAGAGTGAAAATGATTAAATACATGAAGGATCTAGTAGCCTAAAGTTGACTGAAACCACCTTCTGAGATTGAGATGTGCCTGATGATACTATAGACTAACCGGCGAGGTAGATTAGAGGGAATATCCCTTATCACCATGAGGACCAAGGTATGACCATTCTTATCCCCTGCACCCCGAACGGATCAAACTGTGCGAGGGGGGTGGTGATAAGTACTTGTAGTGAATTATCATCAGTGTTGGTCCGTTGTGTTAGGTAGAATGGTGTCTATATCTTCTAATGCATGTGGTGTGTCTAAAGTTCATGAAAATTTGGGGAGGGGGTAATTTTCTGTAGGAGAGGAGAGGGGTAGAGAAGTCGCAAGTTTTAACTAATAATCCAAATGTAAATCTGAAGCCTGGTGAGAAGGATGTGTGACCGCAAGTTCCCTGAGGGTTTAGAACTAGATCTGAGGGTGTCAGATGTAGTCAAAAGGAGGGTGAAGAGGGGTATGACACGGGAGTGGTTGGGTATGAACTAGGGTATGATGGGAGAGGTAAATAAGGAAAAGGTACACACTCCAACTCTTATTCAGGGTTAGAAATCTAGTAGAAGTATCAGTGGGTTTTAGAAGAGGGACTGAGTTGTGGGTCTATCATTAAGGTCTTAAATTCCTGGGAGTCTCGAAAATGCAACCAACAAGCCCAAGTAGTACGAAATTTTGTAGGATCATCTTTAGCCTGGTGAATTAAGTCTTCCATTTCCGCTATTTTCCCTACGCGTTTCAACCTTTCAGATATTGAGGGAGGATTAGCGTCTTTCCACTGTAATGGGATACATTGTTTAGCCGCATTGATGAGGTGGAGCATTAAAGATTTTCTGTAGGTGGATTGTGGTACAGATGTGTGGTGTAACAGGTATTAAGCGGGGGTAAAGTTTAGTGTGTAGGTGGTAATGCGAGTTATCATTTCATGTACTTTTTCCCAAAACGGTTTTATGTGGGTCCCACCAGATATGGAGAAGGGAGCCTATTTCAGAGTTACATCTCCAGCACATCGAAGAGATAGCAGGATGAAATATATGTAGACGTTCGTGAGTGCGGTACCATCTAGAGTACAATTTATAGTTGTTTTCCTGTGCTGTGACCGACATTGATTTGTGTTCTATCGTTCCGAAGAGTAAGGAGTATATTGTTGAAATTAGATGATTTTGAGGACTAGTGGAGGAGCACAGGGCTTCAAAATGGTTTAGGTCTCTACACCATTGAGAGATGGGGTTGTTGCTAGTGAGAAAATGTCTTAAATTGTAGAAATGTGAAGAATGGAATATTGTGATCTGGGAGTTTACAGGGCAGGTCAGAGAATGAGATGATTGAGATGGTGTGAAAATGGTGATGGGCTCTTAGAGTATGACCCGTTTTTGCGAAGAGTGCATTGTTTTCCAAAAGGCCTGGGGGGAAGTCGGGATTGCCATTCAGGGGAGTCACTGGGCCTGACGAAGGTGTTAATTTGAGAGAGTGACACACTTTTTGGAAGCTGTCCAAGGTAGATCCTACCAGTGGATGTGTGGAGAGTTCCTTAGGGATGACCTTGTTGCTAATCCATGTTGTGTCAGAAAGAGGAATTTGGTTACAACAGTCTTCGAGGGAAATCCAATCTTTAGATTGTGTGTGGATGTGCCAATCAATCATTCTGGAGATTTGGCAGGCCTCATGATATTTGTGGATATCCGGTAAGCCTAAACCACCCTTGAGTTTGGGGAGTGTCATTCTATCCCAGCCTATTCTGGGAGCTCATATATTTTAGCTGGTCATCATCAAGTGTGATCCCTGAAGAAGCAATTTGTTACGAAATGTATCGATATGCTTACCTGCACAGTATTTTGGGTTTTACCAATGCTACCTGTTTAGTGTAACCAGTATATCCTGGCAATTTGCTTTTAAAAGACACCCCTATCGTTTTAAAGAATTTATTAATAAAATTTTTTACTGAGTTTAGTTTTTTCTGTCTTGTCTTCCCATTGTTTTGGCACATTTAAAGTCCCTTTATTTGTTGGTGGGAGGAAGGGGATTTGTTTGTCCTTACCTCCCCCCTTTTTGGGTGATTTGTGGTTACATTCTTTTCCCCCTTTTTCCCTCCTCCCCCCTTTTTCTTCTATACGTTTTTTGGGATGGTGCCACAATGTGGACGCTTCTTAGCATATTGCTCTGACTGCACACATATACGTGTATATCACTAGGGGGTTGATTTACTAAAGGCAAATATGCTGTGCACTGCAAGTGCAGTTGCTCTAGATCTGAGGGGGAGCTCTGAAATGAGGGGAAGCTCTGCTGATTTCTATCATCCAATCATGTGCAAGCAAAAATGCAGTTTATTTTTTTTCCTTGCAAATGATTGACTATTCTTTGCAAAGTGACGTTTTACCTCATTTACTAAGCTCTGGAGCAACTGCACAGAATATTTGCCTTTAGTAAATCAACCCCAATGTATTCACCTGAATACTGACAGCTGGTGCAACCACTGCTAGTAAAAAAAACAAAAAACAAAAAAAAAACAAAAAAAAACAAAAAACACCTTTTGCTGCTTTGTGGTGCATTATCACACATTCGTTAAGCCCCATACATAGGGGCCGAATGTCGGGAGACATTGGCCGGTTCAATAAAAACCAGCCAACATTCGGTCTGTGTGTATGCCAGCCAGTCCGACAGTCTGTTCGGCCGGCTTCTGTCGGACGTGCATGCTGGAAATCCAGCAGCCGACCAACTCCCAGTCAGCGGTCTCAGCCAATGACTGATCAGAGTGTTCCTTGCGGGGAGGGGGGGGGGGGGGGTTGGTGTCCCCCTGTAAGAACACAACAGCTCAGCGAGGGAGATCACTGTACTAACGTTGGATTGTTAGTACAGTGGCTCCAACCATTCTGTGCATTAAGATAAAAAAAACAAAAAAAACTTCTGTGTGCAGCAGCCCCCCTCTTAATACTTACCTGAGACCCATCTCGATCCAGCCATGTCCACGAGTGCCTCGGCTGTCCGGGGCTCTCCCTACTGATTGGCTGAGACACAGCAGCGGCGCCATTGGCTCCCACTGCTGTCAATCAAACTCAGTTAGCCAATGATGAGAGAGAGAGGGAGAGAGAGGACAGGGCCAAATCACAGCTACATGTCTGAATGGATACACGGTGCTGTGGCTCAGGTGCCAGCAAGCTTCTTGCTGTGGGGGCACTCAACAGGAGGGAGGGGCCAGTTGCTCCAGCCAGGGACCCGAGAAGAGGAGCATCTGGGCTGCTCTGTGCAAAACTACTGCACAGAGCAGGTATCAATGACATTTTTTTTTTTTTTTTCCTATTAAAATAACAAACGAGACTTTACAAATCACTTTAATATGGATAGGCTGCCATGCACCACAACACAGGTGGACGTGCATTATTTTTTTCACTGAACACCACAACGCTCAGATGGTGTGTATTGTGGTGCACTGGCTTTGGGATGCAAAATGAATGGCACCACAATCCACTGCACATGCAATGCATTTAAAGGGTATTTTGATGCCTGTCATTGCAACGGACAGGCCTGTATAAAGAAATAAATACAAATAAATAATCAACTTGTATCTCTAAAAAAAAAAAAATCTTAATCTGTCTACAAGATAAGATTAAATAGCTTACATTATTCGTTGTTCTTCTTTAAAGGCACTGATAGCGTTGTCTACTTCTTCCATCATTTCTCTAAGTTTCTCTACAACTGTAAAAAAAAGCAAAATAAGCCCTACTATAAAAATAGGTACAGTATTAATATAATGCATCATTAATACTGATCAAGTACACATTTAAAATGTATGCCATGGCCAAATAAAAAATACATGCGCAATACATACACATTACCTGTGTTTTATTCCCTTAAAGACCATGCAAGCACAGAAAAATACCTATTGATATGCCAGAAACGCACTCCGCTCAGCGTGGTCAGCTCAGCTCAAATGTCTTTCCCTAAATTTCTCAACCCCATCCTATCTTATTATCCAAAACAAAGAGTGTAATCATTCTGTAGTCTTGTGATAACTATTATTTGTAGACTTCTTGAGATAACACAGGAACAGAGCACAAGACAGCTCTGAATTTCTAACATAATCAACAGGTATAATGAAACACATTCAGTGGTATACTGAACAGACCAAAAAGAGCGAATAAGGGGTTGGAAACACTTTAATTGGGCAAAATGTATTATTACCAGAACAAAATAACGTGGGAAAAGAAAAAGACACGGAAATGTCCTCATTTAAAAAATGTCTAAAATGAAGACATGCAATTGCTGCTCCTACCAGCAAAACAGATTACCCCCTTAATTCCCTGCATACGCTGGAAGTGACAGGGAAAAGCTGATTAGTTATAGGGAAAGCAGTTCCTCTTTCAGCTACTCTCAGAGATAAGTGCTAATCTGTATTTTTATAAAAATATAGTAAATTACATTAGTAAAGAATATACTTACACTCTGAAGTGGGCTTCACATCTTTTAATTGGAGTTGGAGTCGCTTTACATGGTTATGAATTTTTGAAAGATGCTGTTGAGTTTTCATTTCTGTTAAGTAAAATAAAATATTCAAAGGGGAAGTGCCATAAAAGGCTTGTAATTTATATGATAATTGCTATAAAATACCCACAAAGAGAAACCGTAATATAGGGTGGTTTACTGTATTTTATTAGTAGCATTTAAACATTACTTGTATTGAGTGGGCTGCAACTACGGACCTCCTTCTGCAAATGATAGCTGCCTGCCTCAAGACTTAAAATCACTGACACGAAATGATCATGCAGTAAGCAAATTCAGACTGAAGTCAGAACTAATGATTTGCATGCTTAGTCATTGGTTCATAATACTTTGGAACCAGGGGATCAGCATAGCAACCAAGAATTGTCTGTATTTGTCAAAGAAATATTATTTAAAGTGGTTTTGTGAAAAATGAACATAGCATATCCCTCTATAGTGTGTACTTGCCTTGATCCAAAGCACCTAATGTGGTTCAGATCAGATCTCTCCTCCCTCTGCTATGTGCAGGTGTCACTTCTGACAGGTTATGTGGACACAATATGGGAGATGCCCTCCTTCCAGCACACAGTAGGTGATTGACAGCCTCCATTATGCATGTTTTCTTATGAGACTGTGTAGAGGGGGGGGTGTCCATTCCCTCCATTCAGGTCACAGATTACACTAAACTCCCTACTCTATGCTGTGCAGTGTGTGACATCAGATGCCCGTCCCCTGCCTTCTGGAGTTGGGAAAAAGCCAGATCGGTGTATTTTATTATGCTGTAGAGAGGAGAGGGCTGTAGATAAACAGGTACAACTTTTGTTTTTATCTCTGTGTATAACGTAAGGCCAATCACTTCACTGGGTATATGTAAGGGTTTACAACAACTTTAGAGTTGAATGAACCCATCCCTTATAACTTCTAGGAGAAGATAAGCGTTTTAGACCAAGAGTAAGATAACACTTTACTTTCTGCTCTTCTGCCATTTGTCAGCTTTTGCTCATATTCTTCAAGCGTGCCGTGCTCAGCCCAGAAGTCGTTTTTCTTGTTAGAGAGAAGCCCATTTCGGTCTTTCTCAATAAGCGTTATTCTGAAAAAAGAAATATCCTTATAGACACAAAAAAACAGTGATGTGTACATAACAAATATTCCATTAAAAACCCATTTTAAACTTCTGTCTTTCAATAGGATAAGGGTATTAATCGGTATGAAGTTTTCATTGTTTCTTCCATCCTCTTTGTTTCCAAAGCAAAGTTGAGACAGCAGCTAATGGAGATCATTGACTTGTCTAGAGATGTGAAAACCCCGAAAAAAACGGAAAAATTCGGGGAAAAAAAGAACGTTTTTTTTCCTGAAGGCTTTTTTGTTTTTTTCAAAAAAATTGGGAAAATTGAAAAAATAAAAAAATAAAAAAATAAAAAATTGTGGAATATTTTAACATGATGAATAAAATATTTTAAGACAGGGTGTTCAAATATTTTCCAAGTCATTTCTAAAAAAAACGTATGATATCAGATTATTCTAATTTCTGTGCACTGAGTGAGGACAAGCAAGTCCTAGGTAACAAACTGAACCCTCCAATGCAAGAACAGTATGCATTTCTTCCTTTAGGAGGTGCTGTGCTGCTATTGTAACAAGAACTGGTCCGGTCAAACCTTAAGTTTTTAGAGGTTCCTAATTGTGATGACGGACAAAAAAAGAGTAGCTGCAGAAGAGACAGATACTGACAATTTCAGCTCAGAAAATGATTCTGATTAAATGTCCATTGAAACTTAGTCCCACTCTCTGCTTAACACTTCCCCCATCTTCAATTCTTTTTATGAGAATGGGGTTTTTATTTTTATTTAATACTGTGGAGAGGAAATATGAAAAATTGTTACTTTTGGTTTTGAAAATAGTTTTTTGGCTGTTCCACATAAACTAGTAAGCAGTTCAGGAGATTGTTGCTCCCTTTGTTACAAAAAAAATATTATAAAAAAGTAAAAATTCTGTTTGTGATAATTGTTTGGCTACACTATATTTTTAATATGCTAGTTGTGATAATTTTATGCCAAGTCAAATTGTCCATAGACATATTTCATGTTCCTAAAGTAACAGATTGACTTTCAATCTTAAAAAGACAAAAAAGTGCTAATGTAGCATTTTTTAAAATTTTTCCGAAAATTTCAGTTTTTACCCCAACAAAAAAAACAGAAAAAAAAAAAAAAACGGGTTTTTTTTACGAGCTTCAAAATGTCCAGAAATTTTACATCTCGAGACTTGTCACAGCAACAAAATCTTTTTCCCCCATGAAAATCTGCAAAAGACAGATGCCTTTGCATACCTCTATCATCCCTCTTTCACAGGTCAATATATTCAGAGGGCTTCATCACAGTACTACAGTGAGATTTTGGCATTCTCAAAAAGACAGATACTTGATTACACTGCAGTAGGACTCAACTGATCTCCTGCCTGATGATCAGAACAGCATTAATTCAGCAATCACAGAATCAAACATAAATGTTTGTTTGTACCATAAATGTATTAATTCAAGAGGGAACAGTGCAAGAGACAAGTATAAGGCCTCTTTCACAGGGGCAGATTGATCAGGTCCACCTGTCAGCTTTTTTTAGGTGAACCCAATTGGACCATCCACTGTCCTGTATAAAGCGGCAGATGTAAACGGACATGTGTCCGTTTACACCCACCGACATCCGATCCAATAAAAACAGACAGATGGGGGATCCATTCCACATTTGTCTGGCGAATCGGATTGGATGACAGTGGGATATAAACAGACAGGCGGTCCATTTACATCTGACCGCCCATAGAGGAATACGGGCTGTATTCGTGTCCACTCTGCATAACCGGAGCGGACACAGCCCTGTCATCCACCTGCTCAGCGGGGATCAGTGGATCGCTCCCCCCCCGATGATGAGCAGGCAGATTTGCTTGCGGAGTACTCCAGAGTGAAAGAGCCCTTACATTAAACAGTTTCCCTGGGGTACCGCAAGAAGAGGACCCAGTTTGCCCTGGATCAGCATCATGAGTTGTCAGTCTCCGGGCAGGCGGCCGGCTGCCAGAACCACACATTTGTATAACAATCTTTCATTTGAAAGTCTGTTTGTTAGCCAGATAACGTATGCACAACAAACTGGACGTGGCCATCACCACAAAGGTTTGACTTGATATGGCAAAAGGATATGGAACATACTTGCCAACATTCTCTATGTACTCTGTAGTTACTAGCTATCAACACTGTAGTTGTAAATACATGATGAGCAAGTGAAAATAGACACGTTTTTATGTATTTCAAGTTCCATACAAGACCAAATTGATCACTTACTGATGTTTCAGTTTTTCAGCTTCACGGAAGAATTCTGCTTTTTTTGCTTGCTCCGCTTTAATCTTCCAGTTTTGCACATTATACTCTCTCTCCGCACCACTGAAAAAACTCCCGTCATCCTGTGTAAACCACATATTAATAATCACGATAAGGCACTAATGTGGCTAGTATTTTTAGAAAAAGGTCAGCAATAGCAGACCCCATATTCTGTTTTATGACAGGTTTATGTTAACACACACCTCATGTCCAGGGATATTTAAAATCTGGAAACCACCATCTTACCAAAAGGAGTGCACTGGTCTTATACAACAGGTGCTACCAGATCTCCATAATGGTCCAGACAGAGTTGCCAAGTTTTTAAGGTCTATCTAGAGTCAATTATTGTGCTGATTGTTTTTTAAAATTGTACTTAATAAAATAATGTGGCTGTTGCATATGGGCTTAGAGAGCCTTTAATGTGTGCTGGACCAGCCTGGCACCCAGAAATTTCCACCCGCAAGATACACTCACAATGCTGCGTTGTGACAATGCATGGTAAAACAAGGGCATTATCATGCAATCCCGCAATACACCTGCTCTATGTGTCCTTCATTTTAAATGGCACCCTAATGCACTGTGCAGTAGAATACAATGCACGTCACATCACATTGCACACATCCTGTGGGATATGGTGTGCAAGGTTGCTAAAAAAAATAAATGAAAAAAAAAAATGTATTTTTTCTTTTCAAATGATTTATATTGAAGTAAAAAAAAATCAACAGCATTTGAGTTCCAGACAAAATTGAGCAACAAGAAGTGCAGAAGTTAACAAAACTGGGTATATAAGGGTGTAGTAAGGTCGGGGTGACAGTCTCAGGCCCCCTGAGGTGCCAGAGTAGAGCTAAAGCAGACGTGGTTGCAAAAAGGCTTTGGTTTAATAAAGTGTTGCTTTTATGGAGTGAAAATAAGCTAAAGTCACCTGCTAATAGTGTGCATGTGTATTTTTGATCCAGTGTGATATGTTAGCAATCTATTTATAATGAATGGGCTGGCCACCTTAATGCATCAAAGCACAGCAACAGATTGATAAAATTTGAATGAGCCCTGAAGATCTGTCACCTATGAAAAGAACCAGGGAGTCTCTTGAAATGGTTTGACAGAAAACCAAAACCATTCTACATGAACATCTGATATACAGTATACAGTATGTCAAGTATATACCCATACTGGGCTTGATTGGCCAATACAGATGACAGCTTCCTGGGGGGGGGGGGGGCTTGTTTATGTGGTTTTGGACTAGTATCTAAACACACCAATTTCATCCCTGATTGTCACCAGAACTAGAAGTGAAGGTAAATCTTCCAAAGCGGATGCCTTTTCCTGTTACAGCTGTCTTAGGGGGGCATTTCCAAGACAGGAATGGGGAATCATATTAACCACTTCAGCCCCGGAAGGATTTACCCCCTTCCTGACCAGAGCACTTTTTACAATTTGGCACTGCGTCGCTTTAACTGCTAATTGCGCGGTCATGCAATGCTGTACCCAAACGAAATTTGCGTCCTTTTCTTCCCACAAATAGAGCTTTCTTTTGATGGTATTTGATCACCTCTGCCGTTTTTATTTTTTGCGCTATACACGGAAAAAGACCGAAAATTTTGAAAAAAAAATTATATTTTCTACTTTTTGTTCTAAAAAAAATCAAATAAACTCAATTTTAGTCATACATTTAGGCCAAAATGTATTCGGCCACATGTCTTTGGTAAAAAAAATGTCAATAAGTGTATATTTATTAGTTTGCGCAAAAGTTATAGCGCCTACAAACTAGGGTACATTTTCTGGAATTTACACAGCCTTTAATTTATGACTGCCTATGTCGTTTCTTGAGGTGCTAAAATGGCAGGGCAGTACAAAACCCCCACAAATGACCCCATTTTGGAAAGTAGACACCCCAAGGAAATTGCTGAGAGGCATGTTGAGCCCATTGAATATTCATTTTTTTTGTCCCAAGTGATTGAATAATGACAAAAAAAAAAAAAAAATACAAAAAGTTGTCACTAAATGATATATTGCTCACACAGGCCATGGGCATATGTGGAATTGCACCCCAAAATACATTTAGCTGCTTCTCCTGAGTACGGGGATACCACATGTGTGGGACTTTTTGGGAGCCTAGCCGCATACGGGGCCCCGAAAACCAATCACTGCCTTCAGGATTTCTAAGGGCGTACATTTTTGATTTTACTCCTCACTACCTATCTCAGTTTTGAAGGCCATAAAATGCCCAGATGGCACAAACCCCCCCCCCCCCAAATGACCCCATTTTGGAAAGTAGACACCCCAAGCTATTTGCTGAGAGGCATGTTGAGTCCATGGAATATTTTATATTTTGACACAAGTTGCGGGAAAGTGACAATTTTTTTTTATTTTTTTTTGCACAAAGTTGTCACTAAATGATATATTGCTCGCACAGGCCATGGGCATATGTGGAATTGCACCCCAAAATACATTTAGCTGCTTCTCCTGAGTATGGGGATACCACATGTGTGGGACTTTTTGGGAGCCTAGCCGCGTACGGGGCCCCGAAAACCCAGCACCACCTTCAGGATTTCTAAGGGCGTACATTTTTGATTTCACTCTTCACTGCCTATCACAGTTTCGGAGGCCATGGAATGCCCAGGTGGCACAAACCCCCCCCAAATGACCCCATTTTGGAAAGTAGACACACCAAGCTATTTGCTGAGAGGCATGGTGAGTATTTTGCAGCTCTCATTTGTTTTTGAAAATGAAGAAAGACAAGAAAATAAATGTTTTTTTTCTTTTTTTAATTTTCAAAACTTTGTGACAAAAAGTGAGGTCTGCAAAATACTCACTATACCGCTCAGCAAATAGCTTGTGGTGACTACTCAAAGCATCTGACCACACCAAGATCGGTGTGATAAAATGCTTCCCCAATTTCCCAATGGCGCTATTTACATCCGGCGAAATCTAAGTCATAAAATGCTCGTAGCTTCCGGTTTCTTAGGCCATAGAGATGTTTGGAGCCACTCTGGTCTCTGATCAGCTCTATGGTCAGCTGGCTGAATCACCGGCTGCATTCTCAGGTTCCCTGTTGAGACAGGAGAGCCAGAGAAAAACACGGAAGACGGTGGGGGGGGGGGGCATTCTCTCCCACTGCTTGTAAAAGCAGTCTGGAGGCTAATTAGCCGCTAGGATTGCTTTTACATGAAAGCCGACCGCTGGCTGAAAAGAATGATACCAAGATGATACCTAAACCTGCAAGCATCATTCTGGTATAACCACTCAAAGTCGTGAATGGCGTACCTGAAGACAAAAAAATGGTTAACAATAAAGCACAGTAAACGGTAAAGTATAAAAAATTGCATACCTGAAAAGCAAACATGATAAAACATAATAACAATAAAACATTACAGAATACAGTAAAAAAGAGCAGAACAATAGAGAGAAGAGAGAAGAGAGAAGAGAGAAGAGAGAAGAGAGAAGAGAGAAGAGAGAAGAGAGAAGAGAGAAGAGAGAAGAGAGAAGAGAGAAGAGAGAAGAGAGAAGAGAGAAGAGAGAAGAGAAAGAGAGAGAGAACAATAAAACGACAACTATTATTTTTTATTTTATATTTTTGTTTGTGTTTTTTTTTTTTTTACACTTTTTTTGTAACTGTAACTTTTATAACTGTAACCGGTTCCAGGTTCGGGTCTCTCAAAATGCGATGGCATCTTGGGAGACCCTGTGAAAGTGTGTCCTAGTCTGTGGAATGCTGTACCCTACGCTAATACTCAACTAGTGAATGGCAGCGTTCAAAACATTCACCAATGCAAAGACCAGGATTGACAGGAGGGACAATAATAGCGGGTGTCACGCCTATATCCGCGCTTGCTGCAGACACAACATCTTTTTTGGGGGGGGTTCGTTGGGTAGGGGTACTCGGGAGGACATAAAGAAAATGCCTCTCATGCAGCCGACTGCATTTGGTTGGGGATGTGAATGGGGGAAGTACGGGCGCTGCAGAAGTGGGGGGTTCCCAATTAGGATTGGCGAATGCAGCAGGAAGGGCACTATGGGCATGACGGGCCTGTGTTTGTCTTTTTGGTGGCAGCGGGACACTACTTGTGCTTGCCACCTCACCAGCTTGAACTGCACTTATGGGACTCGCCACGTCACCAAGTGTTACTGCAGTGCTGGTTTGACTACGACCGGGGTGTACTAGGCCGCTGGCGCTTGCCAGTTCACCAAAACGCTACCAAAAAAAACTGTTAGCGATCGCAGGGATCAGGCCTGACTCTGCGAACGCTGCAGTTATGCATTTAGTGTTTTGTAAGTAACAGTGATCGATCGATACTGCACTTGGGTGGGCTGGGCTGGGCCGGGCGGAGGGGCAAAACGCAGGTGCTAGCAGGTATCTGGGCTGATCCCGCTAACACTGCGTTTTTGGGAACCCTAAACTGCTGGGGACGCTAGTATAGATCTGATCGGATTAGATATTGATCCGTTCAGATACTATACCACTAAGGGAGGCGTACGGTGCGTGCGTGGGTGTTAGTGGTACTGGCGCTAATCTGACGCTGCCTGGGGCTGGTGCTTGCCAGTTCACCAAAACGCTACCAAAAAAACTGTTAGCGATCGCAGGGATCAGGCCTGACTCTGCGAACGCTGCAGTTATGAGTTTAGTGTTTTGTAAGTGACAGTGATCGATCGATACTGCACTTGAGTGGGCTGGGCTGGGCCGGGTGGAGGGGCAAAACGCAGGTGCTAGCAGGTATCTGGGCTGATCCCGCTAACACTGCGTTTTTGGGAACCCTAAACTGCTGGGGACGCTAGTATAGATCTGATCGGATTAGATATTGATCAGTTCAGATACTATACCACTAAGGGAGGCGTATGCTGCGTGCGTGGGTGTTAGCGGTACTGGCGCTAATCTGACGATGCCTGGGGCGACGCATATCACCGCCGGGCGATCAGGGGGCTAAACCTTTATTCGGTAATAAACGGCGGGTGCCCTGACACTATAAAAAATAAACAAACTAACCAGAGTCACCCGTAACAGTTATATGGTGATCAGTGGTGAAAGGGTTAACTAGGGGGCAATCAAGGGGTTAAAACATTTATTAGGTAGTATATGGGGGTCCCTGACGCTATAAAACGCTGACGGCGAACCTAAATATTTACCTCCCTAACTAGCGTCACCAGCGACACTAATACAGCGATCAGAAAAATGATCGCTTAGTGACACTGGCGACGGGGGGTGATCAAGGGGTTAAAACTTTATTAGGGGGGGTTAGGGAGGTATCCTAGACCTAAAGGGGGCTAACAGTAACTGTCCTAACACTGTAACTGTCACAAACTGACACCAATACTGTAATCAGGAAAAAAAAAAAAAAAAAAAAACTTGCTTGGTCTCAGTTTGTGACAGGGGGGGGGGGTGATTGGGGGGGATCGGGGTGTTTTGTGTGCCTGGCATGTTCTACTGTGATGTGTAGTGTTGTGCACTCACATTCCAGTCTTCTCTCCTCGGCGCCGGAACGGAAAATACCGAGCCGAGGAGAGATGACATGATTTCCTCTGCCTCTGTGTACAATACAGAGGCAGGGAAATGATCCCATTGGCTGGGAGCGATCGCGAGGGGGGGGCCTCGAATGGATGGCCTCCCCCTCACCACCGATCGCCGGGGGAGATTTGCAGACCGCCGCAGGCACCGGGGGGGTGGACCCCCCACCCGTGGGCAGGCAAGGACGTACCTGTAAGCCCTTTTGCCTGCCCGTGCCGCTCTGCCGACGTACATCGTCGTGCGGCGGTCGGCAATTGGTTAAACAGCTTTCGTCCACTGATCCCTAACACAGGTAATTGCTCCATGTGCAATTACATATGAACACCCTCAAACAGCTGAAACAGCTGTGGCCAACATAAGATTGTCATTGCTTTGTACAGGCTGAGTGGCCACAGCCATCCACATCCACCTGTGAATCGAGCCACAGGAATATGCTGCAGCTGCCACTACAATACCCTGTGAATGAAGCCTTAAGCCTCGTACACACAATGCGATTGTTGGCCAAACGAGCGACTGATTTTTGTCAAAAGGGCGTGTGCCTGAATTGTCTTGCATACAAACGGTACACAATTGTCGGCCAACAAACAGGAACATAGTGACGTACTACGAGGAATTTCAGCTCTTGAGCGCCACCCTTTGTGCCCCTTTTGCTAACTTCGTGTTTGGTTAGCATTGATTCCGAGCATGCGTGTTTGTACTTTCAACTTTTGTGTGACGGACTTGTGTACCGACCATCAGAAAATCTGACAACCAACCGTTGTCCGCTGAAAATTTACTAGCATGTCATCCAAAATTTGTTGGCAGAAAGTTGGACAACAATTGTCAAAAGGAGCATACTAACGGTCAGATTTTAAGCCAACAGTGGGACAGGTGAGTAATACGAGTCCATTCACACTCCTGTGCTGAGGTATAGCACATTATGTATATTGGTGGTCTGCAGAGCCACCGATTGTGAATGGTTCCCAAATGCCCCATTGTTAAAGCACACCCCAATGTGTAGTAACACACTACTTTGTGCTGCACTAGCAAGAATGTAGCCGATCCCGTTGTTGGTCTGTTGTTGCACATTAGGCAGCCCATTCAAATGAATGGGCTGCCTTAAAAGGTATAACTAAAGGCAAAACTTTTTTTATTTTTGGATAGAGTGAAAAGGGATTAGAACACCGGAAAAAGATAAACTCCCAAAGGTTGATGCGTAAATTTGCCACCATCCCTGAACAGTACAAAAAGAACCTCAAACAAAATGGGATTTTAAGAGCATGAAAAAATTATGTTAATTAAAAAAATATTAATTTTATTATGCAAAGAAATTTAAAAAACGATTGTACAAAAACAGACATAAAAATAGCACAATTACAATGTATTACAGTGATGGCAAAAAATTTGGATTCTCACTCATGCATAAGGAGCATCTGTGTAGTGGGATTTTTTGCCATTACTGTAATACATTATAATTGTGCTATTTTTAGGTCTGTTTTTGTACAATCGTTTTTTTAAATTTCTTTGTATAATAAAATTAATATTTTTTAATTAACATAATTTTTTCAATTTAATTTGATTTTGCCCTTAAAATCCCATTTTGTTTGAGGTTCTTTTTTGTAGGGATTAGAACACCTGTCAGGTTTTTAGTGCTGTTTGTGCCCCCGTTATGGAGATTCACCCTATTTTTCTGACAACTAGAAATGAGCTTTAGTGTGCTCAGGTTCTCTTCCAAATTCACGTGACCGAGCCTGCTAGGATGTTGTCACCTGTAATGGGCCAATCATCTGTGGCCGAGGCATTCCCCACCCTGCAGCTGCACGTAAAAACATGCCCTCATATATGTGCGCTTTTGGGGCATGGAATGCCTCCACTGCTGATGACTGGCCTATTACAGGTGACAGCTTCCTGACAAATCATGTGGCTTCAAAAGAGCATTTGAACACACCCAAGCTCATTTCTAGGGACAACCTGAGATTTCATAACTTTAAAAGTTTTTTTTTTCCACTTTCTGTTAAAGGATAAGTTCACTTTAAAAAACAAACAACTAAATGAACATTTTTTTGCAGGTAAAAAAAAAGTGCATTTATTATTATTTTTTTTAGGAGCCTGGAAGACATTGCACCATCAATCAGTTGATTGCTGATGTCATGCAGGTCTCATGCAGACTGTCAGTGTGAGCTGTCTGCCTGTATATCGTATGGTCAGGCAGTTACACACTGACAGGAAAACTCAATTAGCTACCACAGCACTCAACAGCATTGTGGTAGTTCATTGAAAACTACAAGCCGACAGCCGCAAAGGATGTCAGGACCTGTGTATATACCTGTGTATGAATAACCGTACATACCATGGCCGTGTGGGCAGAGCCCTGCATGGCTGCGCTGTTTTTAAAAAGTGACAGCTAGTTCGGGGAACGTCTCCCCATACAGCTGCCCCAGGGACAGAGGGCAGCAGGGTGCAGCTGCAGCACTGGGAGCATGTTACAGGTTCCACCCTAAAAACGGGTGAAACATGTAACTTGGTTCCAAAGGTGAATGTATTCTTTAACCACCTCAATACTAGGCACTTTCACCCCCTTCCTTCCCAGGCCAATTTTCAGCTTTTAGTCCTCTCGCACTTTTAATGACATAGTTACATAGTAGGTGAGGTTGAAAAAAGACACAAGTCCAACCTATGTGTGATTATACAGCAGGGACGGAAAGTATTCAGACCCCCTTAAATTTTTCACTCTTTGTTATATTGCAGCCATTTTCTATAATCATTTATAGAGGGGGTCCATTAAAAAAAAAAAAAATTAAAAGTCAGCAGCTAAAAATACTGCAGCTGCTGACTTTTAATTGGACACTTACCTGTCCCTGGGTCCAGCGATGCGGGGGATCGAAGCCCCGCTCGCCCCCCCCTCCGCTCGTCGGCGCCAGGCTGTGGCTTCACAGCCTGGCACCCACTGCGCATGCGCGAGTGGCGCCGCGCGCCGCGATTGGCCGCTCAATCACCTGGGACCTGTAATGGGTCCCAGATGATTGACAGGAGGGATGGAGCAGAGCCGAGCCCTTCCTGTGCCGAGGGGGATGTGATGTCACCAGCCCAGGCAAAGGAAGAGGCAGACTACGAGGGACCACCTATCAACAGGCATTTAGAGGTAAGTAAAAAAAAAAACATATATATATGCAAATGTTTTTTTTTTTTTTTTTTTTTTCAGGTATTTTTGTTTTTTTGGGTGGAACCTCACTTTAAGTTAATTTTTTTTCCTCATTAAATGTACACACACAGCACCCCATAGACAGAAAAACACAGAATTTACATTTTTGCAGATTTATTAAAAGAGAAAAACTGAATTATCACATGGTCATAAGTATTCAGACCCTTTGCTCAGTATTTAGTAGAAGCACCCTTTTGATCTAATACAGCCATGAGTCTTTTTGGGAAAGATGCAACAAGTTTTTCACACCTAGATTTGGGAATCCTCTGCCATTCCTCCTTGCAGATCCTCTCCAATTCTGTCAGGTTGGATGGTAAACATTGGTGGACAGCCATTTTTAGGTCTCTCCAGAGATGCTCAATTGGGTTTAAGTCAGGGCTCTGGCTGGGCCATTCAAGAACAGTCATAGAGTTGTTGTGAAGCCACTCCATTTTAGCTGTGTGCTTAGGGTCATTGTCTTGTTGGAAGGTAAACTTCGGCCCAGTCTGAGGTCCTGAGCACTCTGGAGAAGGTCGTCCTGTCCCTGCAGCTGAAAAACACCCCCACAGCATAATGCTGCCATCACCATGCTTCACTGTTGGGACTGTATTGGACAGGTGATGAGCAGTGCCTGGCTTTCTCCACACATACCGCTTAGAATTAAGGCCAAAAAGTTCTATCTTGGTCTCATCAGACCAAAGAATCTTATTTCTCTGTTTTTTTTTAGCAAACTCCATGCATGCTTTCATGTGTCTTGCACTGAGGAGAGGCTTCCGTCGGGCCACTCTGCCATAAAGCCCCGACAGGTGGAGGGCTGCAGTGATGGTTGACTTTCTACAACTTTCTCCCATCTCTCTAGAGCTCAGCCACAGTAATCTTTGGGTTCTTCTTTACCTCTCTCACCAAGGCTCTTCTCCCCCGATAGCTCAGTTTGGCCGGACGGCCAGCTCTAGGAAGGGTTCTGGTTGTCCCAAACGTCTTCCATTTAAGGATTATGGAGGCCACTGTGCTCTTAGGAACCTTAAGTGCAGCAGAAATTTTTTTGTAACCTTGGCCAGATCTGTGCCTTGCCATAATTCTGTCTCTGAGCTCTTCAGGCAGTTCCTTTGACCTCATGATTCTCATTTGCTCTGACATGCACTGTGAGCTGTAAGGTCCTATATAGACAGGTGTGTGGCTTTCCTAATCAAGTCCAATCAGTATAATCAAACACAGCTGGACTCAAATAAAGGTGTAGAACCATCTCAAGGATAATCAGAAGAAATGGACAGCACCTGAGTTAAATATATGAGTGTCACAGCAAAGGGTCTGAATACTTAGGACCATGTGATATTTCAGTTTTTCTTTTTTACTAAATCTGCAAAAATGTCAACAATTCTGTGTTTTTCTGTCAATATGGGGTGCTGATTTTAGCAAATGGCTGCAATATAACAAAGAGTGAAAAATTTAAGTGGGTCTGAATACTTTCCGCCCCCGCTGTATGTCAGTATTACATTGTATATCCCTTTATGCTGTGGTAGTTCAGGTGCTTATCTAATAGTTTTTTTGAAACTATCGATGCCCCCCGCTGAGACCACCGCCTGTGGAAGGGAATTCCACATCCTTGCCGCTCTTACAGTAAAGAGCCCTCTACGTAGTTTAAAGGTTAAACCTCTTTTCTTCTAATTTTAATGAGTGGCCATGTGTCTTGTTAACCACTTTAAGACCAGCCTCGTTTTGGCTTTTAGGTGTTTACAAGTTTAAAACAGGTTTTTTTGCTAGAAAATTACTTAAAAACCCCAAACATTATATATTGTTTTTTTTCTAACACCCTAGAGAATAAAATAGCGGTCATTGCAATACTTTTTTTTGCACCGTATTTGCGCAGCGGTCTTCTAAGCGCACTTTTTTTGGAACAAAATCACTTTTTTGATTAAAAAATAAGACAACAGTAAAGTTAGCCCAATTTTTTTTTATATTGTGAAATATAATGCCAAGTAAATTGATACCCATCATGTCACGCTTCAAAATTGCGCCCGCTCGTGGAATGGCGTCAAACTTTTACCCTTAAAAATCTCCATAGGCGACGTTTAAAAGATTCTACAGATTGCATGTTTTGCGTTACAGAGGAGGCCTAGGGCTAGAATTATTGCTCTCGCTCTACCGGTCGCGGTGATACCTCACGTGTGGTTTGACCATCGTTTTCATATGCGGGCACTACTCACGTATGCGTTTGCTTCTGCGCACGAGCTCGGCGGGATGGGGCGCTTTAAAAATTTTTTTTTTTTATTATTATTTATTTTACTTTATTTTATTTATTTTTTCACTGTTTTTAAAAAAAAAAAAAAAATTTGGATCACTTTTATTCCTATTACAAGGAATGTAAACATCCCTTGTAATAGAAAAAAGCATGACAGGTCTTCTTAAATATGAGATCTGGGGTCAAAAAGTCCTCAGATCTCATATTTAGACTAAAATGCAAAAAAAAAAAAAAAAAAAAAAAAAGTCGTTTAAAAAAATTACACAAGAAAAAATGTGTCTTTAAGAGAAGTGGGCGGAGCTGATGTAATGACGTCGCTCCGGCCGTCACATGGTATGGAGACGGGTGGGGGCCATCTTAGCCTCACTCGTCTCCATACTGAGGAAGGGAAAGGACCCGATCGCCTCCGCCGCTACCGACGGCTCCGGTAAGCGGCGGAGGGTGCGGGAGAGATAACGGTGATCTCGCGGCGAACCTGTATCGTGTACAGAACCGCCGGCCCTAAAGATGGATACCTCGGTTGTGGCAGCAGCTGCTGCCGTTACCGAGATATCCATCTTCAAAAAAAAGGACGTATATATACAGTGGGCGGTCCGGAAGTGGTTAAACTCCCTTCCGCGAAGAAGTTTTATCCCTATTGTGGGGTCACCAGTACGGTATTTATAAATTTAAATCATATCCCCTCTCAAGTGTCTCTTCTCCAGAGAGAATAAGTTCAGTGCTCGCAACCTTTCCTCATAACTAAGATCCTCCAGACCCTTTATTAGCTTTGTTGCCCTTCTTTGTACTCTATCCATTTCCAGTACATCCTTCCTGAGGACTGGTGCCCAGAACTGGACAGGATACTCCAGGTGCGGCCGGACCAGAGTCTTGTAGAGCACGAGAATTACTGTTTTATCTCTGGAGTTGATCCCCTTTTTAATGCATGCCAATATTCTGTTTGCTTTGTTAGCAGCAGCTTGGCATTGCATGCCATTGCTGAGCCTATCATCTACTAGGACCCCCAGGTCCTTTTCCATCCTAGATTCCCCCAGAGGTTCTCCCCATAGTGTATAGATTTCATTCATATTTTTGCCACCCAAATGCATTATTTTACATTTTTCTACATTAAACCGCATTTGCCATGTAGTTGCCCACCCCATTAATTTATTCAGATCTTTTTGCAAGGTTTTCACATCCTGCGGAGAAGTTATTGCCCTGCTTAGCTTAGTATCGTCTGCAAATACAGAGATTGAACTGTTTATCCCATCCTCCAGGTCGTTTATAAACAAAAAAAATAAGACTGGTCCCAGCACAGAACCCTGGGGAACCCCACTACCCACCCCTGACCATTCCGAGTACTCCCCATTTATCACCACCCTCTGAACTTGCCCTTGTAGCCAATTTTCAATCCATGTACTTACCCTATGGTCCATGCCAACGGACCTTTTTTGTACAGTAAACGTTTATGGGGAACTGTGTCAAATGCTTTTGCAAAATCCAGATACACCACGTCTACGGGCCTTCCTTTATCTAGATGGCAACTCACCTCCTCATAGAAGGTTAATAGATTGGTTTGGCAAGAACGATTCTTCATGAATCCATGCTGATTACTGCTAACGATACCGTTCTCATTACTAAAATCTTGTATTGCAGCTTGCATACTATTGATGTTAGGCTAACTGGTCTGTAATTCCCAGGGATGTATTTTGGGCCCTTTTTAAATATTGGTGCTACATTGGCTTTTCTCCAATCAGCTGGTACCATTCCAGTCAGTAGACTGGCAATTACTTGACTGAGTTCCCTAAGTACCCTCGGGTGCAAGCCATCTGGTCCCGGTGATTTATTAATGTTAAGTTTCCCAAGTCTAATTTAATTCTGTCCTCTGTTAACCATGGAGGTGCTTCCTGTGATGTGTCATGAGGACAAACACTGCAGTTTTGGTTACTGAAGCCCCCCCATGAAGACTGAGGAGAACAATAAATTCAATACCTTCACCATCTCCCCATCCTTTGTAACCAGATGTCCTTCCTCATTCTTCATGGGCCCCAATATAGTCTGTCCTCCCTTTTTTACTGTTTACATACGTAAAGAAAAAAAGACAAATTGCGCGGTAATGCAACGCTGTACCCAAATATATCTTTTATCATTTTCTTCCCACAAATGGAGCTTTCTTTTGGTGGTATATAAATCACTGCTGTTTTTTTTTTTATTAAAAAAAATAAAAAAAGATCAAAAATTTTGAAAAAAAAAAAAAAGTTTTTCTTAGTTTCTGTCAGAAATTTTTGTAAATAAGTAATTTTTCTCCTTCACTGATGTGCACTGATGAGTCTGCACTGATGGGCACTGGTGAGGTGGCACTAATATGCAGCACTGATGAGCACAGAGTGGCAGCACTGATGAGCACTTTTTGGGGCTTCATTGTGATCAGAGCACTGATTACCTATACACATCTTCCCTGTGAGGAGATGCCGCTGATCGGCTCTCCTCACCTCACATTCTGTCCGTGTGAGGCGAGGAGAGCCGATAAACTGCATGTCCTTGTTTACATGTGACTGGCTGTGATTGGACACAGCCGATGACATGGGTCAGAACGGGGTCGCGCCGTGTCCAAGTCATTTGTCTATATGGCGGGCGGGAGGCAGTCAAGCTTCCCCGGCTACAGGATAGGAAGTTAGAGGAAATCTCCCCAATGCAACATAGATGGCAAAAAAAAAAATTAAATGAGGTGTTATAACCCTCCCTTACTATGTCCAACATGAAAAAAATAAGTTTTACCTTTAGTTCTACTTTAAAGTGGAACTTCAATCATTTTTTCATCTTTCCATCTATTAAATCCTCTGCCCTTGTTGTTTTAACTCTGGATAGTAAAACATTTTTTTTTGCCAGTAAATACCTTATACGGCCCACTTCCCACAACGGTGTGCTGCATTGCATTTGTCCAGTGCTGAAAAAAGTACAGCATACACTACATTTTTTTTCAGTGCAGGTCATTGCAACGCAGTGTGTGCAAGCGTGCATAAATGCACTGCTACGCCAAAGATTGCTTTAACCACCTCAATACAGTGCACTTACACCCCCTTCCTGCCCAGGCCATTTTTCAGCTTTCAGTGCTGTCACACTTTGAATGACAATTGTGCGGTCATGCTACACTGCAACCACGTGAAATTTTTATCATTTTCTTCACACAAATAGAGCTTTCTTGGTGGTATTTAATCACTCCTGGGTTTTTTAAATTTTTCCTACAAAAAAAAAAAAAAAAGACCAAGAATTTTGAAAAAAAAATGAAGTTTTTCTTAGTTTCTGTCAGTAAATTTTGTAAGCAAGTAATTTTTCTCCTTCACTGATGGGCACTGATAGACGGCACTGATGAGGCAGCACGAATATGCCGCACTTATGGGCACTGATAGGTGGCAGTGATATGTGGCACTGGGCAAAGATAGGCGGCACTGGTGGGCACAGATAGGCAGCATTGGTGGGCACAGATAGGCGGCACGGAAAGGTGGCACTGATGGGCATTGATGTGCAGCACTGATAGTCAGCACTGACTGGCATCACTAATGGCCACTGATTGCTGGCACTTGTGGGCATTGATTAGTGGCAGTAGTGGGCAATCATTGCTGGCACTGGTGGGCACTTAAAGCGGAGCTTCGCCAAAAATTTTTTTTTTAAAGTCAGCAGCTACAAATACTGCAGCTGCTGACTTTTAAAACATGGACACTTACCTGTCCAGGGCGCCCGCGATGTTGGCACCCGAGGCCAAACCGTCTCTCAGTCCTCGGGTGCTGCCGCCTCCATCTACGGTAAGGGTATGAGGAAGTGAAGGCTTGCGGCTTCACTTCCCGGTTCCCTACTGCGCATGCGCGAGTCGCGCAGCGCAATATGGATGGTCCTTGCTGTCTCTGGGACCTGTGTTTCCCAGCAGACAGCGCGGGGGGGGGGGGAATAGAGACGGGGAATAGAGACGGGAAGTGGCGTAAATACCCGCAGATTCTGTGGATATCTATGCCGGAAGTGGGTGCAAATACCCGTATCATACAGGTATCGGCACCCCCTCCCCCCTGAAAGGTGCCAATTGTGACACCGGAGGGGGGGAGGAATCCGATGAGGGTAAGTTCCACATTTGGGTGGACCTCCGCTTTAATTGTAATCAGGGCACTGATGATCAGCCCTGCCCTGATTACATACCTAGCTGTCCCCTGTGAGGAGATGCCGCTGATTGGCTCTCCTCTCTTCACACTCTGTCAGTGTGAGGTGAGGAGCGCTGATTACCGACATCTACATGTGACTGGCTGTGATTGGACACAGCCGATCACATAGTTAAAGAGCCACGCTTGAGAGAGGTCATTCTGGAAGGCCGTCATATGATGTCCACTCATAATGAGAGCCGCACCGCCCAGCCATCATTTGAGGGCTGCTTCACGCCACAAAAACACACTCCAGGTGTGTTTCTGCATGTGTGTTTGCGAATGCATTCCAGATGCTTTCTTACTTGTTCCCTTTTTTTTTTTTTTTTTTTACTGTACTGGGGTCTGGTGAGTTTTTGATGCATTTTACTGCATTCCAGTACAGTTCAGTGCAGGAAAAATGCAGCATATGCTACTCTTTTTCTGGAACGGGAACGCCCTGGAACTGCAAGCACTGGTGTGAACTCTGCCATTGGAAACCATATAACCTACTATCCATGCGTTTTTGATGCAGAAAAAAAACGCACTGGACTGCACGTGGTGTGAGCTGGCCCTGAAAGAAAAACAAACAAAAATGCAATGCATGTAAAAAGCACATGATCGCCTTTACAATGTGAATGTCCCCCCAGTGCTCCATCACACCATCAGGTTTCCTGTGTTGGTCTGTTTACTAAACAGTGCCATGAAAACGGACTGCTCCATTCATTCCCTATATACACAGACATGGCACTGTGTGCAGCTGCAGGGGTGTCACCCTGTGCTCTCTGCTATCAGTGTGAGCCCCCACACCCTAATTATTACTATCATTACACGGCGTGTACCTGCTGGCTGCCCTCTTCCCTCTCCTCTGCGGTTGCTAAGGTGGCCATATTCCTCCAACCGTCACATGGAAGTACATCCAGGACACAACAAACCCCGGGGAGGGGAGGGGCGGAGCTGGGGAGGGGCGGGGTCAGGCTGCAAGGTGTATGGTGCTGTCTGTGAACACAGGGCTGACTCTGCACATAAACATGAATGGATTGCTGGGAGGTGTGCTGTGCTTTTTCCAGCACCACTATCTATAATGCAGTGTTCATGTTACAGCATTGTCACATGGCATTCTGTATACTTCAGTCAGAGATGGAAAAGAAGAACACAGGGCTCATTCACACTATAGGGGGGATTCAGTGAGGACCTGTTCACACATAAATGTGCATAAAAATGCATGAGGGCCAGTTCACATCACCTGCAGTCCAGTGTGGTTTTTTTTCTGCATCAAAAACACATGGATAGTAGGTTATATGGTTTTCAAAGGAATAGTTCACACCAGTGCTTGCAGTTCCAGTGCGTTCCAGTTCCAGAAAAAAAAGTAGAACATGCTGCATTTTTTCCTGCACTGGACTGTACTGGAAAGCTGTAAAAAGCATCAAAAACTTACGGGAACGCACCAAAAACGCACTGGAACACCCATGTTCTTATTTAAGGTTAAGGAAAAAAAGGGGGTAAAAATGCACTGGACTGCATCAAAAACGCACTAGAACGCATCAAAAACACGCATGCAAAAAAGCATCTGGAGCGCATCCAGACTGCATTTCTGTGGTGTGAACTGGCCCTTTTTTTTTGCATGCACGTTTTTGATGCATTTTTGGTGAGTTTTTGATGCAGTCCAGTGCATTCCCCCCCCCCCCTTTTTTTCCCCCTTAACCTTAAATAAGAACATGGGTGTTCCAGTGCGTTTTTGGTGCATTTAGGTGCGTTTCTGTGAGTTTTTGCAGCGTTCCAGTACAGTCCAGTGCAGGAAAAATGCGGCATGTTCTACTTTTTTTTTTCTGGAACTGCAAGCACTGGTGTGAAAACCATGTAACCTATTTTCTATGCGTTTTTGATGCAGAAAAAAAATGCACTGGACTGCATGTGGTGTGAACTGGCCCTTAGAGAAAAGGGGGGGGGGGAGCACTGGACTGCATCAAACGCACCAAAACGCTTCAAAAATGCACTGCAACGCATCAAAAACGCACATGCAGAAAAGCACCTGGAACACATTTCTATGGTGTGAACTGGCCCTTAACCTTAAATAAGGACATGTGTGTTCCAGTGCGTTTTTTGTTGCATTCCAGTGCATTTTGGATGCATTTTACGGCGTTCCAGTACAATCCAGTGCAGGAAAAATGCAGCATGTTCTACTTTTATTTTCTGGAACTGTAACGCCCTGGAGCTGCAAGCACTGGTGTGAACTATGCCATTGAAAACCATATAACCTACTTTTCATGCATTCTTAATGCAGAAAAAAACACACTGGACTGCAGGTGGTGTGAACTGGCCCTTAGGCTCGATTCACACCTATGCATGTTGATTTTGAGCGTTTTTGGAGTTTTTTTTGTCATGCTTGCCACGTTTTGCGTTTTGCAGTTTTTTTTTGCAGTTTTTTTTGACTGTATACAGTCAAAAAAAAAGAAAACGGCAAAAACGCATCAAAAACGCTGTAAAAACGCTGCACTTGCGTTTTTGATGCTTGTCCATTGAATTCTATTACATGCAAAACGCTGCATTTTGCATGAAAAAAAGTCCCTGACCCTTTCCAAAAATGCAGAGATACAAAAAGGCATTGATGTGAACATGTTCCATAGGAACCCATGTTAACCGGTTCAATACAGGGCAATTTCACCCTCTTCCTTCCCAGGCCAATTTTTAGTTTTCAGCGCTGTAGCACTTTAAACATCAATTGTGCGGTCATGCGACGTTGTACCCAAAAAAAATTGACGTCATTTTTTTCCCCACAAATAGAGCTTTCTTTTGGTGGTATTTGATCGCCTCTGCGGTTTTTATTTTTTGCGCTATAAACAAAAGAAGAGCGACAATTTTGAAAAAAACACAATATTTTTTACTTTTTGCCATAATAAATATCCCAATTTTTTTTTAAAAAAACAAATTTTTTCCTCAGTTTCGGACGATATGTATTCTTCTACATATTTTTGGTAAAAAAAATCGCAATAAGCGTATATTGATTGGTTTGCGCAAAAGTTATAGCGTCTACAAAATACGGGATAGATTTATGGCATTTTTAAAAAAAAAATATTTATTTATTTTTTTAGCGGTGATCGCGATTTTTTTTCGTGACTGCGACATTATGGTGGACACATCGGACACTTTTGACACATTTTTGGGACCATTCACATTTATACAGCGATCAATGCTATAAAATTGCATTGATTACTGTGTAAATGTGACAGGCAGTGAAGGGGTTAACCACTAGGGGGCGGGGAGGGGTTAATATGTTTCCTAGGGAATGATTCTAACTGAAGGGGGAGGGGACGCTCAAGGGGAGGAGACCGATCAGTGTTCCTCCATTCTGGGAACACAGATCGCTCTCCTCAGAGCTGACAGGCTGTGGATCTGTGTGTTTACACACACAGATCCACGGTCCGGCCCGGTTAACGGGCAATCGCGGGTGCCCGGCGGACATCGCGGCCGCCGGGCACACGCACCGGGTCCCGAGCAGCGCGGCGGGGGCGCGCGCGCGCCCCCCTAGACGGCCGGGAATCCCAGGACGTCATATGACGTCCACCCAGGATGGGAGATCCCATCCCAGGACGTCATATGACTATAGGCGGGTAGTGAAGTGGTTAAAAAATTCCCATGCATTTCTGCAAAATGCATCAAAAAATGCGCTAGTGTGAATGGAGCCTTAGAATAGGTTCACACTGACAGCGGGAATCAAATAATGCGAGTTCAGCTGAACTCACACAATTTCATTACCGCATGTCAGTCCCAACTTCGGGGGTGATTTCAGAAACATCTGTGCGGGTTGCTGCACAGATGTCTATTGAAATCGCACCCCGAAGTCAGCAAAAGTAGTACAGAAACTGTTTTTGGGAATCAATGCTGCTTTGCACTGATTCAGGCAGTGGCACGGTGCCATTGCTGGCAATTGCTGACAATTTGGCAATGTGAACCTAGGCTTAAGGTTAAGAAAAAAGAAATGGGAAAAAATGCACTGGACTGCATCAAAAATGAACTGGAACGCATTAAAAACGCGCATGCAGAAAAGCATCTGGAACGCATTTCTATGGTGTGAACTGGCCCTGAAAGTGTTTAAAAAAATGGATGTGCATTGCCTTCCATTGACATGCATTTTTATGTGCGTTAACATGCGTTTTTATGTGTGCTAACCACTTGACCTCCAGAAGATTTACCCCCCCCCCTTCATGACCAGGCTTTTTTTTGCTATACATCACTGCGTTACTTTAAATGACAGTTGCATGGACATGCAATGCTGCACATAAATTAAATTGATATTGTTTTTTTTCCCACAAATAGAGCTTTCTTTTGGTGGTATTTGATCACCACTGCGTTTTTTATTTGTTGCGCTATTAAAAAAAAAAAAAGATTAACAATTTTGAAAAAAAGACAACAATATTTTTTACTTTCTGCTATAAAACACATCCAATAAGGGGGCGTGGTTTGGCTATGCAGCAGTGAGGACGCGTCTCTCTCGTGCTCCGGCGCCGTCACACTATTTACAGCACTTATCCTGTTTCGATCGCTCCCACTCGCCCTAAAAAGATGCGGAAGAGATCGGGGAAGACCTTGCCTAAAAAAGGATCTGCCGTGGGATCGATTAAACGATTCCTGGCCACGGAACCAGACGATCCGGAGGATATGGACGGCCTAGGCCGCTCTCCAGGAGGCACAAGCTCCGGTACAGGCTCCGCCCACCGACGCAGGCCCGAACACAGACACCGCTCTCCAGTGTCCTCGGCCGGCTCAGAGGGAGAGGAAGGCTCCTCCAGGCGATCGGGAGTAGAGGCACTGGTAAGCGACCTACCTACTAAAACGGAGCTTGCCTCCATGTTACTAGGCCTGGAACGTGCCATTAAGAAGGAGGTGTCTGCGGTCCGAGCTGACCTCTCACATGTCTTAGAAAGAGTGGAGGAGACAGAGCAGCGCCTTGATCGCCACACGGCGGCCATTAGACACCTACAGTCCTCAACACGTGCACTCACTATAGCACATAGAATGGCATTATACAAAATCGAGGACCAGGAAAACCGCAACAGGAGGAATAATATTCGGATCAGAGGCCTACCGGAGGCTACTGGGGATGATGATCTTCTCCCCTCCGTCCGGGGCATTTTCAACGGTCTACTGGGCCAGGCTGCAGACTACCCTTTGAAAATTGATAGAGTGCACAGAGCCCTTCGCCCCCGGAACCTCTCTTCAGATGCCCCCCGTGATGTCATTTGCAGGATCCACTACTATGAGGAAAAAGAGCTCATCATGAAAAAAGCCAGAGATGCTGCAGCATTGGATTTTGATGGTGCCATGCTATCATTTTTCCCAGATCTTGCTAGGGAAACCCTGGAACGGCGTAGAGCCCTACGCCCCTTGACAGAGAAACTGCGAGCAGCTTCGATCAAATACAGATGGGGGTTCCCAGCCGCACTGATTGCTAACAGAGATGGTAAAACCGCGATCCTTCGATTTCCAGAAGAGCTGGACAAATTCTGCATGGATGTCAACATCTCTCCGCCAGAACTCCCCGGATGGCAAGACCACATCCCTACTTTGCCCGCAACGGCGGAATCAGGTTGGCGAAAGATTGAGCGCAAAAATCGCTCTCCCACCTCCGGAGGATCCACCGAACTGGGTTAAGACTGTGAGTTATATGGCCCTTCTTTTTGTTTTTGCTGTCAGAGCAAAAATGCATCTGCCTCCTACCGGGTATTACTCTGGTAACAACACAGTTGTGAATGATCACTGAATAGGCCGTTGGCCTCGACACATCTATGTTGGACTATAATTTTGTCCACTTGGTTCCTGTTTTTTGTTTTTTGATTTTTGTCTTAATTTTATAGACTCCCTTCTGATCGTAAGTGATATGATTATTGCAGATTAGATGCATCATAAGTGCCTTCTATATTTGTACTTAATAACTTGTGAAGTTTTGGTGATGGCGCCGGAGCAACCAGACGACGCCCACACCAATTTGGGTGACCGTGCGCATATGCACGGAATACCACACTCACCTGCGCAAGGGGCGCCACGCCGGCTGGAGGCCCTATTCCCTAGCTCATATCTGGGCAACGGGGATGGGGGCGTCCTGCCGCTGGTATGCCCCACCACGCACCGCAGTATAATGCGTGCACATTTTGACCACCCCTCTAACTGGTCTAAATTCCAACCACTAATGGATATTGTTTGTTCTTTTTTTCTTCTCATTTCTTTGACCTTTCCCTTTTCTCTCACCCCTTCCCACCCTACCCATCCCTTTCTCAAATTTTCTGTACCCACCTCAGGTCCGGCTCCCCAGGATATAGTGAACATGTGCTCCCCCTGTTGGTCTCCATGGCTAAGGTAAATCTTATCTCTTTTAATGTTCGAGGGCTATACGCCCCAGGGAAGAGGCACAACTTATACAGGGAGCTGGGCCGCCTGCGGGGAGACATTGTTTTCTTGCAGGAGACCCACCTCACTCAATCTACACGGGTAAAACTCTCCTCACAGCAATACCCAACGTGGTACTACAGCTTATCGGATGTACATAAAGCTAAAGGTGTAGCCATCGGATTCCGTAGGGGGACCCCATTCACACTAGAATCCATGTTAAGTGATCCACTCGGACGCTTTCTGTTCATTAGAGGCAACCTGGGTAGTATGACTTGTACACTTGCTACTATATACGCACCTAACCGAGATCAAGCAGGCTTCATTGCCTCTACTCTTAATAAACTCAGGGATTTTGCACGCGGGTGTGTCCTCCTAGCTGGAGATTTTAACATCCCACTGGAACCTATCATAGACACGTCCAGAGGTAAGACTAATATACCTCATAAACGTTTGCGATTTATTCGCAAACGAATGCACGAGTCCCAGCTGGTTGACATATGGAGAATTATGCACCCGCGTGCGAAAGACTATACCCATTTTTCACAGGTTCACCACACATACTCCAGAATAGACTTTTTCCTAATCGATCACCACCATCTTTCTCTCGCTACTAATACACATATCGAATCATCTCCTCTGTCAGACCACGCCCCTATCACACTGACCATTAAAATTCCCTCCATACCACACAGATTTACCAATTGGAAACTTAACGAACATCTCCTAGAAGAGGAAATAGATAGAAAACAAATAGGTGAGAGTTTATCCCTCTTCTTTGCTGAAAATAAACGCCCCGAAAGCTCATCAGGAATAATTTGGGAAGCACACAAAGCCCACATTAGAGGAAAACTCATTGAACTAGGGTCTAGAAAAAAGAAGGATCGAATATTTCATCAATCCAAGCTACTAGAGGAGATTAGGGACCTTGAACAATCCCATAAGGCAAACCAATCGCAGGCGGTATTTCACAACTTAACCTTGAAAAGAGAAGAGTTAAAGTCTCTCTTTCATAGTGAACAAAAACAACAAGCACGTATTGTGGCTCAACGTTTTTATGAATGGGGTAATAAACCTAGTAGACTATTGGCGCGTTCACTTCAACAAAAGAAAACAGCCACTTTCATAACTAAAATTAAAAACACTACAGATGACCTGATACACGACACACCATCAATAGCTAAAGAATTTCGAGAATTCTACCAACACTTATACCACGTCCAACACTCAGTAACAGACAGGGATACTAAAACCAAACTTATAAAAGAATATCTAGCCCAAGCTAACCTTCCCAGACTATCACCCAAGGTACTAGACGCTCTGGATGGGGAGCTCACCATAGCGGAGTTGCGCATAGCATTAAAAGCCATGGCAAACGGTAAATCACCGGGCCCAGATGGTTTCACGGTAGCATACTACCGTACCTTCGCGGATACCCTACTCCCGCATTTAACTTCCTACGCTAACGCAGTTTCGGATGGTGAGATACTCAGGCCTGAAACTACCCACGCGCACATTACTATTATCCCCAAACCTGGCAAAGATCCTAGCATCTGCGGCAGCTACCGTCCCATCTCACTGTTGAACATCGACGTAAAAATCTATGCTAAAGCTATAGCGAACAGACTCCTCCCCCTAATACCACAGTGGGTCTCCCCTGACCAGACTGGGTTCATCCCTGGAAGGGAAGCAAGGGATAATGCCCTTCGTACTATATCCCTAATAACACACACCAGGGGGTCGTCCCAGGCCACCCTCCTATTATCAACAGATGCTGAAAAAGCGTTTGATAGGGTGGATTGGGACTTCCTTATGGCTACACTGACCCATCTAGGTATTAAGGCCCCCTTACTGACACAAATAAAGGCCCTGTATGGTTTCCCTACAGCTCAATTGAGAGTGAACGGTACCCTTAGTGCCCCTTTTACCCTGTATAATGGCACTCGTCAGGGCTGCCCCCTCTCACCTATTTTATTCGCCCTGTCACTTGAACCCTTTCTGTCCACTGTGAGACATAGCCCATCCATACACGGGATTACAGTAGGCCCAACTGAACACAAATATGCCGCATACGCGGACGATATCTTATTTTATGTGCAACAACCTCTGATATCGCTTCCTAACCTTCAGTCAGAACTTGAAAAATATGGTCGCATCTCCAACTTTAAAATTAATATGTCCAAATCAGAAATCCTTAACATATCCACCCCCTCACAGACCGCTTCCCAATTGAAAAGTTCCTTTCCCTTTAGCTGGCAGGCACACAAGCTGAAATATCTGGGCATCTACTTAACCCCGAATCCTGACGCCCTTTTCCGCACAAACTTTTTGCCTCTACTAAACGTGATCAAAACTGACTTACAGAAATGGACTCAGATGGCACATTCTTGGTTGGGGACGATAGGGGTCATCAAGATGAATATACTACCCAGGTTGCTATTTCTATTTCAAATGATCCCATTTGGAATACCAGTAGGTTTCTTCACAATATTAAAATCGCTAATTGGCAAATACATATGGAACAGAAAGCGTCCCAGGATCGCAAGGTCCTTACTATTCAGACCCAAACGGGAAGGAGGCTTAGCCTTACCAGACTTTAAAAAATATTTCTTGGCAACTATACTGACTAGAATCTCCGATTGGAAATTCCACAAAAAAACCAAGCTCTGGGTTGATCTAGAAACAGAACTAAGCGGCTCCGACCTCTTTACACAACTATGGGTACCACAGAAATTCAGAGTCTTATCATCCAAGACCTCTCCGCTTACTCATTCCACCCTTATGATATGGGACTCTATCTGTAAAACAAACAACTGGCTATACAACTCACCCCTTATGTCACTATCTGGACACAACTATTTCCCGCCAGGGAACCTCGGCCGCGGGGCCCACCCGTGGTCTTTGGGGTCGCTGACCCATTTACACCAGGTCTCTACCTCAAAGGGAGTTTTGCCCCTGAACACAATCTTACAAAACTCAATGGCGACACCTATGGAACACTGGAGATACAGACAACTTGCGGCCTTTATTCAATCTCTTCCTAAACCCATTAGATCTATCAACGACCTTACACCCATTGAGTCAACTTTAGCCGAGTCACATCCGGTGGAAAAACCAGTTTCCCACTTCTACCAAATAATGCAAATGGCAACCCCTGCAGGAGACCCGGCTTTCCTACACAACTGGGAAATGGAACTTCAAAAAAAGCTGTCCCCAACACAAAAATCCAATATTCTCATAATGTCACATATCACATCCTCAGCCACCAAAACTGCCGAAGTGAACTATAAGCTGCTAACCAGATGGCACTACACACCAGCCCTTCTTCATAAATATTTTCCACATGTCTCTCCTTTGTGCTGGCGGGGATGTGGGGAACGTGCAACACATGCCCACATCTGGTGGTTCTGCCCACTGATACGACCGTTTTGGTTATCTATACTTCATTGGATTAAGGTAATTCAAGGAGATGAGGTTCCCAATGACCCGTTTGTGGTTCTGTTACACTGTACAGGCAAGCCAGTAGGAGCATATAAAAAATCCATAACGCCTCACCTTCTTAATGCTGCCAAAGCATTGATTCCCAGACTATGGAAACAAAAAAACATACCCACATTACGCCAATGGCTAACGGAAGTTGATCGCACATATTACATGGAAGACCTCACCCTCTCGCTCAGGAACAAATCTGATTATGTAACAAAAATATGGTCCTGCTGGTTTGCCTTTAAATACACAACAGTCTTTTCGGAAATTATGTCAAAGCCTGAGTAAAATGTTTTAGATGATGAATATTGTACACAAGAGTCAGGACCTGAGGAAACCCCACACCCCCCCTACCCCCCTACCTTTTCCCTCTACCTCCCTCCATCTTCATCACTCTTTCCTCTCCTACTTTTCCTGTCTGCTTTCTCTGTTATCTATTCATGTTTAAGCATTTGAACTTTAATGGTACAACACCGTTATATGGTTGAGAGATAGCCGGGACACCAATGTCCGGGCAGTACCATAACAAGGAAGACGATCCTAACACTGAAAATTTGAAAAATAGAGAAAAAACCTAATTATCCTGGGCATTGATGTTAGATATAGAAACCTGTCTTTCTATGCTGAGCAGGAATTAGCCCCCTTTCCTGTCAGAGGGTATACGATATATTATGTACACGCACCTTTATAACCCATACACCCCATATATCAATCATATCCTTGTTATGTGATATATACCATTTCTTGTACCATTTTTCCTTTTCACTTGTCTGTAATTTTGCAATATTGTTATTACCTTTTTTCTTAAATAAAAAAATAATTAAAAAAAAAACAAAAAAAAAAACACATCCAATAAAAACATTTAAAAAATGTAATTTCTTCATAAGTTTAGGCCAATATCCTGCTACATGTTTTCGGTACAAAAATCCCCATAAGCATATATTGATTGGTTTGCACAAAAGTTATCACATCAAATTTTTATTAATTCATTTTTTTTATATTAGTAATGGCGTAAATCAGCAACTTATAGCACGACTGCAATATTGTGGCGGACAATCAGACACCTAACTGACACTTTGTGGGAACCAGTGACACTAATACACCAATACAGTGATTAGTGCTAAAAATATTCACTGTCACTGTACTAATGACACTGGCTGGAAAGGGGTTAATGTCTAGGGCGATCAAAGGGTTAGGCCCCTTTCACACTTGTACGACTTGTTCTACGACTTGGGACTGCAAAGTAGCATGACAAGTCGTTCCCCATGATTTCCAATGACAACTATTCATATTAGTACGACTTCAAGTCGTGCCAACTTCAAAGTAGTCCCTGCACTACTTTGGTCCGACTTTGATCTAAATTCAACTCGTTGAATATCACTCAGTCGAATCAAAGTCGGATCGCCATCTTAACTGATCCGACTTTGGCATGCGACTTGTGCTCTGATGATCTTGAAGGGAAACTCCACGCCAAATTAAAAAAAAAAAAAACGGCATGGGTTCCCCCTCCAAGAGCATATTAGGCCCTTCAGTCTGGTATGGATTTCAAAGGGTAACCCCCACACTCAAAAACTGCGTAGGGGTCCTCCCCAAAATCCATACCAGACTCTTATCCGAGCACATAACCCGGCAGGTCAGGAAAGGGGGTGGGGACGAGCGTGCGCCCCCCCTCCTGAACCGTACCAGGCCGCATGCCCTCAACATGGGGGGGTGGGTGCTTTGGGGCAGGGGGGAGGCCTGCGCCCCCTCACCCCAAAGCACCTTGTCCCCATTTTGATGAGGACAAGGGCCTCTTCCCGACAAGCCTGGCCGTAGGTTGTTGGGGTCTGCGGGCAGGGAGCTTATCGGAATCTGGAAGCCCTAGACGTTAACCCCTTCTGGCTTTTCTGCCTCCTCCGCTGATGTCTTCTGCCTCTGCCGGTTCTTCTCCCCTCTCCAGGTCTTCTCCGCTGATGTCTTCTAGCCCTCTCTGGTTCTTCTCCCTCTGTCCGATGTCTTCTGCCTCTGCCGGGTCTTCTCCGCTGTCTTCCCGCTCTTTTGCCAGGTCTTCTCCACTGTCTTCTCCCTCTGTTCTTCTACCGATGTTGACTCGACACTCTCTCCCACTCTAATTCTGGGTGCGCGGTGTGCCACTACTTATATTGGCATGGGGCTGGGTCACCAGGTGACGTCATCCAAATGCCCGCCCCTTATGATGTCACCGCCCAGGGCATGATTGGTGGTTACATCATAAGGGGCGGACCTCCGGTGACTACGCCCCATGTCAATATAAGTAGTGGCACACCGCGCACCCAGCATTAGAGCAGGAGAGAGCGTTGAGTTAACATCGGAAGAAAAACAGAGGGAGAAGACAGCGGTGAAGACCCGGTAGAGGCAGGAGACAGTGGACAGTGGACAGTGGAGGGAGAAATACCGGAGAGGGCTAGATGACATCAGCGGAGAAGACCTGGAAAGGGGAGAAGAACCGACAGAGGCAGAAGACATCAGGAGAGGAGGCAGAAGAGCCAGAGAGGGGAGAAGAAGTCGGAAGAGACACCGGAGCTGCCTTAATAAATTACTTTAAAAACCCGTGTACTGTGTTTTATTTTTGACACTTTGTTTTTAGGTGAATGGGTAGGGGTACAATGTACCCCATACTCATTCACATGCGGTGGGAGCCGGGATAAGGGGGCCCCCTTGTTAAAGGGGGCTTCCAGATTCTGATAAGCTCCCTGCCCGCAGACCCCGACAAAAGACAGCCAAGGTTGTCGGAAGAGGCCCTTGTCATCATCAACATGGTTGATAAGGACAAAGGGCCACCCTGCCCCAAAGCATCCACCCCCCATGTTGAGGGCATGCGGCCTGGTACGGTACAGGAGCGGGGGCGCTCGCTTGTCCCCACCCTCTTTCCTGGCCTGCCGGGCTGTGTGCTCGGATAAGGGTCTGGTATGGATTTTGGGGGGGACCCCCACGCCATTTTTTTCTTGGAGGGGGAACCCATGCCGTTTTTTTTTTACATGGTGAGTGGAGTTCCCCCTAAAGATTCATACCAGACAGTGCCTGGTATTGTCAGGGATCAAAGTCTGATACCTGTTTTTTGAAGTCGGACGCATGTCGGACTTCAAGTCGCAGGGCAAAGTCGGATCCACAGTCGGATGACTGTCGTGTTGTAACAGTGTGAAAGGGGCCTTAACCGTTTGCCTAGCCAGTGTTTATGTGTGTACTATGTGCTGATTTCACTAAGGGATATGCTGGTTTTTATTCTAGCACATCCCTGCTGACAGGACACTTCTGTCTTGTGTACATAGACAGCAGTGGCGGCTGGTGCTCCAAATTTTTTGGGGGCGCAAACAAACTGAAAAATACTGAACTCCCCATCAATTGCAGCCTCACTGTGCTCATCAAATGCAGCCATTCTGCCCATCAAATGCAGCCATTGTGCCCATCAATTGCAGCCACTGTGCCCATCAATTGCAGCCCTTGTGCCCATCAAACGCAGCCACTGTGCCCATCATACGTAGCCACTGTGCCCATCATGTGCAGCCATTGTGTCCATCATATGCAGCCACTTGTGCCCATTATATGCAGCCACTGTGCCCCATTACATGCAGCCACTTGTGCCCATCATATGCAGCCATTGTGCCCATCAAACACAGAAACTGTGCCCATCATATGCAGCCACTTGTGCCCATCATATGCAGCCACTTGTGCCCATCAAATGCAGCCACTGTGCCTATCAAATGCAGCCACTTGTGCCCATCATATGCAGCCACTTGTGCCCATCATATGCAGCCACTGTGCCCATCAAATGCAGCCTCTTGTGCCCATCATATGCAGCTACTTGTGCCCATCATATGCAGCCACTGTGCCTCATCATATGCAGCCACTTGTGCCCATCATGTGCAGCCATTTGTGCCCATAATATGCAGCCACTTTGCCCCATCACATGCAGCCACTTGTGCCCATCAAATGCAGCCACTTCTGCCCATCATATGCAGCCACTTGTGCCCGTCAAATGCAGCCACTTGTGCCAGTCAAATGCAGCCACTTGTACCCATTATCTGCAGCTACTTGTGCCCAGTATATGCAGCCACTTGTGCCCATCATATGCAGCCACTTGTGCCCAGTATATGCAGCCACTTTTGCCAATCAAATGCAGCCACTTATGCCCAGTATATGCAGCCACTTGTGCCCATCAAATGCAGCCACTTGTGCCTAGTATATGCAGCCACTTGTGCCCATCAAATGCAGCCGGGTGCGTTCCTGGCTCGGCTGGCACTTCACTAATCCCCCCCGCGCGGCCGGTCCAGCGGCACTTACCGAGTGACGGGGCTTTCTCCTCCTCTTCTGTAGTGGCAGGAAGCACCGGCTGTGGCTCCTGTGTCCACTCGGCTCCTCAGGCTTCCTCCGCCGTGTCTCCTCTTCCGCCAAATCACATGCAGCCACTTGTGCCCAGTATATTCAGCCACTTGTGCCCAGTATATGCAGCCACTTGTGCCCATCAAATGCAGCCACTTGAGCTCATCATATGCAGCCACTTGTGCCAATCAAATGCAGCCACTTGTGCCCATCATATGCAGCCATTTGTGCCCGTCAAATGCAGCCACTTGTGCCCAGTATATGCAGCCACTTGTGCCCATCATATGCAGCCACTTGTGCCCATCAAATGCATCCACTTGTGCCCAGTATATGCAGTCACTTGTGCCCATCATATGCAGCCACTTGTGCCCAGTATATGCAGCCACTTGTGCCAATCAAATGCAGCCACTTGTGCCCAGTATATGCAGCCACTTGTGCCCATCAAATGCAGCCACTTGTGCCCATTATATGCAGCCAATTGTGCCCAGTATATGCAGCCACTTGTGTCCATCATATGCAGCCACTTGTGTCCATCATATGCAGCCACTTGTGCCCAGTATATTTAGCCACTTGTGCCCAGCAAATGCAGCCACTTGTGCCCATCATATTCAGCCACTTGTGCCCATCATATGCAGCCATTTGTACCCGTCAAATGCAGCCACTTGTGCCCAGTATATGCAGCCACTTGTGCCCATCATATGCAGCCATTAGTGCCCAGTATATGCAGCCACTTATGCCAATCAAATGCAGCCACTTGTGCCCAGTATATGCAGCCACTTGTGCCCATTAAATGCAGCCACTTGTGCCCAGTATATGCAGCCACTTGTGCCCATCAAATGCAGCCACTTGTGCCCAGTATATGCAGCCACTTGTGCCCATCATATGAAGCCACTTGTGCCCAGTATATGCAGCCACTTGTGCCAATCAAATGCAGTCACTTGTGCCCAGTATATGCAGCCACTTGTGCCCATCAAATGCAGCCACTTGCGCCTAGTATATGCATCCACTTCGCCGTGTCTCCTCTTCCACCAAATCATATGCAGCCACTTGTGCCCAGTATATGCAGCCACCTGTGCCAATCATATGCATCCACTTGTGCCCAGTATATGCAGCCACTTGTGCCCATCAAATGCAGCCACTTGTGCCCATCATATGCAGCCACTTGTGCCCAGTATATGCAGCCACTTGTGCCCATCAAATGCAGCCACTTGTGCCTATCATATTCAGCCACTTGTGCCCATCATATGAAACCATTTGTACCCGTCAAATGCAGCCACTTGTACCCAGTATATGCAGCCACTTGTGCCCATCATATGCAGCCACTAGTGCCCAGTATATGCAGCCACTTGTGCCAATCAAATGCAGCCACTTGTGCCCAGTATATGCACCCACTTGTGCCCATCAAATGCAGCCACTTGTGCCCAGTATATGCAGCCACTTGTGCCCATCATATGAAGCCACTTGTGCCCAGTATATGCAGCCACTTGTGCCAATCAAATGCAGTTACTTGTGCCCAGTATATGCAGCCACTTGTGCCCATCAAATGCAGCCACTTGTGCCTAGTATATGCATCCACTTGTGCCCATCAAATGCAGCCGAGTGCGTCCCCCGGCTCGGCTGTCACTTCACTAACCCCCCCCCCACGGCTGGTCCGGCGGCACTTACCGAGTGATGGGGCTTCCTCCTCCTCTTCTGTAGTGGCAGGAAGCGGCGGCTGTGGCTCCTGTGTTCGCTTGGCTCCTCAGGCTTCCTCCGCCGTGTCTCCTCTTCCACTAAATCATATGCAGCCACTTGTGCCAAGTATATGCAGCCACTTGTGCCCAGTATATGCAGCCATTTGTGCCCATCAAATGCAGCCACTTGTGCCCATCATATGCAGCCATTTGTGCCAATCAAATGCAGCCACTTGTGCCCATCATATGCAGCCATTTGTGCCCGTCAAATGCAGCCACTTGTTCCCATCATATGCAGCCAGTATATGTAGCCACTTGTGCCAATCAAATGCAGCCACTTGTGCCCAGTATATGCAGCCACTTGTGCCCAGTATATGCAGCCACTAGGGCCCCATCAAATGCAACCGGGAGCATCCCCCAGCTCGGCTGTCACTTCACTAACCCCCCCTGCAGCCGGTCCGGCGGCACTTACTGAGTGACGGGGCTTCCTCCTCCTCTTCTGTAGTGGCAGGAAAACGGCGGCTGTGGCTCCTGTGTCCGCTCGGCTCCTCAGGCTTCCTCCGCCGTGTCTCCTCTTCCGCCAAAGCATTAGGCATCCAATAGGATCGCCTAATGCTTTGGCTAATCAGGAGAAAGGTCTCACTGACCTGCCTGCTGATTGGCAAGGAGGAACATTAGTGTGAAAATAGCGAAAATTAATTTGCTATGTCACACAACAGCACTATTTCTTTCATGTAGCGGTGTACCAGATGCTAAGTTGATGTGATGAAATGGAGAAATGTTTGCTATGCAATAAAACTCAATTTGTAATTGTTATTCCTTGTTGGTTGAAGCGTTTTGTTGTTCAAATTTTTGAACCCTATACTTCATATAAATTGTGTATAAAAGTGCATTTATTACCAGTGGAAAGTATGTATTAAAAATGAAAAACAAATAAAGATATGGTACTGAAACATTCTTCAGTTATTTCAGTCGCAAATTTTGCATGGACAATTTTCACATAGTAACATATATCCAAAACTCAACAGCTTATAAACTGTATAAAATAGTAAACAACATTTTGCTGTTACAAAACATAGTAGGCAATTCTTATTATTAATATAAAGACACGCATAACAAACCAAAAGAGTGCAAATGCAGTTTACAATAATTCTCTATAATGAGACAAACTCCTAGAATTGTTCATCTTCTGTGACCCCTGGATTGCCTACAATTCCTACTGTTGACCTCCACTCATTGTAGGATATAGTAGTCAAATGCAAGTCAGCAGAAAGACCCACTGAGCACCCCAATGGGGAAGCTCTACAATTCGAACAGTATAACTCTAGGCATTTTTTTATTTTGTTAGGGTCCTAGAACCCTTGAGGTGATTGTAGACAAGAGCCCTTCTGAGAGAAACAATTAAGTCCGGCTAAACGCCTTTCCCAGAAGGGCTTGATGGGCTCTATTCTTGTCATGCTTCAATTACATTGTCTCATTGTATTCCACTTTTGCCCACTTCTAAGGAACTGGATTTCCATTTTTGCTCGGGAGATCTTTCACTTACATGGGCTACCCAAGGTGATCATCTCGGACAGGGGTAGTCAGTTTGTGTCCCGGTTTTGGCGAACCTTTTGTGCACAGTTGGGAATTCAGCTTGCTTTCTCCTCTGTGTATCACCCGCAATCTAATGGGGCCGCAGAACGAGCCAATCAGTCCTTGGAGCAGTTCCTACATTGCTATATTTCTGATCATCATAACAATTGGTCAGACCTCTTACCATGGGCGGAGTTTGCTCACAAAAGTGCCTTGAATTCTGCTTCCCGATTGTTTATGGCAAACTATGGTTTCCAACCTTCCATGTTTCCTGACTCATTTGTTTCACAGAGTATTCCTGCGTTAGAGGAGCATCTCCGTGGTCTTCGTTCCATTTGGACACAAGTCCAGGAGGCTTTGCGACATGCTAATGATAGGTACAGACTCCATGCTGACCGCAGACGCCTGCCTGCGCCTTCCTACCAGGCTGGAGACAGGGTCTGGCTGTCATCTCACAACCTCTGACTTGGAGGTCCCTCTCTGTTTATTGGGCCTTTCCGTATTCTCCGCAGGATTAACCCAATGGCTTTTGCGTTAGATCTTCCTTCTAATTTGCGTATCTCAAATGTATTTCATGTCTCCTTATTAAAACCTTTGGTCTTTACCACCACCGGGCCACGTCCTCACCCTGTACAGGTTGAGAACCATGAGGAGTATGAAGTACAGTACATTGTTGGCTCCCGTAGGTTCCGTGGGCAGATACAGTATCTGGTGCATTGGAAAGGGTACAGTCCAGAGGAACGCTCTTGGGTCTCATCCTCGGACATACATGCCCCTGTCCTCCTCCATGATTTCCATAGACGTTTTCCCCTCAAGTCTGGTGGTCCTCCGAGGGGGAGTGCACAGCTCTGACGAAGAAGGGACGTTCCCTTCGAAACGCGTTAGCTGATTGTGATGTTTGTGCGTCTCTTCACGACTTTTGGAAGGCATCGCTCATCCTAAGTTGCATGCTGGCTGTTGGTACACTTTATGCTGTGCCTGCTCCATCTATTGCTTGTGAGTTGTTTCATTTTACCTTTTTATATGAAATATTTTTAAAAAAAAGTTAATGCACAAGGCCGGTGCGCCCTTGTTTTTCTTTTATTTCTTGAATCAGTCCCTGAGTGACTTCCAATGTTTTTTAATGGCCGTTACTGTGCAAAAAAAAAAATATATAGATGTTGTTTTAAATATTTAAACATGACAAAAGTCCATCTATTGCGAGCAATATGTATTGTATCAACAATAAAAAAAACACAATTAACCACCTCAATACAGTGCATTTTCGCCCCCTTCCTGCCCAAGCCATTTTTCAGCTTTCAGCGCTGTCGCACTTTGAATGACAATTGCGCGGTCATACAACACTGTACCCAAATGAAATTGTTATCATTTTTTCCCCACAAATAGAGCTTTCTTTTAGTGGTATTTGATCACCTCTGCGGTTTTTATTTTTTGCGCTATAAACAAAAGAAGAGTGAGAAGTTTTAAAAAAAACACAATAATTTTTATCTTTTGCGATAATAAATATCCAATTTTTTTTTCTTTAAAACAAATTTTTTCTCAGTTTAGGCCGATATGTATTCTTGTACATATTTTTGGTAAAAAAAAACCGCAATAAGCGTATATAGATTGGTTTGCGCAAAAGTTATAGCGTCTACAAAATAGGGGATAGATTTATAACATTTTTATTTATTTATTTTTTTTTACTAGTAATGGCGGCGATCTGCGATTTTTATTGTGACTGCGATATTGCGGCGGACACATCGGACACTTTTGACACATATTTGGGACCATTCACATTTATACAGCGAACCGTGCTATAAAAATGCATTGATTACTGTATAAATGTGACAGGCAGTGAAGGGGTTAACACTAGGTGGTGATCGAGGGGTTAACTGTGTTGCTAGGGAGTGATTCTAACTGTAGGGGGCGGGGACTCACTAGGGGAGGAGACCGATCGGTGTTCCGCTGTGCTGGGAACACACCATCGGTCTCCTCTCCTCTGACAGGACCGTGGATCTCTGTGTTTACACACACAGATCCATGGTCCTGCTGTGTTACCGGCAATCGCGGGTGCCCGGCGGACATCGCGGCCGCCGGGCACGCGCACCGGGTTCCTAGTGACACGGCAGGCGCGCGCGATCGCCGGCGGCGGCGCGCGCGCGCCCCCTGGTGGCCTAGGAATGCGAGGCCGTCATATGACGCCCAACGAGAGCTGCGCCGCCTGGCCGTCAATAGACAGCCGGCGGTCAGCTAGCGGTTAAACAAGAGGACAGCAGCACAAACTAACTCCCTATAAAATTTAACCTACAGCATTACCTACAAGAGCAATGTTTCTCAACTCCAGTCCTCAAGTACCCCCCACCAACAGGTCATGTTTTCAGGATTTCCCTCAGATGAAACAGCTGTGGTAAGTGAAACTGATCAAATCACCTGTGCAAAATAATGGAAATCCTGAAAACAAGACCTGTTGGGGGGTACTTGAGGACTGAAGTTGGGTGCTTGAATCATAAAACTCTTGCTAGTTTTCCACCTCCTGTATACAGTATCAGCAGGGTGAGATTAATAGCAGCCATCTTATATACAGCACACACAGGGAGTGTTAAGAAGGAAGTGACTGCAGGACACTCTATACTATCCTCTATCATTACATTGCATTGTGTATATCTAGTGTTGACTGCAATACCATCTAAAGCAATCTACATATACATCAGTGATTTTCATTAACTATTAATATCACCACTCTAAAAAACATATATAAATTAAATTGTATATAAATTAAATTGTATAAAGTCCAGCTTAAATACACTTGTGCTGATAAAAACGTGGGTCCCTAGGTGGGTTCTCCACTGCCGTTGTGTTGTTGTGATGCTCTATTTTCTCCTTAGTGCTTAAAGTGATTTTCAGTGCCAACACCACCACCGCATATAAATTGGCCACTCACCAGATACAAATACATACAAGCCCTCGGTTCATTAAGGGATAACCAATCCGCTTTAAACTGTCACCAATGCCGTTTAGCACGTCAATCCGTCCTCATAGAAAACAAATGGCATACATAGTGCAATATGCTAAAACTATTTATTAAAGATTAAGTAAAAACAAAAGGCTATGCAGCTCACATGTTGCCGGTGCCCATATGCCGGCACCAAGCTTATCCAGCAGTTTGAATGGATGGTAAAGGTCGCCGTCTATCTCATTCGCCGGCGGGTGGAACACGCCTCGTCCCCGCTCGTGTTCCGGCTTGCGGTCCAAGCCTCGCTTTCGCCTGACGGGAGATGACGTTGTGGCGTCACGTGTGAATTCCCAGCAGCCTCTACGCGTTTTGCAATAGTAATTGCGTCATCAGGAAGCCCTTTACCATCCATTCAAACTGCTGGATAAGCTTGGTGCCGGCATATGGGCACCGGCAACATGTGTGCCTTTTGTTTTTACTTAATCTTTAATAAATAGTTTTAGCATATTGCACTATGAATGCCATTTATTTTCTATGAGGACGGATTGACGTGCTAAACGGCATTGGTGACAGCTTAAAGTGGATTGGTTATCCCTTAATGAACCGTGGGCTTGTATGTATTTGTATCTGGTGAGTGGCCAATTTATATGCGGTGGTGGTGTGGGCACTGAAAATCACTTTAAGCACTAAGGAGAAAATAGAACATCACAACAACACAAGGCAGTGGAGAACCCACTTAGGGACCCAGGTTTTTATCAGCACAAGTGTATTTAAGCTGGACTTTATACAATTTAATTTATATATGTTTTTTAGAGTGGTGATATTAATAGTTAATGAAAATCACTGATGTATATGTAGATTGGTTTAGATGGTAGCGCAGTCAACACTAGATTACACATATTTACAGATTTTATCACAAGTTGTAGGAATAGTTTTTTTGACTGCAGCAACTAGGGGTTTCTTTGAAACTTTCACAATTTATATTTATTTTTTGATTTTTTGATTATTGAAATTCACATTGAAGCACATACAAATTGTGCGCCGGTGGCACATATATTACATTACAGGGCATTGTGGACATCATATTCCCCCTGCATGTTTTTTTTCATAATCATTTTAAAGCACTGCAACCGCCCCTGAAACGCCTACTAGAGCAGTTGTGGAGCGTTGCCATAGACTTCAGAGAAATCTGAAGAGAAATCTCCACCTGGATGAACTTTTTATTATCCCCTGAAGGACTTCAGAAAAGGAACATAAGGAAATAACTAACTGATAAGGAACGGTGTGGTGGGCTCTTAAAGCAACTGGATACACATATACAGATTGATCCCGATCCAAACTCTGAGTGATCTCTGTATAATCAACCGTGTGTTGGACATCTAAATCAACTGGATACATATATACAGATTGATCCCGATTCATCCGTTGAGCGATCTCTGTATAACCAACAGATCTGTGAGTAACCCACACTATAAGTTATATTATTTAATACTACCTGCTGGAAATTACCTGCAGGTTGCAGGAATCCCATTCTGTGGCTACACTAAATGTATCTGTGATGATTGTCCCACATAGCATACCGTTATACCTCGACTGGTAATTTGAAAAGGACACACACTGATTGATTTTGATCTATTTTTGTGGAAAACTTTGTACAAACCAGCGACTTTTAAGTCAGTATACAGCCATATGTGTGACCAATGACTACTTATGATAATTACCTGCAGGCTGTGGGAATAATTTCAAAATGAGGAATTAGTACTATAGCTTCACACTTGGTGATAATTGAACAACTTGCTACTGTATACAGTCCTTGGAGCACTTCAATATCTTTCCTTTCTTCAAACCATTTACAACTGATCAGGACAAGATTACTAGTAGGATGTATAACATACACATTCAATTGCGGACTGACTGACGACTGGGAGTCCTTCGGGTGGTTTTCAACCAGTGCCTTAGCTATGTCTTATTCCATTGTGGGACAGTGAGATACAACCTGCTTTCAGGAATACACTACCCCACACTAGGAATCATTTGCATGACTTTGGCCTTACGGGTAATCTATGTGTTTCTATCAGGTATACGTAGGGGGTGCTCTTATACTAGGGGAGGAATTAGGTCTTCAGATTGTGTGATTTATTTGTCCCCTCCTATCCTGCGAGGGGGTCTCTTCTAAATACATCATTTACACAGTTTGTGTTTTTTAGTCTTTGGGCTTGGTTAGACCACTGGGGAGGACCCCCTTTCTTTTTTCTTGGGGGCCTTCCCCTCTGGCCTAATATATAGGGGTTTAGCGCCCACCACCTTTAGGTGGGTGCTAATTAGTTAGTTAGTATAAGTGATAGGTAAATTGCCAGTGTCTTACCCTGTTGGTTAGGCTGGTTGGTTAATTTGGTTGGGAGATTTGATAGAATAGAGGAGGGTGTGGCCACCTACACTCTGCCCTGCAAGATTTCGATTACTTTCCCTGAAAGGTTCTGGAAGGTGGGTGGACTGGGGAAGCAGAGTGGCAGGTAGTTTTTGGAGACCGCTCTGAGCCAATCATTGTTTTGTTTGGGCAGAGGCGGGACTGTTATAAAAATCAAGGTCACATGTTTCCTGGTGTGGTTGGAGATAGGAATTGAATCCAGAAAGGCTGCAAAGGTGTGATCAGCAAGGAGCAGGCTTGAAGGCCTGGGGGTGTAATGCTCTCAGTGCTGGATAGCAAAAGAACTGAACCTGAAGGCCTGAGGGTTCAGAGACCTCAGTGCTGGATGGTTCAGCGACATTAGTCAGCAACAGAAGGAGATTCCGGGAGAAATGTACCAGACATCACCAGCTGGGATGGTTCTGGACATGCGGAGCGGGAAGTAGCTGCTAAAAGGCTGGAGTAGACTGGGATCGGCTTTTAGTGTTAACCATGGACTGTCGGTGGGAGAGAGCAAGGGGGGGGACCCAGCAGTACTCATTCATCCAGGACTTTCCTGAACTGACGCAGGAGGATTGCAGGAGTCAAGATAGGCAGGTGAGGCCTGGGGCTTCCAACATCCATATACCACTATGTCTTTCAGAGGGGCATTGGTCAGTTCATTATGGGAAAGGACGGTGAATACATATGGAACCGGAAATTAAGAGGCAGCCCATACTTCCTTAAGGCTGCTTTCACACTGGGGCGGTAGGGGGCGTCGGCGGTAAAACAGCGCTATTTTTAGCGCTGCTTTACCGCGGTATACGGCCGCTAGCGGTGCGGTTTTAACCCCCCGCTGGCACCTGAAAAAGGGTTGAAACCACTCGTATAGCGCGGTATAGCCGCGCTGTCCCATTGATTTCAATGGGCAGGAGCGGTTTAGGAGCGGTGAATACACCGCTCCTTCACCGCTCCAAAGATGCGGCTTGCAGGAGATTTTTTCTTCTCCTGCCAGCGCACCGCTTCAGTGTGAAAGCCCTTGGGCTTTCACACTGAACAAACAGCAGCGGCTGTTTTGGGTCGGTTTGCAGGCGGTATTTTTAGCGCAATAACGCCTGCAAACCGCCCCAGTGTGAAAGGGGTCTAAGAAGTAACACTCAGCAATCAAGAGAAATAAAGTTCTATTTAAAATTATTGGACAGTCTGCTGATGTTATTCATGCAGGGGAGGAAAACGGAATCCGTTAACAGAAAGGTATGAACTAACAGCAGCTCCCAAGGGAGTAGTGCGCTACAGGGAGATATAGGGATTAATGCTTTTTTCTATGTATCTTTTTTAAGGTAATAAAATCATTGTAGTTTAACTCATGTAGGTGTGTGGAGATCTATTTAGTTTTTTATTTTATTGTGTTGGTTTAGCTTAACAGCAGGTCAAATGCACTTGTCAATGTACTCTGGTGATGTCAACACAAGCACAAAGCCTGTCAACACAGGCCCTAATGCTGCTAACAATATAAATGTAACTGTTGTGTAATTCATGGTATATGTCCTTACAGATTAATTTAATTAGCAATAGCAATGTTCAAAATCATTAATTGCCCTAGACCTGGAACACAGTATGCCAAGCCAACTTACACATCCATCCACATCAGAAATCCTCACATTATGTTGGACAATTTTAAGAGCATTTGTTGAAATTTGAATCCATTGTTAGCAGTCTGCCACTGCTTTGACATGATCTACACTTTAGCATGCCTAGTCATAAAGCCTTTATTACCAAGCATGCTAAAGTGTGAAATGCATCAAACCAGTTAAGTTGTAACCCGCTGTAGCAGTTGTTTTAAAGTTTAATAAATGCTACAAAGTATATGTTATAAAATGATAGTTTGATCACTTTTACATGCAGTAGTTTGAAAAGCTCAAACTATCCTTCATGGCCTTGGTTGTCATAGCAAACTAATCTAGGGAGAAATAACTGATGCAGTATTATAGCCTGCAAGTGACAAAACTGACACTAATAACCTTTCCTTTTATAACAATAATTTCTTTATTTCATATTCCATTTAAACATAAAAAAATATCAATCGATGCGTGGGTGGCTATTTTTCCATCACGTTTGACTGCTTTTTTTTATAATAAAAATTGAAAAAAGGAGACAAAAAAAAGTTCACCCCTTTTCATTGCAGTTAAAGAATGTGTGCTTTTTTACCTTCTTCTCAAGCAAGGAAAATCATATTTTTTTAATCTCATGTAGACCTCACAGCATACTTTTAAAAGTGTTAAATATATCAAATTGTGTACAGGTTTGGCACTTGGCACATAGTTTTAAGTCAGAGGGACTTTGTACAATAAGTCCATAGCATTAAACAAACATCTGCTCGTCCACTAAGTAAACTCCTGACTAACAGGGTGCATCCTAAGGGGTTCCCCAAAAACACACAGGCACCTCTTGTGCCTTTTTAGCATTCTGTCAGCCATTGGCCTTTTCATCCAGAAGCAAGCTCCCACAGCAGAGGATGGTACATTACCATCCTCAAGCTTACTAAAGAGGCAGGCTCCCTTAAAAGGCAGGGCAAAAGAAAAGACAGCTTTTGTGACACCAGTTGGGCTGTGCCAGTGCATGTGCAAACCTTTTAGCTCATATAGAGCCCCAACCTCATACCAAAAAATGAAAGACCACATTCTTAAGCCCCAGAAACCATAAGCTTTGGCATATCTAGATGATTTTGTCATTTTAAGTTTTGATTAGGATTTATGAATACAAGAAGGTCCAGGCAGTTTTAGATTCCATCCATAAGGCTGGGGAAAAAAAACAATCCAACAAAATGCGCAATAGTCTTGGAAGAAGCCCAGTATTTGAGCTACTACATTAGGCAGGGGAGTCATAAAGCATCTAATGGACAAGACTGAAGGAATTAAAGTTGCCCCCAGCTAGTGTAAAAAAAAGAGGTTAAAGGCTTTGTAGAGATTGTGAGGTTTGAGCATAGTTTTGTTACTATAACAGTTCCACTTACTGATCGCTAAAAGGGAGCAAGTTCACCATAGTGAAATAGAATGAGCAGGAAATCAGCTGTTAATTTGAAAAAAGGTGTTTGATCATGGAGGCCCAATCTGATTGCCCTCAGGCAAGCTTTTATAAAGATGATGGGAGGGGACTTTGGACTTTTTAGGCAGAGTAATACAAAATAATTTACAAAAAAAGAGATTTTTTATTGGTTGAAAAAATATATAAAATACCATTATTAAAAACCACAGAATAATCTAGATGCATAAATATTCAATAGAGTTTACCACTGTACAAAGCCATATAAATAAATATACAAAACCCGGAAGTCTGAACATCAATTTAAAATAAATAAAAATCCGAGAATAAGGCTGGGCAGTGGATATGCGATAATTGTTTTAACTAGAGAATATGCTCAACATGTTGCGCATGTCTTCACGCTTCTTCAGGAGCAAAGATTATTGTGGTATATAATGTGGTTCAAAGTATCAATGTTATGTAAAACATAATAGTTAGGACAAGGACAGTCTTGTAGTGTATAAGGTACGTGGTGTCCAGATTTAGCATAGGTATAATGCTTGCCAAATGAAAAATAACGTTAAAAAAATTGAGCTGGAGGGCTGAGGTGATTGAGAGTAGGAAATTCTCAATTGGAATACTATAAAATAGCATAGCTGGAATCCATCAAGTAGGAATCCAATGAAACATACTGGATATAGGTATATAAAGGGCCTTCCAGGAGGTAAGCCAGGAGTAATGGGGATGGGGGAGGGGAGAAATGAAGAGGGAATGGATGAATGTCCTAGAGGCAGTAGATAAAGTAAGCTGGACGTGACCCATGACCGTTAGTAGCATCCCCAGGGATGTCCAAAATCCAAAGTCCCCTCCCATTATCTTTATATACTAAATTCAGGACGTGGCTATGTATCCACAGTACCACTCTGTGATATGATACATTTTCATGTTGAAATCAGGCAAGCTTTTATTTCTCCCATGTATGCAAGGGTGCCCCAAGCCTTATATTTCAATATTTATTTTCCATTATAGTCATAAATAATAAGCATTAAGTAAATATGACATGCTTGCATGTTAATTTTAGTATTTTAATTTTCGGCTATTAGGTGGGGCTTTAGGCAAATTTTCACACATTTACATGCTGTTGTATTTGCTTTCCCAAAAAAAGCCTGTTGTGTACAGAGCTCAATAACCCAAGATGAGTAGTGGCTCTCCCCTCCTTCCTCCCCCTCCTTGCCTGCTTAGTTAGTTATGTTAGGCCTGCACTGAAGTTTTATGCAGAGAGAGAGCCTAAAGGCAAACACCCTGTGCTGTGCAGTCTTTTTGGAAAATCTGTAATGCGTTGTAAGTCCTGTGTTATGAGTGCACATGGTAATAAATGCTCTTTGATAAAATTAAGTATATAAGTAGCTCAAAAAATAAAACATCAGTTTAAAAACATATATTATTTTACACCGTAAAATAAAATGGATCCCAAAAACATATTAGCTCCCTTTTAATACATTATGTAATGTAAGTGGGACTGGCTCAACTGGTATTGGCAGCGGCAAAACATGCATGAGACAGGAACACTCAGTAAAAGTCTACGCAGGTTTGTCATGCATTTTTATTCTGCAAGGCAGTAAACAAACAAATCATCAATGCAGGAGTGTTTTGTAATAAGTCCATAGCATAAAACAAAACACCTGCTCGTCCAAACTACTTACTGTCTTTGACTGACTAATAGGGTTTTCCCTAATGGATTCCCCGAAACAAACAGGAAGATGTGGTACCTTTTTGGTGTTCTCTAAGGACTAAGTCTTCACCCAGCAGCATGCTCTCATAGAATAGAGAGTGAGAGATCCAAATATCAGTCAGCTCACATTTAAAAAAAAAAGACCGGGGACAGCTGAGCCTCAAAAAGCCTAGGGGTTCCAGGATTCAGACCACAACTTATTATATATTATTGTAATCTGAGAAAACTGTGCTTCCTCCATAGCAGACATAACCCCTGGAGCCCCTCGCCTTATGCGAGAAACCTAGGTGATATGCATACACTGCCCGCAATCCTGCCAGCCAGTGTCTTCTATTAGTCAAATGTAATATCAGTACACATCTCTCATCTCTGGATACTCAAAAGATGTGAGCTACAACAAAAATATTATTTGCTCCCAAAAAAACAGTTGATCCTATCAGAAATCCAGCGCTGTCCTTTGTTCTATGCACCTTGCAGTGTTATCTGAATGTTATAAGAAAGTGTGTTAGGATTACAGAACACCTTGTGCCAATGCTATGGAGGTGATGAAAGGGTGAAGGTGTATTTTCTGTCCTAGAGTGACAATACTGTACCTCCACAGTACAGTGGGTGAGCTCTGTCACCCTAAGACAGAAAGTACCGTATTTATCGACATATAACACGCACTTTTTCCACCTTAACATAGGGGAAAATCAGGGGTGAGTGTTATACGCCGATATATGCTGCCACCGAGGGGAAAGAGGGGACGAGCGCTGCCAAAATAGAGCTGGATCTTGTGTGTACTCGGCTCGCAGTCACGCTCAGTCCCGCCCTTTGGACGGCTCCTAGCATGGACGTCCCGGCATTGGACTGGCGTTATGTCCATCATAGGATCCGGGCCAAAGGGCGGGACTGGGCGTGACACCCCACAGCATGTATAACGATGGCAGCATATATAACGGCAAGGCTGCAGATGGACACTGAGCAAGGCTGCAGATGGGTACTGAGCAAGGCTGCAGGTGAGCACTGAGCAAGGCTGCAGGTGGATACTGAGCAAGGCTGCAGGTGGGCACTGAGCAAGGCTGCAGGTGGGCACTGAGCAAGGCTGCAGGTGGGCACTGATTAGGCTGCAGGTGGGCACTGATTAGGCTGCACTGAAGCTGCAGATGAGCACTAATCAGGCTGCATTGATGCTCACTGACCATTATTTTGCTTCAAAGTGGTTTATTTAAAAAAATAAATTTTTCCTGAAACTTCCCTCTTAAATTCGGGTGCGTGTTATACGCCGATTAATACGGTACATCACAAGCAAGACCACTGGTGAAAATGAAGCAAACAGCCTGAAAAAAAGACAATAAGTTGAGTCACCCCATCCAAAGACTAATAGACTGCAATATAAAATTATATTTTTGTTCTTTGGATACTCTAAGGCCTGGTTCACACCTATGCATTTTTTTTTTTTTGCAAATCTGTTTTTTGAGTTTTAAAACATTTAACAGAAAAACAACATACACTGGTCGTGACGAGTGCTAACTTTGGTACGTACAGAATTATGATATAAGGCAAACAGTTACATGAAACACGGCAGGGAACTTAAGTTATCACGATGGTCGCAGCAGGCTAGCTCCATGGGTAGGAGGACAGCGTGGAGCTAAAACGTGCATCTCAGAAATATATGTTACATTCACAATTGCAGATTCCTATTCATTAGCAGAAGATAATGGGTTAAGTAGGGTGTGAGTCTGAGGCTGTGGAGGAATCTGCCAGCCATTTGGACCAAACCTTGTCATATTATTGAGGGCAACCCCTATTAGCATAACAATCTTTGTAAAGAGGCAGGCTGTTGTTGATCAATTGTTTCCACAGGGAGAGAGGAGGAGGAGTAGGCTTACGCCAGCTGAGGGCTATGGTTTTGCGGGCGTAAAAGAGAAGTAGCCTGACCAGGGTGCGGCTTGCCACCGTGGGAATTATTTGTTCTATCAGGCCCAATATACATATTGCTAAGGAGGGTTGGAGAGATATGGTGGTGACCTGTGTTTTGACCTTTAATATCTCCTTTCAATATTCGACAATTGCTGGGCAGGTCCAAAAAATATGAGTAAAGTCACCAGGTATTATTCCACAACACCAGCATCCTGGGGGGGAGGCGGGGTTCATTTTGTGTAATCTGTGTGGGGTAAAATATGCGCGATGGACCATCTTGAACTGTATTAGTCGGTCTCTCAGGGAGACCAGGGATCTGAAAGGGAAGTCCCATATGTCATCCCAATTGTCATTGTCAAAGTCAGGAATGTCGTGTAGCCATTTGTTTCTGAGTTTTTCCAGAGTAGGGAGGGAGGTCATTATCAAATGAGAGTAAAGTCGCAAGGTGGGCTTATTTGCACATCCGGACCTGAGGGGGGGACGATCTGGAGGGGAGAACTGGAGAATTGGTGACCGAAGGCATGGGAGAGTTGTTGCTATCTAAAAAAATAGCTCTGCGGGATGTTGAAATCAGAGATCAATTTAGGGAGTGGGGCCAGAGATTATTGGAGATTACTTGGTCCACTGTTTTAGTCCAAGCGTGGGGTTCGGGCAATTTGTTAACACGCTCCAGGGTGGGGTTCAACCACAAGGGGGCAACTGGAGAAAATGCATTTTTAGGGTATCTTTAAATTTTAAGTCCCGCCCCCCATGCACGCAGTGCGGTGCGCATGGAGGGAGTCAATGGGTATGGGGCCTTTGGGCCACGGGAAAGTAAAAATTTCAGCGCTTCCAACGATTTCACCACCGCCGCCTCAACTAAGGTGGCAGGGTTTGTCGTATCGGGAGTGAGCCACCAAGCCGCTGTAAGTAGCTGGGTGGCCAGGAAATATTTATATAGGTCAGGGCATGCCAGTCCTCCCTGGAAGGACGGGCGTACAAGTGTTGACCATCCGTATCTGGGGGACTGGGTTCCCCAGATAAAGGAGGTGAAGAGGCTATGTAGCTGGGTAAAAAAGGATTTGGGAATCCATTGCGGAGATTGGCGAAGTAGGTAGGTAAATTTTGGTAGGATTTTCATTTTTATCAGATTTATCCGACCTATCAATGATAATTGTAGTGACTCCCATGCCTTCAGTCTCAGCCGTGTCTCCTGAACCACTGGGGATAGGTTCAGGGGCAAGAAATCTGAATACAAAATGTAGGCAAGATATGGTGAAAAATACTCCTGTGCTTGTGAGGCCGTTTGCTGCAGTAAAAGGGTAGTATTGTAGAAAGTGGAAGGACTGGAGGAGATGATAAAGCGTGTCCCGCTGCCTTAACTGACCAGGGGTGGTCTGGAAAGGACTGTATGGTAGGAGGTGGATGGAAGGCGCGTGATCAGACGCTTACATCAAAACATGTATGGTTTAATCATGTATAGGGAATACAAACATATAAATATTGAATCATACAAATACTACATTGCATAAAAACAGGTAACAAAATAGGCACTAAAAAATTTAAAATTGGGGTATGCCCATGCTGAGGCAAGAGAGGACAGAGAGACGCATCTTGTTTGAGCATCCACGGCTGCAGCTACATCAGGGGCGCCTCGTTCCCCCCTCCGGTTTCCAGGATTACATGGCTCTCCACCCCGGGGGATTTTTGGGACTACAGCCACTCCTACATATCCACTGGAGACAGGCATATCTGACAGCCAAATACCATCGCAAAGGAAAATACAGTTAATATACATTCCCATTACATTCGTAGAAAACCTGGACATGGACTAGTATGGAACTTGGAATAATCAACTATCCACCACAGGACATCCCCTCCTACTAGCCACTCCTTTCCATGTACACATGTCGGCCTACCGGCCCATACAGACTGTGCTCCTGTTTTCCTGGCTCTGATGAAGAGGTTACCCTCGAAACGCGTCAGCCCTTTTTAAATACTGGCCTCAACATGGGCATACCCCAATTTTAAATTTTTTAGTGCCTATTTTGTTACCTGTTTTTATGCAATGTAGTATTTGTATGATTCAATATTTATATGTTTGTATTCCCTATACATGATTAAACCATACATGTTTTGATGTAAGGGTCTGATCACGCGCCTTCCATCCACCTCCTACCATGCAAGAAATCTGAAGCCTGCCTTGAGACTACCACCCCAAGGTACTTGAAGCTCTCAACCCATTATAGGGTTATATCGGAGGGGGCGGTGGTACGAGCTGCAGGGTCTATAGGGAACAAAAGAGACTTTGAACAGTTAATCTTGAGGCCTGTGACAGTGGAAAATGAGTTCAGAATCTGCAGTGCCCCTTTGAGTGAGGAGTCTGCATCAGTGAGTAAAAGAAGGAGGTCATCCGCATACAAGGCGACCCTCTGTCCAGCCAGCCAATGCGCAGGCCCTTGATGCCGGAGAGAGAAGGCAGCCCTGTTGTGTGCCTCTGGACAGAGAGAAGGGCTGTGACAGACCCCCCAACTTGATAGCTGACGTGGGGTGCTTGTAGAGTGTCTGTAACCACGTAATAAATAGCAAGGGGAACCCCATTCTACGGAAGACCTCCCACAGAAAAGTCCATTCCACAGTGTCGAAGGCCTTCTCTATGTCTAAGGAGGCCACCACCCGGGAACCCTCATTGAGGTGTTGTGCATGTATGTTGGTAAATAAGCGTTGTAGGTTGACATCAGTGGCTCTTTTAGCCATAAAACCAGTTTGGTCAGTCTCCATCACAGCGGCAGTAGGGGTTGTAGTCTCATACTGAGCAATTTGATAAGAATTTCGAAGTCTGTGTTAAGTAGGGCAATAGGCCTATATGAGGTGCAGGTCATGTTGTGCTAACATTGCTAGGAGGCGTCTGTTTCGGTCCCCCTGTTCGAAAAATCTTTGCTTGTTATGGTAGATCTAGTCTGGTAAGTTCTGTTAGATGGAGGTGTAGTTCCCGTTTCACTGCGTTAAGGACATCAAAGCCAGAGTCGGTGGGGTCAGCCGTGTAGACCTCAGTCTGGGTATCTACCTTGTTCTGTAGCTCAGTTGTGGTAGCGGCTTGTTCTCTACGGTTCTCTAGGGATCCCAGCTATTGAGGAGATGTATTGACCCCTAGTGAAGGCCTTGAAGGCGTCCCAAATGACCTCTGGGGAGGAGGACCCTGCATTAAGTTCCCAGTATTCGGTAAGGTGAGGTGGGATAGTGTTAGTCAAGTCGGCGTGGAGAGCCAATGGGTTCCCAGGCACCAAAGGGTGGAGGTTCGGGAAATCCACTTGGTATCAATCCACCTTATGCGGCTCTTGCTCCTGCTCCATCCACGGACACTTCCTTCCTCTGCTGCCGGTGCCGGTGTTCTGTCAAAATAGCCAATTCATCAAGATCTCCAATTATGTCACTCCCGGTTACTGTAAACCGCCAGTAATTGGAGATTTCAACGACTTTCTCTTTTGACACAACACTGGCAACCGTATACACTCCGGTACACGGTATTATGAGCGGAGATTGTTCGTCCGCTCCGATAGTAACCAACAAAATGGCCACCTCCGCGGCGGTGACAACTTTTTCCTCGTTACCCGCTGTTGTGTCAAAACAGCAAAGTCTTTGTGTACCGGACTGTACACGCTTGCCCGTTTTCTTTCAAAAGTCATCAAAATCTCCAATTAAGGACGGTTTACAGTAACAAGAAGTAATTGGAGATCTTGATGAATTGGCTACCGGTACCGTTACCGGTACCATGCACTCTGATGCTCTGGGATGGCAACCTGTTGATCTCGATCTGGGCTTGCTGACCCGCCATCCCAGAGCATGAGGTCATGGGCCACATCAGAGGGCTCTGCGGCCATGGGTTGAACACCCCTATTATAGTGAATATATCCACAATCCATAATGGCTGCAAACGTTGTGAATACTATAATTAGATTTTTAGGAGAAACTGAAGTATTTTTAATGATGAACATTCAAGACTATCCAACCACAAGTCTGTCTCTGACAAATCCAGGTTGTGGAGTTATATAATGCAAAAGCAATAAGCACAGAACTCATTTCACAGATTTGATTGGTTAGGAAAAAGGTGCTAGCGTAATGATTGTCATAGAGCAACAAAGTAGGGCTATGGTGATACACAACTGCTACACAATACAACTGCTGACACTGCTAGCACCTCCATCAGCAGGGGTATTCTTTCATGGCAACTCATGAACCCTCCCATGGAAGCCATAGCTGCCTACTAGGCTTAGCTTCACCTCATTTTTTTTCTAATTCAGGGGCAGTAATTGTTCTCCTTTTAAGCAATGTGTATAAAATGCAGTGAAACCCCAGTATTGCCTGCAATATACAGTAGGTTACTTTAATAATTTAGCTTCAAGTCCTTTTTGACTTATCTGACATCCTGGTCACTATTAATGTGCTTTTGGTAATTCACATCACACATCTGACGTGCAGAAACCTCTAGTCCTAGACTATGTTTCTTTTTTCTTCTGGCTGTCCTTGAAGAAAATGAAATACGTTTAATGTATGAGACCTGCTGGTGCGGTGGTGCATGGAATTGAAAGATTTGAGGTGACAGCTGTATGCGGGTTATAATGGGAACATTTTATGTAGTACTTTATGTATTATATCATTTGTCGGCATTTTATCACTTTTATTCCTGACATGTATGGACATTGCACAGAAGCACTGTTCTGTATGCTTGGTGTAAGCTTCAGTACCTGTTTTTATTCTGAATATAGAGATGCTGAGCAGTAGCACTTTTTTGTTCTGTATGTTGAGCGTAATTCTTAAAGTGTTGTTAAACTCGATTGATAAAGTTGTTATTACACTTACATGTTGTCTTGTGTGTGTGTTCATTCATTTAGTTTACTGTCTTCTCCTTTCAGCACTGGATCCTTTTTCTTTTTCTTACAGAACAGGATTTTCATGGGCATGCAGGCTGCACCTATAAAACCTCCCTCAATCAAAACATTCCCCAAAGACAACCAATAAATAACAAAGAAAACTACAGACTTTATTGTGGCAAAAGTATGGCTGCTGCACTTTATTTTGGATGTGTAAATAATAATAATAATAACCATAGATTAAATCTCATCAGTAATAAAATAATAAGAATATACAGTGGGGACGGAAAGTATTCAGACCCCCTTAAATTTGTCACTCTTTGTTATATTGCAGCCATTTGCTAAAATCATTTCAAGTTCATTTTTTTCCTCATTAATGTACACACAGCATCCCATATTGACTAAAAAACACAGAATTGTTGACATTTTTGCAGATTTATTAAAAAAGAAAACCTGAAATATCACATGGTCCTAAGTATTCAGACCCTTTGCTGTGACACTCATATATTTAACTGTCCATTTCTTCTGATCATCCTTGAGATGGTTCTACACCTTCCTTTGAGTCCAGCTGTGTTTGATTATACTGATTGGACTTGATTAGGAAAGCCACACACCTGTCTATATAAGACCTTACAGCTCACAGTGCATGTCAGAGCAAATGAGAATCTTGAGGTCAAAGGAACTGCCTGAAGAGCTCAGAGACAGAATTGTGGCAAGGCACAGATCTGACCAAGGTTACAAATAAATTTCTGCTGCACTTAAGGTTCCTAAGAGCACATTAGTCTTCATAATCCTTAAATGGAAGATGTTTGGGATGACCAGAACCCTTCCTAGAGCTGGCCGTCCGGCCAAACTGAGCTATCGGGGGAGAAGAGCCTTGGTGAGAGAGGTAAAGAAGAACCCAAAGATCACTGTGGCTGCGCTCTAGAGATGCAGTCGGGAGATAGGAGAAAGTTGTAGAAAGTCAACCATCACTGCAGCCTTCCACCAGTCGGGGCTTTATGGCAGAGTGGCCCGACGGAAGCCTCTCCTCAGTGCAAGACACATGAAAGCCTGCATGGAGTTTGCTAAAAAACACCTGAAGGACTCCAAGATGGTGAGAAATAAAATTCTCTGGTCTGATGAGACCAAGATAAATCTTTTTGGCCTTAATTCTAAGCGGTATGTGTGGAGAAAACCAGGCACTGCCCATCACTTGTCCAATACAGTCCCAACAGTGAAGCATGGTGGTGGCAGCATCATGCTGTGGGGGTGTTTTTCAGCTGCAGGGACAGGACGACTGGTTGCAATCGAGGGAAAGATGAATGCGGCCAAGTACAGGGATATCCGGGATGAAAACCTTCTCCAGAGTGCTTAGGACCTCAGACTGGGCCAAAGGTTTACCTTCCAACAAGACAATGACCCTAAGCACACAGCTAAAATAATGAAGGAGTGGCTTCACAACAACCCTCATGACTGTTCTTGAATGGCCCAGCCAGAGCCCTGACTTAAACCCAATTGAGCATCTCTGGAGAGACCTAAAAATGGCTGTCCACCAACATTTACCATACAACCTGACAGAACTGGAGAGGATCTGCAAGGAGGAATGGAAGAGGATCTCCAAATCCAGGTGTGAAAAACTTGTTGCATCTTTCCCAAAAAGACTCATGCCTGTATTAGATCAAAAGGGTGCTTCTACTAAATACTAAGCAAAGGGTCTGAATACTTAGGACCATGTGATATTTCAGTTTTTCCTTTTTAATAAATCTGTAAAAATGTCAACAATTCTGTGTTTTTCTGTTAATATGGGGTGCTGTGTGTGTACATTAATGAGGAAAAAAATGAACTTAAATGATTTTAGCAAATGGCTGCAATATAACAAAGAGTGAGAAATTTAAGGGGGTCTGAATACTTTCCGTCCCCACTGTATATCTTTGCTTAGTCATAAAAACTCAAGCAAATAATTATACAGAAAATAAGTCCCCACCAGCCGGGCTTATAGCTATAAGACTGCCCTACCCCAAACCCGCGGCCCGCTCAATACAAGACTGAAAGTCTAGGTTAAGTATATCATTCCCAATATTGCAAAGATTAATCAAATCTTGCCTATAAAGGCTTGAGATGCCACCTTCTAAATGAACACGACGGAACAAAAATCCTTCAATCTTTGGCATACATTTCTGAATACATCTATTATTTTTTTTCCTTACCTTATCCAGTTTTCTAAGCTCAGGAGAAACCAGCCATGCTAGACGTGGAATAATCTCAGAAAAAATTATGATTGTCTGTGGGGAGGCCATTTTAAATTGGTACAGATCCCCCTTAATCATATGCATGAGGTCTAAAGTTTTGGTACGCTCAATGTCATTGCCCCCTAAATGCACAATGAGAACCAAAGGGAGGGGGGGTGGGCAAGTCTGCATTAACCTGTTGAGATGAAAATTCAGATTTGTCCACATCAAACCCCTAATACCTTTCCAAAGAACTGAAAAAAACAGTATTCAAAGTCAAGTTTGTAGAGTTGCAACGCTGTGATGCACGTTTTGAGGCCCAGAACACAAATGAGTGGCTGATAATCCCATATGTAGCATTTGTGACCTAGAATTTAAAGACAGAAATTAGGACGTACATAGGAAACATATCTAACAGAATCCCACCTACCCAGTTTTTTGATAAAGGCTTTATCCAATCCCAACCTTGCAGCTTCTGTTGCAGCGCCAATACGGAATGAATGGGGCGTGTAGCGAAAATTGGCCATACCAAGAAAAACAAAACATTTTTTAAGAACGGCATTGAACTGAAACTGCGTCTGTGGGGAACCATCCTTGTGAATAAGAATATTTTGTAAAAAATTGGGTCTATGCTTAACAAACCTCTGAATGATAGCTACCGGATGAATAGTAGTATGGGGAAGGGTAAACCATATCCCCTTGCCTAGTTGATCCGTTTCAGATTTTCTGATAAATAAAATAACAGAATCATAAGATTTAATTACATGGCTAAACTGAAGCCCTGTAGAAACCATCTTGTTCCCATCTTATTAGCTCCGAGATTCGTAAGGCCCCAAAAAAGGCAAGAGTAAATGCCTTCTGAAAAATAAATTATTCATATACCAAAAAACATACCGAATTAGTAACAGCACACAACTCCTCCAGCAGACAGAGAGAAATGGGCCTTCTATCATCTGGGGTAAAGTTGACTCTCCTGTACCCCTTTAGAGCCTGATGAACCTTGAAAAAACTGTTACAAGCTGGGTAATCCAATACTTAATCCAAGAAAAAAGAAACATCAGCCATTGTTTTCGCTAGATGGTTATATGATAATTGCTGTGCCATCAGATAACACAGAAAGGCTAAAATAGTTCCCTCTGATGGATGCTCGAATAGAGAACCTAGCGTCCTGTTAAAGGAAACCCACACATGCCATGCTTTAACATATTGAGCCCAAGTTTGAGGGTCCAGGGAATTTATGATTGCTGACACCATATGGCTTAAATCAAATCCCAAAGGTGTTTTGGACAGGTGTGGCTGTCTGGATCTGCACCTGGAAGGAGGCGTCTGAAACAGGACATCTGCAATCGAGAAAAAGCATCCGCAACATTATTTAGCTTCCCAGGTAAATATTGGGCCTTAACCCAAACACTGAATTTTAGACAGAGAAACACAAAATGCCTTAGGAGTTTAACAACAAAGAGCGATTTGGAGGATATGCAGTTTACTACAAACAAAACTCCCTTGTTGTCAGTTTTAAGAATTAAACCTTTATTCCTAAAACATTCTCCCCAGATTTCTAAGGCTACCACTACTGGAAAGAGTTCCAGGAGTACGATATTCTTAATGGTCTTGTTACCTACCCAAAACCTGGGGCCACACATCACATCACCAATGCTTGCGGCATACAGCCGCAAAACCCTTAAATCCTGCTGCATCGGTATAAAATTCGTAGTCACTTGCAAAAATAAATTCTTCCTGGAAAAAAGACCGCCCACTAAAACCATCTAAGAAACGTGAGCACACTAACACATCCTCCTTCAGGTCTGCGGTAAGTCTAATATAGGAAAATGGGGATTTATAACCTGACAATGCCATGTATAACCTCCTAGAAATTATCCTGCCTACAGGCATAATTCTTGTTGCGAAGGCTAAAAACTCCAATAGAGATTGAAGTTCCTTTAACAGAACTTTCCTTCTTCTGAGGAAAAAACAAAGTACATTTTTTTAAACGTTCTAATTTGGTAGCTGATAATCTAAATTCTATCAGGCATGTATCTATCTGAATACCTAAAAATTCAATAGAACATGAAGGCAAAATTGTTTTCTCTTGGGCTAGCGGAATACCAAAGATCTCCGAAATGGTAAAAAACAAACCCGATAGATTAAAACAATGAGGAGAATCAGCAGGACCTATAAACAAAAAATTGTCCAAATAAGGAATTATACTATCTTGACCAGACCCAAAAGCAATGACCCAAGGTAAAAAAGTTGAGAATTTCTTTAAAAATGCACAGGATAAAGAGCATCCCATTGGAAGACACATGTCGTAATAGTTGTAGCCTTCAAAGAAAATACCCAATGAGCTAAACGCTTCAGGGGATATTGGTAGGAGCCTGAATGGGGCTTTAATGTCTGCCTTGGCCATAAGGCACCCAACACCAAACTGCCTAATTTTCCCTATGGCTTCTTCAAACGAGCTGTAAGATACAGATGCTGATGAAAAATCAATGTCATCGTTTAAAGAACCCCCTTTGGGAAATGAGAGGTGACGGATTAACCTAAATTAATCACTGGTTGCTAGAAGCCCATTTGGCTGTAAAGTTCACAATGTCCTTGACAACCAGTGATAGGGGTACAGCAGTGGCATACTTACTGCTCTTCTACACAGCGTATATCTATACGGGCATTTTGCACTCTGTCTGTCTCTGTACGCCAGCTTGGCGTTGATCATATTTACCTCCAGTTTCGGTATCTACAAACCAGAGGTAACCCATTTTAAATATGGTGCAACCATAGTGCTACCTTAAAAAATTGGCAAATTTGGAATTACCTGAATCTGTCACCTGTTTTGGTAAGGTTACCCGAAACTAACGACAGGGCTTTTCTGAATCAGGACATTTTAAAAAGCCATACCACCAGAAAAGTGGTGCAAATACTTTACTGAATCTTCCTGTCTGTATTTTCTTCCCACAGCACTTGTTTTTTGGACTCTTGTTTTTACAGCGTTTTTTCATATTCACAAAGCAAAGCAGAATTTGGGCTAGGTTCACACTATTGTGACCTGCGTTCTGTGTGAAGGCAGAAAATTAATTTAAGTGGGCTGCCCTACCTGAAGAAAAACAGAGAAACAAGAACCCTTACACCATGTGGTATGGCATGTGAGAAAATGCATGAAATAAAAAGAATTAATGGCACCCCCATGCATCTGGTAAAGTGCAGGATGTTTCTTTGCAGGTTGGGAACGTGCACTTGCATTCCCCACCACAGAGATGTGAAACTAGCTTTACTGGTATCTTGATTTCACTACACAGTGGTATTGATAAACAGCAAGAACATACACAGGTGCTTGTTGCTAATGCGTGTATTCATTTTGAAACTTTTTATTTAAAAAAAAAAGAAATTGTCCCCCAATTTATTATAGAATCAGTCCATCAAAACAACTTAGCTACGTCCTGCTATGACAATTCAATTCTACCACTGATGATAATTTACCCATCCATTCACTTTTAACCGGTTTCGGGCTGCCTACCGCACATTTACTGCGGCACGTTGGCCCGGCTGCGTGAAACCACGTACCGCCCGCTCATTGGCCAGAGGGGGAGCCAACCAGCGGGTCCGGCAGACCCGATGTTCGCCAGCCACTTGCGATCGTTCCCAGAAGAGGCAGAACAGCAATCTGTCTATGTAAACAAGGCAAATCGCCATTCTGTCAGAGGGAAAGAGAGATATTTGGTGTTGTTGCTAAGCAGGAACACGGATCTCTTTCTTTTCCCAGTCAAACAATCCCCCACACAGTTAGCAAGCACTCACTAGGGACACACTTAACACTTGATCGCCCCTAGTGTTAACGCCTTCCCTGCCAGTGTCATTAGTACAGTAACAGTGCATATTTTTAGCACTGATCACTGTATTAGTGTCACTGGTCCCCAAAAAAGTGTCAAAAGTGTCAGTTAGGTGTCTGATTTGTCTGCAATGACGCAGTCCCGCTAAAAATTGCTGATCACTGCCATTACTAGTAAAAAAAGAAATAAATAGAAATTCGTTATAAATATCCCATTGTTTGTAGACGCTATAGCTTTTGCGCAAACCAATCAATATACACTTATTGGGATATTTTTTACCAAAAATATGCAGCAGAATACATATTGGCCTAAATTGATGAAGAAATTTGATTGTTTACATTTTTTTAGTGGATATGTATTATAGCAGAAAGTAAAAATTATAGTTTTTTTTTTCAAAATTGTCAATCTTTTTGTGTTTATAGCGCAAAAAATAAAAACCGCAGAGGTGATCAAATACCACCAAAAGAAAGCTCTATTTGTGGGAAAAAAGGACATCTTTTTTTGGGTATAGTGTCGCACGACACTTAAAGTAACACAGTGCAGTATTGCAAAAAATGGCCTGGTCATGAAGGGGGTAAAACCTTCTGGGGCTGAAGTGGTTAAAGTATAACGAAGTCCAAAGCTTTTTATTGAGTGGGGAGGGATTAAAACCCCTGTATTTTTTTTTATTGCTGTCTGTGTCCCTGTTAGGGAGAGTCAACCTCTCTATTTTTCCTTCTTTATCCATCAGTAAAATTGAAAGGAAATCCAAAATTTTGGGTTGTTACTAGAACAGAAATAGAGGAGAAATCTTCCAATGTGTACACAAGTTTTGTTGCTCACTTTGGAGGGATTTCCTCTCACTTCCTGTTTTGGCTATGGGGCAGGAAGTGAAGGGAAATCTCCCCAATGGAAGAACTGAGAGGGTTTATACCAGTCCTGTATGCTATCTGAATGAAGAAAATGTTTATTTCTTCACATGGTTATTTTTTTCCTAGAGTAATATTGTTTCTTCATCAACCCAACCCTAGATATACCTTTATTTCTTAGCATACTTCTGAACTGAGATGACTGTGGACATACAGTGCCTTGCGAAAGTATTCGGCCCCCTTGAACTTTTCAACCTTTTGCCACATTTCAGGCTTCAAACATAAAGATATAAAATTTTAATTTTTTGTGAAGAATCACCAACAAGTGGGACATAATTGTGAAGTGGAACGAAATCTATTGGATATTTTAAACTTTTTTAGCAATTAAAAAACTGAAAAGTGGTGCGTGCAAAATTATTCGGCCCCTTTACTTTCAGTGCAGTAAACTCACTCCAGAAGTTCAGCGAGGATCTCTGAATGATCCAATGTTGTCCTAAATGACTGATGGTGATAAATAGAATCCACCTGTGTGTAATCAAGTCTCTGTATAAATGCACCTGCTCTGTGATAGTCTCAGGGTTCTGTTGAAAGCGCAGAGAGCATCATGAAGACCAAGGAACACACCAGGCAGGTCCGTAATACTGTTGTGGAGAAGTTTAAAGCCGGATTTGGATACAAAAAGATTTCCCAAGCTTTAAACATCCCAAGGAGCACTGTGCAAGCGATCATTTTGAAATGGAAGGAGTATCAGACCACTGCAAATCTACCAAGACCTGGCTGTCCCTCTAAACTTTCAGCTCAGACAAGGAGAAGACTGATCAGAGATGCAGCCAAGAGGCCCATGATCACTCTGGATGAACTGCAGAGAACTACAGCTGAGGTGGGAGAGTCTGTCCATAGGACAACAATCAGTCTTACACTGCACAAATCTGGCCTTTATGGAAGAGTGGCAAGAAGAAAGCCATTTCTCAAAGATATCCATAAAAAGTCTCGTCTAAAGTTTGCCACAAGCCACCTGGGAGACACACCAAACATGTGGAAGAAGGTGCTCTGGTCTGATGAAACCAAAATCAAACTTTTTGGCCACAATGCAAAACGATATGTTTGGCGTAAAAGCAACACAGCTCATCACACTCAACACACCATCCCCACTGTCAAACATGGTGGTGGCAGCATCATGGTTTGGGCCTGCTTTTCTTCAGCAGGGACAGGGAAGATGGTTAAAATTGAGGGGAAGATGGATGCAGCCAAATACAGGACCATTCTGGATGAAAACCTGTTGGAGTCTGCAAAAGACCAGAAACTGGGACGGAGATTTATCTTCCAACAAGACAATGATCCCAAACATACAGCAAAATCTACAAAGGAATTGTTCACAAATAAACGTATACAGGTGTTAGAATGGCCAAGTCAAAGTCCAGACCTGAATCCAATCGAGAATCTGTGGAAAGAGCTGAAAACTGCTGTTCACAAACGCTCTCCATCCAACCTCACTGAGCTCGAGCTGTTTTGCAAGGAAGAATGGGCAAGAATTTCAGTCTCTCGATGTGCAAAACTGATAGAGACATACCCCAAGCGACTTGCAGCTGTAATCGCAGCAAAAGGTGGCTCTACAAAGTATTAACGCAAGGGGGCCGAATAATTTTGCACGCCCCACTTTTCATTTTTTTATTAGTTAAAAAAGTTTCAAAAATCCTAAAGATTTTGTTCCACTTCACAATTGTGTCCCACTTGTTGGTGATTCTTCACAAAAAATAAAAATTTTATATCTTTATGTTTGAAGCCTGAAATGTGGCAAAAAGTTGAAAAGTTCAAGGGGGCCGAATACTTTCGCAAGCCACTGTACACATTCCTCAACTGCCCCTCTTTTTGAGATGAACAGAAATCTACAAATAAAAGTACTGTTTTAAGCACACCTGTCTTTGGAGAAATAAGAGGATTGCTATTGCTGATCTGCTTCTGGAAATGCTGGTTGTATGTCACCCCCTGGATTCAGTACTTTCTGAGTCATAAACATGAATTAAGTCAGGACTCTGTATTTCATACTTGTTCCGGGTCAGTGACTCTGAAAGTCTTGAAGCCACCGATTAGCATCACAGCCATGAAGGTGATATTTCCAATAGGAGTGATCTGTAATAGCATTCTCTTTACTCCTCTGACAAGTTGTGTTTTAAAGTGTTGCTAATTTGTTCTTAATTTGGATTTCTGACTAATTGTCTTTCTCATATTTAACCACTAGATGTCCTCGGTGTGTGAGTAAAAAAGGAGAAGTGAATGCAAATCATGTAAGAAAATATTAATTTCTTAAAGCATTGGCATAGCTCCCAACTGTCCCTGATTTCGAGGGACTGTCGCTGATTTGGAGCAGTGTTCCTCTGTCCCTCTTTCCCCCTCATTTGTCCCTTATTTTGGTCGGATTGTATATAAAATGCACTCTTTATCTTCCAAAAAGTGTTTCCCAGTGCTAAACATTTCATCCAAATTTTAAATTGCTGCATTTGTCAATTTTAAAAGCCAATATAAAGGAATAGTAGTGGTAAAAAAAAGTCCTTGTGGATATAACCTTTTTTTTGGTTAATTCTCCTTTAAGGGGGTGTGCCAGGGGGGCGAGTCCTATGCCTACATACGTTTTCAAGTAGGTGTCCCTCATTCCCATCTCACATTGTTTGGAAGGTATGCATTGGTAAACACCATACACTTTGTACACTGGTTTTTTTTTTAGGGCAGACACTGACTAAGCATTCCTTGTAGAAATCAGCATGAACAAAAATGTGATAGTGTTTTTTTTTTCCAGTGTATTTTTTAATAATGGTCATGTGACAATGATGCAGCTCTACTAGTCTGCAGGAGGGTGGTGGGGGGGACAAAGCCGACAATAGGTCATGAGGACAGTGATGTAGCTGTTCGCTTAGTTACAACAACTTCCAGTGTGCTTTGGTTTAATTCCGCTGCTGGAGGCAGAGATTGCCTTTTTTGTATTGGAGAAATAATGGTTTGGCACTGGTCTGCTAATCCCCGCTGAGCAGGCAGATTGCTGGTTTGTGCCCACTGCGGTTATGCAGAGTGGATACAGCTCGCTCTCTTGTAGGGGTGGTCGGATGTAAACAGACCCCCTGTCCATTTACATCCAACTGCCATCCGATCCGAAAGACAGAAGGGGAACAGATCCCCATTCACCTGTTTTTAGCAGATTCAATCGGATTGGATGTAAACAGCCACATGTCCTTTTGCCACTCCATAGAGGACAATGGAGGGTCCAATCAGGTCCGCCTGAAAAACTGATAGGCAATCACAATCGTTCAGCTCGTGTGAAAGGGGACGAAGTCTGTTGTTTTTTAAAACAGCAAGATCTCTTACAAATGTAGCGGTTACAGGGATGAGACAAACCATTTAACACTGACAGAGGTGCTTACAATGGTCAGCTTTTAGTCATTTATGAAAAACCTTTATCCCAAAAGGAACAAAGCTGTTTGCTGTAACTGATTATAAGGTGTAAGCTGGAGTTTGGCTTCAAATTGTTAGTGTATTTAAATCTGCTAGTACATTCAACACTCCCCTTCAAGTATGACTGACAATGCTGCCCCCTGTGCTCCTTCATCCAGAGTGGGGACACGCTAATACAGGAGGTGTGTTACTGGCCAGATCACCAGGTGAAAACAGAGGGGAAAAAGCTGGGAAAAAAAAGCCGAAAAAAAAGAAAATGAATGCAGCCACAACATCTAAGGATTGGCAAGCTGAAATATAATATTTTTTTGATTTTGAGTTTAATACCACTTTAACATGGCTATAGTGAATGAATGGGAACATCTTAAAGTGATATTAAAGTTTTTTGGGTTTTTTGTTTAAAAATAACAAACGTGTTATACTTACCTGCTAAATGCGGTGGTTTTGTACAGAACAGCCCAGATCCTCACACTACTCACATGAATAAAAACAATACGCACATTGTATAAATGCCCCCAATGATGTCACATATGAAGACACGTGTTGGGCTGAGCTAACGCACGTGACATCGCCACACCTACCTGGACCAGTCATTTTTGTGAAGCATTGTTTGGAACCTCTCATCATGCATCTTGGGATTGTTATGCATAAAAAGTGCGTATTGTTTTTATTCATGTGAGTAGTATTCATACTTTCAGTGCCGGTTCACACATATGCGATGACAGGCATCACATGTGCATCGTACCGCATTGCTGTGCAGATCACATGCGATGTCTGTGCGATGCGAATTTAAGCCATACAAACTGTATGGCTGAAATCGCATCGCATTCACACCAAAATGGTGCAGAATCCTTTTTTTAGTCCGCACTGGAATCGGATTGTATGGGTGTTCACACCTATGCGATCCGATTTCTGCACCAATTGGCAGTTCGCACTGCACTATGCAAAAAAATCTGGGGGTGTCATTAACCTTCTATTGACATCCGCAGCGGTTCACATAGGGCAGTGTGAACGGCCGGCGGGTGACATGTGATGCAGGAACCTGCACTGGAATCGCACAGGTTCGCGCATCACATATGTGTGAACTGAGCCTTATGTGCAATAAAACCTTTTAGACAATTTTACACTATGTGGATTCTTCCATGTTGATTTTATGTGGAATTTCGTGCAATTATGGTTTCCATTGATGTTACCATTGATTGGATTCACGAGATATACTGCTGTATGATGGGATTGTCATATTAATGCTGATTTGACTCTGTAGTGGAGTCCTCATGTTCTGGTAGGAGTCCATTGCTTGTGGTTGGTGAAGGCTCACGTGGTGATTGTCAAAGTGGATTGAACACTCCCTTTCTAAAAAGTGCCACTGCAGTGTTTTTGAAGACCTAATCTGGACTTTTTTCCCCTAATTATGCACATGCGTTTGTTCTATATTTTATGTTATAGTCGCCTTGTACAATATCATATGTTCTGCAATAGTCATCCCACCACAGGGGTCACTGTAGACTTGCAGAGCTCTTGCTGTAGACTCACCACTGCAACTTTACTCTTGCTAGAAACTTGCCACGCAAATTTGCAACAAAAGTGTCAATCAGAACTTGTTCTTCAAGTGCTCTGCAAGTGTACAACTTGCCAGTGTAAATGTGCAACAGGTTAACAGACTTACAATTCAACACTGCCACAAATATGTGACAAGTTTTCCTTGCTATCTGGGATGCGAGTCCCACGCTCCCTCTGCCACTCTGTCACTGGGGCTTCCATCCTATCCTGGTCTTCTTTTGAGTTTGCCATCTTCGGGCATCTTAATCGGCTGGCTGACGATAACATAATTCCCATGCATGTGGGTGGAAGTTAAATCACCATGGAACTCAAGGCATGCAGAAATTGTGCATTGAGCTACACATGCATGGCCTAGTGTTAGACATGTGTATGACGAAAAAATTTGATTAGTTTCGTCTCGTTTTGATCCTGTAATCTAGTTATTTTGTTTAGTTAAATTTGGTTGATTCGTTCAATTCGTTTTCGGAATTCGTCTTCGGAATTTTCTTTGAATTTACCAATTTTTTTCGATTTGGAACGATCAAATTGCTAAATTTTCGAATCGGTTAAAAAGAAAATGTTATGTTTTCGATTCGAATGCAGCAAAGTGAACAAACAAAACAAAAATCTTCATGAAATAAATACAATGACTCTTTAACCACTTGACAACTGGGCACTTAAACCCCCCTCGTGACCAGACCAATTTTCAGCTTTCAGCGCTCTCACACTTTGAATGACAATTACTCAGTCATGCAACACTGTACCCAAATGAATTTTTTGTCCTTTTTTTCAAACAAATAGAGCTTTCTTTTGGTGGTATTTGATCACCTCTGGGTTTTTTATTTTTTGCGCTATAAATGAAAAAAGACCGCAAATTTTGAAAAAAAAAACGCATTTTTCTTAGTTTCTGTGATAAAATTTTGCAAATTATAAATTTTTCTTCATAAATTTTGGCCACAATTTATACTGCTACATATCTTTGGTAAAAATAACCCAAATTAGTGGATATTATTTGGTCTTTGTGAAAGTTAGAGAGTCTACAAGTTATGGTGCAAATCATAAAAAATTGATCACACCTGATGTACTTACGGCCTATCTCATTTCTTGCGACCCGAACAAGTCAGGAAAGTACAAATACCCCCCAAATGACCCCTTTTTTGAAAGTAGACATTCCAAGGTATTTAGTAAGATGCATGGTGAGCTTTTTGATGTTGTCATTTTTTCCCACAATTCTTTGCAAAATTAAGATTTTTTTCCCCCCCACAAAATTGTCATTGTAATAGGTTATTTCTCTCACATGCCATGTATATACCACAAATGACGCCCCAAAATACATTCTGCTACTCCTCCTGAGTATTACGATACCACATGTGTGGGACTTTTTCACAGCCTGGCCACATAGAGAGGCCCAACATGCAGGGAGCGCTGTCACGTGTTCTAGGAGCATAAATTACACATCTAATTTGTTGACTACCTATTACACTTTTGAAGGCCCTGGAGCACCAGGACAATGACATGTGACACTGACGTGGCACTGATGACAAATGGCACTGATACGTGGCACTGATGTGGCACTGATGACAGATGGCACTGATACGTGGCACTGACACTGATTTGGCACTGATGACAGATGGCACTAATACATGGCACTGATGACAGATGGCACTAATACGTGGCACTGATGACAGATGGCACTAATACGTGGCACTGATGACAGATGGCACTAATACGTGGCACTGACAGATGGCACTAATACGTGGCACTGATGACACGTGACACTGATGACAGATGGCACTAATATGTGGCACTGATGACATGTGGCGCTGATGACAAATGGCACTGATATGTGGCACTGATGACACGTGGCACTGATGAAAGATGGCACTAATACGTGGCACTGATGACAGATGGCACTAATGACACTGATGACAGATGGCACTGATACGTGGCACTGATGACACTGATGACAGGTGGCACTGATACGTGGCACTGATGACACGTGACACTGATGACACGTGACACTGATGACAGATGGCACGTGACACTGACAGGTGGCACTGATGACAGATGGCACTGATGACAGATGGCACTATGTGGCACTGATGACAGATGGCACTTATACGTGGCAGTGGGGACAGATGGCACTGGGGACAGATGGCAGGGCAGATGGCAGGGCAGAGGGGCAGATGGCAGGGGCAGATGGCAGGGGCAGATGGCAGGGGCAGATGGCAGGGCAGATGGCAGGGGCAGATGGCAGGGCAGATGGCAGGGGCAGATGGCAGGGACTGTTAGCAGCGGGACACCTTTTTTTCCTTTTTTTTTTTTCTTTTACACTTACCGCCGCAACGGTTCCGCTCTCCCTCCTCACACGCTGTCTCTGTGTGAGGAGGGAGAGCCGGCGATGAGAGATGATCTCATATGTTTACATATGAGATCCCCTCTCATTGGCACCGCCGATCGCACTGTAAACGGCCGCTGTCATTGGCCGTTTACGGTGATCTGTGACTGGCTGTGTCCGAGGGACACGGCCAGCACAAAACTTCCGCGATGCGCGCTCGCGGGAGCGCGCAATGCGGAAGTAAACAGGAGGACGTCCAGGGACGCCCTCCCGGCAATTGAAGTCCGCGCTGTAGCCGTCTTTCGGCTATAGCGCGGACGCCTAGTGGTTAAATCACCTTTTGCATAACAAAAACAGCATTATTTCGAAATGGTACTCTAATAACACACACAGTCTTTGATTTCAGCAATATGTGTAGTGAGAATTCGACTGGAGTTCAATGTAAAATTCGAATTGAATTTCAGTCCGAATTTCCAAAATTCGGACGAATTTCATTACGTTATTTGGAGCATTCAGTAAAATTTGTTTTTATTGTAATTCGGGTATTCGAATATATCCAAATAACTAAACATTTGTCCGAATATTAATTTGGAACAAAACAAACCGCACATGTCTACCGAGTGTACAGTCCGATGAAAATTGCTAACAGCCAAGGCAGAAACTTTTATGGCAGAAGAGACATACAGAGATTCTGCACTAAAAGCCTACCTACTAGCATTTATTTTGTTTTTAGACCTTCATTCCACTTTAACTACAAAACAACCAATAATGTGCTGTCATTTCAGATGTTGGAATGGCTTTGTTTGAATAATTTGCAAGCTATGTTGCTTACAAGTAGTTTAGATTTCCCAGCAGTTTAAGACATAACACACTGAGAGCAGAAAATGGCAAATTCATCTACTACACTGCTACCAAGGGTTGATCCACCTGCAAACAAAGCTCTTAAATACGCATACAGAGGGAAATAAACAGCACATTCAAGAGGCTTGGAATCTTTAAGAGATTCAGTTCTACTGGTATGTGTTTATAGACAATTGACATTGATTACACTTATTGTACTTCACAAGAGTTTTGTATAGATGTATCAGTCGTAAATGACTAACCGAAAATGTTTCGACTCTTAAAGACGTTTCCATGGGAACTGGTGATTCTGTGCTTCTTTGTTCTTTAATTCCTTCTTTTTATTTTTCTTGGACAGATTATAGTAAGTTAAAGCTGAACTTCAGGCAGATATAACAAAAATTACAATTAGATCGTGCTATGTATTCATTAAACAATGACATAGCAATGTACTGTACTTTTTTTATAAAGCTAGTAAGAACACTTGAAACTATATTGATACTAGCTCCCTGTATGTACAGCTGTACTCACACTGGAGAAAAGAGACTCAGAGCTCTATTGCTTTGTGTGATGCTTTCAGTCAATAAATGGATTATAAATAAACATATATAAAGGTGCAGCACTAGCAGATATATAAAAACCTACAAATAAAATTAATACAAAAATAAACTTGTGCACACAAAAAAAGTGATGTCCACTTAATGAGTGATGATTATTCAAATAGGTAAATTAGTCCATCAAAATTGCAAACAGTGTAAACAATGAAAAGATATAAAAAGTGCAGACATCTCCAAACCATGAAGTGAATAAAGTATAATCTTCTATGCAGAAGTATTCACCCAAAGTCGACCAGTGGTAAGTAACATGAGCCCTTTACCAGAATGTATTGACCTCCTTAAATTCAGCAGTCAAATAGAGTTTTTGAACCACAATCAACAGACTCTGTCCATATTATATACTCACCAGGATGTTCATAGCCTCCCCATATTCAGCAATCAAATAGCAATTCCCACCACTGGTCTACAGGCCATAGTGGATCCGCTCATAAAGGGTATAGAAATAGACTGCCTCGTAGTGTGGTATAAATCTGTAGAAATGTATTAAAATAAAGTAATTTCCTCACAACTATAGAAACCAGATATGTATATTGCAAAAATCCAAAGCCAAATGCCAAAATCTCACTGCGGCCCACTCTGTGTGATGACGAAACGCTTAGAGTGGAGCCTATGTGACATTGCCAAAAGTCAGTCAGAAGCGCGAGTCCCCGGAGAGGCAAGGCTCTTGTGGACAACGCTGGATCGAGGTTAGTATTAAGGGAGGGCTGGGGGGGGGGGGGGGGGGTGCTGCACACAGAAGATTTTTTACCTTCATGCATAAAATGCATGAAGGTAAAAATCCTTCAGCCTTTACAACCATTTTAATCATGTGTAAGAAAGGGTGTTGCCTTGTGATGATGGAGCAGTGTTAAACACATTTTGTTTATAAGTATGTTGTGTTGATCGTAAGAAAATAAAGTGCAGAGCTAACTTCCCCTCTCTTGGTTGAAGATTGAGGAATCAGTCCCCTATTGTTGGACACTTTAGTTGTGGACATTTTTCACAGTTTCCTTTTTTGTTATTTTATATTATAGCTTTTGGGGTGTATTTACCTTATTTCATTCACTGTTTCCATTGCACTCATCTTATCACTTATGTGGTTGGATGCATACAGGCATTTATTACTTTTATCATTACTTTCACTATTAGCGCTGCACTTATTGTTTGTATCTGTATTGGACTTGGTTTGTTTGTGTGCTAGCAGCTTTTTTGTATATTTATTGGGTTTAGCGCAGTATTTTCACTCTTTCATGCATTTGTTAATATTAGCCTCTATCTAGCGCCCTCTATCTACCACCTAACTTTAATCTATGACACTGAGGTTATAACTGATTATTACTGTGTGCCCAGCCACATTTCTTTTCAGGCAAAAGAAAAAAATAGTTGACACATTGAATTGCTGTGCAAATGGCTTTGATATGTATCTCAAAATGAGATGCATCTGCAAAATTCTTATAGCTGTCCAGATGGCAGTTCAGTACAATAGCAGAAATATATCAAGCAAGGCTCAGAGACGAGGCAGAACAGAAGTAGTTTATTATTTGGTACATTGTTTGAAACAGATTGAAGGCTCAGCTACACATGATTTTTCTATAACTCGTGAATATGAGATTTAACCATTTGTTGGCAGGTGCATTAGCTGAAATTTGTATATTGCTATTAAGGAACCTGGTAAACCTTATGCTTAAAAATCATTTAAAATCTCATATGTAGAATGGGAAAATTTGCCCTGCATATTCATAATCTCTTTACTCTGTGTGATCACAGAAATAAAAACAAGGCCCCCAAATGTTAGGTGAGCCTATCTTTGCTATAGTCTGCCTTAAAGCTGAACTCTGGGCATAAAAAACTTTCATGTAAATGTATTCATATTCAAATATATAAACATAAAGGATATAAATCTACTTTCTGGGAACCGTTGCCTTTATAAACTCAGGCATTACCTTGTAAAAGTAGCAGTGACATCGCCACTGTGCTGTACATAGCCTGTACAGAGAGCAGAGCGGTGGGAGGGGCCTAGCAGGTCCACCAACCACAGGCTGCCTGCAGAAAACTTAAAGAGGAGTTCCACCCAGGGGGGCCATTAAAAAAAAAAAAAAAATAAAAGTCAGCAGCTACAAATACTGCAGCTGCTGACTTTTAATTGGACACTCACCTGTCCCTGGGTCCAGCGGTGCGGGGGATCGAAGCCCCGCTCGTCCCCCCCCTCCGCTCGTCGGCGCCGGCATTTCAACTGTGGGCGCCGGGCTGTGGCTTCACAGCCTGGCACCCACTGTGCATGCGCGAGCGGCGCCGAGCGCCGTGATTGGCCGCTCAATCACCTGGGACCTGCAATGGGTCCCAGATGATTGACAGGAGGGAGGGAGAAGAGCCGAGCCCTTCCTGTGCCAGGGGGAAGTGATGTCATCAGCCCAGGCAGACGAAGGGGCAGATTACGAGGGACCACCTAGCAACAGGCATTTAGAGGTAAGTAAAAAAAAAAAAAATATCCAAATGTTTTTTTGTTTTTTTTTTTAGAATTTTTTAGATATGTTTGTTTTTTTGGGTGGAACCCCACTTTAAGGAGAGGGGTGGAGACAAGACTAGTCACCTTGCACAAGGAGAGAGAGCAGCAGTTACCAGTTTTTATTACAGGAAGCTTCTGCACAAGGGTAAAAGTTCACATGGGATTACTGCACAGACCTGGAAGCAGGGGCGGACTGACCATTGAGCAACTCGGGCACTGCCCGAGGGCCCTGGGCCACTAGGGGGCCCCATCAGGGTTGCCAGCCTCAGTAAAACCAGGGACAGTATGTATAAATCTGTGTTTTTTTTACATCTGTCTGTGTATACTGTGTGTACATGTATGTGTATACTGTGTGATTGTATACTGTGTGTGTGTATATTGTGTGGCCCCATAATCTCTGATTGCCTGGGGGCCCCATAATCTCCTATTGCCCGGGGGCCCCATGAGTTATCAGTCCGCCCCTGCCTGGAAGAAATACACAAACCACACCAAGGTTCAAGAAGAATACACATGCCAAATGTACTAAGACAACGTTGATTATTCTGGAGTTCAGCTTTAACTTATGTGACACAGTGGGGTTTCTTATCTCTGCCAAAACAGCGAATTTACTACATGCCAGATATAGTTTTCCGGACTTTCCTGCCCACTTTTATTTAAAAAAAAGTCAGAATTCATACAGGTATGTCTTCACACGCAGGGGGCTCTAGTCAGAATTCATACAGGTATGTCTTCACACGCAGGGGGCTCTAATCATTATTGCAATAAACATAACATTCAGCCTCCTGGCTTTCTTGTGACAGCTTTACTGCTCCAAGTACCTCTCCAGGATCTCCAACCATGAACATGTCCCAGTGTGTATGCACAGATGCTGCACCTCAGCTCTGCATCTTCCTTACAGCTTCCTAGCTGTTCTGTCCCACATAGACTTTCTGTCAGGCTCAGGCCATCCCCTGTCCTGACTTGGACACCATGGTGCACAACAGCACCTCACAAACTGACCTCCTGGAGAGGGTGGGGCCCTGAGCTTTTTCTCAGGCTCTCATATGAATGCAGCACACACCTGAGCCATTAGTGTGCTTGCACTCAGAAAACCTGGCGTAAGCCACAATTTTAAACAGTAGCATGGGGACACCTTGCTACAGTTATTAATTAAAATATGTCACAGTTATTTGTGAAAAGGCAAATATGAGTATAGTTGTGTTACTCCAAATAAAATACAAAGCCAGTATAGCGCTACCCCCGTAGGAGCCGCTGATGAATATGGGTATCTCCCACCCTGCACAGCCAGGCACACAAATTTTGCACACACTCTGGAGACAGGAATCAGTCCTTGCAGCTTTTGTATTGTTATTAAGGTGATTGAACTTGGATGGGGATAGGGTTAATATGGGAAGCCCACTTGATCAACAAGGAAATCTTCAGGGACACAAACTATTTTCATCCAGTATATACATACTTCTCCTCTTCTACCTCGAGCACAATCTTGCTTGTACAACTACATCTCCCAGGACCAACTAGCACTAACAATTCGATCCAACACAGACCCAGTCAGATCCAGAGCAAATGCCCTTTGCAGGCATGGACCACGGGCCCCTTTGGTAGTGTAACAGAAAAAGAGGTCTTTAGTGTTTAGCTGTCATATTCCTGTGGCTACTGATCCCAGTACCACCTCTTCAGGCACTGCCAGCCCACTTGGCTGCAGCTGCCCCTTTCACTAGCCCTCCTGGCTACTTCTCTACAGCAGTCCTCGCAGACTGACTCTGCATCCATCCCAGACTGCTTGCACCCAGTCCCTTCAGGCATGCCTCTCAGTCCTCTGACTGCAACACTCACCAGCCCTCTTGGCTGTCTTTTTCTTTCTGGAGATTTGCTCGGCAGTGTTCTCCTGCTGTCCTCTCCTTGCTCCCGTGTCTCCTGGTCAGGATCCCTCAGTGTGTCGTGAGAAGGGGTCCCTTCCGCACCCGAGCCCAGGCCTGTGTTCACCACCCCCCCCCCCCCCAGACTGGGGGGCTGCTCTCAAAAGCCTCCGACAGCCTAACACTCCATCTCCATCCTCCACCTGAACTCCACTGCCCCAGCTGGGCTGACCCTAAGTATTTGAGGGGACATGCCCACTGCCAACCCATCTGTTGGGGATTGGTCAGGGCCCTCATAATACTCCAGACAGCTTCTCCTAGACCCCTTCCAGCTGCTTCTGGAATCTTCTTCAAGTTTCCAGCTAGCACGAGGAGGGGTCAACCCTGACCCAGAAAAACACACATGCTTGGCTGCCAGCCAAGCCTGACAATTTACCTACACTAACACAAAAATCCTAACTTTAGCACTCTAGCAACGCTAGAGGGTGCTACACCAGCATATGAACAGAAAACTTAAAGGACCCCACATCAGGTTATCCTTCCTGCCCTATTAATTGACTTTTTGTTCTTCTATTGTTGCTCTGTCCCATTAGTTGCACTATGTATTAGTTTGTTTATGTGATATTTTTTATAGATTCACATTCATTTGAAACTGTGAATGGGATCTTGGTATCCCCAAAGAAAGCGATGTGGACTATCCCATGTGACCAGAAGTTTGGCAGCGGCTGGCTGTAGGATGACCATTTGTAGGGACGGTGTTTTTGTTCTTATTTACAAACCCTGAGGAATGTGGCAATAACCTATTGAGCCAATATACATGTTGATGTAATTAAGATTGGAATTGATGTTTACCAGGGCTTTTTTTCAGCTGGAACTTGGTGGAACTCAGTTCCACCACCTCCAGATCAGGGTCTCTGCTCCCTCCCCAACACTATGGCTCTGTGGCACCCAAGCTGTCACTTGTAAACACAGAAGCCGGACTTCTGTGTTTACAAGTGACAGCTTGGCTCCCTCAGATCTGATCTCCTGAGTGGCTCCCGCTGAGTGCAGGATGGGGAGAAGGGGGATGCAAGTGCCCAGGGTATGTGCAGGGCATGGTTGAGTTCCTGCACCTATAATCTGAGAAAAAAAGCCCTGACATTTACAATATTTTCCTATTTTAGTGCTTGGCTGCAATATATCTTCCTGAAGAAGCGGGCTATGACCCGTGAAATGCTCCTGCGTCGAAGCTACAGCGAGCTACTCATCCCCCAACTGCAGTGGGGTTGACGAGGAAAAATACTAAGAGCATTATAATATTTTCTTTGTCTTATCTGTTTGTGGCATATTTAAATCTTTCTATGTTATGTCTGTAGTGGTACCCTCAGAAGGGCTGCTGAGTGTTGTGGTCCGTCTGTCACCCTGCCCAGCCAGGCACACAATTTCAAGCATTCAGAGACATGAAACAGTCCTTGCACTTGTTTTTTGTATTTTTATTGAGGGAAATTAACTAGGATAGGGATAGGGAAATTATGAGATGCCCAGATGATTGAAAGTCAATGTTGGGACTAAACTATATACACTCACGGTATATACAATCTCCTCTCTTCCTCCAGCACATCACTTGCTTGCAGACTATCTCTCCTCAACACCTCCAGCACATCATGTGCTTGCACTTCGGGACCAGTTAGCACTGATTTGTAGGCCTGGCACTGACTTCACCGAGCCTAAGGTGAATGCCCTTTGCAAGCAGGGACTGCGGGCCCCTATAGTGTAGCAAAAATATGGTAGTCCTTGGTGCTAGCTGTCCACATGGCTACTGAACCTAGTAACAATCTTCAGGCCCTGCCAGCCCTCCTTGCTGCAGCTGCCTCTCTCTACTGCCCGTGCCACCACAGTTCACTCCTCTGTGAACTGCAATCTCCCAGTCCTCTCAGGCCTGTCTCCCCAGTCCTCTCCTGACTGTGTGTAACTCACCAGCCCTCTTGGCTGCGACCTGTTGTTCCTCCCTGGAGACTTGCCCGGCAGTGCTCTTCTCCCGCTATCCTCTCCTTGCTCCTCCTGTGCAGGACACCTCTGCGTGTTCTCAGAACGCCTGTCCGCACCCGAGCCCAGGCGCAAGGTCACCCTCCCCAGACTGGGGAGCTCCCTCAAAGGCCCTAGCACTCCATCTCCAGCTTCCACCCTGAACAACTCCTCTACAGCTGGGCTGACCCTGGGTATTTAAGGAGGCCTGCCCCCTGCCAATCCAAGTGGTCAGGGCTCCTCTGAATACCCCAGGAAGCTTCACCTTTCCTCTCCTCCTTCCTTTCCAGAAAACACCAGCATTACCAACACCAGGGAGGTGTTAGTAATTCTGCTTGTGAGTCACCCAGCCCTGCCCTGAGTTACTCCCAACCCAGATCAAAACACACCCAGGGTTGGCTGCCAGCCAAGTCTGGAAATTTACCTACTCTCAAAAAAAAAAAAAACATACACTATCCTTCTAGCACACTAGAGGGCGCTACACTTTTTACCCATTTGGTACCGATAAAGTCCTTTATCTAGTTTTTTTGTGTAGTAAAACTTACCTTTATTATAAGTAGCTCATATATACAGTACCATTTTAAAAATTGAGCCAGGAGACTTCCCTTTACAGTTGTGGCCACATGTAGATTTTAATGAGGTTTACTAGTAGCTAGCACTGCTTTGCTTTGTCCGATAGTACTCTATGTAGAGCTATGAAGGAAATATAAATATTTTGTGCACCTAAGACATGAAATATGAACAAAACATATCTCTGTATAGTGAGTACTTGTCTCAGTTAAGAGCACTAAGTGTCACTCCTGTCTGCTTCTTTGATCCTCTGCTATCAGCATGAGTCATGCTGACAGGTTTTTCTGACACCAAGAGAAAAAAGGCAGGGGAGGGAGCTCCTGCTGATTGTCAGCCTGAGCTCTGTTCCTGTGAGCTATGTGAGGAGGGTGTGTCCCTTCCCTCCAATCAGCTCTCCTAACTTAGCGCTGCAGAATGTAACTTCATCTCTCCGCCCCCTTTTTTTTTTAAAAGCTCAGACAAGCTGTATAAATTCTGCACTTTGAATAAATGTAGAGAAGAGAAGACTGCAGATAAACAGGTACAACTTGTGTAGGAGGATTTGTTTAATCTCTGTGTATCACTTGAGGCCAGTCACTTCACTGGGTATATGCAAGGCTTTACAACCACTTTAAGGCAGTTCCCCAACTTAGAGATAAGCCGTGTCACTGTATGTAGTAATAAAAGTAGAGTTCCCCTGAAAAGTACTTTCCAGTGTCACTACACACCTTAATTTGAAGTATGTGGCATTTAGGAGGGAGGGTGCTGAGCCCATATCCTCTGCACCAGTCCAGCGTACCTCAGTTACCTCATTCCCAGTAACAGAAGGGGTCCTGCTGTGTACCTAGCGTGGAGCTAATGCATGCATTTCTTAACTCCTTTACTCTTGTGCCCTGTGACCAGGTCATGGATCTCTGTAACTCGGGTCTGGTTCTGGTTGCTACTGGAAACCGGCCGCTGGGGAGGGAGCCAGAACATTGACCCCCTCACTACTGGAGGACCCGTCACTTTTACAAGGTACCACCCTTCAGAACTGGATGCAGTGTTTATTGCTCGAACTTGGTAACCCATAGCAACTACTTCATTCCTCCTGCTTGACTTGCCGAGTAAACCTCTTACAGTTGCCTTGCTTCATACCCCACATGAGATTTAAAAGTTCTTTTGATACGCCGGAACCAATATGCACCCTTTAAATGACTTTAGACCAGGCTTAGAACAGTTGATGCAACTTTACTTAGAAATCTTCCAGCATTACAGTCCATGGTGAACATTAGCTTCAGAATAACCCTAACTATCATTAGCTGACTGCCCGGGCATACCTCCATAAGGTAGTAGTTCATAGCTTGCGTTCTTCCAGTCTTGGCTAATCCTCGGATCCCCGATGCCTCTAACAGACTGCAAGGTGCTGCCTTCCCCTAAATTTATACCACCGGTGGGTAGGCTGGATTCCAAAAGCCTGGAAACTGCAGCACACACATTAACTTTTCCCCCACCTCCTCCCCCAGCCTGGGCCAGCTACTAACTTAAACCAACATACCTGTAGGCAACCTGCCTACATGGAGCTGTAGGAGAATGTGTTAGGCTACATTCATACATGTGTGTTGTAGTAACATGCATAAATACATGCGAATGGGACTCTTACCAGTGCCGCACAGAAAAGAAAAAACAAATAAAAAGGTGCAGGTGCGTTAAAATGTCCATTGCAGTGCCATGGCAGTCCATTCAAAATGAATGAGCTTCCTTACCACTTTGTATGTGTGAATCGGGTGAAAGGCTGATCAACTATGTGAAAGGTCCCACAGTAATCAGTGTTATGCAAACAAGGAAAAGGGGATTTGAATAATGCTTCTAACAATCTAATTTTTGCTAATTAATGCACACTTAAACCCTAGACTAGAATTCTTCCAATAGCATTCTTGTATAGTGTAGCTGTAAGTGAGCAGAGTCTTTGATAGAAATTCTGTATATAGCCCTACAGAACAGACAGTGCACTGTCCACATGTATTTATCTGCTGCTTAACTGCAGACAGGAAACAGGAACTTTTTATTATACAGAGAAAAGACATAGGGGTTGATTTTCTAAAGGTAAAAAGACTGTGCACTTTGGAAAGTACAGTTGCACACTGCAAGAGCAATTGCTCCAGAGCTTAGTAAATGAGCAGAAGCTCTGCTGACTTTCATCAACCAATCATGTGCAAGCAAAAATGCTGTTTTTTTTTTATTCTCCTTGCATGCGATTGGGTACTCTTTGCAAAGTGAAGCTTTACCCCATTCACTAAGCTCTGGAGCAGCTGCACTTGCAGAGTGCAATTGCACTTTCCAAGGTGCACAGTCTATTGGCCTTTCAAACCCATAGAGTTTACCATAGAGCACCTACAAACTTAAAAACACTGCCATCTACTGGCTAATGTAGTTGTTACACAAAATACATGAACAATGTATTCCAACAGTCTTACCATACATATTATATATGGTACAGCATCCCACAGCCCAACATTATGCAGCAGAGCTGGACCATAGCACTCTGTGTGTAAGCAGCTTCCCTTTTTGCTATAGTCTGACACACTCCCTGTGAGTTAGAACTAGAGCCCTCCCCAGAGAATGCGAGGCTTACAATAGATTCTTTAAGGTTTTAAATATTCAGTGATTATAGGGTATTTTTTTCAGATAAATATGGAAGCTGCCATTGTTGCCCTACTGCCTGGCTATCTGGCTTTATTACCTTTTTATTCACTGAAAAAGCATGAAGTTTAGATTGCCCAGTAAGGTTAAAATCCTAATCTTTATAAAGCCAGGGAACTAGTATTTTGGAAACGATGGTCAGCAATATGAGAGCTTTTGTCACCAGGTATTTCATATCTACAACCTTGGAAGTCATGAGAACATTCAATAATGCTGTATATGTGAGGAGGTCAGAGCCATTCACATTAAAGTAGACCTAAACGTAAAATGTGAATATTTGCTATGTTAAAGGGAACATCTGGAAAGGTTCATTTTGCTAAGCAATACTTTGAAAAATGTACCTTTTTCCTTGCATTTTTTTTCTGAAGAACAGCAATACACTATTGGGCCTTGAGCCTCATGGCTGTATATCTGTGGTGAGAAATGGTCTAAGGCACAGCTGCCTCTGACTGCTATTATCACCAGATTTGAAGGAGATTCGATGATATTACTACTGTGCTGCTCACTGTTATCCTTACTGAAGAAAAAACTGTAGATCAAGGATTTTTGGGCTTCTGCTTCATCAGTTCTGTGTTCTTCCACCTCTGCTTTTGGTTTTTGAAAATTACTTCACAAGCTATTAAGGGGTAAGCTCTGACAGGAGAAAGCTAAGCCAAGTTACTCAACCAAGATGGCCACCTCAACAGTGACACAGTACAGAACATGCCATAATACATCAGTAATAGGGAACATGCCGGGTGCTTGTGTTGGGTCGATTACCCAGAAGAAGTATGCAAGTGAAGTAAGAAGACCAGTGTAGCAAGGTCCTGGGCCTCCATGAGCCTAATGGTGACCTCCAGAGTCAGGGAAAGTTGACATTCTTCTTTGTAGAGTGGGTTACTAGGCATAGTGGGTGTAATGCAAGATGGAAGAATTGGGTGCCAGTCATTTTTTGAGCACGAACAAAAGAGATTTATTGTCTCTTAACAAGAACTGTTGGAAAGAGGGTTAGGACCTGAACACCCTTAGGCAGATGCAATAGCAATTGGCAGACTCCGAGACAAAATAAGCAGACAGCTATACAGGTTGAGGGCCTTTCAGCTAGTTCCAGCACTGTATTTGTAGAACTGCTGTCTCCTATGGCAGCTGAACTTGTAGGTTGACTTCAACATAGATCTGTACACATACCAGACTTGGTTTCCCCATTGTGTAGGACCTGGCTTCCATCTCACAGTCTCCCGCTATAGCTTTTCTCACTGAGCTCCCAGTCTTCTCACCAGACCTTCAGATCCCAGCTGCCCACTGGATCCCCTTCCACAGCTAACCCGCTGTACACTCCAAGCGTCACCCATGCTAGTGGCTGGGTCCCTGGATTGGCTCTCAGATAACCTGCTGAATCCTCTTCAAGTGTCACCCACGCTCACCCGCTGGGTCCCTGACTTGAACACTGAAGCTTTCCCAACTTGTTCACCGTCCCGAGCTAGTGAAAAAGGCCGCTCTGGTACTTCTTCAGACTTCACAGACCTGGCCTCTGATAACAGGAATAGTTGTCCCTTACTGGCGACAGTGCCCCCTTTATCTCTGATCTCTGGTTCTCACTTGCCTCTGGTAACAGCAGTAGTCGCCCCATGTGGCAACTGCTTCTCCTTCACCTCTGGCAACACTCTGTTCACTGTCCGGCTGAAACGCTGCAATGATCAGGCTCCCCTCAGACTGAGCCTCTACACACCTGGCTAGGCCTCAGGCTTAGGCCTAACCTTCAGCTGCTGCTTCACATACAGCTCCCAGGCCTCAGCCTGGGGCTAAAAGAACACTGATCACCTGACTCATTCCCCTTAAATAGACGCTCCCAGCATGCTTAGCCACAAATATGATTGGCTGAGAAATTATGTCTATTCAATGCCTGACCTCACTGTGGTCTTTGCATTCTAATGCCAAAAGCAGCAGTGCCACCTATTGACAGAAGAGAGAAATGCACCAGATTCAGGCTTAAGGCAAAAAAGTCAGAGGATACCACTACCAATTAGCCAGGCTAATTTTCGGCTAGCATAACAAAATTTGTTAGCAACTCTTCCTAATACCAGGGTGCTACAGCAGTAACTCAGAAAGTATTGAAATCCAAAGGATCCATATAACATTTTGCAACTGTCATTTTCAGATGGCGTTTTTCCAGTAGATTTTTTCTTTCATATAAAATTGCATAGTGAATTTGTATATCAGCACCATTTTAATTTTTTATCGAATTGCATGATGCATATTTCCAGGATTGATACAAGGGGCAGGGGGGCAGGAGGGACAGCTGCCTTGGGCACAGTGTATTTATGCGGGATAGAGTGCACTGTTGCAAACTGCGCCTTCCTTGTTACATGCAGGGATTAACTATTCACAAAAATACTCCGGCTCTGTATGTGGGCGGGTGTGCATATGTATGTGAGTGTATGGGTGTATGTATGAGATTGTGTATTTATATGTGAGTTTTTGGGTGTGTGTGTTGTCAGAATGCCTCATGGAGGTACTGCTGTGTTATGACTAAAGGAAATTGAATTGATTATAAGAGGTGCTGTGCACTAGGGTATATATATATATATATATATATATATATATATATATATATATATATATATATTCCTGACCCCTGCATTCACTGGGCTGTAAGTTACTTTTACTCCTGACCTCTGCACTCTGCATGTTGCTCACTCCTGACCTCTGCACTATTCACATTACATACTCTTGACCATTGCACCCTGTACATTATCCACTCCTAATACTTGTATTTTGTACAGTACCCAGACCTGACCTCTGCACACTACACCTTACCCTCTTTTGACTTCTGCAACCTGTTACCCACCCGTGAACTCTGCGCTCTGTACATTACCAGCTCCTGAGCCCTGCAGTTTGTATGTTACCCACTCTTGACCTCTGTACTTTACATGTTGCCCATTCCTGACCCCTGCACTGTGTACATTACCCTCTCCTGACCTGCACTCTGTATGGTACCCACTCCCTACCTTGCACTTTGTCCATTATTTGCTCCAGACCCCTGCACTCCATATATAGGTGTGATAGGAGTAAGACAATTGGGTACATGCATCTTTGAGAAGGGCTGCAGTTTGGTATGATATATCAGTGCAGTTTTCCTTTCATATAATATCTCAGAATACATATTTCTTTCGGAGCAGCTTTCCTTTCATACAAAATCGCAGGATGCATATTTCTACCTGCACAGTTTTTCTTTCAACTAACATTGCAGGATGCATATTTATTTCAGTTCAGTTTTGCTTTCATATAAAATTGCAGGATGCATATTTCTGTCATAGTTTTCTAAATAAAATTGCAGGTTCTATTTCCTACACTGAGCTAATAATCTATAGGCAGCTCAGACTATGTTTCTATGGGACTCACACTCCTCTCATACAAGTAAGCATGAAGCAATCTACTTCAGAAGACACTACATGCAGTTTCTTCAAAGTGGAACACTCCTCTCCCACACACTTCTCATAGAACGCTTTGCTGACACGATGTTGGATTTTTCAGCTTTGCCAAGGTAACAGAAGCTAAGTTTAATTAAGATATTCATATCTGGTAAAACAGCTTGTCATTTTTGTATTTATTACAAAGTCCCAGTGGCCACAGACCTACATATTGAAGACAATTCTGGGCATTTTTTAGTATTGAATTTTGTAAATAAAAATTTAAATAGCGGTTTAAATTAAAAAAGCAGGTCCCTTCCACAGTGATTTCAGATTATATTCCCAGTCTTTTAGGTAAATGACAATTGGGGAGGACAGAGGACTGGGATAAATATAAAAAAGCAGGAATAGAAATATGGGAGCTGTCATTGCTGGCTACCTAATGAATGTAGCAAGCATGCAAGTTATTTTTTATTATTTAGAATACTCGCTAATTTTTTATGGGTCGTGAACCAGGAGATTTTAGCTTTCGTCAAAGTCACAGTCAAAAGAGACATTGGGACTTTTCCAGGCCCTTGCAATAGAAATTTTAGCTGTGAGCCACATTACAAAGATTAAATTCTGGAAGTTACGAGGTATTTTCTTGACAAATTCATTGAGGACAGCAATTTGAGAGTCTTTTGGGATCTGTAGGCCAGTGACTCTCCGAATAGGGTGAAAAAGACAATTCCAGTATCCCTAATCTTCCGGCATTCCAACCATATGTGGTACCCCAATGGTTACAGCCTCTGAAACATAAAGGTAGAGAACCTTCAATTTAGCTTTCTATTTGCCTTACAATTAATGTACCGGTATGTGCTGTTTCTGACATGGTTTAATAGGTAGAGTGTCATTAACTCATATCTTGTGGAGATTTTCCCCCTTTAACCCACCTTTTAGGAGCTGTTTCTTGTAGGGGATGAGGCATGGGAAAGTGTGGTTTAATAGAATACAAGAAATGGTGGATCTGGTGATACCTAAAGATATCAGTTTGGGCCATGTTCAATTTGTCTAAACAATTCTCCATTCTCAGGTGTTCCCATATTTTTTATGTTATTATTATTTTATACAGCAGGTACATAGGAATTAAAGAAAAAAATAAAACTTAAACAGTATTTATTTGGTTCACACAAGATTAAAGAGTATGTAAACCCAAACCCTTTCATAGACCTGATATGTGCCTGCTGCTGTACCATGTTCTCTTTGTATTGCTTCCTTCGTGTGAAATCCCTCGCTTAGAGGCTGTCACCCATTCCCTTGAGTCATATTTTGAACTCAATTCATCCAAGGTGTCAAGACCTGGACTTGAACCTGGGACCTCAGCTGTGTGTGGCAACGAATCTTCTCACTGAGCTATCTGAGATGCTGGACAGTGCCTTCTCAGATCCTTTGGACAACCCTGCCTTGTGCCTTGATTTCTGCTGAACCTTAAACTTTTTGCACCTACCTTGAATTTCCTGATATAAGCCATGTCTCTGCACTTCCTCCTTGCCAGAATATTGTGCTATCTCCAGCCTGTATCTTGCTCCTGTCTTCCCTGCTGCCGTCCATATTTGCTACTGCTCGTTATTAACCCTTGGCTTGTTTCTTGACTACGCTTCTGTCTGATCCCAACCAGTAACTACTCGTTACCGACCTTTTGAGCTTGTTTACTGACCACACTTCTGTTTGATCCTTACCTGCTTATCCGCTACTGGACCCTGGCTTGCTCACCTCCTGGTGGGGCAAGCCGGAGGACTGCGACCTGGTACTAACACAAAGCAAAATCCATCTACACCATCAGGAGCTCTGGTGAACACCGGTTAGTACTTAGACTCCACACCTAAGGTGAGCCTGCATCATCTGCCAGGGTGACTGCCTGTGTACCAGTGGCGGCCCGTCCATAAGGGGTGCCTGAGCGCCCCCCCTCCAGGGGCAGTCAAAAAAAAAAATGTCCAAAAAAAGAAAAAAAATTTTAAGCTGGCCCTTTAAAAAAAAAATACAAAAAACGGTCCTTAAGTGCACCGTGTTTGGACGCCGGACACAGTGCGACGCCGGACACAGTGCACTTATGGGAAGCGCCACGTCTATGCAATCACGAGATTGCAGACGTGGCGCTGCATTTGCGGGCGTTTAGCCCGCCTTGCGGCGCTTTGTGAAGCGCAGAGTAGCTTCCGCCTGGCCCTAGTATCTATTACTATGGCCAGGCGGTTTGATTGACATCTGAGTATGATGTCACTTACTGCTTCTCTCTCTCTCTCTCGGAAACAGGAAGTATGAGAAAAACGGAGCTCTGCACAGGAGACACCGCTGGAGAGGACAACACATAGCAAGGTATGTAACGGGGGGAGGGGGGTTTGGTTGTGACACACGGTGCTGCAATTTGGGGACACACACTGCTGCAATTTGGGGACACACACTGCTGCAATTTAGGGACACATACTGCTGCAATTTGGGGACACATACTGCTGCAATTTGGGGACACACACTGCTGCAATTTGGGGACACATACTGCTGCAATTTGGTGATACTTCTGCAATTTGGGGACACATACTGCTGCAATTTGGGGACACACACTGCTGCAGTTTGGGGACACATACCGCTGCAATTTGGGGACACATACTGCTGCAATTTGGGGACACATACTGCTGCAATTTGGGGACACCTACTGCTGCAATGTGGGGACACATACTGCTGCATTTTGGGGACACACACTGCTGCAATTTGGGGACACATACTGCTGCAATTTGGTGACACTGCTGCAATTTGGTGACACATACTGCTGCAATTTGGTGACACTGCTGCAATTTCGCGACACATACTGCTGCAATTTGGTGACACTGCTGCAATTTGGGGACACATACTGCTGCAATTTGGGGACACATACTGCTGCAATTTGAGGACACACACTGCTGCAATTTGGGGACACATACTGCTGCAATTTGGTGATACTTCTGCAATTTGGGGACACATACTGCTGCAATTTGGGGACACACACTGCTGCAATTTGGGGACACACACTGCTGCAATTTGGGGACACATACTGCTGCAATTTGGGGACACATACTGCTGCAATTTGGGGACACACACTGCTGCAATTTGGGGACACATACTGCTGCAATTTGGTGATACTTCTGCAATTTGGGGACACATACTGCTGCAATTTGGGGACACACACTGCTGCAGTTTGGGGACACATACCGCTGCAATTTGGGGACACATACTGCTGCAATTTGGGGACACATACTGCTGCAATTTGGGGACACCTACTGCTGCAATGTGGGGACACATACTGCTGCATTTTGGGGACACACACTGCTGCAATTTGGGGACACATACTGCTGCAATTTGGTGACACTGCTGCAATTTGGTGACACTGCTGCAATTTCGCGACACATACTGCTGCAATTTGGTGACACTGCTGCAATTTGGGGACACATACTGCTGCAATTTGGGGACACATACTGCTGCAATTTGAGGACACACACTGCTGCAATTTGGGGACACATACTGCTGCAATTTGGTGATACTTCTGCAATTTGGGGACACATACTGCTGCAATTTGGGGACACACACTACTGCAATTTGGGGACACATACCGCTGCAATTTGGGGACACATACTGCTGCAATTTGGGGACACCTACTGCTGCAATGTGGGGACACATACTGCTGCATTTTGGGGACACACACTGCTGCAATTTGGGGACACATACTGCTGCAATTTGGTGACACTGCTGCAATTTGGTGACACATACTGCTGCAATTTGGTGACACTGCTGCAATTTCGTGACACATACTGCTGCAATTTGGTGACACTGCTTCAATTTGGGGACACATACTGCTGCAATTTGGTGACACATACTGCTGCAATTTGGTGACACTGCTGCAATTTGGTGACATATACTGCTGCAATTTGGTGACACATACTGCTGCAATTTGGTGACACTGCTGCAATTTGGTGACACATACTGCTGCAATTTGGTGACACTGCTGCAATTGGGGGACACATACTGCTGCAATTTGGTGACACTGCTGCAATTTGGGGACACATACTGCTGCAATTTGGTGACACTGCTACAATTTGGGGACACATACTGCTGCAATTTGGTGACACTGCTGCAATTTGGGGACACATACTGCTGCAATTTGGTGACACATGCTGCTGCAATTTGGTGACACATACTGCTGCAATTTGGTGACACATGCTGCTGCAATTTGATGACACATACTGCTGCAATTTGGTGACACATGCTGCTGCAATTTGGTGGTGACACGTGCTGCTGCAATTTGGTGGTGACACGTGCTGCTGCAATTTGGTGGTGACACATGCTGCTGCAATTTGGTGCTGACACAGGCTGCTGCAATTTGGTGCTGACACAGGCTGCTGCAATTTGGTGACACAGGCTGCTGCAATTTGGGGACACATACTGCTGTAATGTGGGGACACATACTGCTGCAATTTGGGGACACACACTGCTGCAATTTGGTGACACATACTGCTGCAATTTGGTGACACTGCTGCAATTTCGTGACACATACTGCTGCAATTTGGTGACACTGCTGCAATTTGGGGACACATACTGCTGCAATTTGGTGACACTGCTGCAATTTGGGGACACATACTTCTGCAATTTGGGGACATATACTGCTGCAATTTGGTGACACTGCTGCAATTTGGGGACACATACTGCTGCAATTTGGTGACACTGCTGCAATTTGGGGACACATACTGCTGCAATTTGGTGACACATGCTGCTGCAATTTGATGACACATACTGCTGCAATTTGGTGACACATGCTGCTGCAATTTTAGTGACACATGCTGCTGCAATTTGGTGACACATGCTGCTGCAATTTGGTGGTGACATGTGCTGCTGCAATTTGGTGGTGACACGTGCTGCTGCAATTTGGTGGTGACACATGCTGCTGCAATTTGGTGGTGACACAGGCTGCTGCAATTTGGTGACACAGGCTGCTGCAATGTGGGGACACATACTGCTGCAATTTGGGGACACACACTGCTGCAATTTGGGGACACATACTGCTGCATTTTGGTGACACTGCTGCAATTTGGTGACACATACTGCTCCAATTTGGTGACACTGCTGCAATTTGGTGACACATACTGCTGCAATTTGGTGACACTGCTGCAATTGGGGGACACATACTGCTGCAATTTGGTGACACTGCTGCAATTTGGGGACACATACTGCTGCAATTTGGTGACACTGCTGCAATTTGGTGACACATACTGCTGCAATTTGGTGACACTGCTGCAATTTGGGGACACATACTGCTGCAATTTGGGGACACATACTGCTGCAATTGGGGGACACATACTGCTGCAATTTGGGGACACTGCTTCAATTTGGTGACACATACTGCTGCAATTTGGTGACACATACTGCTGCAATTTGGTGACACTGCTGCAATTTGGTGACACATACTGCTGCAATTTGGTGACACTGCTGCAATTTGGGGACACATACTGCTGCAATTTGGGGACACATACTGCTGCAATTTGGGGACACATACTGCTGCAATTTGGGGACACATACTGCTGCAATTTGGTTACACATGCTGCTGCAATGTGGTTACACATGCTGCTGCAATGTGGTGACACATGCTGCTGCAATTTGGTGACACATGCTGCTGCAATTTGGTGGTGACACGTGCTGCTGCAATTTGGTGGTGACACATGCTGCTGCAATTTGGTGGTGACACGTGCTGCTGCAATTTGGTGGTGACACAGGCTGCTGCAATTTGGTGGTGACACAGGCTGCTGCAATTTGGTGGTGACACAGGCTGCTGCAATTTTGTAATGACAAATGCTGCTGCAATTTAGTGGTGACACAGGCTGCATTTTATGTGACACAGGCTGCATGTAAGTAGGGACTCTGCTGGGCGAACCTGATTTAAGGAGGGACTCCGCTGGGGACACCTGATGGCATCTGGTGGCAGGCAACGTGGCTAGTGACACACTTGGGGCTCCTACTGATTCTGCATTATGGTGAGTTGAATGATTTCATTTTATATTACAATGTAATAATAGAAATAATGCACTTCAATCATCCTGACACCATAAAAACCATGGTGCCGGGATGATTGAAGTGCTATCACCAGGTGTTTGGAGTATCTTTATCTGCTGATTGTTAAACTTTCTAGAATACACATATTTCTATTGTTGTGTAGGATCTGGGCCTGCTGTCCCTCCATCCCTCTCTCCCTCCATCCCTCGTTCAACTCAGACACTAACCACACCACCTTAGAGTCAGGCCCACTATTTAGCTGAAACCACGCCCATTTTCACCAAGTGGGAGGGGTCAAAAAAGTAGGGCGGGGCCTGGCGCCCCCCATCCCAAAACTTCACCAGCCGCCACTGCTGTGTACCTATCCTGCTGGTCGGGGGTAGTCCTGCAACTGCTATAGCAATTGGTCTTTGAGCCTGACCCCTGATCGTGACAGGAGGTGTTCGCCCGGCGGTCAGGGAGGGCCACAAGGCTGTTATTCGAGGGGAGTTGAATGCTATAGGTTCTAAAATTAAATGGTATAAAGACCTCTCGGCTCTTCTACCTAAGATCAGTATATTTGAACAATCCCAAGAAAACGCCTTTCTTTCTAACCCTGCTGCTACAGCAGAGCTGGTGAGGCTGAGGACCAGTTTAGCTGAGTGTCTTGATAGGAAAGCATAGGACCGGTTCTATGAATATGGGAATAAGTGTGCTGACCAAAGCTTTAAGGAAACAGCAGTCCTCTAATCATGTTCATAGACTGATGGCACACGATAAATCCATACACATCTTCTGCCATTGCTTGGGAATTTCGCTCTTTTTATTATTCCCTGTATGCTCTCCCTAATGGCAACTGTTTGTTGACGGACTTGGAACGTTATGCTTGTATTCGAGATTACCCAGCCGAAGCAGCATTTTCCCCGCCTTTCCGCTCAGGTGATTGAAGAGCTGGAACTCCCTATATCAGAGGAGGAGCTAGGCAAGATAATCGCTGGCCTTTTGTCAGGTAAAAGTCCAGGGCCTGATGGCTTTACCAACCAAAATTTTAAAAAATTTGCACAGGTTTTGCTTGGCCCTATGTGCCGTCAGTTCACCCTGATCAAACCAGGCTTATATTGGGCAGAGAGGCCTGTGATAATACAATCCGAGCTCTCCATAATTTATTTTGGGCAAAGTTTGGCCCAAACCGGACCCCTTTTTTATTTTTGTCATCTGATGCTGAGAACACATTTGACAGGATGGACTGAATGTACATGGAGGAGACATTACAGAGATTGAGTTTAGGGGAACGTATGCTTGGTTGGATTCTGGTTTCTCCACATGGGTGAGAGTGAATGGCATACTATTAGATTCTTTTCCGATCGGCAATGGGACCCGTCAGGGCTGCCCACTTTCCCCACTTTTGTTTGCCCTGATGCTGGAACCCTTCCTGCACATGGTTAGACATAATGGCGACATCACGGGCATTTGTACTGCATAGGCTCTAGAGAACATAAGCTTTCTGCTTACTCGGACGATGTTTTTGTTTTATATTTGTCATCCGCTTACTACTCTCCTGGCCCTTATGATGGAATTGAGTAGATTTGGTCAGCTGTCTGATTTTAAGATTAAGTGGTAAAATCTCAGATTTAGTATAATTAATTAGCCAGAGGACTTAGCGAACCGTTTACAAAGTGCCTTTCCTTTTGTATGGCGTTCAGGTTCATTACCTTGCTTAGGGATCCCTATTCTGCTAGACTATAGCTGCTTGTATATGAATTATAGTACTCTACTGGACTGAGTGAATGATTGTTATTCAGTCCTTCCCTTCCATATTTTTTTTTCTTTTCTCTCTTCTCCTTGTCTGCCTCTCTGTTCATCTATTATGTTTTTGTTATTTGTGGGTCTGTATACTTCTATTGCACAGCCATAACAGTGGTCTACTATTCTTTTGCACTTTAGAGTGGGTGGGCATTTTGGTTATTTTGGTGTGATCCCACTGCAGTATATGGCTCAGTGCACCCCTGAAACTGCCTTTTGGAATCTTTTTTTTTTTTTTTTTTTAATGCTTTAGACCAGGGATAGGCAGCCTTGGCACTCCAGCTGTGGTGAAACTACAAGTCCCATCATTCTTCTCCCTCTAGGAGTCATGCCTGTGATTGTCAGGGACTTGCAGTTTCAAAACAGCTGGAGGGCCGAGGTTGCCTACCCCTGCTTTAGACCTTATACAATTGTAAACTGAGGTTATCAGATCATTGTATGTTTATTTGAAAATCTTCAAAAGTTTTACAAAAAAAAAAATCACCAATCTGAACTAAACTGAGCTTGCCAGTAAAGGTTTTCCTGTGCAAGGTTATGCCCTGTACACACGGTCGGACATTGATCAGACATTCCGACAACAAAATCCATGGATTTTTTTCAACGGATGTTGGCTTAAACTTGTCTTGCATACACACGGTCACACAAAGTTGTCGGAAAATCCGATCGTTCTGAACGCAGTGACGTAAAACACGTACGTTGGGACTATAAACGGGGCAGTAGCCAATAGCTTTCGTTTCTTCATTTATTCTAAGCATGCTTGGCACTTTGTGCGTCGAATTTATGTACAATCGGAACACGATCGGAATTTCCGACAACGGATTTTGTTGTCGGAAAATTTTATAGCAAGCTCTCAAACATTGTGTGTCGGAAATTCCTATGGAAAATGTGTGATGGAGCCTACACACGGTCGGAATTTCAGACAACAAGGTCCTATCACACATTTTCCATCGGAAAATCCTATCCTGTGTACAGGGCATTATAGAGTTTTACAATGATAATATTCCTATACAGGATTATGGATTATTAATAAACATATATTTTAGGTTATACATTATCATTATTTAAATGTATAATAATAAATAAGGGAAACAAAAGGTGCTTTTATTTGTTTTCTGGAGTCCTGCTTTAAAGTTTTGCATTGGAAAGGCCAAATAATTACCATGGATAATTTTAGAGGATTATCATTTAATGGTAAAGTAGATTTAGACCCAATCACTAAAATCTCATATATTTTATAAAATGTTAAATGTTATTTTGTTATTTTAAGAGTAATTTTCATTCTTTTTAAATCTAAAGCTTTCATTAAAGTAATACGTTTTCATACTGCCATGGTCTAGGTCCTTGCTCAGGTACAAACTTGTATGGGGTAACAACATTCTATACATTTACTGCTTTCACACTGCTGCCATCCAATTTTTATAATTTTCAGCATGATTATGTAGTGCAACTTGGAAGCAACTTGGATGTGGTTTGAATATTCTGTGGGGCCAAAATCACACTTAAATCGCACCAAAGTAGTACAGGACCCTTTTCCGAAATTGGGCTGTGCTGACATTGAAAACAATGTGATTTACATTGTCATTCGATTCTGTATCACTCAAGTCGCATCTGAAATCACACTAGTGTGAATAGAGCCTTATGCCGCGTACACACGTTCGGACATTCCGACAACAAAACCCTGGATTTTTTTTCTGACAGATGTTGGCTCAAACTTGTCTTGCCTACACGTGGTCGCACAAATGTTGTCGTAAATTCCGATCGCCAAGAACGCGCTGACGTACAACACTTACGATGGCACTATAAAAGGGAAGTTCAATACCAAGTGCTCCTTCTGCTAATCTCGTGTTTATCTCTTGTTAGTAGAAGTTTGGTGAGAGTCGATTCCCACTTTTCAGCCTCGTGTTTTTCAGTCCATTACTGCTCTTCAGTTTGTGCTTGTCTGTTTTCAGTGCATGTAGTCAGTTCGTATCTGGTTTCCAGTGCGTTCTTGTCTGCTCGTTTCTGATTTTCAGTTCGCTCTTCTCAGGCCTTTCTGTTTTTCAGTGTGTTCTGTTAGTTCGTTCTGACCAGCCGACCGTTTTCTAGCCATGTTGCGGGTACATACCCATCATAGAGTTCGTGCTGTGCAGGGGCTTGGTGTTGGGGTTCTTACTTTGACCCAAGCCCAGTCCATGAACAGGGCGGGGAGGAGTTCAAGGACGAAGAATTGGTTACTCCAGCGTGACCAATTCTCTCATATGCCTTTGTTGCAGGAGATCCGTGAGAATAACCCTGATGGTTTCAGGAATTATCTCCGGATGACGGACCCCGTTTTTCACCATTTGTTGGCTTTGCTGTCCCCTTATATTATGAAGCAGGACACCTGCATGCAGCAAGCCATCACTCCTGATCAGAGGCTAGTCGCCACGTTGCGGTACTTTGCGACGGGGGAGAAGTCTGCAGGACATCAAGTTTTTGACAGGCATCTCCCCCCAGGCTCTGGGGATCATTATTCCAGAGACCTGTTCTGCCATAATTCAGGTCCTGCAGAAGGACTATATTAAGGTAAGTTTTCTCCTTTAAGATCACATTCTATGTATTTAATGTTTGCTAATGTATTGTATTTCTTTCATCATAGCCTAATTACCATGATTGTAATATGCTGTGAATGTCCTCTTTGTCCTCATGCATGCTGGAAGTTTGTAAAGTTCCTTTTTTGTCATTCATATTTGCCTTCACTAACTTCCCCAGCATGCTATCCTGAGTTTGACCATCCTCCTCCTCCACCTCCTGCCACAACTCCAACACCAGAGCCACAGCCTGGAAGCAAGCGTGGAAGGAAGAGTGGATAGAAGACAAGAGAGTGATGGCCTGAGTTCTGTCTGGTCTGACAAAAGACGCAGGCTGTTGTATGACCACAGCCTCGGGACATATATGTCATCTGCTGCTGTTCCTGATCTCTTGGAGTCCTGGACCAGATTGTGCTCCCTATTAAATAGACTCCTCAGGCTACCAATTTTGCCTGTCAAATAGTTGATGTGTGCTCTGGGGTACAAAGGCTTCACTAATTTCAACAGTTTATCCACTGTTGCCTTCCTCTTTATTTTGATATGACCTCTAATAAATGTCTATTTTTTTCACAAATAGTTGCCTATGTGTTTTACTTCAAAAAGGACAGTTTGTTTGTGAGTAGGCAGGTACATTTCAAAAATACAATGTCAAATTAACAAGGGACACCAACACCAACCAACCTCCTTGTGGTAACTTGACACACAAAATGACAAAAAATATTATGGAGATCACTAGAAAAAAAACATTAAAAAAAAATCAGGAGATATTGATAAAAAAAAAAATAATAAAACAAAAAATTCTAAACATTATTCTGGAGATCAGGCCAAAAAATAAATAAATAAAGATTATTCAGTAGATCACGAGAAATTATAAATAAATCTGTTTGTCAGAACTCTGTGTGAATATCAGCATCAAAACAACTTCATTATTCTAGCATTATAAAGAAGAAGAGAATGCGCTGCATTAAAAGATTAAAAAATTTGCAGCATGACGAATGTGCTATCTCCATTACGAACGCTAGTTTTACCAGACCGATCGCTTCCATCTCGTACTTGATTCAGAGCATAATTGCTATTATTTTCCCACTAAAGTGGAGTTACCCTTTAACAATACGCACTGTTTATTGAATACATGTGGAAATATGCAACAAGAGCTACAATTCAGGGAATTCCAGATCAGAAACACAAGTAATTTCTATATGTGAAATGGAATTAAAGCATTTATATCTCTGTTATTATCCACAGGAAGACTATTTAATAACTTAATCAATCATACAGATTGCAGTCTGGTTAGGAGAGAACAGAATAGCATGCTGTGAGGTGTATACCAGCAGTTATATCTGCAGTAAATCTTCTTTTGGCTTTTTTATGCTTTTTTTGCAATAAGTTAAAAAATTTGCATGCAGTATTTTAATTTGGAGGGATTTCCTTTAATTTCAGTTTCTTTTTGCTAAATCAACTCTTTTTATGGCAGCTAACAACAATTACTTCCCTCAAGGTATATTATAAATGTTTAATACTGAATGCCTTCCACAAACATGTCACTGAACACCAAATAAGAGTTATATTTCTAATTTAGGACACTGTACTAAACCTGCAAATGAATATTCCAGCTCACTATCAAGTCCTTCAGTTGTTTCATGCCTGGCACTGAAGATGTAAAATTAAGCTAAAAGTGTTGTATGCAAGCTGGACCCTTCAAATTTAGGTTGTAGCCACAGGTACTTGAATAATTTCCATGACTTTGAAAAGTATTCTAAAAAGAGGAATTAATGATTTTGTATTTTTTTTTAGTTACATGGCATCTAACTACTTTCAGTTTTAATATTGTATACTATGCTATGCAGTGTTGTAGAGGTATCCTAGTTGTGTATATATACGTATAAATAGAACTTTGCTATTTGCTTGTTGTAAGCGATAGTGACAGACTCCTCTAGATTGTACTATTTGGGGAAGCGAGCCCCCATCCTGCCTTGCTGAAAGGACTTCTAGCTTGTTCTTATAAAGATACAGGAGTATGCTGACATTAACTGGTGGCACCAAGGTAGCACAAGCTACTTGACATTTCTTGAACCAGAGTTACGCAACTAATATATATCTCTGACAGTTGATCAGGCTGAATTTACAAGACTGCCTCTACACCTGTCAGAGCTCTGTGTAGCATATTGCATCCTTGCACAGTAGCTCCCTGCTAGGTTTATTATGTCTGCAATATGCTCACTCCAGCTATCTTGTATGAGCTTCCATAGTTAAGCTGTGGCCCCTTGGGACTGCATTTTCATTTTTTTTCCCTTTACTTTACTATAGTATTTTTTGTGGGACAATTTTTTATTGGCTCAGTGCTCTGTGTTACTGGTCAGAGCTCAAGAATTGTTAAACAGATCCGACAGCAGGGCTTGTTTCCAGTGAAAAATGAAATCATTCCACTTGCCTAGGATTGGTCTCATAGACAGGTGATTGTGGACAGTGGTTTATCTGTCTTGGTCCTAGGGCTTGGGCCTAATTGACCAAGACTTAGCTGTTGCATTGGTTATGGGTTATGTTAATATGGTTTTGTTGGTTATGGTGGCCTCCCAAATAAAAGGGTTCTGTCATGACTCTGAAGTAATACTTTCATGCCCTGTCTGTCTCTTACCTGGTCTGTGTATCAGCCTTAGGGCTTGCACTCTCACACTTGCATGGTTAAGTAATCTTCCCTCTGTGTGGCTCCACCATAGCCTCAACAGGAACCACTAGTTAACACCGTTTCCTCCAAGCCTGCCTTGCCGAGCAATATTGTGTGTTTGGTTTCCTGTTTCCTGCTTGCCGTGTGCTCTTCGTCTGTCTCTGTTACCGATCTTGGCTTGTTCTTGACTATCCCTGCTTGCTTGTGACCCTGACCTTTTGGCGTGTTCTCTGTCTATCCTTGTCTGTTATTTGCCCTGACCTTTGCCTTATCTCCTTACTATCCCTTGTTGTCCTGGGCTGCTGCTTCCTCTCTGTCCTCCTGTAGCCTACCTTGAGCGTGAGCTGGGAAACCATGGGGGCAGCGACCTGGAGTCAGTTACAGCTCAATCCATCCTCACCACTAGAGGCTCTGGTGAAACCCTGCTGGCTCTTAGACTCAGCACCCTGGGGAATCTTATGCTCTAGCTCCCAGTGGGATCTGTGTTGGTGCTCCAGTGGACCTGCCTTCCTGAACCACCCAGAGTTCCATCCGCAGCAGTCAGCTGTAGGGTCCACTACCTTAGCGGTGCACTACTGACTGCAATGGTGTGCATCTGTCACCTGGACTCAGGTGACCCGACAGTTTGCTCAGCCATGGACCCGGCTGATGTGCCGTTACTTGCTGATGATCAGCTGCAGGGCATAGTTCGCAGACTCGAGACCCAGGAATCTAATCAGACCCAGGTGATGCGATTCCTTCAAGATTTGGCTTCCCGCTTTGAACAACTTTAAGCCTCCTTAGGATCCCCGGTTCGGCAACCTCAACCGCATTCTGCTGTCTTATCGACTCAGATTACAGTTGCAGCCGCTAACCCTTTGCACTTACCATCCTGTTACTCTGGGGATTCCAAGGCCTGCAGAGGGTTCCTTAACCACTGTACCATTCATTTTGAACTCCAGCCTCAAAACTTCCCGTCTGATCGGGCTAAGGTGGCCTATATTATTTCTCTCCTGTCCGGCGAGGCTTTAGCCTGGGCTGCCCATCTATGGGAGAGGAATGACCCAGTGGTTTCCAGCCTGTCTAATTTCTTGAAACTCTTTCGGAATATCTTCGAGGAACCAGGTTGTGTCTCTTCAGTGGCCAGCACCCTTTTACGTCTCTGCCAAGAGTCTGCTTCTGTGGGACAGTATGCTCTTCACTACCTTAGCGGTGCACTCCTGACAGTGTGCATCTGTCACCTGGATTTAGGTGACCTGACAGGTTCATACTCCTTCCCTGAACTAACTTCTGCCCCAAATGTCTATAAATAGGTCAACGCTCATCTAAAAGAAAAATAATTTTAATACAAAAAAAACTCCATCCCCAACACTATGCGCCACCCATGTTTCAAAATGTGTAATTTTGGCCAGCCATCACTTTGCTATTTCCTGATTACAGTTCACTGGGTCAGATATCTGCTAACTGGATAAGGGTGATGATGCTCTAAGTGGTTGTAAAGCCACTTTAATTCTTCCTAAAATCCCCTACATACTACAGTATGTGCCCCAGTGCATGTTGTTTATCAAAAATATGCCTCTTCATACTTAATTTTAAAGCGCCGCTCGGCGCTCACGTGACCGGCGGCCGCTGTCTGACCCGATTCAACAGCTACAGTGGGGAGGGGAGGAGTGGTCATGTGAGCGCCGAGTGTGCTCTGAAATTAGGTATGAAGTCGCATATTTTTGATAAACAACATGCACTGGGGCACATACTGTAAGAAAACAATATTTTTTTCAGCAGCAGGGCACGACACAGCTGACAGATAGGGAGCAAGGAGAGACAGGGGATGACGGAGGCACGTAAACTGACCACGGTGTCAGGGCTCAGCAGCCATGATACACTGTGGTCAGTTGACAGAGGAGAGGGCAGAACCAGGCAGGATCAGCCAGGTATTTCAGATGATACAAGGGGCCAAATTACACAGCACAAGCACTGTGCTGCATAACATGCTTTACTGAAACAAGATCCTTTGTTACCCTAAAAAAAAAAAAAAAAAACACTTTAAAATGATTGTAAAGGCAGAAGATTATTTTTTATCTTAATGCATTCTATGCATTAAGATAAAAAGCCTTCTGTGTGCAGCAGCCCCTTTCAGCCCATCTAATACTTACCTGAGCCCAATCTAGATCTCTCCTCATTGGCTGAGACAGCAGTGTAGCGCCATTGGCTCTCGTTGCTGTCAATCAAAATCAGTCAGCCAATGAGGAGTGAAATGGGGCGGGATCGGCCCACGGCTCCGTGTCTGAATAGACACAGGGAGCTGTGGCTTGCCTCGCAGGAGGCAGGGGCCAGGAGCACCGGCGAGGGACTCGTGAAGAGGAGGATTCGGGCTCCTCTGTGCCAATTCACTGCACAGCGCAGGTAAGTATAACACGTTTGTTATTTTTAACTAAAAAAAAAAAGGTTCTTATGAACACGAACATGTCAAAAAAGTGCCAAAAAAGCATTCTATTGCTATATTCTATTGCATTTTATTGCAATTAAAAAATGTTTTACCACACATTTCTTTTTTAACTCACATGTGAAACTAAACTATTTTTCCTGGTTCCTGGAATAGAGCACCTTTTTTGATATATTGGACTTAAGCTGCGCATATATGGGTCTGTTTTTTTGATCAGCCAGCAGGCAGATCGAAAAAAAACTAAACAGACTCCCACATCCACGCCTTTGCGGTGGATAGAGGAATCTTTCCCCGCTGTGTTGTTGTATTCTGACAGTGGGGACTTCTTCACTGTCAGAACACACTGATCAGAGCTGCAGCCACTGATCCAACATAAATATTACAAAAAACCCTTTTGTGAGAAGTCAATCATTAGGTCGACTTCTCACAAATGGGAAAGCCCATAGATGGATCAAAATCCGCCTGATTCAGCATGGAATGGACGAATTTCGATCCATATGGCCGTTCTTAGACATGTGCGAGTCATTCTGAAATTCTGACAAATTTTCACCATTCGGAAATTCAGATGTATCCGAATTTCATTAGTGATGAATTTAAACTAATCCGAAATAACGAAAGGAAATTTCTCGACTTTGAATCAAATTTGAATAGTTTTCTTATTTGATTTGAATTTTCAAATTAAATAAAATAGAATAAAAAATAAAGGACTAGAATAGAAAAGAATAGAATCGACTAGAATAGAAAATAATAGAATACAAAATAAAGGAATATAATAGAAAATAATAGAATAGAATAAAGAATATAACCATCTTCTGAAATCCGAATTTCAAATACAATAGATTTGAATTGGAACAGAATAGAATAGAAAAGAATAGAATAGAATAGAACAGAATAGAAAAGAAAAAACAATAGAATGAAATAAAATAGAATATAACCATTTTCCTAAATTAGAATTTTCAAATAGAACGAATTCCAATAGAAAAAATTCAAATTCAAATAGAATAGAAAATAATAGAAAATAAAAGAATAATTATAATTGAAAAGAATTGAATAGAAAAAAAAACAATAGAATAGAATAAAAAAAAATAAAGAATATAACCATCTTCTGAAATTAGATTTTCAAAATTAGAACTGAAAAGAATAGAATAAAATAGAATAGAAAAAAAAACAATAGAACAGAATAGAAAGAATATAACCATCTTCTAAAATTTGAATTTCGAATAGAATAAATTTGAATTTGAATAGAATAGAAAATAATATAATAAAATAGAAAAGAAAAGAATAGAAAAGAAAAAAAAAAACAATAGAATAGAATGGAGATTTCGAATAGAATAAATTTAAATCCAAATGGAATTTGACCGAATTCAGAAAATTTGAATCAAATTCGAATAAACAAAACAAATTACCGTATATACTCGAGTATAAGTCGTTCCGAGTATAAGTCGAGGCCCTAATTTACCACAAAAAAATGGGAAAAACTTATTGACCCGAGTATAAGACGAGGGTGAGAAATGCACAGCTACTGTAAGTGGAAAAGAGGGTCAACAATGCCCATTTGCAGCATCACTTTGCCCATTTGCATGCCTCACTGTGCCCATTTGCAGCCATAGGTCCCCCGAACTTCAAACTCGGTAGTTAAGGGTTCCTAGATGCCCCCTAGCTGCAGGCAAAATTTGGGGTCTCTGAACCCAAAGGGTCCCGAAATGACATTGCTGCAGATGGACACAGTTGACCAAATTTGGGGCCCCGTATCTTGGGGCCACTTAGTGCTAAGAACCCCAGATTTGGTGTGCAAACCCAGAGGAACTAGCACCATAAAATTTCCACCAAGTGGCCCCGAGATACAGGTCCCCAAAAATCAGTTCAGAAAATGTCAAGCACTTTTCTGCAGCAGAGAATGACATTTTCCGAACCGGTTTTGGGGCCCCGTATCTCAGGGCCACTTGGTGCTAGGAACCCCATCTTTGGATATGTTATGGTACCAGTTCCACTAGGTTTGCACACCAAATTTGGGGTTTCTAACACCAAGTGGCCCTGAGATATGGGGCCCCAAATTCGGTTCGGAAAATGACATTTTTTGCTGCAGAAAAGTGCTTGACTCGAGTATAAGTCGAGGGGGGCACTTTCAGCACAAAAAAATGTGCTGAAAAATTCGACTTATACTCGAGTATACACATTTTTTTTGTTCTGCACACATCTAGCCGTTCCTATTCATGAGAAGTCAATCCGTCTATACCCAGCTTAATTTTCAGCAGCCATTCTTTTCATTTTTTGACGTAGGTGCATACATATGAAAGTCTGCAGCTGCATTTTACTAATAGCCATTGTGAAGGCTATTCTTCCAATCATACAGAGCATGAACTGTTTTTAATGCTGTCTTTATTTACTGTATAGAGTTTCCAAAATGTTAAATATTTTCATTGTATGAATTTAAATGTCTAGCACTACTCCTCTAAGCATGGGTAAAAATGACCCCCCAAAGTGGTGTTGCAGACTAACATTTCACTCCCAGGGTTAAATCCTTTTTTTTTTTTTTTTAATATATATTTTTATTGAAATTTTCACTGAAAAAATGTATAGAAATTTACATAAGAGAGAAAAGAAAAAAAAATCACTATTAACAACATGTAAATGTACGATAATACCCATTAATACTCTAAATATATTTAGAAATTTGCCCTTGTAGATTAATGTAAGTAAACGTGAAAAATATTAGAAATAATTTACAGGTGTACATTAGTGATTGAACAATAGAGTAACCATAGTTAAATATAAAAAAAAAAAAATAAAATATTAGGAAAAATTTGTTTTATGGTCAAATGAGAGAGTTTTAAGATAATAGGGTTGCAAAATTCATAAAAGATATCCAGGGGAGCCATACATCTTGAAAATGGGAATATTGGTCATGCAGATGTGCCGACAACTCTTCCATTCTCATAAGCTTGTTTAACCACTTACCCACTAGGCACTAAAGCCTCATACATGGTACGATTGTTGGTAGGGGATTGTCTGTTGACAGACTGTTGTCCTAAAATCTTACCATTAGTACGCTCCTTTTGACAATTGTTGTCCAACTTTCGGCCATCAAATGTTGGATGACAGGCTAGTAAATTTTCTGTAGACAATGGTTTGACGTCAGATTTTCATATGGTCAGTACACAAATCCATCACACAAAAGTTGAAAGTACAAACACGCATGCTCGAAATCAATGCTCACCAAACACGACATTAGCAGAAGGTGCCCAAACGGTGGCGATCAAGAGCTAAAATTCCTCGTAGTACGTCACTGTTTGTTGGCCGACAATTTGTATGCAAGACAAGATCCTGGCACAAGATCCTGGCACAAATATGACATGCTTGTTATTTTTTTTTTTTAATAATCAAAGCTTTGCAATCACTTTGAGGCCTTCATGTAACGTTTTTATATCCTGCTGTGAGGTTATTACCCTGGTTAGCTTTGTATCATCAGCAAAATCTGAGATTGAGCTATTTATACAAACCTCTATATCATTTATGAATAAATTAAACAGAATTTGTCCCAGAACAGAGCCTTAGGGCTACCTCACTCACAACTCCAGACCAGTCTGAGTACATGCTATTTTTCATCACCCTTTGAACACGCCATTGTAACTAGTTATCCAGGTACATACAACATTGTCCATGCCAACAGACCTCAATTTGTAAATTAAGCATTTATGGGGAACTATATTGAATGCTTTGGCAAAATCCAGACACAATACATCCACAGGCCTTCCTCTATCTAGATGACAGCTCACTCATAGAATTGGTCTAGAAAGAATGATCTTTAATTAATCCATGCTGGTTACTACTAATGATACTGTTTTCATAAGCAAATTCTTGGATATATTTCCTTATCATCCCCTTCAATAGTTTACATACTATTATTGTTAGGATGACTGGTCTGTAGTTTCCAGGTATATATCTTGGTCCCTTTTTAAATATTTGTACCACGTTGGCTTTTCACCAATCAGCTGGTACCATTCCGGTCACTAAGCTGTCCTTAAAAATTAGGAATAATGGTCTGCTATAACCTGGCTAAGTTCTTTGAGGACTCTCGGGTGTAAGCCTTCTGATCCTGCTGATTTATTTATGTTACGTTTTTCAAGTCTTTATTAGACACTTAGGCTTCTGTTAAAGCGGAGTTCCACCCAAAAGTGGAACTTCTGCTCATTTGTTCTCCCCTCTCCAGTGCCACATTTGGCACCTTTTGAGGGGGAGTGGATACCTGTCCTTGACAGGTATCCTGTTTCCACTTCCGGGAGCCACGGCCATGGCTTTTGACACCACCGATCGGCTCCTTCCCTGGTTGCCAGGCCAGTAAGAAAGAGGAGCAGAGCCTGACGCATGCACAATAGGGTTCCTGGCGTGAAGCCGTAAAGCTACACTGCCGGGTTCCCGTACCCGCAATGGCTGCCACAGCACCCGACAGCTGATAGAAACATCAGCTGCGGTTTAGACATCTCTGGACTCCAGGACAGGTAAGTGTCCTATTATTAAAAGCCATTAGCTGCAGTATGTGTAGCTGCTGGCTTTTAATTTTTGCAGCGGTGGGCGGACCTCTGCTTTAACCACAAGGGTACATTTCAAGTTGTGCTACTAACATTACAGTCTTGAATATTATATCCCTTCTTTTCTTTTTTAAAAACTGAGGAGAAGAATGAATTTAATATACAGTGAATATAAAAAGTCTACACACCCCTGTTAAAATGTCAGGTTTCTGTGATGTAAAAAAAATGAGACAAAGATAAATAATTTCAAAACTTTAACCACTTGCCAACCAGCCGCCGTCATTTTACTTCCGCAGGTCGGCACGATTCCGCGAGCCGTCGTAGCTATAGCTCGGCTCGCGGGATCGGGATAGCAGGCGCGTGCCGCCAGAGGCGCACGCACGTACCCGCTGCACAGCAGGGGTGCCGATTCTCATGGCCAACGGTCACGATGACCGCTGGCCAGGAGCAATCGCGGGCACGAGAGGCAGAACAGGGACGTCTGTGTGTAAACGCACAAATCTCTGTTCTATTCTGTGAGGCGTGACAGATCGTGAGTTCCTATTAGCTAGAAACCACGATCCGTCACTTCCTTTAGGTCAGTCCCTCCCCCTACAGTTAGAAACACACAGGGAACACAGTTAACCCCTTGATCGCCCCCTAGTTTTAACCCCTTCCCTGCCAGTGACATTTTTACAGTAATCGGTGCATTTTTATAGCACCGATTGCTGTACAAATGCCAGTGGTCCCAAAAATGTGTCAAAAGTGTCCGATGTGTCTGCCATAATGTCGCAGTCCCGATAAAAATCGCATATCGCCGCCATTACTAGTAAAAATAATAATAAAAATGCTGTAAATCTATGCCCTATTTTGTAGTTATAACTTTTGCGCAAACCAATCAATATACACTTATTGCGTTTTTTTTTTTTTTTACCAAAAATATGTAGAAGGATACATATTGGCCTAAACTGAGAAAAACTTTGCTTTTTCAAAAAAAAATAGGGATATTTATTATAGCAAAAAGTACTAAATATTGTGTTTTTTTTTCAAAATTGTCGCTCTTTTCTTGTTTATAGTGCAAAAAATAAAAACCGCAGAGGCGATCAAATACCACCAAAAGGAAGCTCTATTTGTGGGAAAAAAAGGACGTCAATTTTGTTTGGGTGCAACGTCGCATGACCGCGCAATTGTCAGTTAAAGCGACGCAGTGCCAAATTGCTAAAAATGGCCCAGTCATTCAGCAGCCAAATTTTCTGGGACTGAAGTGGTAAATGTGACCTATAAACTGTACAACTCAGTTGAACAACAAACTGAAATCTTTTAGGTGGAGGGAAATTAAAAAAAAAAAAATACTAATATGGTTGCATAAGTGTGCACACCCTTACACAAATACTTTGATGAAGCACCTTTTGATTTTAATACAGCACTCAGTCTTTTTGAGTATGAGTCTATCAGCATGGCACATCTTGACTTGGCAATATTTGCCCACTCTTCTTTGCAAAAACACTCCAAATCTGTCCAATTACGAGGACATCTCCTGTGCACAGTCCTCTTCAGATCACTCCACAGATTTTCAATGGGATTCAGGTCTGGGCTCTGGCCAGACCATTCCAAAACTTTATTTCTTCTGGTAAAGCCATTCCTTTGTTGATTTGGATGTATGTTTTGGGTCGTTGTCATGCTGAAAGATGAAGTTCCTCTTCATGTTCAGCTTTCTAGCAGAAGCCTGAAGGTTTTGTGCCAATATTGACTGGTATTTGGAACTGTCCATAATTCCCTCTACCTTGACTAAGGCCCCTGTTCCAGCTGAATAAAAACAGCCCCAAAGCATGATGCTGCCACCACCATGCTTCACGGTGGGTATGGTGTTCTTTTGATGATGTGCAGTGTTGTTTTTGAGCCAAACTTATCTTTTGGAATTATGGCCAAAAAGTTAAACCTTGGTTTCATCAGACCATAACACATTTTCCCACATGCTTTTGGGAGACTTCAGATGTGTTTTTGAAAAATGTAGCCAGGCTTGGATGTTTTTCTTCGTAAGAAAAGGCTTCTGTCTTGTCACTCTACCCCATAGCCCAGACATATGAAGAATACGGGAGATTGTTGTCACATGTACCACACAACCAGTACTTGCCAGATATTCCTGCAGCTCCTTTAATGTTGCTGTAGGCCTCTTGGCAGCTTCCCTGGTTTTCTTCTCATCTTTTCATCAATTTTAGAGGGATGTCCAGTTCTTGTCCAGTCACTGTTGTGCCAAATTTTCTCCACTTGATGATGACTGTCTTCGATGCATTCCATGGTGTATCTAATACTTTGGAAATTCTTTTGTACCCTTCTCCTGACTGATACCTTTTAACAATGAGATCCCTCTGATGCTTTGGAAGCTCTCTGCGAACCATGGCTTTTGCTGTAGGATGTGACTAGGAAAATGCCAGGAAAGACCTATTAGAACAGCTGAACTTTATTTGGGGTTAATAAGAGGCACTTTAAATGATGGCAGGAGTGCACTGACTCCTATTTAACATGAGTTTGAATGTGATTGCTTAATTCTGAACAGAGCTACATCCCCAGTTATAAGAGGGTGTGCACACTTATGCAACCACATTATTTTATTTTTTATTTTTACTTCCCCATCCTAAAAGATTTCAGTTTGTTTTTCAACTGAGTTGTACAGTTTATAGGTCACATTAAAGGTGGAAAAAGTTCTGAAATTATTTATCTTTTTCTCATTTTTTTACAGCACAGAAACCTGACATTTTAACAGGGTAGTGTAGACTTTTTATATCCACTGTAGTTGCCTTTATGGGACCAATATGCATTAACTTCATTTTCATACTATAAAGGTATTTAACACATTTTTGGGGATTACTTTTTTACGCTCCCCGTCTTGTGTCTCTTGTGGTCTATTTTAGCTGCCCCGGTTGCGCTCATACATTTCTTACTTCATTCCTTGTGGTGTTGGAATGCCGACGATGACCCCTTGGCCTTATTTTTTTTAAAGGCCATTTTTTCCCCTTCTAGATACTTTTTTACGCTAAAGTTTAGGAATGAAGTTTACCCTTAGTGCTTTTATATTTGTCAGAATATACTGGCTAATGCCATTGTTTAATATGTTCTACAGCACTCCCATTTTTCATCAGTGTTCACTTTTTTTAGAATTTTATCCTATGTAATTTATAAAAATAGATTAAAAAAAAACCAAAAAAAACATTCAATCTTGCACAGCTTTCACTGCACACTACGAGCTTCTCATAGTGTACACTGTGAGCATCTCTGCGAGCAAGTTTGATAGAGCCTGCCCTGATTCCTGGCAGGTTTTCAAATAAAAATAAGAATCTATAACAATATAAATCTATATAAAAACCTACCCTTCTCTCCCACCTTCACTATAACAACCCATGTCTGAAATCTCACCACTCCCAAGCTCCAAACTTCAGAGGGCAGTCCTTCAGATGGAGCAGGAAGAGGAAGGTTCCTTGAAACGCGTCCTGTGACCCTGGACTCCAGGTGGACATTACCATCCATCGGCCACTGACACTGTGAACGAGGAAACCGTGGCACTACAAATGCTTGTTGGGCTGCCAGAGCCATTTTCCTATTAACAGTCAGTGTCACAGAGATCAAGACTTTGTGCTTGCAGCATCTCATCATCCATCCAGCCAGCTGCACCCTTTCAGGACTGTGCCCCCCAGCACAGGCTCACCCTCTCCAGTGGACTTCCATATATGTATATATATATATATATATATATATATATATATATATATATATATATATATATATATATATATATATATATATATATATATATATATATATATATATATATATATATATATATATATATATATATATATATATCTATATAGATATAGATATATATATATATATATAATATATATATATATATATATATATCGTATCTCACAAAAGTGAGTACACCCCTTTACATTTTTGTAAATATTTTATTATATATTTTCATGTGACAACACTGAAGAAATTACACTTTGCTACAATGTAAAGTAGTGAGTGTACAGTTTGTATAACAGTGTAAATTTACTGTCCCCTCAAAATAACTCAACACACAGCCATTAATGTCTAAACCGCTGGCAACAAAAGTGAGTACACCCCTAAGTGAAAATGTCCAAATTGGGCATCAAAGTGTCAATATTTTGCAATATTTTGTGTGGTCACCATTATTTTCCAGCACTGCCTTAACCATCTTGGGCATTGAGTTCACCAGAGATTCACAGGTTGCCACTGGAGTCCTCTTCCACTCCTCCATGACAACATCACGGAGCTGGTGGATGTTAAAGACCTTGAGCTCCTCCACCTTCAGTTTGAGGATGACCCACAGATGCTCAATAGGGTTTAGGTCTGGAGACATGCTTGGCCAGTTTACCCTCAGCTACTTTATCAAGGCAGTGGTCATCTTGGAGGTGTGTTTGGGGTCCTTATCATGTTGGAATACTGCCCTGTGGCCCAGGCTCCAAAGGGAAGGGATCATGCTCTGCTTCGGTATGTCACAGTACATGTTGGCATTCATAGTTCCCTCAATGAACTGTAGCTCCCCAGTGCCGGAAGCACTCATGCAGCCCCAGACCATGACACTCCCACCACCATGCTTGACTGTAGGCAAGTACTCCTCGCCTGTTTGCCGCCACACAGGCTTGACGCCATCTGAACCAAATAAGTTTATCTTGGTCTCATCAGACCACAGGACATGGTTCCAGTAATCTATGTCCTTAGTCTGCTTGTCTTCAGCAAACAGTTTGGGAGCTTTCTTGTGCATCATCTTTAAAAGAGGCTTCCTTTTGGGACGACAGCCATGCAGACCAATTTGCTGCAGTGTGCGGCGTCTGAGCACTGACAGGCTGACCCCCCACCCCTTCAACCTCTGCAGCAATGCTGGCAGAATCCATACGTCAATTTCACAAAGACAACCTCTGGATATGATGCTGAGAACGTGCACTCAACTGCTTTGGTCGACCATAGCGAGGCCTGTTCTGAGTGGAACCTGACCTGTTAAAACCACTGTATGGTCTTGGCCATGATGCTGCAACTCAGTTTCAGGGGCTTGGCAATCTTCTTATAGCCTATAGACCATCTTTATGTAGAGCAACAATTCTTTTTTTCAGATCCTCAGAGAGTTCTTTGCCATGAGGTGCCATGTTGAACTTCCAGTGACCAGTATGAGAGAGTGAGAGCGATAACACCAAATTTAACACATCTGCTCCCCATTCACACCTGAGACCTTGTAACACTAACAAGTCACATGACACAGGGGAGGGAAATTTACTATTTGGGCCCAATTTGGACATTTTCACTTAGGGGTGTACACTTAGGGGTGTACTCATTTTTGTGCCAGCGGTTAAGACATTAATGGCTGTCTGTTGAGTTATTTTATTAGACAGCAAATTTACACTGTTATACAAGCTGTACACTCACTGCCTTACATTATAGCAAAGTTTATATATATATATATATATATATATATATATATATGTAGGAAGGCCAGTACGGTGGCCTGAATTTATGGGAGGAGCCCGGGGGTATTTAAGCAGCCCGCTCACCTGTGGTGCTTGTCGGTTTCCTGTGCGCGATATACGTCACTAAGCCGACTATTCGACATACCAGCGTCCGCAAGTTCTTGCCTCGCAGTTCCCGTATTCGATACTCCGTACTCAAAACTTTCGAAGTCCGCGTTTTTCGTTATAGTTGTACCACGCGTCTGGCTTGGCTGTCGCAGGTAAGGTCCCGTCGGACTTTTCGTTTTTCATATCATGTCACTAAACCGTGAGTTCAAAATTTCGTTTCACCCGCATCGCACAAACTGCAATGTATATCGCTCGTACTTTCGATATGTCACAATTCGATAGCACAGCGACGCTGACGCCGCTTCATTTCTAGCATGTCGGTATTACTAAACAGCCATAGCCAGTCGCAACTTGCAAATTATCAAACCCATTTCAAAAAACTCATTCGGACATTTCAAATCATTTCTCATTTCTGAAAACATTTCAAAAGACTCATTTCGGACATTTCAAATCATTTCTCATTTCTGAAAACATTTCTAAAAACTCATTTCTGACATTTCAAATCATTTCTCATTTCAGTCACCTACCGCGCTCCGATTCGAATCCAATCGCACCAAAGATGCGCCGATTCGTTCCGGTGTGCCCCAGTTATTACGGCCTCATTTCTATACATGCTCCAGAGTTACGTTATTATCAGTCAATTGTACCTCTGTCATGGTTATCATTTCATTTCCATGTATCACGTTCCGACATGAATTTAGTCGCATGGAAAATGCACCGATTCGTCTCGGCGTGCCCCAGGATTGGCCTCATTTCTATACATGCTCCAGAGTTACGTTTATCAGTCATTTGTACCTCTGTCATGGTTATCATTTCATTTCCATGTATCACGTCCCGACATGAATTCAGTCGCATGAAAATGCACCGATTCATCTCGGCGTGCCCCAGGATTGGCCTCATTTCTATACATGCTCCAGAGTTACGTTATCAGTCAATTGTATCTCTGTCATGGTTATCATTTCATTTCCATGTATCACGTCCCGACATGAATTCAGTCGCATGAAAATGCACCGATTCGTCTCGGCGTGCCCCAGGATTGGCCTCATTTCTATACATGCTCCAGAGTTACGTTTATCAATCAATTGTATCTCTGTCATGGTTATCATTTCATTTCCATGTATCACGTTCCGACATGAATTTAGTCGCATGAAAATGCACCAATTCATCTCGGCGTGCCCCAGGATTGGCCTCATTTCTATACATGCTCCAGAAATCCGGATCATAGCTGAATCGCAGACACCGGGGATTGACCCATATCTCTGTCATGCAATTTCTACCATTTCACTCTCACAACACAAAAAAAAAAAATAAATAAATAAATAAATCACCGTTTCGAAACCAGTCGCATCCGAGGCGCACCGATTCGTCACGGCATGCATCACTGGTTCCGATCACATTTCATACCTACACCAGAGCTCGGTTAGTTGCCAGTCGCTAACACGGCACAACCAATTCGAGCCTCGGTCAAAACAATCATTTCTCTCATTTCATTTAAATACTGCACTCCTATTCGAATCCAGATGCACCAAACAAGCACCGATTCGTACCAGGAGCACCAATATTTTCAGTTGCCTCAATTCAATACATGCTCCAGAGCCCGGCTCACGGTCGAACAAATCGTGACACGACCAGGCCGCACCTCTGTCATGCAGTTCATTCATTTCACATTCAAGGCAAACATTTCGAACCATTTTATTGTCACAAATTGCAAGCACCATACAAATCATTGCTCCAAGTTACTTAGCAATCCCTTCACGAATTGTCACCTTTCATCTTCCTCAGGTCAGTCAAAGTTCAGTAGGTCCACCCTGCACCAGGTTGGACGATATCCCTCCAGGTAAAAAAAAAAAAAAAGGGGGGAAAGGGAGAATAAGTCGGGTAAGTATGACTCAGCGGATCAAAGAAAAACTTGAAATTCATCTCACCCCCAATAGGTTACAGTCAACCAGGAAATAAAGCTCGAGATCCTCACCAGAGCAACCATGTCCCAGGCCGGCAGTGAAGACTTCACGGCCCCTCTATCACCTACTCCGGTTTCAGAAAGCGGCAGCGTGCAATCCCTCAGGGGATGGACTATCCCCAAATTGACGGCAGAGCTCAGACGCAGAGGTGTCCCCTTCCCCGCCACAGCGAGGAAAGGCGAGCTCTTCAAACTCCTCTTCCCCCCATCAGCAGCAGGACCCAGTACCCAACAGGCATCCCTCCAGTCCATATCATCGGCCATTTCGCAGTTACACACGATGGTGTCATCTCTATCCACCTCGGTCGCAGACGTCCAAGCCAGGGTGGCACTTCTGGAGGCCCGACCGGCCACGGCTGTCCCCGACCAAACCGCAATTCAGACCTTGACACCTCTTCCTACAGGTACCTCAGGCTCAAGCGCCATTGTCTACCCCTCCCATCTGGTCCCAACCAGTATCAGGAAGGACATTTTAGACGGCAAGGACGTCAACCTGGCCTCTCTCCTGATCTCCGTGCATGATTTAGCAGAAAATAAGGCCTACTCCTGGGGTGACATATCGGTGGTCCTTAAAGCCAAAGACCCCAGGCTGAACCGCAAGCTATCAGTCCCCGAATTTACCCTGGCCTTTGGCATGCTCAGAGACGTCCTGTGCTCAGCCACCCCTAGCAGGCGGGAAGAGCTGGACTTATACCTCCATACTGTGGTAGACTTGGGCCACAAGTATGGAGGTTTCGCCTTCTACGATTACCATCGTTCCTTCTCAGCCAAGGCCGCCGCCAGATTCGCACAATACCAGATCACCACAGATTGGAGTCTCATGGACACAGAGCTCTTCTGCCGCCACTTTGCCGGCTTACGCTCACCTCTGTGTGCAATTTGCCAGTCTTCCACCCACACTGCCACCTGGTGCGCCAATACGGCGATCAGACGGCCCTTCGAGTTCCCCTCTACCTCAGGTACAGTACAGGGCCGGTCGATCCCTGAACCAACGCCTCAGGTGGACAAACTCGGACGCCCAGTCCGAACCGTGGGAGGGGCAGCCATCTGTAACAACTACAACTATGGGTCCTGCAACTTCAGCCAATGCCGTCTACTTCACATCTGCACTATATGCCAAAGAGCACACCCTAGGAATTTGTGTGAAGTCAAGCAACACAAGAGGGCATGACTAAGCCGAATCAACATCTTATGGCTAGGACTGTATCTCACTTCACACCCCACCCCTTCCCTGGCCACCTACCTTATCCAAGGCTTCACAGTAGGCTTTCACACCGGCCTCATCGCACTACCCCACAGTACGCACGAATGCGCCAATCTTCGTTCGGCAGCCATCGACGAACAGGCCATAGATCAGCTCTTACAGGCAGAGGTAGACCGAGACTACGTAATAGGCCCTTTCACTTGCCCCCCTTTCAGCACATGGAGAGTCAGCCCTATTGGGCTTGTCAAGGGCAAATTCTCTAATAAATTGCGTTTGGTGTACGACTTGTCTGCGCCTCATTCTTCGCACATACCCAGTCTCAATTCCCTGATCCCCTCCGAAGAGTTTTCCCTAAAATACTCCTCCGTTGACATGGCAATACAAGCGATCATCAAAGCAGGCACAGGCGCCTGGCTCTCCAAAGCCGACATCTCAGATGCTTTCAAACTCCTGCCCATCCACCCATCCCTTTGGTGCTGGCATGGCATCAAATGGAAGGAAGCATATTATTTTGCCACGAAACTCACCTTCGGTTCGAAGAGTAGCCCGTGGCTCTTCGACACGTTCGCACAGTCCCTCGTTTGGATACTATTACACAAGGGCCAATGCCATGAAGTCATCCATTACCTGGATGACTTCCTACTGATAGAACCGCCCAACAAACCCCCAGGAGATCTCGACAAACTTAGAGTTATTTTTGGAAACCTCAACGTTCCTATCGCCGAGCACAAAGTCGATGGTCCAGCAAACATCATCACCTTTCTCGGGGTCAGCTTGGATACCTGCGCAATGCAGGCCAGTCTCCCCCCCGACAAATTAACACGCATTAGGGCAGTCCTTCACGAGTTTACACACACCAAGGGCTGTACCAAAAAACAGTTGCAGTCTCTCCTGGGTATGCTCAACTTCGCTATGCGAATTATCCCACAAGGCCGCACATTTGTGTCACGCCTGCTGAGATTTCTGTCAGAAACTCAAGACCCTGATCAGATTTTGAAATTAGACTCCGCAGCTATAGCGGACCTATCAATGTGGGAGGAATTCTTGTCCGCCTGGAATGGCATATCTCTATTTATACCTATGGTTTCGATCCATTCACCCCAGGTGGTGACTGATGCTGCAGCCTCCACAGGTTTCGCGGCAATTTTTGGCCATCATTGGTTTTCAGGACCCTGGCCTCAACAGATACTGTTGATACCCGGCTTTTCCCAAACATCTGCCCTCTTTGAGCTTTATCCCATAGTGGCAGCCGCACAACTCTGGGGCCACCACTGGACAGGACAAACCGTAGTCTTCACCACCGACAACCAGGCCACGGCAGACATCATCAACAGAGGCAGGTCCAAGTCCCTAGCAGTCATGTCCTTCCTGCGCAGGTTGGTACAACTGTCTTTACAACATCAATTCAACATACACTGTGAATTCATTCCCGGCAGATACAACTCAGCAGCTGACGCACTATCACGTTTCAATTATCCCTCCTTTTTCAAACAGGTTCCCGATGCCGATCCAATGTCGGCCCCTATCCCCGTCTGGTCACAACTGACCCTGGACTAGTGCAACATCTACACGGAGCTACGCAACTCATAAATAATTCCCTCTCCCGCAACACACTCAAAGCCTACCAGACAGCTTGGAAGGCTTTCAATAAATTCCTCACGTCCAGCCGCAAAGAACCAACAGATATCAAACAGGTACTGGCCTTCACGGCACACTGCCACACGCAGCTGGCCTTATCCTACAACACCATCCGGTTATACCTAGCCGGCATTCAACATTTCATGGCGCTTGAAGACCCGACGAAATCGTCACTGTTCTCATCTCACGCTATACGAGCCATCCTAAGGGGAATACAGAGACAACAACCAGTCATCAGCACTAAGCGCTTGCCCATTACGGGGCCCATCTTTAGGGACATGTCAAATATTCTGGCTACTTTGCCATTCGGCCTGCTCCCCAGCACGGTCTTACAAGCAGCCATATATTTAGCTTACTATGGGTTCTTGCGGCCTGGCGAATTCACCTCTAACAAACCCACAGACCAAGTACTATGCAGACGACACTTGCTTCGACACCAAGACCACTTTATCCTGCACCTCGAGGTCTCTAAAACCCAGCAAACGGGCTCGGGAGTGAACATCCACCTCTACAGAACCAACAACAGCTGGTGTCCAGTCGCTGTACTCAACCGACTCCTATCTCTCCTGCCTGAGCAACCAGACAGCAGTCCCCTTCTACCATTTCCAGTCAAACCCTTAAACGCCTCTCAGTTTGTGAGCCACATAAGGATACTTCTCCGTAATCTTCACCTTAACCCCAGTCAGTATTCCGGACACTCTTTCCGCATCGGAGCAGCCTCCGCGGCGTCCCGCCACGGGGTGCCAGATCACATCATCAAAAGACTAGGCAGGTGGAAATCAGCCTGCTTCGCCCGGTACATCCCCAATCCACAAACTGAGATGGCACAGGCATTCTCCAAATTGGCTCAATAAGTAACTGAAAACCAATAAAAATTATAACCCTACCTGAATGTTTTTGCCCCCTTATTTTGGCATACCGGCCATGAGACCAAGGCACACTTTCAGGTCCATTTCATATGGTAAGTCCACACTTTTAGGTCTATTTCCGATGGTAAGTCTTATCTTTACTATAAGTGTTTTCTATGTCCATATCGGACATAGGGCTCCGACCATAAGTAGGAAGGCCAGTATGGTGGCCTGAATTTATGGGAGGAGCCCGGGGATATTTAAGCAGCCCGCTCACCTGTGGTGCTTGTCGGTTTCCTGTGCGCGATACCCACCCTCCCATCCCCATTTCATAGCATTTCTCAACTATTCATTTCATTCATTTCTCTTACAGAATAATCATTTCATAAACCAGGGTATGCCCCCTTATTTTGGCATACCGGCCATGAGACCAAGGCACACTTTCAGGTCCATTTCATATGGTAAGTCCACACTTTTAGGTCTATTTCCGATGGTAAGTCTTATCTTTACTATAAGTGTTTTCTATGTCCATATCGGACATAGGGCTCCGACCATAAATATATATATATATATATATATATATATATATATATATATATATATATATATATATAGTGTATGTGTGGTTTTTATACTTTTGTGAGTATTCATTTTTACATTTTCCATGTAATTAAACCTTGTTGGAACTTACTACACCAGAGTGGTCAGGCTGTCTTCCTCCCTTTTATACTAATTATACTACTAGCATATGGCCCTTTGTTCCTTATCACAAAACCCATCTTATGCCCCGTACACACGAGCGGAAATTCCGCCAGCAAAAGTCCGATGTGAGCTTTTGGTTGGAAATTCCGACCGTGTGTATGCTCCATCGGACTTTTGCTGGCGGAATTTATGCCAGCCAAAGATTGAGAGCAGGTTCTCTATTTTTCCGTCAGAAAAAGTTCCTATGGGAAATTCCGTTCCTCTGTATGCAATTCTGACGCGCAAAAAACACGCATGCTCAGAAACAATTTGACGCATGCTCGGAAGCATTGAACTTAATTTTCTCGGCTCGTCGTAGTGTTGTACGTCAGCGCGTTCTTGACGGTCAAAAGTTCAGAGAACTTTTGTGTGACCGTGTGTATGAAAGCCAAGCTTGAGCGGAATTCCGTCAGAAAAACCATCCAAGATTTTTTGCGTACGGGGTATTATTATTAAAAAATTTTTTTGGTATTGGGCTACATCACAATTTCAACAAGGATCAGATATTATGTTTTCTTAAATCTCTCTGTAAGTTATTATATGCTGTTTGTAAAAATGGAAACTGTATGTAAATGGAACCCATTTTACTGTTTGTTATAAATTGTATGTGAAATCGAAATTAATATTTCAAATCATTAAATATCTATGAAAGCTAGGAAACAATTAAAAAAATAGGTAATATACTGTAAATGAGCACGATAAGGATTAATGGGGTAAGAATAGTTATAAAAGTATCTGAAGGAATTTAGAATTTCAAGATTGAGTACCTTATTAATAAATAGAATTATCATTCTCAGTTCAAAGGTTTACCTATTGACCTACCAATACATTCATGACTTCCACAGAGTAGTCTGGTGAGGGACATCCTTGTTTTCTGTTATCACATGTCTATGCAGAATTGATCTTTTTTTTTACATTTCTGTTCAACAGTGTAACAACCCTGGTTGTGCTTGTTACATAGAATGTGATACATAACATAACTTGATGTACAGCTGTATAAACCTGCACTTTTGAAAGTTAATTTTGCATGCTTGACACTTTTTCATGATCAGTTACAATCAATGTATCAATGTAGTTACACAGTCTGCAGTCTTTATACAGTGGAGAAAATAATTATTTGATCCCCTGCTGATTTTGTATGTTTGCCCACAAAGAAATGAAGGGTCTATAATTTTTATCAGGTGTATTTAAATGATAGAGACAGAATATCAACCAAAAATCCAGAAAAAAACATATAAAACAAATGCTATAAATGAAGTTGCAGTTCAGTGAGTAAAATAAGTATTTGATCCCCAAGCAAAACAGGGTCATAGTCAGCATTTTTCTTCCTCCAAACATGGCGAGTCGAGTTAATGCCAAATAACTCAATTTTGGTCTCATCTGACCACAGCACTTTCTTCCAACCTTCTCTGAATCATTTAGATGTTCATTGACATGACATGACTGTATATGTGCCTTCTTGAGGAGGGGGGCCCACCATGTTTGGAGGAAGAGAAATGCTGACTATGACTCTAAGAACACCATCCCTACAGTCAAGCACAGAGGTGGAAATATGATGCTTTGGTGTTATTTCTCTGCTAAAGGTACAGACTGACTTTGCCACATTGAGGGGCCAATGGACAGGGCCATGTATTGTAAAATCTTGGATGAGAACCTTCTTCCTTCAGCCAGAACACTGAAGATGGGACATGGATGGGTCTTTCAGCATGACAATGACCCAAAATATACCACCAAGGCAACAAAGGAGTGGCTTGAGAAGAGGCACATTAAGGTCATGGAGCGGCCTAGAGTGTCTCCAGACCTTAATCCCATAGAAAATGTATGGAGGAGCTGAAACTTTGAGTTGCCAAGCGACAGCCAAGAAACCTTAAAGGGTAATTCCACTTTTGTAGGGAAAAAATAGCAAATAAAGAAAAAATAATATAGCGCATATAATTGCGACGCTAATCATATTGTAATTGAATGTTATTAAAAATACCTTTCCTTTTCAATCTGCAGCTGTAATTTTCTGAGAATGCATTGCAATATGGCTACCTGGAGTTGTTCCTGCTTGTGTGATTGGCTCACCAATTTTCCTAGAAGTCTGCCTAAGATACAAGTCAGACTTCAGGCATCACCTGCAACAAAAATGTATTTATTGGAGGGATACTTTCAATAGGAACGCGTCTAAAGGGATACAGGCCCAGCAGCTCTGTTCTTTAGTGCTCTGCAGGTGCCACAGATAATTATGAAACCACTCCCATTAGACCCACTCAGTACAGAGGCACAGACAAACACACATGGATTTCTTTCAGAATAACAAAAGGTAGGAATCTGCAACAAAGTTTGTTATAATCCTTGCAATGTACATGAACCACCCAGAGGGGGAATGTTTTTTTTCTCAACAAAAGTGGAGTTATGCTTTAAGGATTTAGAGAAGATCTGTAAAAAAGAGTGGACCAAAATCCCTCCTGAGATGTGTGCAAACCTGGTAACCAACTACAAGAAACGTCTTACCTCTGTGCTTGCCAACAAGGGTTTCTCCACCAACTACTAAGTCATGGTTTGCTTAGGGATCAAATACTTATTTTACTCACTCGAACTGCAACTCAATTTATAACATCTGTTTTTTCTGGATTTTTGGTTGATATTCTGTCTCTATCATTTAACATACACCTATGATAAAAATTATAGACCCTTCATTTCTTTGAAAGTGGGCAAACTTACAAAATCGACAGGGGATCAAATCATTGTTTTCCCTGCTGTATGTGCACTATAGACTACAGTAAGGCTACATTCACACTGGCGACACTGGCCGGTGCGAATTGCAGTGGCAGGAATCTTTTCCTTCCTGCTGAGGCTGTGAGTGGCTAGGTACTGCCGCCAGCCCTGTTCACTACAATGACAGGTCACCGACGTCCAGCAGAGATCACTGCAAGTAATTGCTGGCTGTGTGAACAGCTGCGAAAAGCTGCGGCTGCCAGTGGCCTGTCGTTATAGTGAACCGGGGCGCACCTAGCCACTCACAGCCACAGCAGGAATCAGAAGCAATTTGCACCGTACTAAATTGCAGAGGTGAATGTAGCCTAACCTGAAACAAACATCAAAATCAAACCTAACAAATCAACAAAATATTATTTTTTAATTTTTTAGATCCCAACTCAGATACAGATCTATGATGACTGTTTCCATTACAGATATTAGGTCGTAATAGTAATCCCATTTCTATTACCTCCTGAAAGGACATATTTCAGGATAATATTCTGCTCAGAACAAACAAGACAGGGCAGATTTATGATTTTTTTATGTCAAATATTTGACAGACTTGCACTATATCATGTAGATGTCAAGCATTCCATACAAATGGCTCAGGAGTAAGATGACACTCATGAACAAATTTATAGCACAGCTGCGTCACAGCAGACCAGCTTCCTTTCATAGCATTTCTATGGTTCAAAGTTTCTGCCAACTTATTCTGTTACTTGCAAAGTGTGTTCTTAATCAAGTGACACCCTTTGAATCTCTTATTAAAAAAAAACTGAGGGAAGCTGAGGACTAGTCATTACCACAACTGATGGCTTTCTTGATTCTAGGCCCTTTATAATTGTATGAAAATGTTCTTAAAGTGGTAGTAAAGTCAGCTGTAACAAAACTCGCTGACAGGCAGGGATTTATATAACAGAAGAGACCCTAGAGTTCTCTTCTGCCCTAAATCTCTCCCCTGCCTGTCAGCAAGTAATGTGATCTGACCTGCACATGCGCAGCTCAGACCACATTTACAGCCCACTCTGTTAGCCACTGCGATAGGGTTGCCACCTGTCTGAGATTCACCCGGACAGTTTAGGTTCAGTTTAGGTTACTCATAGCTGATTAGCTATGAGTAAGCACTAACGCTAGTGCGAAACATCAGCTCTTTTCTGTCCGCTGTGATTTTTTGAATTTGATGTGCATCTTCCAATAAACAAGGCTATATTCGAGTGCGGCTGTCCAGAATTCGTTCATGTTTGTTGCTATCAGCATTAGCCAGCACCTATGACCTCCGAACCAAGATTGATTCACCTTTTGTCTGCTTAGTGCTCCTGGAGTGGTGATCATTTTCCTATGTTCTTCTGATCCTATTAGTACAGTACCGCAGGCAGCTGCAGTATTTACAAGTTAGTGTAGTGCGTCCTCTGCACAGTGTGCACCTAAAGCTACCTGAAGAAAATTAGTGGTGTTCTTCTGATCCTTTTAATACCACAGGCAGGCAGCTACAGTATTTACAGTTAGTGTAGTGCGTCCTCTGCACAGTGTGCACCTAAAGCGTTCCCTGTAGACAATTGCTGTTGTTCTGCTCCTATTAATACCACAGGCAGGCAGCTACAGTATTTACAGTTAGTGTACTGTGTCCTCTGCACAGTGTACACCTAAAGCTACCTGAAGAAAATTAGTGGTGTTCTTCTGATCCTATTAATACCACAGGCAGGCAGCTACAGCATTTACAGTTAGTGTAGTGCGTCCTCTGCACAGTGTACACCTAAAGCTACCTGGAGACAATTGCTGTTGTTCTGCTCCTATTAATACTACAGGCAGGCAGCTACAGTATTTACAATTAGTGCACTGTGTCCTCTGCATAGTGTGCACCTAAAGCTACCTGAAGAAAATTAGTGGTGTTCTTCTGATCCTATTAATACCACAGGCAGGCAGCTACAGTATTTACAGTTAGTGTAGTGCGTCCTCTGCACAGTGTGCACCTAAAGCTACCTGGAAACAATTGCTGTTCTGCTCCTATTAATACCACAGGCAGGCAGCTACAGTATTTACAGTTAGTGTACTGCATCCTCTGCACAGTGTGCACCTAAAGCTACCTGAAGACAATTGCTGGTGTTCTCATACTAATAACACTACAGGCAGGCAGTTGATTCTGCTAGCTGCAGTATCAGTATATATACATCCCAGCTTTGTGCAGCTACATCTCACTGCAGGCCATTAGTATGTCTGGAAGGCCAACAAGGAGAGGCAGACAGTCAGAAGCCAATAAAAGAGGGCAAGCAGGCTCTGTGTTTAGAGGCAACAGTGCTGGTCGTGGACACGGTGCATCCTCATCAGCACGTGGCCGTGGGACACACAGCAGGGCCTGTTTCTGCACCCAACCAGAGTAACTGTGAGGACTTACAGTGTTATGGCAACACCACCACCACCACCACCACCAAAGGCCCAATTTTTCTGCCCCTGTTCAACAGGTGCATGTAATTACAATTCTTGATCTAATATTTCACAGCAGGGCCCGTTCCTGCACCCACCAAGAGTAACTGTGAGGGCTTACAGTGTTGTGGCAACACCAACACCTAAGGCCCCAATTTCTGCAGAGTATATAGGGCAGAGGAAAAAGAAAGGGGAAAAAAGTGCGCTATATAATGTATAAATGTGACATAAATCAAAAATCAAAAGATTGTATAAACAGCAGCAATTCTAATAATAAAACACCAATTGTTACTAGAAAATTAGAAAGCAAAAAGAATCGCGCTAAATAAATGACAAATTGTGCATAAATTATAAACAGTGACACAAATGAGAGGGCACAATTATATAACACACAATATGAATATAAATAAATCTAAATACACCCTCATGTGATCTTTTTAAAAGTCCAAAAGGTGAACTAAACTACAGTGAAAAAGGTGGCCCCAAACCACCGATATAAATGAAACTCCAAGTGATTAGCGAATATTCATCTGTGAGAAAAAGGCAGTCCACCACCAAGAATGGAAGGGGTCACTCCTTACCGAAAGGCCACGATCCCCCACTACAGAGGATCACAGCTCGCAGATACAACTGACACTGGCAACAGGAACCCGCATCGGCATCCACTATGGGGTCATCACAACGTCAGCAGTAAACTCATGGAAGGGGCGTACCATAAAACAAAGATGGAACTCGCATAGTATAAAAGCATAAAAACTTTATTCCAAAACTCATAAATGCACACTTACAGTATCTTCCAGAAAAAAGAGCCTTAAGTCCGTTCTGTTGGCCGTGTGGACTTGGACAAACCCGTCCTACTGGAATGGAGCACAGATTGGAGGTGACGTCAGCATGTCATCTAGCTCCGCCCTACGCGTTTCGTGACATCATCACGTCTTCCAGGGGCACAGGCGGCGCATTATGTCACCCCCTTAAATAGTATAAAGCCTAACCAAGCCTCGTTTTGAGCCCCGGTCTATCAATAGATCGACAGATGCCACACTGTGAATCGCAGCTCCAGGGTGCACATCTCGACATAAACTACCGACAGTGGAGCCATAAAATATTACCGCTACACATAAATTGTTCTGCGTGCAAAATCCTTCCTCTAAAAACTCGTAAACCATAAATCTGTTGAATATTAAAATATATAAAAAATGTAAAAAGATTTAGTAAAATTAAAATAAGGAATGAACCGGAATTTTTTTTGGTATATTATAAATAGCCACAGAACAAGCATTGTCGATCATCAATTTTGTATTGCAAAAATTAATTGAAAAAACTCTTGAAAAACGTATCTATTTGAAATCTGAATCCCGGAAATGGAATTAATCTCACATCGGAGTCACCACTAAGGTGTCACTAATTCCAAAAATTGAACAGCGACATCTAGTGGATGGTTGTGAGAATGCAACCTAAATCAATTGGTTTCAATGTGGCTAATAAAGCAAGAGAAAAAAGGGGAAAAAAAGGGGTGGGGGAAATGATTGCTCCAGATAGACAGAGGCTCAATGAAATCAATATCTACAAACACTCAGAAATTCCTGATGAATAATAATAATAATTTCTGATAACAAATACCAAAATGGGAGGTAAATGATCATACAACAACTCAATACATCTTATTATAGATTTGTAAATTGAATTGATAAGGGCCTTCCCTAAAGATTAAAGGTTGTCTAATTTGTTAGGAATTATTTATGAATGCATTTACGTCTGTATCCACATTTAACCCAAAGGGGACATATGTTCTTAATCTATAAATCTAAGACATTTCGCAATTAGAAATCTCCCTTACCATTGAACTCCCTCTCCAGTGGGGTCTGTACTTGTCAATCCCCACATAGAGGGTATTGGAGGGGTCTCTACTGTGCACTTCATCGCAATGTCTTGACACCGGATGCTTATCAAAGCCTCTTCTGATGTTATTTATGCGTTCAGTTAATCTGACCTTGAGAGCCCTTTTTGTCCTCCCCACATATTGCATTCCGCGGGGGCATTGTATCAGATAAACAACCCCCTCGGACGTGCAAGAGTATAAAAGGTTTGACCTCATAAACCCGTGAGGTACTGGTGGAAGTGAACTGACAAATTTTTCTATCCCTACATCTATTAAGGGAGCAAACCTGGCAGCTCTTACACCTATAGTACCGCGTGAGGTCATGAAAAAAGCATCTATTGATATAAGGTGGATCTTGAACTGTGGGAGCAACTCTATTACCCAAAGTGGATGCTCCTTTAAACACAATACGGGGACTCTTAGGTAGAACTGTATTAAGGACTGGGTCAGTGGTCAATATATGCCAATGCTTTCTGACTAAGTCCCTAACCTTGCGATGCTGTGTGGAAAATGTTGTAATGAATGGTAAACTAAAATTACTATTGTCAGCCTGCCGTTGGCCTGATCCCAACAGCGATGACCTATCTCTACCTCGTACTATCTCCAGTGACCTCGACAGTACATCCTGATCGTACCCTTTCTCCATGAACCTCCTGGTTAGAATGGTGCAATTGCGCTGGAGGCGTGCATATTGTCCTAAGGGATCCGCTCTCAACCAGGGTTCATAGTGGCAACTGTCAAGAGGGATATACGAGTTCTTATCGGTTGCCTTAAAATAAGTAGAGGTCACTAGTTTATTGTCTTTGACCTTAATTTTAAGATCAAGAGAATTGATCTCCACCACACTCGCTTCGAAATTCAATTTAATGCCCCTGTCATTATCGTTGAGGAAGGACATGAAGCATAAAAGTTCGGCTTCACTACCATCCCATAGGAGGAGGACGTCGTCAATATACCTGGCCCATAAGACCACCTGTGGTCTTTCCTGGGCCTTGACGACGTCCTCCTCCCACTTGGCCATGAATAAATTAGCCAAACTGGGGGCATATTTAGCCCCCATGGCTACACCCCTATCCTGGCGAAAAAACTGGTGATCGAACCAGAAGAAGTTGTGGCCGGCGGCATAATTTAGTAATTCCATAATGAAATTGATTTGAGATGGAACAAGACCAGAGTCCCTAGCTAAATACATACCGACCGCCTCCAATCCCAAATTATGGGGTATGATAGTATAGAGTGAGGTCACGTCAGCCGTGACCAACCATAAACCTGGCTTAAACGTAATTTGGGACAACATGTTAATAATTTGTTTAGTGTCTTTCACAAATGAGGGAACATTCTGGACTAGAGGCTGTAGGAAGTGGTCTATGTACTTGCCCACCCGGGACGTAATCGAGTCAATACCGCTGACAATCGGGCGCCCCGGGGGGCAAGTTAGGCTTTTGTGGATTTTTGGGAGGTAATAAATTACCGGAGTGCGAGGAGCACTTGGTACTAAGAACAGTTTTTCTTTTTTGTCCAGAATCCCATCACGGAAGCCCTTATCCACAATAGCCTCTAACTCTTTTTGATACTTGACCACAGGATCCCTATTGAGGGGAGTATACGTATCCGAGTCATCAACGATACGGTGCATCTCTTTCAGATAAACGCTCCGATCTAGGATGACTATCCCCCCACCCTTATCTGCGCGGCGGATAATCAAGGATTTGTTGTTACACAGGGATTCTAGGCTCGTTTCAAGATCCTTATGCATTTTAGCCTTTCTGACCTTAAGTTGTTCCAAATCCCTCAACATAACGTCTCTAAATACTCTAATGGATGGGGCTAAGGAACCGGGGGGGTTGAAAAGTGACGCATTTGCAAGGCCGGAATGTTTATAAACATTGTGCCCATCAGCGTGCCCCTTAACATAAAGTGTGCCCATCAGCGTGCCCCTTAACATAAAATGTCCCCATTAGTGTGCCCTTTAACATTAAACATGCCCATCAGAGTGCCCCTTAACATAAAATGTGCCCATCAGAGTGAACCTTAACATAAAATGTGCCCATCAGAGTACCCCTTATTTTATGTTAAGGGGCACACTGATGGGCATATTTTATGTTAAGGGGCACACTGATGGGTACATTTTATTTTAAGGGGCACTCTGGGAACACTTTGTTGTGCCCATCAGAATGAGCCTTACATTAAATGTGCCCATCAGTGTGCCCCTGTAAACACCCCACACACCTTGAGGCAGGCAGGGATCTGGAGCCAGCAGAGGTAACAACCTGCAGGGGACAAGAGCTGCGTCGCCACTGGGAGTCTTGCTGAAGGGGGCGGGGAGCACATACACAGCATACCTCGCGACCAGCCGAGTAAGAGCCGAGAGCCGCGAGATAACAAAAAGCAGGGGATGGGGCGCACAAGTGACATCATTGGTTGCAGGGACGCTAGTGTTCCCAGCAACCAATGACTGCTGAGTGGAAGAGTGGTATGTGGCACTGTACATTGGCAGCCTGACAGTCCGGACAGGAGCGTCGCTCGGTCCGTGTTAGGACCGCAGACTGCCATTTAGGAACGGCTGCTTTACACGCACTTTAATGCCATCTTAGTCTTAGTCCATAGGGTTCAATGTTGAGTTGACCCACCCTCTGCAGCTATAACAGCTTCAACTCTTCTGGGAAGGCTGTCCACAAGGTTTAGGAGCGTGTCTATGGGAATGTTTGACCATTCCTCCAATAGTGCATTTGTGAGGTCAGGCACTGATGTTAAACGAGGTCTGGCTCGCAGTCTCCACTTTAATTCATCCCAAAGGAGTTCTATCAGGTTGAGGTCAGGACTCTATGCAGGCCACTCAAGTTCCTCCACCCCAAACCCGCTTATCCATGTCTTTATGGACCTTGCTTTGTGCACTGGTGTGTAGTTATGTTGGAACAGGTAGGGGCCCTCCCAAAACTGTTCCCACAAAGTTGGGAGCATGAAATTGTCCAAAATGTCTTGGTATGCGGTTACCCTAAGAGTTCCCTTCACTGGAACTAAGGGGCCAAGCCCAACCTTTGAAAAACAACCCCACACCATAATCCCCCTCCACCAAATGATTTGTGCCAGAGCACAAAGCGGGGTCCATAAAGACATGGATGAGCAAGTTTAGGGTGGAGGAATTTGACAGGCCTGCATGGAGTCCTGACCTCAACCCGATAGAATACCTTTGGGATGAATTAGAGTGGAGACTGCCAGCCTGGTGTTCTCGTCCAATATCAGTGCCTGACCTCACAAATAAGCTTCTGAAAGGATGGTCAAACATTCCCAAAGACACACTCCTAAACCTTGTGGACAGCCTTCCCAGAAGAGTTGAAGCTGTTATAGCTGCAAAGGGTGGACCATCTCAATATTGAACCCTACAGACTAAGATTGAGATGCCATTAAAGTTAATTTATGTGTAAAGGCAGGCGCCCCAATACTTTTGACAATATAGTGTATATGGGCAACAAATGGGCAACAGTGACGATATGGGGTAGTGACAGTGGGGTCCATGTACTAAAGAATCCAGCATGCAATATAAAGGTCACGTGACTCATTTTTCTGAAATATCGCATGAGATAATAAAAGAGTCAATTCATTAAAAAACACACGTGTTCATTATTTATCACCTGGTGTAGGCAGCTGATATTTTAGTAATGCACAAAATAACAACGAGGGGAACTCATTAACAATTAAAAGTATACAATTTATCAGTGTGAAAATGTTCTGTCCTGAGCTCAGAAATGAAAATAAATTGTAAGAAAATGAATACACCTCCTGTATAGGTGAGACACCACTCTGAGTGAATGAGCACAGGGGTACTTTTGGACAGAAGCGTTGTTAATCTGGGGGAGGGGAGTGTTAGATGTACCGGCCGATTTAGATACACTAACAAATTGAAGCCAAACTCTAGCTCACCCTGCACAAGTAGTTACAGCAACCATTTTTTCTTTTGGGATAAAGGTTTTACATAAATAAATAAAAGCTGACCATTGTAAGCACCCCTGCCAGTAGGTAAAAGGTTTCACGCAACGCTCTGACACATTGAGAGCTTGAGAGCTTGTTCTCTTGAAAAACAACAGACTTACTGGCCAGATCAGCAGGTGAAAATAAAAGAAAGGAATGCTAAAATGCAGCCATCATTTCTAACAATTTGTAAACTGCAATATTATGAATGTTTGCTTTGGGCTTAATACCGTTTTAGGGGTAGAAAACTGTAAAGAGCTATTTGTCATTCGAGGAGTGAAGATTGGCACCTTTACTCGGTCCTATAGGAATCTTGTTTCAACGCTGAATATGCCTTATGCCGCGTACACACGACCGGACTTTACGGCATACTTTGCCCGGCGGACTTTTCGACGGACTTTATGATGGACTTTCCGAATGAACGGACTTGGCTACACACGATCAACCGAAGTCCGACGGATTCGTACGTGATGACGTACAACCGGACTAAAACGAGGAAGTTCATAGCCAGTAGCCAATAGCTGCCCTAGCGTCAGTTTTTGTCCGTCGGACTAGCATACAGACGAGCGGACTTTTCGCCGGACTCAAGTCCATCGGATAGATTTGAAACATGTTTCAAATCTAAGTCCGTCAAACTTTTGAGAAAACAAAGTCCGCTGGATCCCAGACACGATCGAATTGTCAGACGAAATCCGGTACGCCGGACCAAGTATGCCGTTGACTCGGTTAAATTGATGATAGGCAACTCCTATCCTCATATTGATTAGTGGTTCCAAATTAATAATAACTACTGCAGTAGGGAACAGACACAAAAGATACGCTCAGCATCTTTCCAAATTACTGTTCTGCTTTATTATGACGCAATTGAAGGTTTTTATGCACATGATTACGTAGGTATCACATTAATATTACAATTGTACGTTTATGGTAACAAGGGGCGTTACATAGGCAGGCCAATTCTAATCATGACTCGAAAGAATGTAAACATTTACTGAAAACATTATTAGTGCTGTGTGCACAGTGAGGGCAGTGTGCAATACATACAAAATACAATACAATTATATACAGAACTTACAAATTTCCATTACAGTCTCCCCTCTTTTGATCAATATTTTGATCACTAAGCATACCTGCTATAACCTTTAACCTGGAACCTCCACACGCTTAGGTGGAGGTAGTCCTGGCCAAAGAGGCAAAAAAAAAAACTCCATTGTGGAGAAAATAATAGCTGAGCAACTTTTTTCATTACCAAATTTTCATTGTGAAAAACAAATGATTGATAAGACATATTTGCAGAGTACTGGCTGTACACTCCTGTGGCCAGAATGGCCTTCTAGCTGAATTGTTGGCATGCTGACTTATCAGCATATGTAAACACAGACAATTCTACATAAAATGGAAGACGTACAAAAGACAAAATATGACTTCAACATGGCTAAACTACTTTTCAAATATATATATATCCCTTACAATTAAGGTAATTGAATCAAAAAGTACCCTAGACTGTGATCGAGGGAAACAAATCAAACACAGAGATTTTTTTAATTTAGTCATTTTTGCAGTGTCTGGTGTGGATCCAGGTGACCTTTCCTTCAAGTTTTGCAAAAACTGTACATGAAATAGATGCTGTATTGAGTCTCCAAACATTTCCTTATATATAATGTCTCTTAACAATCCACAAGTCACCTGGCCTTAGTTTTAGATCCTTCCAAACTTTTAGGATCTGGAATTGGGGAGAAAACACATAAATGAGTTTGTCAAAAAACCTTAAAAGATCAGCAACATTCTCTGTGAGATCCGAATGGAGGACTTCAGCTGCTGAGACAAAATATAAGCAAGTGAGTAACACACTCCCAAACAAAATCCCATAGGGAGAGAGTCCAACATCCCCCTTAGGGGCTTGATAAAATATAAGAAAACATTCAGGCAAAAGTTTTCTAGTTTCTTACTCTACTTTGTCCACTACATTGTAGACAGTAGGGGGTGTAAAAATAAAACCTCAAAACTTCTAGTAAGGACTCTCCTATAAAAATGATTTCCTCTGTTACTCTCTGTACTTTCTGCACTCTGTATTTACAAACTACTTCTGATAACACTTTTTACTGTGGCCTTTGCAGTAGCATTTGCCACTGGACATCCAGAAAACATGTCCATACAGACAAAATGCATACTCGTAAGATCCTGACTTGGGCATCTGGATATATCTTTTTGTAATCTCTGGAAGGGATGTTCAGCTTTTGGTAACACCTTTGGTAACAGGTAAAACAAGAAGTGGTATGTTATAAAAACAACTGAGGTGAACCCGGGCTCTATCCCATGCTCATTTACTGAGGCACCCATAACTGCTTCTGACTGATGACATGGTCCATGTGTCAAGCTGGAGGGAAAGTCCTGTTTCATAAGAAGTTGCCCCCTGTGGACCAATTGTTCTTCTCGTTCTGGGGTCCTTAAAGTTGATATATTAACTACTTCCCACCCGGCCAATGTACATAAACGGCCGGGTGGGCGCTCTCTCCTTCTGAGTGGACGTTCAGGAACGTCCCTCAGAAGGAGCGGGATCGCGCGCGCGTGCCCGCGCAGCGGCGCGGTCCCGATGCGCTCGTGTCCCCCGGACACGGCGCATCTCGGATCGGCAGGAGGGCTCTGTGATTGGCCCTCCTGATCACATGACGGCCGTGTCCAATCACAGCCGTCATGTGATGTAAACACAGCCGGTTGCTAGGCGATCAGCTCTCCTCTCCTCACACGGAAGTTGTCGCTGAGGAGGAGAGGAGAGGGGATCGCTGCAGCCGGCTGATGATCAGTGAGTATGAGCTGTTTTTTACAGCTTTTTACTCACTGATCACCAACCTAGTGTCAACACACATGTAAATACATACATGTAAAACACACACATGTCCCCACATAATGTAAAACACACACACATGTCCCCACATAATGTAAAACACACATGTCCCCAAAACACATGTCCCCAAATAATAAAAAAAGCTGTCCCCCACATATGTCACACTAAAATCACATGTCCCAATGGTAATCTGCACACATATGTACGTGATCACCTGCACACATCTGTACATGATCATTTGCGTACATATGTCCGTGATCACACAAACCAATTATTATACACTTAACAGGATTTTTTTTATCAAAAACATGTAGCAGAATACATTTTGGCTTAAATTTATGACAAAATTCGATTTTACTGGATTTCTTTTAAAACAGAAAAAAGAAAATATTGTTTTTTTTCCAAATTTCCACTATTTTTGCGCTTATATCGCAAAAAAAAAAAAATGGAGTCGTGAATAAATACCACCAAAAGAAAGCTCTATTTGTGCGAACAAAATGATAAAAATTTTATTTGGGTACAGTGTAGCATGACCGAGTAATTGTCATTAAAAGTGCGAGAGCGCTGAAAGCTGAAAATTGGTCTGGGAAGGAAGGGGGCGAAAGTGCCTAGTATTGAGGTGGTTAATCACAGCTATACTGGGCCAGAACTAGGGTGGAATCTGTGAGTTGCACAGACCCATCAAGTGTCCGGGGCTGTAAATGCAGCATCCTTAGTCACCTGGTCTGCTTCCATGTGTGAAAGTTAATATGGCTACCTCAGCAAGAACCTGGAAGGCTGAAAACAGCCGATCAAATTAACTTGGCCTGCTTGGTTGGTTTACCTGCCGAAGTAAAAACAAACTTCTGGCCCTTTAAATGGAACCAAAAGCTCTTTATATCTCGACTATCTATATAAATATACACTCTTTTTATAGCTCACATGCTTTGCTAAAACATGGAGCTCTGCTTCTTGAGCTGGGGAAAAAAGGATCCAATGACTTTGAATACAGAGTATCCTTCTGGGTGATAAACTGCATACTCAAATCTATCAAATTTAATATCTGGGTCTTCAGGGAGTGTGTCCCGCACTGGGCTCACAGCAGCTGATTCCTACACCATCAATTTAACACATGTGGTTTTTCCTTTCTTTTGAATAAATGTACGTGTTTTTCATTGTTAGATTTGTACAGAAACAAACTCATATTTTAAACCTTTCATTAGACAAACATTTAGTTAGCTGTATATTTGCTGCGCAGAATGTCGGACCATTAAAAATTAAAATTAAACAATATCTAACTTTGTCTAATAGCACCTTTGCATAAAAGCTACAGCTCTGATATATCGAGGTGAACCCTTCATTACTGGGTCCAGCTTGCATAAATATATTACAATGGCTTGTTTTCTATCATGCTGTTTGTGTAAGAACTCCAGTTTCATGCTTCAAAAGACAACTTTTTCCTGGCAATATTATAATAAATGATAAAAATACCCTGCGGTCATGGAGAGATGTCCATAAATCCAAAATATTCTTCTGCTTATACCACTGCACTTACAAGGAAAAGGGGCACATCATTTCACAACCCACACATTCTGCTTTGGATTTCAAAAATAAAAATAAATAAAAACAAAAGGATCAACAATCTGTATGATGGACCAGAAAGCATCAAAAACTATAAAACAACTGGCTGCAGGTGGCATCTATTCTAACAGGGTGTGTGGACTTGATGTGATGGGTCTGTTATATTTAAATTGTATTTATTATTACTCTCACATCATGGACCGCACATCAAGTTATTATCAAAAATCTTAAAATGTCATTTTTGTAGAAAAACTTCTTATGTATCCCATCCATCTTGGCTTTGGTAAATATTATGGCAGCTGTATTCCAAATAACAACCTCATCTTAATCTTTTTTTCTCTCAATAAGGGCTTATTGAATAAATGTAAAATTACAAAATTGTTATCTTAATCTAAACTAATCCCATTTTTACAAATTTCCCCAATAACCTGGATTTCATTTCCAACTAAAGGTTGTCTAAACCAGTTTCAATATATCTATGTTATTAATAAAATTGTTAAACTCATATTAGAAATGAATACTCATTATTACTTAATTTTACTTAATTTCCCTTTTTTAAATGCACTGTTTCCACTATCAAAGGATATTCAATTTGTGTAATACACGGTTAAACGTAACCTTTATTTTACCATGTTTGGAAAACAGATTCAAAAATATTGTGATCACATTGTTTATCATTAGATTCGTTAACCTGGCACATTTTGTTATAAATGTTTTGTCTAAAAAAACTGGAATTGGCATGGTGTCCTTCCAGCTTATCACTGACCTCTCATCTCAGCCACATTTCTTTCAGGAGAGCACAAAGGAGGGGGTCACATCTGCGTACATGACACACACAAGGTATAGAACTAAAGCTCCCAGCATTCACACATACACCAATATCTCTCTTAAATTGCTTACTTTTTTCCCATTTGTACACAACACATGCATATCATTCTCTCGCTTTCTTTTAACTCTTTAATATTTCCCTGCCTTAAATTCTGCATTCCTTATTTTGTTCAGATATCTTTTAATATTTAGCTCCTATGATCAGGCGGGCAGCCATAGTGCTCATCCCATCTTCCCTCTCTGACAACATATAAAGTATTCTGTTTTAATTCTCATTTTCTGTTTCTGACTCTAATAGTTGTAGTGCCTGACCCCAAATTCACCCCACAACTTAACATGAAAATGTCCCTTTCTGTCTAGTGTTAATGTCACCCTTGATCCATCCTGCTCACATAGCTGTTTCTCTAGCTGTTTACTCTGATTCTTAGTCCCTGTGGACCTTGGTAACCCAGTTACCCATTGTGGATCCCTGTCCACTTTAACCATTAATCTAGGGGCTCAGTATAGGTGGAACCGCACCTTCGGTTCATATATAGCACTCCTCTTGCGCTGGTCATTTTTGAGGGTCTCTTACCCTTCATTCCCTTACTTAATTTAATGCCCATAATGACTGGCCAGTCTTCTCTCTTCTCAATGTGTGCCTATACCCTCTTGCCTCTAAGCTACTTTATCTAGCAGATGTACTACATATACCTGTGAACAGCACTATTCTACCCTTTCTTATCTATAACACTCCGATGGAAAATAGACAGGGACAACATAACATATAACCACCAATCAATACAGTTCGATTAAGGGGAGTAAAATAGGTACCCTTGTCCCGAAAATGCCTTACCGATCAAGGAAGTCTGATAACCCAAATGTAAGCAAAAGGCTTACCTCAGCCGGCTGATTATCAGAAATTCCCGGATCGTCTCAAGCTCCTCGTTTCGGATACTCAGGGTCACCTGAAATCCCCTCCTAAGGCAAAGCTCGCCATGCTGACTTGGTTAAATTGATGATAGGCAACTCCTATCCTCATATTGATTAGTGGTTCCAAATTAATAATAACTACTGCAGTAGGGAACAGACACAAAAGATACGCTCAGCATCTTTCCAAATTATTGTTCTGCTTTATTATGACGCAATTGAAGGTTTTTATGCACATGATTACGTAGGTATCACATTAATATTACAATTATACGTTTATGGTAACAAGGGGCGTTACATAGGCAGACTAATTCTAATCAGGACTCAAAAGAATGTAAACATTTACTGAAAACATTATTAGTGCTGTGTGCAAAGTGAGGGCAGTGTGCAATACATACAAAATACAATACAATTATATACAGAACTTACAAATTTCCATTACACCGTAAAGTTTGATCGTGTGTACGTGGCATTAGTGATTTTGAATTGCTTTATACTGCAGCAGACAGTCCCAAGAACTTTGCTAGTCATGCTATTTAAGCTATAAGTGGCTGTTAGATTTTTATGATTACGTTTAGACATAAATTATCTTTACTAGTGATGCAACAGATTCAAAGATAGGAAAGTGTAGGTGTTTCCTAAAATGAGCTGTGATTGACAGTCAGTATTGTTTTTTTATCATGTTTCATTCATCCAGGGCACTGCAGTGGATCCTGATGGCCTACTAAAGCTATAGAGGTCAGGTAGACTTCTTAACAAAATCATTGTCAGTTAAATATATCCCTGGTTAGCCTATAAAAGTCTTGTAATCAGGCTGGTATCACTGTAGTAGTAATATGGGTACCATTTGTTTACATGGGGCTTTAGATATAAAAATGTAATATACTAAAAATAGAGAAGGTTAACAATAGCTAGCTGGGCTAGTTATAGCCTTAAAGTAAAACTACATCTCTAACTAATTTTGTGTCCCCCAGAAGCTTTTGCCATTCAGCATATTACATTGTGTAGCACCCTCTTATGTGTTTGGAATATTTATGAGGGCCTCAGCCAATCCCCAGTAAAGGGCTGGCAGGGGGCAGGCCACCTTATAAATAGGCATGAGCCATGCCAGCAGGGGCAGTTGGGTGTAAGATGGAGATTTAGCGCTGTGGAGACTGATGGTGGCCCACTGTGGTACCCCCCAGTCTGGGGGGTGACCTTGAGCTGGAGGCTCCGGTGCTGGAAGGATCCTGCCACAACACACAGAGGCAACCTTTCCTGGAGGCGCGGGAGCAAGTGTGAGTACAGCAGCACTACTGGGGGACTTACAAGGGGGGGGCTGCCTCATGTAGCAAGTTTTCCCTGAAAACCGCATTGTGCCAGGTCTTTATCCCTTCCCTGGGAGATCTCCTGCAGAGTCAACTGGGTGGGCAGGTGAAAGAGTCAGTCTGGAGCACTGTGGAGGAAAGTTAGCCTGGAGGGCTGGTGAAGGGGGCAGCTGCAGCCAGGTGGGTTGGCAGTGCCTGAAGAGGTGGTACTGGGACCAGTAGCCACAGGAGGAAGAGTGAAAGCTGAGCACTGGGTACTGCTGCAGAACAAGGGGCTTCGAGTTCCTGCTTGCAAAATTCCATTGCTAAATCTGACTGTGTCTGTTAGATTCAACTGTAATGATCCAGCTGGAGTTCTGCAAGCAAGTAAAGTGCAGGAGATGGGTCAAGGAGGCTGTATTTAGACTGTGCATAGGAAGATGTCCCTGAAGAAGTTCTTAACCACTTCAGCCCCGGAAGGATTTGCCCCCCCAGGCCATTTTTTGCCATACGGCACAGCGTCACTTTAACTGACAACTGCGCGGTCGTGCAACACTGTACTCAAACAAAATTAACGTCCTTTTTTTCCCCACAAATAGAGCTGTCTTTTGGGGGTATTTAATCATCTCTGCGGTTTTTAATTTTTGCGCTATAAACAAAGAGCGACAATTTCGCAAAAAAAAAAAAAAACAAAACATTTTTTTTACTTTTTGCTATAATACAAAAAAACAAATTAAAAAACGAATTTATTCATCAGTTTAGGCCGATATATATTCTTCTACATATTTTTGGTAAAACAAATTCACAATAGGCGTATATTGATTGGTTTGCGCAAAACTTATCGCGTCTACAAACTATGGGATAGATTTAGGGACTTTTATTTATTTTTTATTGTTTTTACTAGTAATGGCGGCGAGCTGTGATTTTTAGCGGGACTGCGACATTGCGGCAGGCAAATCTGACCCCAAATGACACTTTTTGGGGTCCAGTGACATTATTACATTAATCAATGCTATAAAAATGCAGTAATCAATGTAAAAATGACACTGGCAAGGAAGGGGTTAACAGTAGGGTGCAATCAAGGGGTTAACTGTGTTCAACTGCGTGTTCTAACTGTAGGGGGGATGGCCTGCCAGGGACATGACAAAGATCACTGTTCCTGATGACTGGGAACAGAAGATCTCTGTCATGTCATCTGTCAGAATGGGGATCCGCCTTGTTTACAAAGGCAGATGCCCATTCTGCCTCTGTACTAGGTGATCGCGGGTCGCCAGGGGACACCAAGTCCGCCCGACCCACGGGCACGCTCCCGTAGCGTGCAGCGGGCGCAAGCACAGGAGAGCCAACCTGCCGCCGTATAAGGACAGAGGCTGGTCAGCTAGTGGTTAAAGTGTTGTTGCTGAAGTCAAGTGGGCATCCCATAATTTCCCATCCCCATCCAAGTTATTAACCCTCAATAAAATCCCCAAAAAAGTCATAGACTGTTCTTTGTCTCTGAAGTGCCTGTGAAAATCTGGTGCCTGGCTGTGCAGGATGGGGGTTCCCAGTTCATCTGTGGCCCTTAAGGGGGTGTGCTACACTTGCAAAGTATCTTTCTCCAGCGATATGACCGCCACAATCTCCCTTATCACTTTGAGGCCAATGCTTCTTCTTCCTGGTTCAGGAGTCTTTGGCCATCTTGATGCCAGGGCCAGGATCTACTTTTTTCACTGGTTCTGCCAGAAAATCATGTCAATAATGTACACCTATCTACAGCTCAAAATGCCGACTGACAGAGAAAATGCTAACTTTCTTCACTGCCTTACATATGTATATATGTATATATATATATATATATATATATATATATATATATATATATATATATATATATATATATATATATATATATATATATATATATATATATGTGTGTGTGTGAGCTAACATATTTGAAATACTTGCTGTGCTTCTTTTTTGGGAGCATCATAAGAGTGCATCATATTATCTATTCAACTGAAAATGTATGAATGACTTAACGTGTATTTCCACTTTTGCAGCCAAATTGGGACAGCACCTACTATATATTTGTTACATGTCCCCATTCACATAGCATTACTTAAAACATATTTTAAAATTGCAGCTTATCTTTTTAAATGCTCTATTCTGAAACCTATATCAGTTGTAATGTGATTTAAAAACTTTCTGTCCTAACAAAGGGTTAAAGGTTTAGAACCTGGGCTTCTTGCATTGTATGGTAATGAGAACAGACTAAGGACAAACTCACTCTGACATTTAAAAAAAAACTTGCAGTCAGCCATGACACCTTCTCCTGATTAACATCTAAAAGGTAAGAAATATTGTTAAAAATGTTTAGGTATGTTGTGTGTGTATGGGAACACAACATACCTCCCATGACTGTCAATCACAGCCAGTAAGCCAATGGGAAGCGAGAGGGAGCAGGGCCGAGCTGTGGCTCTGTATGTGGATGAACATGTAAAGCAGTAGCTCGGCAGGAGGGAGGAGCCAGGAGGACCGTCGAGGGACCCAAGAAGAAGAGGATCGGGGCTGCTCTGTGCAAAACCACTGCACACAGCAGGCAAGTAGGACATGTTTGTTTTTTAAAAAAGAAGAATCATTGCCTTTAATATTAATTTAAAGGTAAAGGTAGGCCACTTAAAGTGGTTGTAAACCCCTACATGCTGTATACCCAGTGAAGTAACTAGCCTCAGTTGGACCTGTTTATCTGCAGCTCTCTTTTCTCTACATCAGTTCAAAGTCTAGAATTTACATAGGCAGGGAGCTGAAATTACACTCTGTAGAGCTCAATGAAGAGAGCTGAGAGCTGATTGAAGGGAAGGGACACCCCCCGATACACAGCACACAGGGACAGAGCTGCGGCTGTCAATCACAGGCTGTTATTGTGTGCTGGAGCTCCCTTCCCTGTCACCTTTTTTACTTATTGCCGTCAGGAAAAATACACATCATAGAGGGATATACTTTGTTCATATTTCATGTCAGAGGTTTACACCCAATTTAAGCTGCAAAGTTTGTTATAGCTAACTACTGCTGAGTCACGAATAAGTGTATGCACAGAGAACTTTAGACATCTGCACTTGGGAATATTGCATTTATTTATACTAAAGACTGATTTTTTAATTTTTTTGAAGATTATTTTTAGAGTGTATATATATATATTTTCATATACTCAAAGTTTTTATTTGGAATTAATCGTGTATTTGTGTAATCTTGAACATTCATGTTAAAGCTGTGTCACACATTTGGTGATATATTAGCACATTGTACTTCATAGTTTATTTGCTATCATAAGCATTTATAGTGGTTTAATACACTAGACTATTGTGGATAAATTTAACACTTGCACTCACTGATGCCAAGTGTGATACACTCCTGAAGGTCACTCTTCAGTTGAGGGGCAGTGCCACCTTCCCCTTTCCCATACCCCTGTATTTTAGTCGCTCCAATTTTTGGAGTTTTTCAGAGGAGGCAGCAGCCCAACATAATCCTAAGCGCAGAATCTTATTAATTATATACTACTATGATGTGTGTGTCTTTTTCATGCGGGAACCCATCTTGAATAATATTCCTTTGTCATGAAATAATTCTGAGCCAAAACAAATGAAGGGCATGATGCCCATTTTTTTTTTAACAAGCATCTATGAATGTGTTATATGATGCTAATACCATATAACATACAACACAACTACACACATGCACACACTTTCTTTCGTCCAAATGTTTTTATATTTAAAAAATACGTTTAAAAAATCAATAAATACTGCTAGTATGTGATTTGAAATGTGTATTTATTTTATATTCTTTAATAAAGTTAGGAAAAAGTTTTTATATTATTAGAAAAAAGTGTTTCTCTATTTTAACCCCCCAGCATTATAACCACTTAGACTCTAGCATATTATTCAGGGGAAGAGAAAGTTTTATATTTTACAATGGTTCACATGAAAAACACTATGTACTTCTATAAAGTTGAAATAGTGAAACCAGCAGATAATGACTATATTCTGAAAAAGGAGGGGGCTTGGAATGTAAACCTTACAGCAGGCTTCAGGGTACTGGAGAATAATATACCGCCTCCACACCTTGCGGGATAGGACTAGTAGGCTGAGATTAATTCTGCTGCTGATGGGATCTGCTCCAATTTTGTGTTCTTCCTTTAGGCTCTGATCATTTATTAATTAGCTAGACAGCACACAGCAAAATATTATGAACACTAATAATAAGAATAATAATTCTGAGCTGATGTATGAAATTTATTTTGTCCAATGGAGGCCAATTAGCTTTCAACTATAATTTCTGCAGTGCATGTTTTAATATGAAATGAGGATTCCTATTGGTTTCAATGAGCAAAAATACATTTTTCTTTTAGCACAGTTTTGTTGCTTCATTCACAATATGATCCACAGTTAAGAAAGACCTGTGGCAGAGTTTTTACTGTTCTATTAACCTCTTAAAGTGGAATTACATATATGATGCAGTTTGTCCCCCTGTAACATAGTTTACTTGTTAACCCGGCAATTAAATCACATTCCACCAAAAGTGGAATTTGGGGGTTCGAGATAAACCATTTAACACTAATAGGGGTGATTACATAGGTCATCTTTTATTCATATAGTTAAAACCTTTATCCCAAAAGGAAAAAAAATGTTGCTGTAGTTGCTTAAAAAGTGTTAGCTGGTCCTCTCTTCGGCAGGACAAATACAGAAAGTGTTAGCTGGAATTTATTGTGTTAGTCATTTAAGTAAAGTCTATCTAAATCTACTAGTCCATTTTAAAATACCCTTTCCAAAGGTTGACAATGCTACTGTCCAAACATGGCTACACTGCTCCTCCACAGATACAATAAAAATAAAGGAATAACAGACTAAAAAAAGAAGTCCGCTGCAGCTTCCACCACCTCTGAGGACTAGTAAGCTGCAATATTACATTTTGTCCTTCGGGTCTACTGAGCTGGCCAGAAAGGTGGGGGAGTCATTTCCACCTGCTCTTACTGTGAAGAAACTTTTCCGTAATTGGAGATGAAATCTCTTTTACTCTAGATGTAAAGAGTGCCCCCTTGTCCTCTGTGATGACACCCCTCAATCTCCTCTTCTCAAGAGAGAATAAATCCAGTTCCTCTAATCTTTTCTCATAGCTGAGCTCCTTAATGCCTCTTATCAGTTTGGTTGCTCTTCTTTGCACTTTCAGCAGTTCCCCGATATCCTTTTTGAGAACTGGTGCCCAAAACTGAACTGCATATTCCAGATAAGGTCTTACTAATGCTTTGTACAGGGGCAACATGATATCTCTCTGAAATCCATACCTCTCTTAATACAAGAAAGGACTCTGCTTGCTTTGGAAATCGTAGCTTGGCATTGCATGCTATTATTAAGCTTATAATCTACCAAAACCAGATCCTTCCCAACTATGGATTCCCCCACTTGTACTCCCCCTAGTATGTATGATGCATTCATATCCTTAGCCCCAAGTGCATTACTTTACATTTATCAACATTAAACCTAATTTGCCACATAGTTGCCCAATTAAACAGTGCATTGAGTTCAGGCTGTAAGTTGGAGACATCCTGTAAAGACATTATTCCACTGCATAGCTTGGTGTCATCTGCAAAGACTGTAATGGTACTTTTAATCCCAGACCCTATATCATTTATAAAGATATTAAAAAGTAAGTGTCCCAAAACTGAACCTTGGGGTACACCACTAATAACCTTAGAACATTCAGAGTAAGCCACCCCTCTGTCCAAGGTTTTACTTACCTCCTTGTAAAAAGAAATCTAATTTGTTTGACAACTTCTGTCTTTCATGAATCCATGCTGTCTGTTGCTTAAAATATTTTTTCCATCAAGAACTCATCTGAGTGGTCTTTTATTAAACTCTCCAGTATCTTCCTGACTATAGAAGTTAAACTAACAGGTCTATAGTTACTTGGCAAAGACTTTGGTCCCTTTTTAAATATAGGCACCGCATTGGCCCTACGCCAATCCAGTGGTACTATTCCAGTCATTAAAGAGTCCCAAAAATTAGAAACAATGGATTTGAAATGACAAAACTCAATTCTTTTAGGATCAGTGAGTGGATGCTATCTGGTCCAGGTGCTTTATCCACCTTTATTCTGTCTAAATATTTCTAGACCATATCACTTTTGAGCCATTGTGGATTATTTGGGGCTGTGTCAATACCATCCCAGTTATGGACATGAGCTACTCTATGCTCCTTTGTATACAAAGAGGTGAAGAAAGCATTTAATACATTTGCCTTCTCCTTGTCCCCAGTCACCCACTCTAAATTATTTTGTAAAGGGCCTAAATGCTCAGACCTGACCTTTTTACTATTAATATAGTTGAAGAATTTTTGGGGGTTTGTCCTACTATATATTGCAATCTGTCATTCGTTTTGAATTTTTGTATCCTTGATTTTCTTTTTACATATTCTGTTATATTCTTTGTAACATTTAAAAGATGATAGTGTTCCTTCATTTTTATATTTTTTAAAAGCTCTTTTCTTATTATTTATAGCTTTTTTTAACTTTGGCTGTGAGCCACATAGGTTTTATTTTCAGCCTTTTAAACGTATTGCCCATGGTAATATACTTTGCTTTAAAAGAGAAATTTTCCTTCGCGCTGGTAGATGTAAAATAAATAAATAGTGACTAGATAATTTCTAATAGAGTATTCCTATAAAAAGGTATAAATATTGCAGCAAAATGAGGGTGTTTCACACCAACACTTGATACAGTAGATATTGAATATATTTCGCGCTATATCACTAATACTCGATATGTGCAAATCTGTGTAAACATAGACAAAATTAAGACTTTGGATAGTGGTTGCTACAGCTGTAGTTGCTAGGATCAACGATGTCTATGTTTGCAACATATAGCAATTCCCACTATCTATTAGTAAAGTGATGGTGCTAAAATAATATAGTGCTAATAGTAAAAATCTATTATAATATTGTGACACAAATGTCGTGAATGGGTTAAATCCATGGATAAATTAGCATAAATAAATAAATTCTTAAGGGTGAAATATTTTTCTAAAGTGCTGATAAATTATATTATGTGTAACCCATCATATATAAATACATAAACAATAAAAATACCAGCAATGATCTCTAAAATAGTGCTGTCAAAATTCATGCATATGTGACCTTAAAGTGCAAGTGATAAGATATAAAACTGCAAATAAAAATATATAAAATTAAAAATGTAAAGTTCTTGAAAAAATAGATGGCAATGATGGAAAAGTATTAAAAATAGTTCTTCTATTCAGATCTGTTCTATCTTGTATACTGGGTGTATTATTCTTGTGGTGGTGCCTCCTAGTGTGGTCTCACAGAACTCTCACCTTAATTTTGCAATAAACAGGCATATGGGTTGTTATGACTTTAAGATGTAGAAGTGGTGTCTGGGAGCCTCTCCTTCTTTGTTGTTATCTATCCATGCTTTCTTCTCTGTCACTCCGCTCTGGTGAACTCAGTATCAGGGGAGATAAAAATAGGGGAGGAGGAGAGAGAAGAAAGGCTCCACTAGTGTATTAACGTTTAAAATCAAAGGGGGTGGGGGTGTTTATTTGGTTATTCTTCTTACATTTAAAACATTTAAAACAGGCAGAGTAAATAGTGAATGATCTGGCGTTCTCAGCGCCCTCTCACTTGTGCTTCAGTATGTGTGCCGCTCCAGCCAATCCCTACGCGTTACGACACCGTCACGTGTCTTCATCTGGGGAACCGGATTGGCTGTTCTATGTTACCTTATATGTATTAAAACCGGAAGTTCTAAAACCGCCATTTTGATTGTGGTTGTATTCGTTTAGATAGGCGGCTTGTACGTTAGAACCGGAAGTACCAGAGCCGCCATTTTACTTGTGGTTATGTTCGCTTTACTCGGCGGTCATTTTTCCTTAGGTTAAGGGAGTAAATACTCCTCCATTTGGTTGTAGATGTGTGTAATATTTCTCTATCTAGTAGACTCCTGTGTGGGCGGCCATTTTTTTGGTGGAGATGTAGTTACATATTACATCTCATTGGCGGCCAGCATCTATCACAAGAGGGGGGTGTATTATAAAGATGTTAGAAAGGGATAAGGAAATACCTTTACCCTGTTGTGTAAAACAGCCCATCTGAAGGAAGGGTGTATATAGAATTGTGCATATATGTTATAACTTTACCGCGTAATGAATTAATTCTAAGGTATCATTATTTTAATGTATGGATGAAACAGGTATGAGAGTGCTCTGATAGATCAACCAATTAATCATTTGTTCAACGCACAATGTAAAAACAATTAATGGCATTACATATTCAAACAATTCTCATCCAATAATAAATAAAACGGTGGTCATCCATAAACATATTAATCATAAATAATAATCAATCCGTCATAATGACAATTGTACATTATTATAATACACAATCTTATTAAAAACTTAATTACATAGTAAAAGGAATCATCAGCAATGGATAGAGAGTAAACACTCTAATCTAATATATATAAAAAAAATATATATAAAAAAATATATAAAATGTGTGTTGGGGATATTTAATCTTCATATAATTTTTCCAATATTATAGTTTATTAAAAGTGGATATAAAAAATATTTAAAAATTATTTAAAAATTATTTAAAAAGCAGTTTAAATCAAATTCCACGTTCAGGCCCCCAGGTACCAAAGTGCGTAAGATATGAATCCATCTGGATTCTTTCCGGCTAATATCGCGAACCAAATGGCTACCTCTCCATGTTGGTTTATGTTTTTCAATTCCCCAAAATTGGAGATGTGCAGGGTCCCTATTATGTACCAGTGCAAAGTGTTTTGACACATTGTGTTTCGGGAAGCCAGATTTTATATTTTGTACATGTTCTTTTATTCGTGTTTTAAGTGCTCTTTTTGTGCGGCCTACGTATTGGAGGTTGCAGCTACACTGCAACACATAGACCACCCCTTCTGTGTGACATCCTATAAAATCCCTAATATTAAAATTTTCTCCTGTATTGGTAGCTGTAAAATCTTTACGTTTTCCCTGAAACTTTTTTGCGTGGCGGCAGGCGTAACAGTTGCGGCAGGGATAAAATCCTTTTCCTGAAAAATATGTATATGTAGATGTAGGGGGAGGGTCGATTACTGACTTGACAATTAGGTCTCTAATAGTCGGTGCTCTTTTGTATACTATATTAGGCCTTTCTGGCAATATTTCTTTGAGATCCTTGTCGTTTTTTAAAATGTGCCAGTGTTTTTGAATGACTTTTGCTACATCTTTGTATTGTGTGTTGAAGTCTAATATTATACTAGGTGCTTCTTGTTGGAATCTTTTCTTGGGCTGTTCAAGCATTTTCTTCCTATCGATAAGGTTGACATGTTCGATCTGGTTTTTTATCCAATGTTCGTCATATCCTTTTTCCCTAAATCTATCTCCAATCACCTGTGCTTGGTTCCGATAATCTTCCTCTTTCGTACAATTCCTCTTGAGTCTTGTGAATTGGCCTTTTGGGATATTATATAACCACGGTTTATAGTGACAGCTGTCGGTTGACAGATAGCTGTTGGCATCTACATTTTTAAAGTGCGTTTTGGTTACGATTTTCTGTCCCTCTAGACTTATATTTAAGTCTAGGAAATGTATTTCTTTCTCATCTATTTTCCACACCAAATTGATATTTCTGTCATTGTCATTTAATTTATTCAGGAACATTTCCAGGCTATTTCTATCACCGTTCCAGACAATCACTACATCTTCTATAAATCTTTTATACAATGTTAGTTCGGCAGGGGTATCTGTGTATACTGCCGTTTCTTCCCACTGTGCCATAAACGCATTTGCCACTCCTGGTGCGAATTTGGCACCCATGGCAATTCCCACTAGTTGTTTGAAGTAAGTTTGGTTATGCCAAAAATAATTGCACTTGAGGCAGAAGTCAAGGCATTTCATCAAATATTTTCTTTGTTTACAAATTAAGTTACTGTATTTCCTTAAAAGCCATTTTGTTGCTGAGATCGCGTCGTGATGTTGTACTATTGTGTAGAGCGATGTGACGTCTGCAGTGGCCAGTAATGTTCTTCCCTCAAGTACTGGCACTGTATTCAAAAGTTGTAGTGTATGTTTGGTGTCTTTCAAATACGCTTGTGTTTGCTGGACCGCTGGTTGTATAAAGTAATCAATGTATTGTCCCATTCTAGATGTTAGAGAATCAATACTATTGACTATTGGTCTTCCGGGTGGGTTTTCTTTGTTTTTATGGATTTTGGGAATTGTATAAATTATCGGTATTCGACAGGTTTCCGGTATTAAATATTTGGTTTCTTTTGAGTTTAGTATATTCTTCTTCATCCCTAGATTTACTATAGCTTCTAGTTGTTTCTTGTATTTTGAGGTTGGATTTCCAAGTAATCTGGTGTAAGTAGTTTCGTCTTGTAGCTGCCTATTTAATTCGGCAAGGTATTGCTCTTTCGACTGTAGCACTATTGCACCTCCCTTATCCGCCAGCCTGATTATAATATCTTTTCTTTCTGTCAGGCGTTTAATGCCATTTTTTATATGTATAGGGTCTGCAACTTTTTTGATCTTTATGGAGTCTATATCTTGTAGAACTAGATTTTTAAAAACTTCCACATTTTGGTTGTTAGACATCTGTGGATTAAATAATGAAGCATTTCGTAATGTACTATGTACTTCTTGCTCTGCAGTTTCAATCCTTGGGTTTTGTGGCTTCCACAAATTGTTCATCACATATTTTTTGATGTTCATTTTCCTAATGTATTTTTGTATCCCTATATATGTGTTGAATTTATTGAGGTTATTTTTGGGTGCATGTTTGAGGCCTTTGTCTAATACTGCCAGTTCTTCTGTCGTTATCTGTTTCCCGCTTATGTTCACCACATTTTCTCCAACTACTCTCTTTTTCTTTTGGAGTCTCTTCCCTGATCTCCGTCCTCTCTTCATTCTGGGGTGTTTCTTGTGTGTTCTTCTTGGGGTCGTCTCCTGGGTGAATGGTATACCTCTTGAGGGGGTCTTCGAGGGGAGTAATCTCTTCTCTCCCTCTCTAAAAAAGGCCTTTGTGTATTATAATTTTGCTGGTTCCCATAATGATATGGGTCTTCATAGTAATGCTCTTGGTAGTCTCTGATGGGGTCAAATCTGTTGTACGTGGGAATTGGATTTCTTTCATTTTGTTGCCAATTCCTGTTATTAAACGGTTTCCTAAAAGGCTTCTTTCCTCCTCTTTTTGGGGTGTGTTGTCCATATCCATAGCTGTTTCTTTGGTTATAGTTAGTTCTTGGTGTGCCTCCATATGCATTTCTTTCATCTCTTCTTATGTGATTAGGGCCGTTTGTATAGGGTCCATCTCGGTATGTGCGTGGTGTTTCCATCCGTCTTTCTCTTTCTTCCCACCTAGGTGGATTGAGTGTATGTGATGTTGTGGGGTCCTGAATTCTAACTTCCCTTTCCGGAGTTGAATATGTGGATGCAGGAGGGTCAGGTTCAACTTTACTTTGCCATTTAAACACTTGGTTTGTCTTATAGTCAGTTATATCCCTTTGATATTTTTTCATTTTCCGATTTTGTACTTCTAGGTCTTTGGTAATTAGGTCTTTGTTGAGTTGGGTTGCCAATCTCTTAAATTCCGCTGTTTCTTTGAATGGTTCCATTTTCTGTTTGATTTCTTCTATTTGTTGTTCTAGTATTATAGTTTTCTTAAGTTTACGTTCTAGCAAAAATTTCAAACCTTCAATACTTTTCATTGAAGAACGCAAACCATTCTTCCATTGATTCTTTGTCAATTAGCCCATCATTAGGTGGCAGTTCCCACCTTAATCTCCGGGGGACAATATTTTCTCTAATATATCTTTCAAATGTATTAGTGTCCCACCAAAGGTTGATTTTTTTCTCCATATGGTGTCCTAGTTTCCTAGTCATACTTTCTAGATCTGTATTGCGTGTTTTATTTTGTGGGTTAAATACCTCATCTAAGTTTACTTTTCTATTTTCAATATAAGTGAATACATCCATATTAGCTGCAAAGGTGTGTATATGTGAAATCTCAAACAGTGAATTAATAGAAATTTTCCTTCGCGCTGGTAGATGTAAAATAAATAAATAGGGACTAGATAATTTCTAATAGAGTATTCCTATAAAAAGGTATAAATATTGCACCAAAATGAGGGTGTTTCACACCAACACTTGATACAGTAGATATTGAATATATTTCGCGCAAGAGGCACCACCACAAGAATAATACACCCAGTATACAAGATAGAACAGATCTGAATAGAAGAACTATTTTTAATATTTTTCCATCATTGCCATCTATTTTTTCAAGAACTTTACATTTTTAATTTTATATATTTTTATTTGCAGTTTTATATCTTATCACTTGCACTTTAAGGTCACATTTGCATGAATTTTGACAGCACTATTTTAGAGATCATTGCTGGTATTTTTATTGTTTATGTATTTATATATGATGGGTTACACATAATATAATTTATCAGCACTTTAGAAAAATATTTCACCCTTAAGAATTTATTTATTTATGCTAATTTATCCATGGATTTAACCCATTCACGACATTTGTGTCACAATATTATAATAGATTTTTACTATTAGCACTATATTATTTTAGCACCATCACTTTACTAATAGATAGTGGGAATTGCTATATGTTGCAAACATAGAGATCGTTGATCCTAGCAACTACAGCTGTAGCAACCACTATCCAAAGTCTTAATTTTGTCTATGTTTACACAGATTTGCACATATCGAGTATTAGTGATATTGCGCGAAATATATTCAATATCTAATATACTTTGCTGTGAGTTTGCATACAGTCTTTTTGAAGAATTCCCATTTCTGTTCTGTGTTCATCGATGCCAATATTCCCTCCCAGTCAAAGTCTTGGAGAGCAGCCCTCATCCTTGGAAAATTTGCTCTCTTAAAGGTAAGTGTATTTATATTTTCTGTGAGCTTGGGTTTAGATATGATTTAAACAGCAAAATACTTTGTATTGCCTTGGTTGATATGGCAATATGTGTATAACTGAATGCTGTTTTTCCAGTGCAGGGGCCTCCTCTTGGAATTTTTATTTGAAAGTATACATTTTTGGCTTCATGTGTTTTATTTATTATAGGTACTTATATAGTGCTGACAATTTACGCAGTGCTTTACATATATATTGTGCATTTACATCAGTATCTGCCTTGAAGGAGCTTACAATCTAAGGTCCCCAACTCACATTAATATATACACATATTAGGGTTAATTAACCTACCAAGCATGTCTTTGGAGTGTGGAAAGAAACCAGAGTACCCGAAGGAGACCCCCGGCAGACACAGGGAGACATGCACACTCCAGGCAGGTTGTTCCGTTGTTTGGATTGAAACCAATAACTCTAGTGCTGTCAGGCGGAAGTACTAATCACTTAGCCACTGTGTTTTTACTCTCTTAGCGCCAAGAATACTCAAATATACGGCCTCTTGGCAGGTGGGCCTTGACGCCATATTGACGGTGGGCCTTATTTGTGTACCAAAAGGTAAACAAACCTGTGCCAAGAGCACATGCCCTGTGCACTCCTGGCACAGTTGCTGGCACCTAACAGAGAGCTCCCAATTGCTACTTGTGATCGATAGCATTCTGGTCATGTGACCACTGTGACAGCCAATTATGGCAGTCTCATGATCATAAACCCTGCCCCACCGAAACCCCTTAAAGGGACGGGAAGCGCAGACGTTAAGGGGTTAAATCGCTAGCAGTAGTCCGGGAGAGTCAGCATCAGTCTGACTACTGGACTTAGACATGCTGCACATCAGCACAGCATTCTGAAGCTGCCAAGTTAGAATGAAAGATGCAAACTTACCATGCTGGGACAGATCTGTATCCCTGCCAAATGAGGTAAGAAAGCAAGAGGCAGAAAGGGGAACTGGCAGGATTGATAGGCAAAAAAACCCAACATGTACCAGTCAATTTATTAAATAATGAATCAATAAAGTATTACTAAACCCACAACAGTAAAATCAGTCTGTAAATGCATTAAAGCATGCTCCAATGCCTGTAACACCCATAGAACATATGGGATATTTACCACTGTCTTTAATATGTGCTATTTGTATACTTACATATTCTATTACTCTTTTCAGTGTTTAGTTCTCCTGTTCTCCTATTTTGCTCTCCTAAAGAACGGGGAACCCGCAAAGCATGTTGAGAGTTTGATCTTTAGTGTTCATATGGTGTCTGGAGACATTTATCATTCTTAGTGGGGCTCCAACAGAGATGGTATGACCACTTAGAATGAAATTAATATGCAATACCCAGTGTTTTAAAATTAATGTTGATTGTATGTAAAATAAACGTTATTGATTTTAAACAATGTTGTTGTAATGTCTTGTGACGGTACCGGAAAAATCCTACTTGCCCCACCCTTTTTCTTCTAGACTTCAGTGGTAATTGGGATGTTGGTACCTTTACCCTCTTATATAGGGTTGCACCGATACTGGTATTGGTATCGGTGCCTATACTAAGCATTTGCATGAGTATCGTACTCGTGCAAATGTGGCAGATACCTGAAACCAATACCTTCAGAATCGGTTCTTTCATCTGTCGGCTGGATACCCCCCGCTGACAGAGGAAATGTATACAAAAGAATGAATGCAGGCAATTATCGGTTGTTAAGCAAAGGGGCTGCCGTGTCCTTAACAGCCAATGACGTTTCAGCTGTCAATGGGGATTTACCTTCCCTGTAGTGGACCCGCCCCCTCCTGCGCTGCCACGCCCCTCCATCTTAGCTTCGTTTTTTGTGTCCTCGGGACTCGGGCGAATGTACTTCTCCTCTGCGGGCGGCTGCCAGGTGACTGATCTACCTGGTGAGTAGTGTGTCCTGCATTGGGCCAGGCTTTGCTTCCCCCCACCTCTGATGACTTCCCTAAGTGTCTCAGCTGCTGCAGAACTTCTTGGAGGGGGAGGGCAGGTCGGCTGGGTGTTGTAGTGCAGTGATTGGCAGCCGTAGGATTACATATATCCCCCTTCCCCTAAGTCTCCCGTCCTGCATTTCCCCTCCCTTCCTGCATATACAAACAATAACACCTCTGCACCCTAAACAATAACCCCCCTCCCCGCCTCTCCACCCTTAACAATAACCCCCTCCCCACCTCTCCACCCTAAACAATAACCCACCTCTCCACCCTAAACAATAACACCCCTCCCCACCTCACCACCCTAAACCATAACCCCTCCCTACCTCTTCACCCTAAACAATAACACCCTCCCTGCTTCTCCACCCTAAACCATAACTCCTCCCCACCCTAAAAAACAACACCCCTCCCCACCTCTCCACCCTAAACAATGACTCACCTCTCCACCCTAAACAATAACCCCCTCCCTATCTCTCCACCCTAAACAATAACCCCCCTCCCCACCCTAAACAATAACCCACTCCCCACCTCTCCACCCTAAACCATAACCCCCTCCTCACCTCTCCACCCTAAACAATAACCCCAATCCCCGCCTCTCCACCCTAAACAATAACCCACCTCTCCACCCTAATAACACCCCTCCCTACCCCTACACCCTAAAAAATAACCCACCTCTCCACCCTAAATAATAACACCCCTCCCCACTCTAAACAATAACCCACCTCTCCACCCTAAACTATAACCCCCTCCCCACCTCTCCACCCTAAACAATACCACCCCTCCCCACCTCTCCACCCTAAACAATAATCCCCTCCCCGCCTTTCCACCCTAAACCATAACCCCTTCCCCATCTCTCCACCCTAAACAATAACACCCCTCCACACCTCTCCACCGTAAACAATAACCCACCTCTCAAAAATAGGTATCGATAATTGGTATCAGCGAGTACTTGAGCAAAAGTATCGGTACTTGTACTCGGTCTTAGCCGTTATTGTTCAGTCAATGTAATAAATAAACAATGAATCCCTGAAGTAATACTAAACCCACAACATCAAAATCAGTCTGTATATGGAGTAAAGCATGATTGTTATACTCACGGTGGAACCTAAGGGGTTAATCCTCTGCATTGTGTAAAAAGGCTGTTTGATACTGTATGCACAGATTCTCCCCTTCTTGCATTGTGTCCAAAACATGTCCGGATAAGACAGCGTTACTGGAGTCAGACTGCACACGCTCAATTTGGTGTGTCTTGCTAGAGAGTTTTTTTTTTCTTGGGAGGGTGCATGTGATCAGCACAGAGCTAATCAGCACTGTCCAGACAGAGGGTCAGGGGTCCTGCATCCCGATAGGACAGCCAGTGCAGTATGAAAACTCCATCTACAAGTTTTAACCAGGCACTGATAGAAGTCACAAAGACTGCTATATACTGCTGATGAGAAAAGGTATTTAGCAATTTATATTTACCAAAATGACTGCATTTCCATGTTCTGTGTACTGTGGGAGACCAGATATAGTGAATGCAGGGTCCTTGGTTTAGTAACACTTCAATTATCAGTTTTAAGGGTTACACAAACTTTAACACAGGAAATAACACAGGCTTGGTGTGGTCATTTAAAAGCATGGGTCTTTAAGTGTGGATGTACCCATAGTGATGGAGCATACATCATAATTAATAACCTAATGTATAACCAAGCATGTGGTTATTTTCATTAGCAACAGAAGTCTATAAACTATCACATAACACTAGGAATTGCAGTTTTAAGATCCCTGTTATTAGATATATTTCTTCCTTGTTTTACTTCTGATTTTACTCTCCTCCTCAGCCTTGTAAAAATCTGTGGGTTAAGGGAAAAACTTACAAAATACAACAAAATATATATTGATGAAGGTCAAGGCAACAGCCAGATTTGCATTTCAGGGTCCTTTGTGGTCCTCAGACTAACATTTGAGCCCCGTTGCCAGGAGACCTTGTCTTGCCTTTGACCATTGTGCCTGAATAAAATGCTCTAATTGTGGACTATGTTAAGAAAAATAACTAAAAAAATTACTATAATTTAGGTTTCTACTCAAAGTCATTTTTAAAAGCAATAAAGCACCAGCCTCCGGCATGTCTAATAACTACAGTTTTTCATGTCTGTACAGAACATTCAAATAAATTCCGCACTGCACTCAGCCAGGCTTGTGTTCAATACTTACAATGCAGGACATTGGAAAGAGCACATTAACTATTTTAGCCGGCAAAATAATATGTACAGAACTAGACTTACAGTACAGAGTTTTGTTTTTTGCCTTAAAGGGTAGTTTTACTTGGAAATAAATTAAGTGAATTCATTCAAAGCAGAGGAAATTTTTAATATGCTAAAGGCAGAAAGCCCAATTAGTTCCTATTAAGAACCCAAAGCCACTTTATGGCTTTATTTATCTCCCAAGTTTGAAGCTCCTCCCAGGTAAAAACAAAAATCCCAGGTAAAATAAAAAAAAATCATTACTCACCCTTTTTAGGCTCCAAAGCTGCAATATAGGGCTGATTTACCAAAGGCAAACAAGCCACTTTGCAAGGGAATTCGCCCCAGCGCTTAGTGAATGAGGTGAAGCTTTGCTGACTTCCAATATCCAAATAGGTACAAGTAAAAAATCCTATGCTATTTTTTTATAAAATGTTTTGCTTGTGATTGGCCATTCTTTGCAAAGTGAACTTCACAACATTTACTACGTTGTGGGGCAATTTCTTTTGTAAAGCGAACAGCCTTTAGTAAATCAACCCCTATGTCTTCTTCCTAGTGGAATGATGGTCATTCAATCCACTTCCTGTCAGTCCAGGCTGTCATGGACACATGTCCTGGCCTGGGGATGCATTATTACATAGCCTGGGCTGACAGGAGAATGCTGCGAAGAACAGTGCTCACGCATCACACCATTAATACACCACAAGTTCTCTTCAACTTTGGGGACCATTGATACTGTAGAAGATGAGGAAGGACCCACTTGTCACATGAGCTTGTAGGTGGGGTGCTGCATGGTGTGGCAGCAATAATTCACACTTCCAGGTGCAATAGAAAACATATTGCAATAATACAGCAACAGTTCACAACAAACCCAGTGGGAAGGCTGCCCAAATGGGTGAACTCATGGTTTCCAGTATTGTGAAAAGAGTGGATATCATATTGGTCAGACTGACAGCATCTGTAAAGAGAGCAGAGTGCAGCCTGGCCACCTCGTGCCCAAGCGGTATGATGTGCAAAGAAGTTGCGAACCTATGCTTTACCTGACCGCCAGGAACCCTTCCCTACTGCTAGAACTGTCCCTAACAGGCAGGATACCTGTCCCTACTGTAAAAAAAAAGCAAATGCGCGCCAAACCTGGCAGCCAGGGCCTTTAATAGGCCTGACCCAAGATGGCTGCCAGAGCACATGGGGCGGCAGCATTTAACTTGATTGCTTCACCTGTGACCCAGGAAACCGTAGAGGAGCTGCGGATGAACGCCACCTGCAGTGAAAAAAAGTAGACTACACCTGCCCACAAGCTAAACTGAATTTGTACGTAGAGCCGAGGGCATGGAGACCCACCTGTGAGCGCTAGGATGGCACGGAAGATACCTGGAGTCACAGGCAGCATCAAAGTCATGGACAATGCCTATATGGACTCTCGCCTTGTGGAGGTATGCCTAAGCCACTATATTATTTTAGTTAGACTTAGTAACAGGAAGCTATTCATGTTGTATTGCCACAATGCCTTTCTTCAGTAACTTATGCTAACCGTTCTAAGTTATTCAAAGGGGTGCATGTTGGTTCTGGCGTATTCTGAAGAACCTGGGTCTATAATTACACTATGGGGTATGAAGTAACACTTCTACAAAAGCTTAACTTGGCAAAACAAGGAAGAGAAATGTAGTTGCTGTGTGTCACCAAGTGAAGGAACATACTACAGCATCCAGTCATACCAGCGTGGTACCTGGTAAAGTGACAGGTCCTCCGGGAGCGAGGGGGTCGATGTTCGGACTCCCTACCTAGCAGCCCATTTCCCATGGTAATTGGGATCAGACTAGCATTGCGGAGATCTATGGCCTGGTCACGTGGTATGGGAAGGACAGAGTTAAGTGTGAGCACGCATGAGGTCTGCGTTAGGTGGTCGGTAGGACACCATTCTTTTACTGGTGAGGTAACAGAGGTACACTGGACTGGTGGAGTGGATGCAGGCTCAGCATGTCCCTTCTAATGCAACATACAATTAGTGTATTGTGTGTAGTGACATGGGACAGGTACTGTAGCTTTTCAGAGGAAATCTGCACATTATTACTACACACAGTAAGGCTCATCTCTAATGCCGCGAACACACGGTCGGACTTTTCGGCTACAAAAGTCCGACAGCCTGTCCGACAGACTTTCGACGGACTTTTGTCGGACTTTTGGCGGACTTGCGGCAGACTTTCTTACGAGCGGACTTTCCTACATACGATCACAAAAAAGTCAGATGGATTCGTACGTGATGACGTACACCGGACTAAAATAAGGAAGTTGATAGCCAGTAGCCAATAGCTGCCCTAGCGTGGGTTTTTGCCCGTCGGACTAGCACACAGACGAGCGGATTTCTGGGTCCGGCGTAGTTACGACGTAAAGATTTGAAGCATGTTTCAAATCTAAAGTCCGTCAGATTTGCGGCTGGAAAAGTCCGCTGAAAGTCCGCTGAAAGTCTGGGGAAGCCCACACACGATCGGATTGTCAGCCAGCTTTAGTCCGTCGGCGTCCGTCGGACTTTTGTAGACGAAAAGTCCGACCGTGTGTACGCGGCATAAGTAGGAGAATTGCCTTAATGTTGGATTCATTACATGACCACAGTCTCTGCGTTGATGAGCGCGTTCTGCGTGAGTGTTACCCCACGTGCAAGGGCAAAGTGACCCAACTAATTGCCTGGCGTAGTCCAATAACCCCTGGGGGTACACAACTTGTAATAGTTGGCAAAAATATGCCAGCGGACGGTACCCCCCCCACACACACACACATATACTTTAATGCCGTGTACACACAGGCGGACTTTTCGACCAGACTGGTCCGACGGACCGAATCCGGCGGACAATCCGACCATGTGTGGGCTCCATCGGACCTGCAGCGGACTTTTTCGGTCAAAAATCTGACGGACTTTAAATTTGAAACATGGTTCAAATCTTTCCGGCAGACTTGAGTCCGGTCGAAAAATCCGCTCGTCTGTATGCTAGTCCGATGGACGAAAACTCACCCTAGGGCAGCTTTCGGCTACTGGCTATCAACTTCCTTATTTTAGTCCGGTCGTACGTCATCACGTACGAATCCGTTGGACCAGTCCGGTCGAAAAGTCCGCCCGTGTGTACGCGGCATAATACGGCGGACTTTGCCCGGCGGACTTTTCGTCGGACTTTGTTGGCTCCTTGCGCCGGACTTAAAAACGGACGGACTTGGCCACACACGCTCACTGCAAAAGTCCGCTGGTTTGGAACGCGGTGACGTATAGCACGTACGACGGGACTCTAAAAAGGAAGTTCAAGCCCCACTACGGCACCCTTTGGGCTCCTTCTGCTAATCTCGTGTTTATCTCATGTTAGTAGAAGTTTGGTTAGAGACGATTCGCGCTTTTCACACTTCAGCTTATTTCGTTCGTTTTCTGCGGTTCAGTTTGTGCTTGTGAGGTTTGTATCTGCTTTTCAGTGCGTGTTGGTCAGTTCGTAACCTGCCTTGCAGGCCGTTCTGGTCCGCTCGTTCCTGATTTTCAGGTCGTTCTTCATAGGCCTTGCTGTTCTTCAGTGCGTTTGTTATAAGTTTGTTTGTTTGAGCAGCCGACCGTTTTGAAGCCATGTCGCGTGGACGTTCTTGTTCTCGAGTTCGTGCTGCGTGGGGACTTGGTGTTGGGGTTAATACTTTGACCCAAGTCCAGTCCATGAACAGGGCGAGGAGGAGTTCATGGATGAAGAATTGGTTGCGCCAGCGTGACCAATTCTCTCACATGCCTTTGCTCCGTGAGCTCCGTGAGAATAATCCTGGAGGATTTCAGGAATTTTCTCAGGATGACGGACCCCATCTTTGAGCGTCTGCTGGCTATGCTGACCCCCTATATCAGCAGGCAGGATACCTGCATGAGGCAAGCCATCAGTGCGGAGCAGAGGCTAGTTTCCACGTTACGTTACTTGGCGACAGGGAGAAGTCTTCAGGACTTGAAGTTCTCAACAGGCATCTCCCCCCAGGCTCTGGGGATCATAATCCCAGAGACCTGTTCTGCTATTATTCAGGTCCTGCAGAAGGAGTATATGAAGGTAAGTTTTATCCTTTAACATTACATGATATTTATTTTATATTTTTTTTATGTATTGTATAACTGTCCTCCTTACCTAATTGCCATGCTTTCAATATGCTGTGAATGTCCCCTTTATCTTCATGCATGCCTGTTTTTGGACATTAATCATTTATTGCCCTACATGCATATTTTCTTTCATTAACCTCCCCACCATGCAATCCTGGGTCCTTTTATATCTCTAGCCTATAGTCCCTTGAACAATGTATATTGTCTGCTCCATTGTCTTGTTTGACCCTCCCCCACCCCACAAATGTTTCAACCAGTCAGGTGTGTTTGTTAACCTAATTAGAACCCCTCCCCCACCCCGCAAATGTTTCAACCAGTCAGGTGTGTTTGTTAACCTAATTAGAACCCCTCCCCCACCCCGCAAATGTTTCAACCAGTCAGGTGTGTTTGTTAACCTAATTAGAACCCCTCCCCCACCCCACAAATGTTTCAACCAGTAAGGTGTGTTTGTTAACCTAATTAGAACCCCTCCCCCACCCCACAAATGTTTCAACCAGTCAGGTGTGTTTGTTAACCTAATTAGAACCCCTCCCCCACCCCAAAAATGTTTCAACCAGTCAGGTGTGTTTTTTTTTAACCTAATTAGAACCCCTCCCCCCACATTCAAATGTATCAATGGGCCATCAGAGGGGGTGATTAATCTTATAAGTGTGCCTTATGTTTTTGAACATTTCAATTACAAACACACATATTAATAATGTTTGACTGCTGTTGTTCACTAATGTTTTGGTGTAATCTGATATACAATTTATGTTTTAAAGTCCTTATCTTATTTTTTTTGCACTCCACAGTTTCCTTCAAGTACACAGGAATGGCAGACTGTGGCCTCCCAGTTCGCTGACTGTTGGGACTTTCCCAACTGTGTCGGGCGATTGACGGGAAGCATGTCCGGATTGTGCCACCACCGCATTCGGGGTCTTATTTCTATAACTACAAGGGGTTCCATAGTGTAGTTTTGATGGCGGTGGTCTCGGCACATTTGGACTTTCTGTTTGTGGATGTGGGGAAGAACGTCCGGATGTCTGATGGAGGAGTCTTTGCACAGACCGAGCTGTGCCATCGTCTCCAGACCGGTGGCCTGGAATTGCCACCTGATGACAACTACCCTCAGTTTTTATTGCTGATGAAGCATTTGCTCTCGGTGAGAACTTGATGAGGCCGTTCCCCCAAAGGACACTCACCCCTGAGTGGAGGGTATTTAATCATCGGCTGGCCAGAGCAAGAAGAGTTGTGGAGAATGCCTTTGGGATTCTGGCCAGCCGGTTCCGTTTATTCCTTTCTTCAATTCATTTGGCGGACTATAAACTAAACTACGTCATCCTTGCTTGCTGCATCTTGCATAACTTTTTAAGGAGACATTCAGCAACATATATATCCTCTGTTGGGCCTGAGGCCGGACTGGAACAGGATACCACTTTGGCAGGCCTAGAAATTGGCCGTATTGGCTTGGCCCCCCGAACCGCACGTCAAGTGCGTGACCGTTATGTCAATTATTTTAATGGTCGGGGGGCCATTGCTATTCAGCAACAGCTGTAATTTTCTTACAAAAATAAACTAAAATTTTTTTCAAGAAATATATTGTTTTGATTCTTGTTTACATTTAGTTATGTCTGTCTCCTAGTGCACTTGTAGTAGTGTGAAGTGCATTTAGCTTTAGTTAATCAGGCCCACAAAAACAAACCAAAAAATTTGACTTCAAGAATCAGCCACACACATTGTATTCCGTAAAAAAATTTACTTTGTGCACATTGAAAGGTGCATTTTTTATAAATTTTTTTTTTTTTTATTTAAAATCTTTTACGTTGTGTAAAAAAATGTTTTTTTACTAAATTATTCAAGGCATATTTTCACAAATATATAGACCTTTCTATAAAAAGATTTACATACACAACAGTGTTTTTATAAACCAAAAAAAAAAAAAAAAGAACTTACAAAGTTCAACATTTAGAGAACGGTGCATGTGATGTCACCCTTGGAAATTGTTCATTTTGAATATGCTCAAAATTGAGCTTTACAAAAGGGTCAAGTCAACATGTGCTATCTCCTATCATGGGTGAGCAATGTACGTGTTTTGTGTGTGCAATCCCTTTTTTGGTTCCTATCACCACCAAAGAATTTTCAGGAGGAAGGGGTTGCAAACACAAAACAAGTACATTGCTAACACATGATGGAAGATAGCACATGATGATACACCGTGTGCATCAGAATGTAAATTTGGGTATACCCCAAAAATTAAATAAACAATTTTGGCAAAAAACAAACTTCCCAAGGAAATGAAGAACATGATTGATGTTTTTAGGCCAAACGTGATTATATTCGGCCCAAAACATCAATCATGTTCTTCATTTCCTGTTGCATGGAGTCCAGGCGAAGTTGCATGCTGTGAATTTGGTCACGCATTTTATCGATGTGGCCATTCCACAGCATTATCTGGCCAATCAGTCTTTGCGCACTGTCTGTGGTGAAGGGCTCTGCCGCTTGGCCTTCCACAACCAGAAACTCACCTAAAATGAGTGAATAAAAACAAGGTTTACAATATGCACACCAAAATACAGTAACTCAAGCTGGGGTGTCAGTCACTCACTTGGTGGGCTTGAAACCTCACACACTTCCTCCACCTCTCCTTCCTCAAGGTCGTCGGGTGGGCGTGGTCTTGGGCTGGGGCTTAGGGTATCTTCTGCCTCAGGCTGGTGACTTGGGGGGGTCCTGAGATCCTTGGACTGTTGTCTGAGTCTTTTCTCCCCTATGAGAATTGAACAAAAGGTATAGTTAAAGCACAGTGATATTTTAGCTTTTAATAAATAAACTTAAACGTTGGTTATGAGTTGTGGCCAATTTTTCATCATAATAAATTTTGAAGACAGGATGAACATTCCCTCTGAACAACAATTATAAACAATGCTCATTTTCTGGCAAGTTTCACAGATGCAGACACCTCAATGATCTCCTATGTGTATAACCCCTCTAAAATGTATTTATGGTCACATAGTACACTATAGTGCTCGTGAGTCCAGATGTGGAAACAGCTGCTGTGTCCTGTCCCTACATTACACTGAATCATTTTTGAAGAAGCATTATATTTTCCAACACATCTACACCACATCAACAAATTGTGGGAATTTGACAAATTATCAAGACATAAAATGTATGTCCAACCCTGTCCCATCGTATTTGGCGAAAAAATAACGTCATTTTCTAAAGTATCATATATATTCTAAAGAACGGTCTTTACGAACGATGATGAATAAAGTCCAAAAATAAGGATCAGCATGCAAGTTAAGTATCTCAATAGTAAAACACAACAAGTACTTACTTTTTTTAAGCAGCTTCTTTATTCGCCAATATTGTTCTGGCTCCCGACTTTTGATGTCAGACCACCGCTTCCTCAATTGTTCTTTCGAACGTTTTGTACCAAATTTTTCTTCAAGAGCGGTGACAACTGAGGACATTATTTTGTCCTTCCTCATATTCGGTCGTGTGTACGGTCCTTTTTTGCCATCGTAGTCCTCCCTTCTCAATATGGACACCATCTCCACCATCTCTTCAAAAGCCATGTTGGTGGCCTTATATCTCCTCCGGGATGTGGATGTTTGGGGCTCCGGGCTTTCCTCCGCGCTACTTCCACTGATTCTCTCCGCCATCTTTTGCTATCTACTCCCACTGCGCAACGAAGAGTGAAGGGGCGGGGCCAAATTGTACTTACGAACGTCAGGGGCAGGCGACGCAGGCGGAGCATGACAAATGCGCAGTGTATATAAAGCTATTATGATGGCCTACGTATGTCCGTGTGGAAGTAGCGAGCGTCACAAACGAAGGTAAGATTAAAGTGTGTGTGTGTGTGTGTGTATGTGTCCCCTAGATTACAACCAAAACTAATCCTGTGATTTGGGACTGACATTTAAGTTTGGATCTTGTGTCTTGTCTTGCAGAAAAAATGAATCCCTTTAAAGAGGAAGAATTTTTGTGCCAATTTATTGAGCTCTATGAGGACAAGAAAAACCTGTGGGAGGTCAAACACCCCCTATATTATAATAGGGATGTTAGGAAGGCAACACTGGGCACACTTTTAGAGTTTGTGAAGACTCGACTCCCCCAGGCAGACCTCAAGTTTGTGGACAAGAAGATTGGTATCTTGCGGAACACAAAAAAATCCAGGAGTCGCTCAGATCCGGTGCAGCAGCTGACCAAGTATATGTACCCAAGTTGTGGTACTACAACAAAATGCGATTCCTGGATGACCAGACCGAAGCCAGGCAATCACTTTCCACCCTTCCGCCCACCCTTCCCTTCAGCCTTCCTTCCACTCTTCCCTCCAGCCTTCCATCCACCTCCACCCCAGCTGAGGAGTCCCAGGATGAACTGGGCCTTTTCAGCATTGATGAAGTTGATGCGCCCAGCTTCAGCCAGGTATCCTTTTTTTTTTAATTTGGGATTGTGTAAATGTTATTAATGATGTTCACGTGTTAATTTTGAAAGTGCTTCATAAAAAATGACTTCTGCACAAAGATTAATATGTAGACATATCACTAGACAGTAGTGGCCAAAAATATACTTCACTTCAGATCTTGTTGATCATCTGAAATAATGGTGGTGTCAAATAGATAGCCTTTACTATTTTGTGTAATTATATTTGAAAGTCATGAGCTGAAAATTGTGTGTGATTGCATAACACAAAATTACAACTATGTCTCTTTTTTAAACACAGGATGACCTCAGCCAGGAGGAGGCCTTGCCTAGTGGGAGAGAGGAGGAGGCCTTGCCCAGTGGGAGAGAGGAGGAGGCTGTGGCTGGGCCAAGTCGAAGCCGCACAGAGTGTCAGGTGCCTCCCCTCCGCATTCTCCACAAAAGGCCCAGGAGAATGGACACCAACTGAGCAGGAATCCCTAGCCCTCATACGGGAAGCAAGCCTCATCCTCAGCAAACCACCCAATGCAGAGGAGGCGTATGGCACCTATATAGCCAGCAGATTGCTGGAGTTGGAAAAGGGCCAACGCCTCCTCTGTGAGGGTCTAATTTTTAAGGCATTTGAGAAGGGCTTGAGAGGGGAGCTTACTGCTACCACATATCTGGCAGATGAAGCCACTCCTCCTCCTCCTCCTCCTTCCCCAAGTACACCACCAGAGGCACAACCTCCAAGGAAGGCTGCAGAGAAGCGTGGAGGGAAGGCTGCAGAGAAGCGTGGCGGGAAGGCTCCACGGAAGAGTCGAAAGTGATTGCCTGGCTTCTGTCTGGTCTGACTGTGCTCCCTGTGCTCCCTATAGTCGCAAGATACCAATTTTCTTGTCCTCAAACTTGATGTGTGTCCTGGGGGACGAAAGGCTTCCCAGATTCTAAAAGTGTCTCCAGTGTTGCCTTCCTAATTTTTTTTATAATAAAATAAATACATTTTTGGTGACCTTACATTCTTGCCTATGTGTTTTGATTAAAAAACGCCATTTTCTTTGGGAGTAGGCAGGTACAGGTCCAAAAGACTATGGGGTTGATTTGAGAAAAGCAAATAGTCTGTGCACTTTGCAGAGGGCAGTTGCCATCTGCAAGTGCAATTGCTCCAGAGCATCAGAAATTAGTTAAAAGCTTGACTTTGTAAAGAGTACCCAATCCTGTGCAAGGAAAATTATAAAAAAAGCATTTTTGCTTGCACATGATTGGATGATGGAAGTCAGCAGAGCTTCTGCACATTTACTAAAGCTTTGGAGCAACTGCTCTTGCAGAGGGCAACTGCACTTTACAAAGTGCACAGTCTTTTTCCCTTTAGTAAATCAACCCCTATGTGTGTTTTTGACAAAAGGCTAAATCATTTATAATATCAAGTGAAAAGTACTAGTGAAAAGTTCACTTGAGAAATTGCACAGCAAGTGCACTTGTTGGAAGTGCAGTCGCTGTAAATCTGAGGGGAAGAGCTGAAATTAGGGGAAGCTCTGCTGATTTATTCATAAAATCATGTTAAATAAAAATTATTTTTTTGGGCTTCCTTGCATGTGCCCCTCGGATCCACAGCGAAGGCACTTCAAAATGCTCTTCCTGTGGAATTCAATGTAGAATTAGCACTTGTAGTGAAAAATGATTTTGCCTTTGTTAAATACACCCCCCCCCCATGTCTAATGAACAAGGGACAACAACCTCATTAAGGTTCATTAAAACAACACAAAATATGAATGTTAATTGTGGTAACTTGAAAATAGACACAAAAAATGTGGTTATCATTTAACACACATTGTAAAATAGATAAGTGTTGAAATAAAAAAAAAAAAAAAGAGTCCAAAATCGAATTTTATTTTTATAATTTATGGAGATCTGGCTTTTTCAAAATATTATATTAGTCATGGCAGGAGGATAAATCATGAAGAAAGTAGTTTGTGAGAACTCTGTGTGAATATAAAGCAGAAAAACAACTTCTTTCCTCTCGCATTATCAATCCTAAAAAAAGGCTGTATTAAAAGACCACAGAAGAGGAATGTGCTAGCTTCAAGACGAAGGCTAGTTTTACCAGACCGAGCGCTTCCGTCTTGTAATTGCTTCTAGTCGGACTAGCACACAGACGATCGGTTTGTCCGCTAGAAAGAAGAGTCCGTCGGATAAATTTAAAACATGTTTCAAATCTAAGTCCGTCCAACTTTTGAGCAAACAAAGTCCGCTGGAGCCCACACACGATCGAATTGTCCGACGAAATCCAGTCCGCCGGACCAAGTCCGCCGTAAAGTCCGCTCGTGTGTACGCGGCATAAGACATAAAAGAAGCCTGCAGATAGCTCACTAGACTAAACGTACAACTGATAAATCACTATATAATACCTATATGCACATGATAGAATGTATATTTTCACATGTCAACTATAATACATTTTTACATCTCTGGTATACATTTTGTAAAGATCCTCATACTGCTTATACTAAAAAAAAATCTATATTATTTCTGCATGTACATAGCAAAATCACTAAACATTTAGAATGCTGCTACCTAGTGAGCTGTCCCAGTTACCTTGTTCCTAAGATACTATTTTCTCAAAAGGAACATGGTTAAAAAAAATATCAATTTGATGAAGATAATTTATCAAAGTCTAGAAAACTGGGGCAGCACTGACTCAAGAATACAAGGTCAACACTTAACTTATTCATGACGGGGTATTTTTGTGCCTTTGTGTTTAATTAAAGGAGAAGTATGGCCAAAGCTATTTTGGCTTTGCTTCTCCTATGGATTACAGGAGTGCAGCCGCGCTCCTGTCACCTGTTTTCAGGCAATCCAGACTCAGGAAAGATCCCGACTTTAAAGCGAGCCACTGAGAGCCTGAGACAGCTGCTCCCGCCCCCTCCACAGCCCAGCACTCCAGTAAGCGCTGGACGGGCAGAGCAGAGAAAGCAGGCAGCGACTCTCTGCAGGCTGAAGACCGTGAGAGCTGAGCGATCAATAGTGTATGGCAATGGTTCTCAACCTCAATCCTCAAGTATCCCCAACAGGTCATGTTTTGAGAATTTCTCTTAGATAAAATAGCTGTCCAAAATACAAAGCCAATGACTCTGATTTAAAGCACCTGTGTAAGATAAAGGAAAACCTGCAAACATGGCCTGTTGAGGATACCTTGGGGACTATGGTTGAGAACCACTGGTGTATGGTGTATGATCACTCAGATCTCGGTCTTAGAGGCGGCTGGGGACAGATGCAGCTGGGATCGGTGCTGCAGCCATCTAGGTGAGTATTATTGTAATATTTTTTTTAAAAGCCATATTTATCTTTTAATTGTTGTATGAGACACACTCACGTATACATTTATATTTCATTTGAATGCTTCCTCTAATAGTTTTTTTCAACAATAAATTTTATTTAAATAATTGCATAACATAAGGAGTGGAACTTATGCAAAGGGTTCTATCATTTAGGTGGTTCTACGGTTGAATGACATATAAATACAGTCTTGCATATAAGTCTTGTATATACTGTACAGTACTTATAAGCCTTGTTTTAAAAGGGTACATTTGCAAATACATCCACTGACAGGGGCCTGATTTAGTAAGCCTGTAAGCTTGCTTGCCAGGCTGTTGTTATTGAATAGGTACTAAAATGAACCTGAACCACTCATATCTCAGCTATCAGAATGGTAATTCACTACAGCACATGTATCAAACACAAGGCCCATAGGCCGAATCTGGCCCTCAAGGCCATTTCATGTGGCCTGCGCACCTCTACTGCAGCTGAAGCACCAAGCACACCCCCCCCCCTCTTCTCTGCCCTCACCTTTTCTCAGCAGAGAGGAAGACAGAACTACACCAGATTCTGTGCTTCTCTGTGCAGCTGCAGCACCCCCTCGTCTCCGCCTCCCCTGGTCTCAGCATTCAACAGACTCTAACCCTTCCCTGGTCCTCCTCCAGACTTTACACTTTCTGCTTCCCAGCTCTGCCCCCCAGTAGCAGCACAAGGTAAGGGGGGGCACAGTGCACAGTGATGTAAGGAATGGTGGGGGACTCTTGACTTCTGATGGTGGGGGGGGGCTCTTTATCTGTAGTAGGGGGGAGTGGGGTGCTCTGGACATCTAGTCTTACAGATACAACCAGACTTTGAGGGCTACCATAATGCTGATGCTGCCCCGATAATATTGAGTTTGACACCCCTGCACTAAAGTCAAGCACACGTTCCTATGGTCATAGTAAGCAAGGATTTTAGGATTGAATAACATTATATTCTACAGCAAAATTAAAGTTTCTATATAGCCTCTATACAAGCCTCTGTACTATAGACATTGAAAGGACTTCCAATGAGGCCTGTCACAAATGTGTAAAGAGTTTGGAGAACAACTGCCGAGTGCATATCTGTCAGACTAGAAGAAGTAACCTATTTTGACCTACAACTGAACTCCCATAGACAAGCTTTATTCCCATTCCATATCTCCTACAGTGATGGGGTCACACCTCTAAAAAGTGGTTACACTAATGTTTAAGAAAGTACCAATCAGTAAGACATCAAACATGCCTATATTGCAAGGTCCATAAAGTAATAATACTTATTAACCACTTCAGCCCCGGAAGGATTTACCCCCTTCCTGACCAAGCCCTTTTTTGCTATATGGCACTGCGTTGCTTTAACTGACAATTGCGCGGTCGTGCAACATTGTACCCAAACAAAATTGACATCCTTTTTTCCCACAAATAGAGCTTTCTTTTGGTGGTATTTGATCACCTCTGCAGTTTTTATTTTTGCGCTATAAACAAAAAAGGCATCATTTTGAAAAAAAAATCTATATTTTTTACTTTTTGCTAAAATAAATATCCCCAAAAAATATATAAAAAAAACAAATTTCTTCCACAGTTTAGGCCAATATGTATTCTTCTACATATTTTTGTTAAAAATAAATCGCAAAAAGCGTATATTGATTGGTTTGAGCAAAAGTTATAGCGTCTACAAAATAAGCAATAGATTTATAGCATTTTTAATAATATTTTTTTTTATTAGTAATGGCAGCAATCTGCGATTTTAAGAAGTTAATGGGGGTTAACTGCGTTCCCTCAGCGTGTTCTAACTGTAGGGGGGAAGGGCTCACTAGAACATGACAGAGATCACTGCTCCCGATCACTGGGAGCAGTAGATAACTGTCATGTTGCTAGGCAGAACAGGGAAATGCCTTGTTTACATAGGCATCTCCCCATTCTGCCTCTCTGTGCCACGATCACGGGCCACCGGCGGACATCGAGTGTTCGCGCCTGCTAGCCGCAGATGACGCAGCGACGTACGGGAACATTGTTTTGCGCACCCATGCCACTTTGCTGACGTATATCGGCGTGAGCCGGTCGGCAAGTGGTTAAACCTCCTAACAGAAATATACATAAGATCTATATTTAATTTGGTGTCTAACAAATTGTAATTTCATTCTGTTAAATTACTGTATATGTTGCTCTTTAGATTGTGAAACATTGCCATAAGGGAATAGAGATGTACCCAGAGAAGTTGGTAATAAAGTGGTTGTAAAAGCTCATGTTTTTTTACCTTCATGCATTCATCAGGGTCCCTGAATTTTAACAAAATAATTATGTTTTATGCAGGGCTTTTTTCAGGTGGAACTTGGTGGAACTCAGTTCCACCACCTCTGGCTCAGACCCTTTTGTGCCTGCTCACCACAATCACTTGTAAACACAGAAGTCCGGTTTCTGTGTTTACAAGTGACAGCTCTGCACTCTGTGTGCAACCCCCATGAACTCTGTACTCTATATGTAATGCAATCCTGGTATTTAATGCCCCTTTAAAAGACCCTCCTACTGTTTATGAAATCTGACCACACCCACTATTTGATGTGATTTGGAGGGTGTGTGTGGGGGGGAGGGGTTTTTGGGGGGGCGTGGTTGAGTTCCAGCACCTATTGTTTTATGTAAGCATGCATATCTGATATACATATTTTCGTGTGTTCTAAATGTGATCATATGTATCCAAAAAAGTTGGTAACTTTGTTATGCAAATTAGAAATACACATACACAATCGTGGAATTATAAATGTACTGCTTTTTTTTTGTTTTATTAGAATGTAAAACAAAATAAACATATAGAAAATAAGTGAATAATTAATATTCATGACCTAAGACTGCTGCAATGCTTGTGCATGAATATTCATACAGTTATTCAGAAGCCTGCAGTCAGCTAGCTTGAAAATGTTGTGAAATCTTAAGTCCCACAGCACATCCAATGTAGTACGTGTATGCGTCTAATACACATGCCCACGTGTGCACTCTCCTGTGACTTGCCCACTGGCTCTTGCTGACAGCAATGTCATTAATATTGTATATTTAAGAAAAGTGTGCTTTTGTCATGCTTAAATGGCCATTGGAACAATCATAAAGCTTTGCTCAATTGAAATAAATGAAGCAGGTAACCAGTATCCAAATCATTACATAATTTTCACTTTTAAGTACTCATCAAACCTTGATGAGACTTAAATTTTTGATTTGACTGATAATATGCTCCACATTTCACCTGATTTTCCTAACGTGAAAATGAATCGGGTATCAAACAGAATCATCATCATTCGATACTTATAAGGTAGAAGACCCTTGTTACATGTGTTATTGTTGTATCGGTCCCATAGTAGAGCTTTACCCTCACTTCCTATGTTGGTGACAGGAACAAAACATGAATAAGGGCACTTTTTAGCAGAATGGGGTGGGCTAAAACCTTGATCAGTTTATAACTGCTTAAGATTTTCCTTAACTTCCTGCCTTAGTGACACCTATACATGAATTAGGGGGACTTCTCCTGTATGGGGCTAAAGAGAGCAAGAAATAACCAACAGGATCTAACACTTTTATACTCTATCCTAAACATACAAACAAAATAAGTTATTTAGCTGGATTTTTACTCTCACAATAACATGTAGGCAAGTGCAGTTTATTTTCTCCAATGCAGGTGGCACTCAACCGCAGCGGCTCTGCAGCTGGAGAGGAAGTCAGGAGGAACCTGTTTCTTGTGTCAGGCAGAGCCTATTTTATGACCTGGCTCCTGGCTTAATGCGAGTGGGCAGTGTTAGGGACAGTACTAGCGGTAAGGAGGGGTTCCTGACGAGGAGGGAAAGCATAGGGTCAAAACGGCCAGGCCGCTTTCTGCCCCTCTTTATAGACACTGTCATTCCAGCTGGAGCCCACTCTGTTCACAATGCTGTAACCATAAGTGCACCCGATTGGGCAGTTTTCCCAACAGGATTGTTGTGAACTGTTGTTGTACTGCTTCAATAAAAATCTATTATTGCACCTGACTTTGGAATTATTGAATTATTGCTGCCATACCACGCTGCATCCCATCTACAAACATATCATTGAAGTTTTGTTTTCATTTTTCACTGAAGCTAATGGAAAATAATCCACTTTTGAAGTTATAAAGTAAAAGAGTAATGTATGAAAGAGGTAATCAGCTTTTCTTGCACTGTGCAACACTATATAGTAACATACAAACATACAAACAAAGGATTTGCAAAATGGTAACCTTTCCAAGATTACCACTATGAGTTGGAGAGAAAGAATTCATGACGCTAGTTAGAGCCACAGCTGCTATACTATTATCCCCAGCCCCAATCATTAAAGCACCCTTGTGGCTTCTGGCTCTTACTGACTGGTAATCCAAGCTTCTGTTATTTGAACTATGCATTCTGCCAAAAAAGCAATAGAAGATGTAGCAAGGTGTACTGTCTCAGTCCTGCAGCAGCTATAAGTCAGGAATAAACACACAAAATATTATACTGCATTGCTGATATTTGCTGTTCATTTATACGGAATATAACCAGAGATGCTAGATTTAACACACAGAGTTACAGCACTCCCCTTCTCAAAACAAGAATCAAAAATCCATCATCAAAGAATCAATGAGTAAAAAAGCAAATGTGTGTGTGTGTGTGTGTGTATAAATTATGACAGTTCAGTTATCTGGGATGTTGTATGTCGCCCAGAATTGTCAACTAGGCAGGTTGAGGGGCTCCAGGATGCTTGCTTGATTTGGAGGAGACTGTGTTTTCAGTTTCATCTGTGGTTGGTAAAATCCAGTTGGCTGACCAGTAGGCACAGCTACACAGGGTCCACCTCCTGTCCATTGGTATCCTTACCATAGGGCACTGGAAGTCAGGAACTTTTGGCTAGCATTTGCTAGCTTGGTAGCTCTATTCGAGGCTCTGGTCTGTTTCCGCTCTTACTGCCCTCATAAAGCATTTATTGCTGAAATCCAACCACTGGCATATACCCGCTATCATAACGTTTTTTCTTCAAGCCAACAATATTTGTTTTGGGTGATGTGATCCTGTGCCTTTTTTGACATTAGACTTCTCAAGTTCCTAATATGGAATCGCTCCAATTGAGCCAATACATGTGACCATTATCCATGATGTACCCCTGACGAAGGTGCAAAAAAACAGAAACACGTTGGGTATTAGGGTCTTCACCCATCGGAGAGTATCAGTGTCTTTTTGCAATTGTTTTGATGTTTTTGTGGTTCATTGTGTGTAGTACTAGACGTTATACGTCTTTTTATACATTTTGTCCACTTGTCTGATTTTTTAATATTTGTGATAAAATCAAATAAAGAAGTTTTATATATATGCATCAGTGTTGGTGGTCTTCTAAAGTCCCATTTAAGGGGGTATCCTCTCTTGGTTTGTCTAATCAGGGATGGGACCACCACGCTTTTTCTGATATGGTGGAAGCCTCTCTCTTCTTCAGTTGGGGACCTGGAGCCTGGAGATTTCATAAAGATCTGGGTGAGAGGAAATGTTCAGTCCTGGGACCAGGATTTAGGAATAGCCAGGACACTGATTGTGCAGGTGGGTTCTAGGCTAATAATAGAGTCAGGACCAGGGTTCTGGGCTCCACCTACCCGAGGAGTCCAGCTGTGCAAGGGAGAAGTGTGCATGTCTGACAGAGCAGACGGCGGGCCCAAGCCTGTGAGTTGGAGCAGCAAGGAAGCTGTGAAAGAGAGTGCCAGCAGAGGTACAGAGTGTGTACGGAACAGGGACACTGTTACGTGGTCAAGAGGACCAAGGCCCAAAGCCTAAACAGGGGTGCTGACCAGAGAGCCAGATGGCCTGGTATTTTTTGTTAATATTGTTTCTGTGTAAAGTTGAAGCCCCTGTGTTGGAATCCTGGATGGATTGTTTATTTTTGTTTAACCTCCCTGGCGGTTTTCCCGAGTGTGGCTCGGGGTTAAAATTCAGCACCATTAGCGGTAACCCCGAGCCACACTCGGGATTGCATCGCAGGATCCTGGTGTCTCCTTACTTACCTTGTCCCCGGGATCCTGCGATGTCCCCCGCAGTGTCCGCGGGCTGTGTCCTGTTCCGAAGCCTCTCTGTGCCAGGCTCCGTTCCCTGCGAGCGTCGCGACGCACGGGGGCGGAGCCTGGCGGCAAATTCAAAAAAATGTAAAAAGCATAACACATACAGTACTGTAATCTTACAGATTACAGTACTGTATAAAATTTTTCACATCCCATTTGTCCCCAGTGCTCTGGCCCATGCCCTGCATGCAGTTTTATATTGCATATACTGTTCTTTCTGCCTGGAAACTGGAGATTGTCCATAGCAACCAAAAAGTGTCCCTTTACGTCAAAAATGGCTTTAGACCAGCTAGAAAACAGCGATAGTAAATTAGAACACTTGCAGAATTGAGCGATAGTGAATCGTGTGGAAATTTATTTTATTACTATTTATTTTTATTTTTTTTAATTATTATTTTTTTTTTATTATATTATAATTTATGTTTTTGTGTTTCAAACTTTATCATACCCGGGATATCTACTAGACTCTTGTTTGGACAGATTTAAGTGTGTTATTGTTAATAATTACAGACCTACAATATAAAACGGCAAATTTCCATAATTGTACCGCTTTCAGCACCTAAAATCAGAAAGAATCATACCGCCAGGGAGGTTAATAAAAGTGGGCCACAAGCCCTTAAACGGCATACCTAGCGTGGACTCAGCTCACTGGTAAGCTCTCCAATCAGCTAAATAACCCCCAAATATTACTATATATAGATATATTTAGCTATATACATAGATATAGCTATATATATATATATATATATATCTATATAGAAATCCATATAATAAAAATCATCAAATTGATATAGTCTATATAACTTCATATAAGTCCATACACTTGAGTCACAAATGAACAAGCTTCAACTCTTTATGCTAATAAAGCGCTCATGCTTCACATTCTAGGATATGGCTGAAATCACTCACCGGATCTCTTTGACCCTTTTATACAGTGAGGAAATAATCATTTGATCCCCTGCAGATTTTGTAAGTTTGCAAACTTACAAAGAAATTAAGGGTCTATAATTTTTATCATAGGTGTATTTTGAATAAAAGAGACAGAATATCAACCAAAAATCTAGAAAAAACACATGATACAAATATTATAAATTGAGTTGCAGTTCAGTAAGTAAAATACGTATTTGATCCCCTACCAACCAACAATAATTCTGGCTCCCACAGACTGACTACAGTATCTGCTCATGTGGTACACGGACTAGTCCTGTCAATTTTAGAAGGTGCTCCTAATGAAACCTTGTTATGTGTATAAAAAACACCTGTCCACAGAATCTCTTTCTTCCATTCAAACCCACCATCATGGGCAAGACCAAAGGGCTGTCAAAGGGCATCAGGGACAAGATTGTAGACCTGCACAATGGTGGAATGGGCTACAAGACCATCAACAAGAAGCTTGGTGAGAAGGAGACAACTGTTGTACCGATTATTCACATATGGAAGAAATACAAAATAACCATCAATCGCCCTCGGTCTGGAGCTCCATGCAAGATTTCGCATCATGGGGTAAGTATGATCATGAGAAAAGTCAGGGATCAGCCCAGAACTACATGGGAGGGGTCTGTGAATGATGTCAAGGCAATTGGCACCACAGTCACCAAACAAACCATTGGTAACACAATACGCTGCCATGGATTGAAATCCTGCAAGAAGGCACATCTACAGGCCCGTCAGAAGTTTGCCAATGAACATCTAAATGATTCAGAGAAAGATTGAGAGAAAGTGTTGTGGTCAGATGAGACCAAAATTGAGCTCTTTGGCATTACCTTGACTCACCGTGTTTGGAGGAAGAAAAATGCTGACTATGTCCCTGAGAACACCATCCCTACAGTCAACAACGGAGGTGGAAACATTATGCTTTGGGGCTGTTCCTCTGCTAAAGGAGAGGACGACTTTGCCACATTGAGGGGCCAATGGATTGGGCCATGGGTCTTCCAGCATGACAATGACCCAAAACATACCGCCAAGGCAACAAAGGAGTGGCTCAAGAAGAAGCACATAAAGGTCATGGAGTGGCCTAGCCAGTCTCCAGACCTTAATGCTATAGAAAATTTATGGAGGAGCTGAAACTTCAAGTTGGCAAGCGACAGCCAAGAAACCTTAAGGATTTAGAGAAGATCTGTATAGAAGAGTGGACCAAAATCCCTACTGAGATGTGTGCAAACCTGGTAACCAACTATTAGAAACGTCTTACCTCTGTCCTTGCCAACAAGGGTTTCTCCACCAAGTACTAAGTCATGTTTTGCTTGGGGATCTAATACTTATTTTACTCACTGAACTGCAACTCAATTTATAATATTTGTTTCGTGTGTTTTTATTTTTATTTTTGGATGATATTCTGTCTCTATCATTTAAATTACACCTATGATAAAAAATGATAGACCCTTAATTTCTATGTAAGTGGGCAAACTTACAAAATGTGCAGAGGATCAAATAATTATTTTCCCCACTGTATAAAAGATGGTCAATTAGCGGATTGTACAGAGATGTCCAAATTCCTCAGATGCTTCCTCATAACCCCATCGAGGAAGAAAGCACAGAGGCTCATAGCATAAAAATTTTAATCATAAATAAAAATGGCAAACAAACAAATTGAACTCACAAATAAAGTGTTCTACCCAGCACTAGGAACTGACAACATACTATTGTATTGGGCGCTGTACCATTCACACTTCCCATGTCCACCTTTAGTGTATGGTGATGTTATAGTATCTTGTCCCACCCAATGTGTTTTGTCTCTCTGACCATTTAATCTCTCTGGCTAAAGTCCAGAGAGGAAATGCAATGGGTGGGACAAAATATGTGACCAGGACAATAATCCAAAGGACTACTTTCATCCTAAACAAGACCTCTTGGCAAGTGCATTTAAAACGTCATATTTATTTACTCTATTGAGGCGGAGTTCCAGTCATACTTTTGTTTATTAAAAGTCAGCAGCTACAAAAAGTGTAGCTGCTGACTTTTAATAAACAGCCACTCACCTGTCCCACGATCCATGCACTCACCCACGCTGTGTTCTTCCCATGTCCTCCCTCAGCGGCACCGGCATCTCTACCATGGGCACCTGGCTGTGACAGCTTGCGGCTTCACAGACGAGTGTCCACTGCGCTCTGTGACTGGTCCCGAAGTCTTCTAGGACCTGTCACAGACTTCAGGAGGGAGAGCTTCCCCTTCCAATCCTCTAAGGCGACCAGAACGGAAGTGGGAGTAGGTACCTGTCAAAATCGTGTACCTGCTCACCCCGTCCTCCCCAAAAGCTCAGTTTTACAAATGGAGCTGGGGAGGAGGCATTAAAGCGGAAGTTCCACTTTTGGGTGGAACTCTGATTTAAGAACTGCTCAGGCGAGCTCTTCCAACAGTAATGTGTCTTGCAGTGGCAAGGTCTTGTTCATGAAATAAAAGGCATGTATTAAACCTCTTTCACACTGAGGCGCTTTTCAGGCATTTTAGCACTAAAAATAGCGCCTGTAAAGCACCTCTCATGCCTCCCCAATGTGAAAGCCCGAGTCCTTTCACACTGGAGCGGTGCGCTTGCGGGATGAGAAAAAAAAGTCCTGCAAGCAGCATCTTTGGGGCGGTTTGGGAGCGGTGTATACACCACTCCCAAAACGCTCTGCCCATTGAAATGAATGCAAAGCGCTGCAAATCGCTACGGCAGTGCCGCAACTCGGGGGCTTTTAACCCTTTCTTCAGCCAATAGCGAGGGTTAAAAGCGCCCCGCTAGCGGCCGATATGCGCCACTAAAAGGACGGTAAAGCGCTGCTAGTTTACTTTACCACTAACGCACCCCCGCCCCAGTGTGAAAGTAGCCTAATGCAAATCTTTTATCATTAAAAGTATATTTAAATGCAAACAGTGTAAATACCCTAATATTTGACTTCGTGTCAAACTCTTGCAGTCCCTGAACAGCAGAGCTCTGGGTGAAAGTTGAAGAAGCATTGCAAGGAGTCGGCGCTCGTGGATTGATGCCCACACTCACTTCATGAAAGTGAGTGCAACCTTCCCCCGTGTGTGTCTTGCCCCCCCTCCACTGTGGTCGTTGCAGAGTTATTTTACATGCTGTATACTTTTTATGTTTTATATTTCGCTTGGCATGTTCATCATTGTCACTGCCTGTATACACGGAATGTCTACACCTGCGGGTCATTTGCAACACAGGCTGTACACCTTACAGCTGTAAGGTAAGCGGCTTGCAAACACGGAGGTGTCCTCACTGAAGATCCCCCCTCCCTTCACGATTGGACTTGTTTTGTGTTTCTCATCACGAGTTTGTTTTTTGGACTGGATGATAGAACTAATATCCATGTTTGTCCTAGGGATTTGTCACTTGTAGTTCACCAGGATCTGGCACGTTTTTGCTAATGGGGCACTAGCCCACATATATTTTTCTTGCATTATATATTTATTTTTTTTTGCATTGTGTCATTATTCATCCCATTTGTGCTAGTATATGCATTTTTGTTTTGTTATATTCAAGCAGTCACTCTTTCACGATTACCTTTATATATTAGGCTTTGTCTGCCCGCAACATTATAGTCATGTTGATCAGCTACGTTGCACTGCACTGCATCCCCACCATGTTTTTTTAGCATGTAGGATCCATTCATGCATTGGCCCGTTTCTGCTTTTTTAGTTCACTTTGCCACTTTAGTCATCTTTGTAGCTTCCCTCCCCCCCCTTCATCACAGCGCAACTACCATCTTCCCCCACTTTTGTCCCATTTGTCCTGCCTTGGATCAGTACTTAGGTGTTGCAGCAGTGTCCTTTTAGCGTAGCCCCCCCCCCCCCCCCCGACAGCGCAGGAGTTTCCACTTTCACAACCAGTTGCTGTGCTGCTTCTTCTTCACTGACAAATCACAGACTGGGATGGGTCTATTATAACCTGGGTTTAGAGAAAATGGGTTGCATGTTCGCCGTCATTCAGCCCGAATGACTGAAGACATCTAGTGACGGAAAATAAGTACTGTGGAGGACAGCTTCAGGGAAAGGCAAGCATTGCAGCAAAAACTAATTTTTATTTTTTTCATGGGATATTAATTTTTAATTTTGGCTGGAGCATTCTTTTAAATAGGTTTATAATGAACACTCACTTTTCAGAGATCAAAATCTAACCTGCATACACCAAAATACATAGACATCTCTAATCTTATAAACAAAATTAAATCTCAGCCATGCATGTGAAAATAAACTCATATCTCAATAAAAAAAAATCTGTTGGTACCCTGGTAACAAGGTAAAAAATCCAGTAGACTTTCTTAAGGAGCAGATGAGCTCTTACATCTACTTCTCTAGTTCACAAAAGTAGCCTTTTAATCATCTAGAACGGGAGTCTCCAAACGTTATAAACAAAGGGCCAGTTTACCGTGCATCAGACTTTAGAGGACTGGACTATGGTCAAGTGGGAGAAGAATATGCCTCGGCGCCAGTGGGAGTATACTTGGCTTGGTGGTCAGGGAAAGTAAAAAAATTACATAGCACCTGTGGTCAGTAGGAGGAATAGTGCCCCATCATTGGTATCAGTGGGAGGAATAGTGCCCCATCTTTAATGTCAGTGGGAGGCCTAATACCTCATTGTTAATGTCAGCGAAAGGAATAGTGTCCCATCATCGGTGTCAGTCGGAAGAACAGTGCCCTGTTGTTGGTGTCAGTGGGAGGAATAGTACCCCTTCTTTGGTGTCAGTGGGATGAATACTATCCCATTGTTGGTGTCAGTAGGAGGAAAACTACGATGTTGTTAGTGTCAGTGGGAGGTATTATGCCTCAATGATGGTGTCTGTGGAAGACATGGTGGCTCGTGGTTGGTGTTAGTGGGAAGAACAGTGCCCCAATGGTCTGATAAAGGCAAGCAAAGGGCTGCATATGGCCCGCCGGCCACAGATAGGAGACCACTGGTCTAAAATAGATCTCCTCCATGTTGCATCAAAAAGCAAATGGAAACATTTGAGATGTACTGTTTGGGCATTCAATATTTTTGATTACCAGTAGGCACAGTAGGCTTTTGTCTACAGGTGACAGAGGGAGGTTTTTCCCTGTACAGTTATCACCACACATTATTTTCCATCATCATCAGCAATGCATTTATCTCTTATATATTTATTTATATATAGACATTTTTCTAAGGCCAGAAGCAGAAAAAATACATTTCTGACCATAATGATCCTGGCAGAGGGTTGTTGCAGAGGATTGTTGCGTTGGGCTCCAAAGGTTGTGTGTCTATAGGCTGCAGTACTTTGATAAAACTCTGGCTCTAAGTGATTATTAGAACTGCTTATATGTTCAACTACTTTCTTTAGCATGAGTAGTATATTCCATATGTTTGTTTTATTGCAAGAAGGAAACTAAGTCTATGACATTCAGTTGACATTCCAGTGGCTAAGAAGCCCATGGATTACTTTTACAGGCCGCAGAGGTTCATCCCTTCTAATAGCAATAAAAAAATTATAGATATTGTGTAAAATTAAAAAAAAAAATTAAATATATATATATATATATATATATATATATATATATATATATATATATATATATATCACTATGTACGGGGTGAGATGCACAATCCAATTGTGCCAGCTGGCTGCATCTGGTATTTGTTCGATGTCTTTGATAGTTATGTAATTTATTACGGAAATAAATTATTTGTGCAGCAATCCCTATTCTTCTTTTATATATATATATATATATATATATATATATATATATATATATATATATATATTGTCACGGAACGTCCCACACTCCGCTTGAGTGCTTCCGTCATATACCGCTTCCTAAGTTCTGGAACACGAGTCCAATGGATCTGGCTATAGGAACCCCCAAGAACTAGACAACACCAGTCTTGGAGTACATCAGAACTAACTTTTATTTGAGATCTCACACACATTTATACACCAGGATGACTCAAAGCTAACCTAATTAACATGAGCTCCAATAGGAGTCGTCCCGTCTCTTACATTGTATGGAGGACAATGTCATTAGCTCCTTCAATTAACATAAGCACAAGTTGACACCAGCATCTCCTCACATGATGTGTCCCAACAGAATGAATCAGTCTTATCAGCAGGGGGCTGCTGGAGGAACCCCCCCCTCCCTCTTCAGGGACACAGATCCACAGCAAGGAGTCCCCATACAATATATACATGACTGAGTCCGATTAATACAGTTCAGACTGGATTTCTCATTCACCTCAAATGCTAGGGCCCATAATCTGTGGGCAACAGTCCTCTCCAACAGCCTCTGCTCCGGCCAGGTCCGTGACATTTCTCCCCTTTCGGCAGGAGACTAACATAGGAGGAGACCCCAGACGGGTTGACTCCGAAGTTAGTCAGTAGTTCCAGTCCTCTACTGCCTGTACCCACACAGTACCCCAAACAAATTATTCCAAACAGTGTATTACTCACCCAGCCATCCTCTGCCTCTCTCAGAGAACATATCTGCCGCTGGGGAGAGGCCTGGACTGGCCCTTCTCCCTGGAATCCTTTCTGCCACTGGAGAGAAGACAGTGGGACTGGGCTCACTCCATCCTGCTGTTGGGGATCTGGGCCGACTGCCCAGCATCCCTGGGGTATACAGGTGGGGACTGAAGCCCCATCAACCGACACCAGATCAAGCTGCAGTTGTGAGGTGATGACTGCATTCTCTCCTTGGATCCTGATCTGCAGCTCGCGATAGATTGCCACCTCCTCACCTTGGGCCTCCACAATTGCTGCAGGTGTGGGGCAGAGGTCTTGGACCCTCTGTCCGGTTGCCAGCACTTCTGCTGGGGGTTTGCCAGGTGGTTCCTCCTCTACAGAAACGTCTATTAAATCCCCAGTCTCTGGAAGTGGTAAAAGTGTGGGACAGAGGTCTTGGACCCTCTGTTCAGTTACCAGATCTTCAGCTGGAGAAGTTTGTTTTAACTCCATAGATGCTGCTGGCAGAAAATCACATGTCCCTGTCAGTGTTGTGGGAGAAAGGCCGACTACCTCTTCTCTCAAGAAGGCCGAAGCCACTGTTGGTGCTGGGCAGAACACAGTGAACTTTGGCCCTGATAGCAGCTCTTCTGCTGGAGGCTCATCAGGTTGTTCTTCCTCAGCAGAAAAGTCTATCAAGTCCCATGTCTCTGCAACTGATGTCTGGGGATATAGGTTCACCATCTCCTGTCCATGGAACCCAGAAGATGTTATCAATGCTGGGCAGAGGTTAGCAGAGCTCTGCCCTGTTGTCAGCACTTCAGGTTTGGGGACGGCAATCTCCGGATTTTCCACTGCCGATTCTCTGGCATGCTGCTGAACTTGTTCTAGCAGTTTCCTGTATGCCCTTTCCAGATGCTGTTCCTTCCTTAGCAAATGGTCCAGATCAGGTTTGAGCTCTGAGACCCCTGCAAGACTGAGCATAGACTCTCTATAGTCTCTCATGTCCTCAAGGTCAGGTTCCCCCTCATCGCCAAACATAAAAAGATCTGTAAGGTTCTCCCACAGCAATCCAGGGCCGCCAAAGTCATATCCCTCCGGAGAGCATTCTGTTGTCTCCCCTAAATATCCCTCCTCTGCGTGCCATTGCAGAGCCCGATAACGATTGTCCAGCTCTATCTCCTGCTGGACCAACCTGTCCAACTCAGTCACCCATTGCTCCTGGGGCTGCTCTCCCAGAAATGCCATCCGTAATGCCCGTTGGTCACTGGCCCGTTGCTCTTGGGTTGGAAAGCACTTGCCCTGTTTTATACCAGCGAGACGGAGGGCTGCAATCCAGAGCTCCACCCGAATTTGCTGCCTAAGCTCCAGGTATTCATCCTCAGACACAGTCCTGGTGTACGTTGAAAGGATGATCCGCAGCAGCCCCGGGAATTCTGATGCCAGGTCCATATCTCCGCTGGGGTGACTGAAGTCTGCTATGCTGATCTTGGATCCAGTTGGAGGTTTGGATGTCCCAGACTTCAGGAAGCTATCCCACTGCTTGCCAACAATGTCACGGAACGTCCCACACTCCGCTTGAGTGCTTCCGTCATATACCGCTTCCTAAGTTCTGGAACACGAGTCCAATGGATCTGGCTATAGGAACCCCCAAGAACTAGACAACACCAGTCTTGGAGTACATCAGAACTAACTTTTATTTGAGATCTCACACACATTTATACACCAGGATGACTCAAAGCTAACCTAATTAACATGAGCTCCAATAGGAGTCGTCCCGTCTCCTACATTGTATGGAGGACAATGTCATTAGCTCCTTCAATTAACATAAGCACAAGTTGACACCAGCATCTCCTCACATGATGTGTCCCAACAGAATGAATCAGTCTTATCAGCAGGGGGCTGCTGGAGGAACCCCCCCCTCCCTCTTCAGGGACACAGATCCACAGCAAGGAGTCCCCATACAATATATACATGACTGAGTCCGATTAATACAGTTCAGACTGGATTTCTCATTCACCTCAAATGCTAGGGCCCATAATCTGTGGGCAACAGTCCTCTCCAACAGCCTCTGCTCCGGCCAGGTCCGTGACATATATATATATATATATATATATATATATATATATATATATATATATATATATATATATATACACACACACACACACACAGTTGTGCTCATAAGTTTACATACCCTGGCAGAATTTATGATTTCTTGGCCATTTTTCAGAGAATATGAATGATAACACAAACTTTTCTCATGGTTAGTGTTTGGCTGAAGCCATTTATTATCAATCAACTATGTTTACTCTTTTTAAATCATGGCAACAGAAACTACCCAAATGACCCTGATCAAAACTTTACATACCCCAGTTCTTAATAGCGTGTATTGCCCCCTTTAACATCAATGACAGCTTGAAGTCTTTTGTGGTACTTGTGGATGAGGCTCTTTATCTTCTCAGATGGTAAAGCTGTCCATTCCTCTTGGCAAAAAGCCTCCAGTTCCTGTAAATTATTGGGCTGTCTTGCATGATCTCCCCAGAGTGGCTCAATGATATTGAGGTCAGGAGACAGAGGTGGCCACTCCAGAACCTTCACTTTATTCTGCTGTGACAGGTCGACTTGGCCTTGTGTTTTGAATCATTGTCATGTTGAAATGTCCAAGTACATCCCATGCGCAGCTTCCTGGCTTATGAATAAAAATGTTCCTCCAGTATTTTTTGATAACATACTGCATTCATCTTGCCAACAATTTTGACCAAATTTCCTGTGCCTTTGTAGCTCACACATCCCAGTGATCCATCTCCGTACCTTTCATCATAGGCCTAGATGACTCCTCTCCAAATGTAGCCTTTATGGTTGTGGCCAAAAAGCTAAATTTTGATCTCTTCACTCCAAATGACTTTGTGCCAGAAGGTTTGAGGCTTGTCTCTGTGCTGTTTGGCATATTGTAAGTGGGATGCTTTGTGGTATGTGCATAGTAATGGCTTTCTTCTGGCGACTCGACCATGCAGCCCATCTTTCTTTGAGTGCCTCCTTATTGTGCATTTTGAAACAGCCACACCACATGTTTTCAGAGAGTCCTGTATTTCACCTGAAGTTATTTGTGGGTTTTTCTTTGCATCCCAAACAATTTTCCTGGCAGTTGTGACTGAAATTCTAGTTGGTCTACCTGACTGTGGTTTGGCTTCAACAGAACCCCTCATTTTCCACTTCTTGATTAGAGTTTGAACACTGTTGATTGGCATTCTTAATTCCTTGGATATCTTTTTATATCCCTTTCCTGTTTTATACAGTTCAACGACCTATTCCTGCAGATCCTTTGACAATTCTTTTGCTTTCCCCATGACTCAGAATCCAGGAACGTCAGTGCAGCAATGGACGAAAGATGCAAGGATCTGTCAGGAGTCCAGAAATGCATTGACCTTTTATATACACACACACTAATTACAAGCAAACAGATCACAGGTGAGGATGGTTACCTTTAAGGCCCCTTTCACACGTGCGGACAGTATGTCCGTATTTCATCCATCCGTTTTCGGAAGAAATACGGACATACATGCATCCCTATGGGATAGCGGGTGTCAGTGGATGAACATCTGCTGACACCCGATATCATCCTTCCCCGCTATGGTCCGATTCAGCAGACGGAGGAAAATGTTATATTTTTCTATCCGTCTACAGAGCGGATCGGATGAACATGGACAGAAGGTCCGTGTTCATCCGATCCCCCCATAGGGGAGAGCGGAGATCTGACTGTGCAGGGACCGTCCTGTCATCCGCCGGCTCAGCGGGGATCAACGGAGCGATCCCCACTGAGCAAGCGGATGTTCACAGGGCGGATCATCACAGATCTGTCCCATGTGAAAGGACCCTAATAGCCATTCAATCCCCTTTGTGTCAACTTGTGTGCATGTTATCAGGCCAAAATCAGCAGGGTATGTAAATATTTGATGAGGGTCATTTGGGTAGTTTCTGTTGCCATTATGATTTAAAAAGAGTAAACATAGTTGATTGATAATAAATGGCTTCAGCCAAACACTAACCATGAGTGTTTTTTTTCTTTCTGAGTGGAAGTTAAAGCACATATACTGTATATCTGAATGCGGAGATGATGTAATGCAGTCACATGTTTTCCTAGTCTGAATTTCCATTGTCTAGTCTCATGTGATCGGCATACCAGACATTTACTGGAGTCAAAAGCATCTCTTTACAGAAGAAACAATTCAGAGATTCCAGAATGCTCATTGTCAGTGTTCTTTTCAACCCGTTGTTAACGAGACTAATTTATTACACTATAAACCTGGTAATTTGTGCCACTCATATCACATAGTCGTGTTCTTTTTGAATGCTGGATGACAGTTGCATACATGCACAAATGTGAGAGCCAGTGATACACATGTAGTGCTATTTACATACCTCCCTATGTTAAAACGTGAGGAAGAGGGACATCTTGGAAGGAAGCAAGTGTAGGGAGCATAGCATGTTGCAGCAAATAGTGGTCATGGCTAAAATGTGCTGAATATTAGACATGGTTTAAAGGGTCATGGCTAAATAGAACCTGACCCTACTCACAATATACACTGCTCATATTTGAGGCAGTGGGACTTGATCAAGTCATAGTGGAGTTACCCTGGGGTTCATGGGATCACAGGATTTTCATGAAATTGCAGAACAGTCTAGTCAAATCCAGGACTCTTGGGAAGTAAAAGTACCATATTGACACACCATAGACAGATTTAAAACCATAGAACATGGGTCTCCAAACTGCGGCCCAGGGGCCAGATGTGGCCCTTTGCTTGCTTTTATCCGTGCCTTGGGGCACTATTTCATCCACTGATACCAAAAATGGAGCATAATTCCCCCCACTGACACCAGTGAAGGGTCACAATTCCTCCCAATGACACCAATGATGGGGCACAATTCCTCCCAAGGACAGGGTACAATGACATCAATGATGGGCATAATTCCACCCAATAACAACAACGATGGGGCACAATTTTTTTCAATGACACCAACAATAGGGCCCAATGACATCAATGATGGGGCACAATTACTCCTATTGAAACAAACTATAGGCATATCAGGGAAGGTCCACAGTTTGTGGCAGTGTTAGCAGTGGCAACACTAGCCGGTGGGGATCTTGTGGCTTTTTGTTTACAGGCCAAGACTAATGGACATCAGGATTTAATTGGGACATAATGGAATTATCCTGGTCTGTGGGAGCCCAGGATTTCCTTCAAATTGTGTAAGATTCCTGGCAAATCTGGGACTGTTGGGAATAATGGCTATTTGTACTGATCTTCAGTAGTTACACATGAATATTAATCTTTAGCTACCCAGCAGCCACATTAAGAATTCTCTAAGTCCATTTACTTAAAGTGGTTCCAACAGCTGAAGGTTAAAAAACCTTCTGCGTTTAGCCCCCCTAAATACTTACCTGAGCCTGTTCTTGATTCAGCTGCTCTCCTGGCTCTCTCCCTCCTCATTGGCTTAGACATTGCTGTCAATCACAGCCAGTGAGAAGTGAGAAGGGTTCTTTGTATCAATGGACACACAGAGTGGGGAGTGAGCATGCATAAGTGCTCCCATAGCAAGCAGCTGCTTAACAGGGGGGAGGAGCCCAGAGCATTGGCGGGGAACTGGAGTAGAAGAGAATTGGGGTAAGTATAACATGTTTGTTATTTAAAGGAAAATTCCTTTAATATAATTTAATAAAATGTTATAGAATTGCCAGAAACATTTATCTTAGGTGTTTGTTCTTTTCCTGGGCAGGAGGCATTATGGACGCCAGTCACTTTAGTAGATTTTAAAATAGGAATTTTTTTTTTTAGCATGTGCAATATTGGAAGGAGGGTGAGGTTCTGATCAGGATATCCCTAAGTATACTGGATCATGGAAATATCCCATCAAACTAGGCCTCAGTCTCTTCAAGAAATCTCTTTAAAGTAGAACTTCACCTCAAAAGTGAAGTTTTGCTCATTCCCCTCCTTCCCCTCTCCTCTGCCATTAATATAAACTTTTTTTTTTCAGGGAATGGCTACCTATTTCTGGCAGTTACCAGCTCCAACTTCCAGTTTGCTCGCTTAGGAGAGAAGTTTGCTACTGTGCAAAACCTGCGGGACCATTAAGAAAGCACAGCGGAAAGCCGGCTTTGAAACACGAGGATATCACCTTGGCTTCCCACAAGCAAGATGGCAGTATTAGGGACCCAAAGACCAGTGAAGAACCAACCCAGGCAAAGACACTGCTGGATTTGTGGGCTGGTAGGTGCCTGGATATTAAAACTCAGCAGCTACAGTATTTGTAGCTGCTGACTTTTAATTTTTTGAGAAATGACTGGAGCTCCTCTTTAAAGTCTCTCAAAGTTTCAGATGGTTACCTTCAAAATCACAAATTGTGTTGGCTGGACTCCTGCAGAGTTCACCTCTCAGGTGATAGAGTATGAAGTGGTATCTCATTCTTCACTTGACAGGCAAAAGACCGCATGGAAGGTTATCTTATTAATAATCAGTGTAGTGCCATGCTCTATAATAAACCATTCATATACACTAAAGAAACATTTCAATGATACTCCACTAAACAATAGTGCAAGAAAACCTTTTAATGAAAAAAGCCTTCATGCATTACAAGTGACAAAAGTGATATCGTAGTCCCAGTGCTACATCTTCCTTCAATATTAAAAAGCATTTAACGAGGTAAGCCACCATAATGTGTACCACATCCTGATATTATCCAAAATAAGAAAAAGAGAGAGAAATAGAAAGATGGACATTTTAACTTTGGAATAAAGTTTTATAATATTTTATACAATAGTACCAGTAAGTCTGTCTTTCTTTTTCTTCCTTCAATATCAGAAAGCCTTTTAAAATTGCTGCGTTCAAGAAGAAAATAAAAAAAAAACTTAAAAAAGAAAATAAAAGTTACTTTTATATAAAAAAATTACACTAAAATGTTATAAAATTTAAAACAGATAAACCGCGCTGTCTCTTTAAATTGTATAGTAGCAGCCGGCACAGCAACGGATCAGTTTGCAAAGTGAAAAACGATGTATATAAAAATGTGCAGGGCTGATATATCTATAGAATAAACCACGATAAAATATTGAGATAAAGTGCTCAATGAAGTGATCCCCTATAACTGGAAAAGTGCATACATGTGTACAAAAATGTCTATACACTATATCAGAAAGTCAAACAATACTCGTATAATTTGTTGAAAAATCATGTTGAAAAAAACGGATAAATCGCGCTGTCTCTTTAAATTGTATGGTAGCAGCCGCCACAGCAAAGGATCAGTTTGCAAAGTGAAAAACTATAAATTATAATTTACAATATTTTGTTGCGCTAGGGGACGACAGCTATGGATGGGGGTGAGCAATATACAAAGGGATAGTAAGTTATATAAAATAAAGAATTAAAAGATATTAATTTAAATAACAGTCATCTGTGAGTTACAATACATTTATATGTTAAAAATAATGATAATAGAAAATAAAAGATGAAAAATAAAATATGAAAAATGGTAAAAAAAAAGTCCAGGGATGGTGCTGGGTTGATGAACAAAAGTCCAGGCATAAAAACTGGGATAAAATGAGTGGAGGGGGGAATGCAGAGTATAGGTCTATGACCTCAGGGGGAGAGATGCAGATACAAACACAGGAGGCAGCTTGCTTGAAGGGCAGAATTCACCTTTGGAGGGAGATAAAAAGGAAGAAAAGCAGCGCCGACCTAAGTGCAGTACTGTAGCATAAACATTTATTACAGGTTAAAATGCACTCACTCAGAGTAAGGTAGATACAGGCACATCAAGTAAAAAATCCATCCGGGAAGCTGTGTGGTGGGCAGCAGGGCTCCACAGGGGGCGATCCTGAAAGCTGGAGTGTGTTACACTTGTCTCCTTGTCCCGTCTGACGGCGCAGGTGGTAACCAGTTTCACAGGCTGGGTTGAGACAGGCACAGCGTGGATCGTCTGTTAAGTTGTATTTCCCGGGTATCAGTGACGCTGGGGGCGTGCACGCGTTCGGAGCATGCGTGCTCCTTCATCAGGCATAGCGTCCATTAATTTCGGAAGAGGTATAAGAAGGGCGGGCGGGCCAATTGCATCATTGGCTCCGCCTACCTCGTATTAGGCTTAAGGGAACCGTGGGAGGGGTGGACAGTGTTGAGGAACATGATGACAGAATAGGGGGTGGAGAGTGGAGGAGACAAGGAGGAAATAGCAAGGGAGGTGAACAAGTGTGTGGAGAGAGGGGGGAGGGAGAGAACAGCAGAGGGACGTGATAGCATGGATATGTGCTTATTAGAAGGCAGTTGCTGAGAGGTGGAGTGATCTCATGGCAATGGGATGACGAGGATAATATGTGGATAATATGTGGAAAAAAGGGAAAATTAGAAAATTGTAAAAATTAGAAAATAATCTAAGAAAAATCTATATATGTAGTAAAATAAAAATAAATGGGAGTGATGATGGGATGAAAATGGGAGAAATAGGAGGGTTTTTTTAAAAAATGAAGGGAGTTGTGGACTTATAAATGGGTAGGGAATTGTATATAAAAAAATGTGGAAAAGAAGGAATGTATATATAAAAATATACATAAAAAAATACATAAAAAAGATGTACATAAAAAAAATATATAAAAAAAAAAAAAAAATGTATATAGAAAATGCATAAAAAACGCATAAAAAACGCATAAAAAAAAACGCATTAAAAAAAAAACGTATGAAAAACATATACACATATATATACACATACATTATATATATATATATATATACATACATATATATACATATATATATATATACACACATACATACATACACACACATACATGCACATGCGCATGCGTTGGGTGGAACCAGGACATGTATGGGCACATGCCGTGGTGGGTGTGGGTTTCCAGTGGGATATAGAGGTAGAACCTTAGAGTGGAAGAATTATAAAGGGGGGAATGGAAAGAGAAAAAAGGGGGGGGGCAAAGGGGAGGAGACACATCAGGGTGTAGAGGGGTGTTATTGTTGGGGGGAAGGGTGGTGGGTGAGGTGTGGGGTGTGTGTTGTTGGGGCTGTGAAAGAGGGGATCTGGGCATGATTGAGGATGGATTTTTAGAGGACTGGGTTGACTTCTATTTCTTCATTCAGGCCTCCAGGCGCAAGGGCGTCAAGGGTATATATCCAAAAAGTTCCTCCCCCCCACAGAGCGTTTCAAGCGTCTCTGTGAAAGAGAAACTTTTTGGATATATACCCTTGACGCCCTTGCGCCTGGAGGCCTGAATGAAGAAATAGAAGTCAACCCAGTCCTCTAAAAATCCATCCTCAATCATGCCCAGATCCCCTCTTTCACAGCCCCAACAACACACACCCCACACCTCACCCACCACCCTTCCCCCCAACAATAACACCCCTCTACACCCTGATGTGTCTCCTCCCCTTTGCCCCCCCCCCCTTTTTTCTCTTTCCATTCCCCCCTTTATAATTCTTCCACTCTAAGGTTCTACCCCTATATCCCACTGGAAACCCACACCCACCACGGCATGTGCCCATACATGACCTGGTTCCACCCAACGCATGCGCATGTGCATGTATGTGTGTGTATGTATGTATGTGTGTATATATATATATATATATATGTATATATATGTATGTATATATATATATATATAATGTATGTGTATATATATGTGTATATGTTTTTCATACGTTTTTTTTTTTTAATGCGTTTTTTTTATGCGTTTTTTTATGCGTTTTTTATGTATTTTCTATATACATTTTTTTTTTTTTTTTTTTTTTTTTTTTTTATATATTTTTTTTATGTACATCTTTTTTATGTATTTTTTTATGTATATTTTTATATATACATTCCTTCTTTTCCACATTTTTTTATATACAATTCCCTACCCATTTATAAGTCCACAACTCCCTTCATTTTTAAAAAAAACCCTCCTATTTCTCCCATTTTCATCCCATCATCACTCCCATTTATTTTTATTTGACTACATATATAGATTTTTCTTAGATTATTTTCTAATTTTTACAATTTTCTAATTTTCCCTTTTTTCCACATATTATCCACATATTATCCTCGTCATCCCATTGCCATGAGATCACTCCACCTCTCAGCAACTGCCTTCTAATAAGCACATATCCATGCTATCACGTCCCTCTGCTGTTCTCTCCCTCCCCCCTCTCTCCACACACTTGTTCACCTCCCTTGCTATTTCCTCCTTGTCTCCTCCACTCTCCACCCCCTATTTTGTCATCATGTTCCTCAACACTGTCCACCCCTCCCACGGTTCCCTTAAGCCTAATACGAGGTAGGCGGAGCCAATGATGCAATTGGCCCGCCCGCCCTTCTTATACCTCTTCCGAAATTAATGGACGCTATGCCTGATGAAGGAGCACGCATGCTCCGAACGCGTGCACGCCCCCAGTGTCACTGATACCCGGGAAATACAACTTAACAGACGATCCACGCTGTGCCTGTCTCAACCCAGCCTGTGACACTGGTTACCACCTGCGCCGTCAGACGGGACAAGGAGACAAGTGTAACACACTCCAGCTTTCAGGATCGCCCCCTGTGGAGCCCTGCTGCCCACCACACAGCTTCCCGGATGGATTTTTTACTTGATGTGCCTGTATCTACCTTACTCTGAGTGAGTGCATTTTAACCTGTAATAAATGTTTATGCTACAGTACTGCACTTAGGTCGGCGCTGCTTTTCTTCCTTTTTAAAGTGAAAAACTATGTATATAAAAATGTGCAGCGCTGATATAATATCTATAGAATAAACCACGATAAAATATTGAGATAAAGTGCTCAATGAAGTGAAACCCTATAACTGAAAAAGTGCATAAATGTGTACAAAAATGTCTATACACTATATCAGAAAGTCAAACAATACTCGTATAATTTGTTGAAAAATCATGAGATACCTGACATTCAATATAGTTCTAAAAATAATCATGTGAAACAAATAAAACAAAAAATCCAGAAAGTGAATGATTCAAAGTCCATAAAACAATGTGCATAGTGACATGGTGACTTGAAGTATAAAGTTTGTGCAGACACAATTTGCCAGTAAATGATCGACCACCAATGGGTACAAGGCTTACAGGAAAAATTGAACCCAAATAGGCGTATGCCTAATGAGTCAATAGAGCTTGTTGTGTAATACACCAAGGGGAACCGTCATCAGCATACATGGCATCCAGTTAGGGATATAGACTCCTATGGTCCTTCCCAGCAATGCTTCTAGTGAGTACCCTCCAAAGGGGTAATGACCAGGGGCCGGATCAAAAGGTCTCTCCTGTATGGTGTAATTTATAGGAAGAAGAAGAAAGAGGCCACATAGTGTAATTCCATTTTGATAAGAAAGGACATTTATTAAATAAAAAAGGAACACTCACATTTGTGAAGATAAAAAAGCGCTTGGTATAAAAGATATGGAATGTGACACAGTGGCATCAGCAGAGCCTGTTCCGATGCGTTTTGTCTAATAAGACATCATCTGGGGTGCTTGTCCACTGCAGCCACTGCATTTATATACAGTAAAACATCTCCCATAATGAGATACAGCTCCCTGGTAATTACATGTACTTGCACTTGCGGAAATTACGTCACCGCGTGTATTGAAATCTCATTCGATACTGAATAAGCTCCCTGACATCTGAATAAGCTAATGCCTACTTCCGGTCGCCACCAAAATAGCGCGGAGACATACGGACCACGCCCCTACTTCCAGTCGCCACCAAAATGGCATGAAAACGTACGGACCAAGCTTGATCAAAAAATTCAAAGGAATGCGGTTTAAGCCTCATTCTCAGAAAAATTGACTACAGGAAGCAGCGGAAATGACATTGCCACATGTATTAGGATTAGGAAATTAAACTATACTGTACGTCAAGTCACAAATCACAATCAGATGCCGGAAGTAATACTCAAGCCTCGCTCTGAAATAATCTTGATATTATTTTTGAACAGAGGGTGAATGTTACCCTGTATATACTCAGGATTGATATTGGGCCACAACAATACCATCCAGCAACAAAACCGAGTGAACGTGCATGAGTCCAAAATGAGTCAGCAACATCATGTTGTGTTTATAAATGGCCATTTATCAAAGTAATATCAAAAAAGTACACTCAAATATAAATTTTGCTATATTTTGGTATACACCCAAGGAGCTGACACTCAAGCAGGGGTTTACATCAATTGGATCAAAAATGTAAAATTATGTAAAATTATGTAGCGCTGGTAGATTTATGATCTACCATCTGATAGGTAAATTTAGTAAATTGCTCATTATAGGAAGTTAGATTTGCCTCTGTTCCAGCTTGACTGACCTTGTGTGTGGTTCCACATTGTGCCGGTGGGTGTCGTTGACGCCATCGGCGGGTGTTGGAAAAGCAACGTGTTAAAGCGGATGAGTGCTCCTCTGTACCGGAGACAACTCGGTGGAGGTGGTCCTCCGAGTTGCATTCTGGGAGAGGGTATTTATGGGACAGACGCCATGTTTAGGAGTTTGTTTTCAGCCACCTGCTGGCCCTCCTGGCCGACAGGTATGTGTTAGAGTACCACCTCGTGGTCCTCCGTTCCGGAGGCCCGCGTCCCTGCGGCGCGTGGGTGGACCCAGAAGCCTGTCTTGGGCCTACCACAGCAGTCGAGGAATGGTTCTGAGCTGTCTATCCAGAGTGAAGAAGCTGGACAACCGAGAAGATCCCAGGGGTGGACCTGTCATGGAAGGATCATGCAGAGTGCTGGTCTGGAGAGGGGCCTGGTGACTCGGTTGGAGGACGTATCCTGAAGTAGTCTTATTGCATGGTACTGCCGGGTTGGCTTAGAGGTCCAAGTACCGTGTCTGACATTTATCGTGAACCAATACATCCTGTGGCAGAGGATTGTACGGGTTTATTTCAAGCAAGTCTGTGGCAGAGACTTTTGTTCGTGCTACGTACTGGCTGCTAGGCAAGCGAGAGAGGCCTATCCAGGCGAGCAAAGATCGTGTCCCACAAAAGGGGGCATTCAATTACAGTAGTCAACTTTAAAGGATGTTCTAAAGAAACCTAAAGAAAGGTATTTGAGCTTCCCTGCAGTTTTCCTCCTGCCTCTTTCCTGCTACTTCCTTCGTTACTTGGTTCAATAAAGCATTGAAAACGTACTCAAGTGTTGGTGCTTATATCGTCCAGAGGTAAACTCAACGGAACCCTAGACCTGGTGCTGGTGAAACAGAGGTATCGAGAGTGAAGGTAACAGCCCGCTTAAACCAGCAGCTCCACCGAGAGTTAGTGCTACATGTGGTGACGTCGTCCGGGATTTGTTGACCATCAATTCTCGCAACCCAGAGAGGTGTTTCACCGGGAGTTTACGGTGAGAGCTGGACTTTGTCAATTTTTCAGGAAGAGAAGAGGTTAAAAGTTGCAGGACTTTATTTCTGAATGCGTAGGCGGCGGGCGCTAGTAAAAGCCCGGGAGCTATGTGATCAGAAGAACAAGTGGGAGGAGCCTACCCTACTTGATACCGTGTGGGACGCGTGTATGTGTTTGGCGCCAGAGAAGAAGAGAGGCCTCGTGATCATGCTGAGAAGATCAGAGTGTGGCCATGTCTTTTTCAGCGATGCAGCCAATTATGGGACCAAGAATGTTCCCTGCAAGCACTGTGTCGAGTATTGTACTGACCGGAACCCTGCTTACGGACACTGGTGTTCGTCTGAAGCCGCAGGGGAGGTTTGTTCTGTATACCTCAGGAGATATTGAAGGACTGGGCATGATCTGCCACCAATGTGAAGGACTGGCCGTACATCTCCATCCATTTGGCCGAAGTCCGCAATGTGGAGAGTATTTGTTTGTGGTGGAGCAACCTACCATGTCGCCCCGTGCTTATCGAATGGATTGGGCAACAGGTATCGCCACAGTAGAAGCTGCTACTACTATGGAGAGAGAATGGCAGGCCACTACTTTGCCTGTTTTTGCCGAGAATGTTCCGGAGAGAGACACTTCTGTTGCCGTCTTATCAGCGGACATTGCTTTGAATTCTGTGCCCACCACGCCTGTCTCTGTTGTACCTGTCCAGAGGAAAGTGGGATATGTGAAGGCTTCCCGTGGCCGTGGCCGAGGCCTACCCCGGAGACTACCCGAACCGGATCCAACAAAGTCCACATCAGGAATGGATAAGCAGCTGATGGGGAATGTATTTGGGACTGTAAATAAGTATCTGCCAGCAGACGAACTGGGAGATTCGGAAATAGAATCCTTGTCGGATCTTTCCGGTGATGATGACCTATTTGAGACTATGTCACAAGAGATGTTATGGGCACAAGGCGAGAATATCACCTCTGCTATGACTTTCCCTGAATGGACAGCCCTGAGTTCTGGGAAGACGTCACCCTGTGTGGAGCCACACAGCACTGTAAATGAGACATTGTTAAAAGTTGTTAGTTCACTTCAGACACCGGCTGGGTCTATGGTGAGCAAATCATTGGATTCATGTGTGCCTCCTGGCATGGGGAAAAACAGATCCTTGCCCAAACTTGCACGTTTGCAGAGAATGTTGAACAAGCGTGTAGCTACGGAATATGGCTTGGAGTTCCCTTATGTCCCTCAGGATATAATGCAAGTGATTGAAGTTAACCGGGAACTTTGGTACAGTGAAGCTGTTTGGGACTATTTGTCTGTGCCTAAGCCTTTCCGAAAGACTGGATGTTTTGTTAAAATGGATGAACGTTTTAGTGGATGTTTTATGCACTGGAATTCGGTTGGCACATCTATGCTGACAAAGTAGTTATCTGCAGGCCCGGAAAAGAGGACGTTGTATATTTCATTACTACAGTGGATAAACTGGGAAAGACACTGACCTTACCAGATCCCCGGTTTTATTGGTGATTATGGACAAAAGAAATTTGGAGTTAGTTAGTTAGTTAGTTAGTGTCAGTATAAAGAGATCTTCGTGGTCAAGATCTGGATATTCATCTCAGTGTTTCAAATCCAAGGACTTCTTTTTGTTAGCCGGATTTCTTTTATTTGAAGGGGGAAAAAAAAAAATTATACAGGGATGGCCTCCTAAAGATTATTTTGATATAGATTATGGGAAGAGAGTCTCATTTTTAAATGAGGCTTTGCTCCTGAAGTTGTACAGGATATATGTGTGTTAATATGCTTTGCTTTTCAGGAACCATTTGATCCTCTATCAAGCTGTTAGGATTTTCAGCTAGATAGACAGTGAGGTTATGTACAGTCATAGGATTATTTTGTTTACGGACGTGAACATATTGTTTTATAGATGTTAATCTTATAATGCCTTTCCACTGTCTTTCCTTCTTCTTTATCTAATCCAAGTTTTAAGCTCAAATACCTACTCCCAGGCTTGGGAGTTATTATCATTATTTTTGGACAGACGTTGGGGACAACGTCTATTGTAGTGGGGGGAGTATGTAGCGCTGGTAGATTTATGATCTACCATCTGATAGGTAAATTTAGTGAATTGCTCATTATAGGAAGTTAGATTTGCCTCTGTTCCAGCTTGGCTAACGTTGCATGTGGTTCCACATTGTGCCGGTGGGTGTCGTTGTCGCCATCGGCGGGTGTTGGAAAAGCAACGTGTTAAAGCTGATGAGTGCTCCTCTGTACTGGAGACAACTCGGTGGAGGTGGTCCTCCGAGTTGCATTCTGGGAGAGGGTATTTATGGGACAGACGCCATGTTTAGGAGTTCGTTTTCAGCCACCTGCTGGCCCTCCTGGCCGACAGGTATGAGTTAGAGTACCACCTCGTGGTCCTTCGTTCCGGAGGCCCGCGTCGCTGCGGCGCGTGGGTGGGCCCAGAAGCCTGTCTGGGGCCTACCACAGCAGCCGAGGAATGGTCCTGAGCTGTCTATCCAGAGTGAAGAAGCTGGACAACCGAGAAGATCCCAGGGGAGGACCCGTCATGGAAGGATCATGCAGAGTGCTGGTCTGGAGAGGGGCCTGGTGACTCGGTTGGAGGACGTATCCTGAAATAGTCTTATTGCATGGTACTGCCGGGTTGGCTTAGAGGTCCAAGTACCGTGTCTGACATTCATTGTGAACCAATACATCCTCTGGCAGAGGATCGTACGGGTTTATTTCAAGCAAGTCTGTGGCAGAGACTTTTGTTTGTGCTATGTACTGGCTGCTAGGCAAGTGAGAGAGGCCTATCCAGGCGAGCAAAGATCGTGTCCCACAAAAGGGGATTGCATTCAATTACAGTAGCCAACTTTAAAGGATGTTCTAAAGAAACCTAAAGAAAGGTATTTGAGCTTCCCTGCAGTTTTCCTCCTGCCTCTTTCCTGCTACTTCCTTCGTTACTTGGTTTAATAAAGCATTGAAAACGTACTCAAGTGTTGGTGCTTATATCGTCCAGAGGTAAACTCAACGGAACCCTAGACCCGGTGCCGGTGAAACAGAGGTATCGAGAGTGAAGGTAACAGCCCGCTTAAACCAGCAGCTCCACCGAGAGTTAGTGCTACAATTACATAAATCAAATGGCCACATTGGAAAACCATAATAAATATGAGAGTCCAAAGGGATATCTGAAAATACATATGCATCCAGAACTTCAAACAAATTTAAAACCAAACAATTCATCTAAGCTTTATTTAAAAAGGTGTTAATGTCCCACTCCACATTCATTCCAAGTGGGGAGTGGCACTGCAGCTCATATATCCAATACGTTTCAAGACGTGAAACGCCCCTTGTCATGGCTCCACCTCTCCAAGGGGGGATATATCTATCAATGATAAGAAACTCTGTACCTTTGGGGTCACAATTATGATGTTCCCTATAATGCCTAGGTACACTATGTTTGGTGTCACCATTCTTTATTTTGGCGATATGTTCACTTACTCTGGTTGTAAATATGCGAATTGTATGACCCACATATTGTTATCATATAGAGAACATGTCTGGTGGCACAAGTACAGAATTTCCTATTTGGATACACACGGTTAGTGACCTTTGATTTAAACTCCAAAGATTTACATCTACCTCGTGTGTTGTGTAAACACACAACACACTTTTTGCAGAGGTAGTAACCTACTAAATTGTGAAACAAAGAAGGGTGAACAGGTGGATTGTTAATATTAGGAGCAATTTTACTTTGTAGAGAGGGGACTCCCCAAAAACTGAAATATCACATGGTCCTAAGTATTCAGACCCTTTGCTGTGACACTCATATATTTAACTCAGGTGCTGTCCATTTCTTCTGATCATCCTTGAGATGGTTCTATACCTTCATTTGAGTTCAGCTGTGTTTGATTATACTGATTGGACTTGATTAGGAAAGCCACACACCTGTCTATATAAGACCTTACAGCTCACAGTGCATGTCAGAGCAAATGAGAATCATGAGGTCAAAAGGAACTGCCTGAAGAGCTCAGAGACAGAATTGTGGCAAATGCACAGATCTGGCCAAGGTTACAAAAAAAATTCTGCGCACTTAAGGTTCCTAAGAGCACATTGGCCTCCATAATCCTTAAATGGAAGCCGTTTGGGACGACCAGAACCCTTCCTAGAGCTGGCCGTTTGGCCAAACCGAGCGGGGGAGAAGAGCCTTGGTGAGAGAGGTAAAGAAGAACCCAAAGATCACTGTGGCTGAGCTCCAGAGATTATAAGATGAAACAATCAGCGCCACAAGTAAAAAATATTGTGATGTTTAAATAAGATAACCTAATAATAAACGTGCACAGCTGCTAAACATTCCAAGTGGTACACCACACTAATTTCAAAATGGATAGTAAATAAATAAATGTTGCGCTGTGTGTAAAATTATAAATGTAAAGTGCAAATCTCTACAATAAATAAATCTAACATATAAATGAATAGTCCATAAAATGAAAAAATGAAGAAATAAAACATGAAAAACTCTTCTTGTGATCAGTGTATCCACATAATTCCACCACAGTGATTGTTCGTCCTCAAAAGGAGTGCACACCACCACCAATAAAAATGCACGCTCAACTCCCAGATGAGTAAAAACTCATATGCGGATCTCCCCACGAGCTCTTTGCTCTCACTGCGGATCATCTCCCAGCTTGGCTCAAGATTCCATGAGTTCAGGACATGTAAATAATAAGTATAGAGACCATAGTGTTCTCCGTATACAAATTTATTGAAAGCCCCCAAACAGACAAGTTGCACTTACAAGATAAAAACTTTTAAAATCACATAAAAACCTCCAGAGTAGTTGCACTTACAAGATAAAAACTTACAAGATAAAGGCACTGTGTATGTGGACACGGTGGTGCTACACTGGAGGTTTTTATGTGATTTTAAAAGTTTTTATCTTGTAAGTGCAACTTGTCTGTTTGGGGGCTTCGAATAAATTTGTATACGGAGAACACTATGGTCTCTATACTTATTATTTACATGTCCTGAACTCATGGAATCTTGAGCCAAGCTGGGAGATGATCCGCTTCTTTGGATATTAATGAGCTGAGTTACCATTAAGAAAAGAGCCATCTGGATTACCCACCATTGATTGGGAAGAGGAAGTGAGAGCAAAGAGCTCGTGGGGAGATCCGCATATGAGTTTTGACTCATCTGGGAGGTAAACGCGCATTTTTACTGGTGGTGGTGTGCACTCCTTTTGAGGACGAACAATCACTGTGGTGGAATTGTGTGGATACACTGATCACAAGAAGAGTTTTTCATGTTTTATTTCTTCATTTTTTTCATTTTATGGACTATTCATTTATATGTAAGATTTATTTATTTTAGAGATTTGCACTTTACATTTATAATTTTACACACAGCGCTACATTTATTTATTTACTATCCATTTTGAGCTCCAGAGATGCCATCGGAAGATGGGAGAAAGTTGTAGAAAGTCAACTATCACTGCAGCCCTCCACCAGTCGGGGGTTTATGGCAGAGTGGCCTGATGGAAGCCTCTCCTCAGTGCAAGACACATGAAAGCCCGCATGGATTTTGCTAAAAAAAAACACCTGAAGGACTCCAAGATGGTGAGAAATAAGATTCTCTGGTCTGATGAGACCAAGATAGAACCTTTTGGCCTTAATTTTAAGCGGTATGTGTGGAGAAAACCAGGCACTGCTCATCACCTGTCCAATACAGTCCCAACAGTGAAGCATGGTGGTGGCAGCATCATGCTCTGGGGGTGTTTTTCAGCTGCAGGGACAGGATGACTGATTGCAATCAAAGGAAAGATGAATACGGTCAAGTACAGGGATATCCTGGACGAAAACCTTCTCCAGAGTGCTCAGAACCTCAGACTGGGCCAAAGGTTTACCTTCCAACAAGACAATGACCCTAAGCACACAGCTAAAATAACGAAGGAGTGGCTTCACAACAACTCCGTGACTGTTCTTGAGTCAGAGTCAGAGCCCTGACTTAAACCCAATTGAGCATCTCTGGAGAGACCTAAAAATGGCTGTCCACCAACGTTTACCATCCAACCTGACAGAACTGGAGAGGATCTGCAAGGAAGAATGGCAGAGGATCCCCAAATCCAGGTGTGAAAAACTTGTTGCATCTTTCCCAAAAAGACTCATGGCTGTATTAGATCAAAAGGGTGCTTCTACTAAATACTGAGCAAAGGGTCTGAATACTTAGGACCACGTGATATTTCAGTTTTTCTTTTTTAATAAATCTGCAAAAATGTCAACAATAATTCTAGCACTAGACCTCCTCTGTAACTCTAAACATGTAATCTGTAAAAAAAATGTAAAGCGTCACGTATGCAGATTTTTAAGTACTAAAGTTTGGCGCCATTCCACGAGTGTGCTCAATTTTAAAGCGTGACATGTTAGGTATCTATTTACTTGGCGTCATATCATCTTTCGCATTATACAAAAAAATCGGGTTATGGGTTGTTTTTTTTTTTTATATATTCATGAAAGTTTTCTTTTTTTAAATGCTTTTGAAAAATTTCTGCGCAACTACCGTGTAACATAAAAAGTTGCAACAACCACCATTTTATTCCCTAGAGTGTCTGCTAAAACAATATATAAAATGTTTGGGGGTTCTGAGTTATTTTCTACCAAACAAATGATGACTATTACATGTAGGAGAGAAGTGTCAGAATTGGTCTGGGTAGCAAGGGGTTAATTACCATAAGTACTATACAAATAATTATTATATATTGTTTTTAAGGTAATTTACTATATTTTCAAAAACTGTACTCAAGCAGGTGGCTTAACGGAGAAACTACTGAAGTTATAACTCAAACCAGTAATTTCACAGTAAATAGATAAATAATAAATGATTATGTTATAACATATAGCATACAAATATATGATGTAGCTTGATTATAACAGTACCTTTTCAACAGCAGCAGATTCTCATTTTACCCAACTGTGTGAGAAAAACATGGGATTGTGGATAAATCTTATACCTTAAGAGAATGTGAAATAAAAATACTGCGCTTAACACAAAAACCTGCCTGAGCTGCGACTAGAAAGTAGTAAACCGTATAATCTGTGAAATAAGAAAGTCGCGCTTAAAATGTGAGAAAGGCCAGAATCGAATGTCTCTAGCCTAAAGGGATATATGTACACAAAGTGATAGTCACTGTGCCTAAAAATAAAATAATTGAAATAATAATAGTAAGACACAGGAATTACTCATAAGTCTATACAAATGTGAATAAATAGACGGTGTATAGGGTGATAAAGAGACAAATATATACCTCAAAACACTCTACCAAAAATACATTAGCGTCACTGTGAAACATAGATATCTCAGAAACACCATAAATTAATATATGTGAATAAAAAATGAATGAAATCTTCAAAGTGCAAATAATGTCCCTAATAACAGTACATAAAGCAAAATTGGTAACAGTCCAAAAAGTTGAATGAGAAAAAGTAAATCCCCAAGTGACAAGTGAATATAAGAAATCTTGCTGCAGTGAATAGGGTGCGTTGATGAACCTCCACCTTCAAAAACTGCTGCCTCTTACCAAAAGATGTTGGTCTCTAAATAATAGGAGACCTTACTGGGCGGATGGCTGCAACCCCAGCCCGGGATCTGTATGACAGGTACTAGATGTCATCTGGTCTATAAAAAACTCCTCAGCCGGCCGCACCAGAATGGTTGGGATAGGTCACCAAAAAAGAAACAAACAGCTCCACATAGCGTAAAACCTTACATTTATTGAATGGCAAGATCAGAAATACACTTACAGACGTCAGTAATAAAGAAGTGTATGGAAAAGCCGGCCGGCTCTTGAAACAACCCGTTCCTTCCGGGTATTCGAATCGCGGTGTCGTCGGGACGTGGCTCCTCCTCCCTACGTCGTTTCGTCACAACAGGACGTGGTCACGGGATACGAGCCACGTCCCGACCCACCGCTTATATACACACAGAAATAACCTCATTGGTAAAGAGGAAATAGGCGCGCCATCTTGCCTGAGGGAAACAGTGAGGGAACACAGAAAACTAAGTCCGTGAAAGGCGCTCTGGGCATGGCGGCACTAATCTTAAATTACTATCCGAGCATTTGAACCAAAACCTAATGTTGGTAAAGCGAAGGGCTGTTGATACAAAAAATTATATTTTTCAACATAAAAAACCGCTGCAACTAGTGTCTTATTAGGTGCAGTCCAATAGAAAGATGATTATAGCTGGTAAAAAAAACTTATTGTGTACAGCAGCAACAGCACCATTAATGTGCGCTCCATGGCTGATCATTAAAAAACAGAAATAGCAGAAAAAAACTAAAATCAAAAAAGTCCAGATATTTAAACCCGGAACTAATTTTGAATCATAAAAATAAAAACCTTAAAAAATTATTCTTTTAATGACTCTTATTAACTGAAAACATTTAATCCTAAATAATGACTGTATATAATAATTTGTATAAATAAATAAAAATAAAAATAAATAAAAATATAAAAAACCAGACTGACTGTCGTGGGTCACCCAAAAGGGGTTAAACCCTTCCTACATATCTGGAGTGTGTCCAGGAAAATACACTCTCCAGAATAATTAATGTTCTAAAAAATTAATAATCAAAAAAATAATTAAACAAAAAAAACTTAATTAATTATAAAATTCCTTGAAAATATTAAAGTATCTCCCTGAGGCAAAAAGGCTCACCTAGTACAGAAGTTCATATATGTACCCAAGAAAGCCAATACATCCAAACAGTTAATACAATCAGAGACCATAAAGGCCTCAAAGACAACCAATATGGTACCCCGAAAGTATAGAGAAAAATGGGAAGAAAATAATGGGAAGAAAATAAGCCTTGTTCACCCACATTCCCTAAGAGTTGTCTATGAAAGAGTTGACATCAACATCAATGTTGAGGCCAAAGGGGGTGTAGGTCTTTAATTTATGGACCCAGGCCATCTCTAATCTGGAGATACTTCGAACCAGAACGCTACCCCTCCAGTGGGTCTTAAATTTGTCAATCCCCAAAAATATGGTACCTGTGGGGTCTCTACCATGAGCAGTCAGGTAATGTTTTGATACAGAGTGCTTAGTGAATCCCCTCCTAATATTATTAATGTGTTCGTTTAATCGCACCTGTAGGGGTCTTTTAGTTCGGCCCACATACTGTAGGCCACAAGGGCACTGCAGCAAGTAGACGACCCCCGTGGTGGAACATGTAATAAAAGGCTCAATGGAAAAAGATTTCCGTGTACAGGTAGAGGAGAAATTCACAGATCTTCTATTCCTGCACCCATTAAGGGAACAAACCTGACACCTCCTGCACTGGAAGTATCCGGTCAGTTCGGAAAAGAAAGTGGGTCTAGAAGTGGGAGGGTCAAAAATGTTGGGTGCTACTTTATCCTTGAGTGACGGTGCTCCCCTAAACACTACTTGAGGTTTATCTGGCAAGATAGATGTCAACACCCTGTCGTTTTTGAGAATGTGCCAATATTTATTTATAATGCGTTTGACTTTAAAGTGCTGGCAAGTAAAGTCAGTGATAAAGGGACAGCGGGAAGGGGCATCAATCGGATTCCTAACCCGCTCGATCAGCAGATCCTTGCGCTCCACTTTATCAACCTGATCCAGTGTGGTAGCAACAAAATCAGGGGAGTAGCCCTTAGCTACAAACCTCTGGGTTAAAATTTGTGCTTGAGTATAAAAGGTGGCATCATCTGAACAATTCCGTTTAAGTCGGAGAAATTGGCTCTTAGGTACAGACTTAAGCCATGAAGCGTGGTGACAGCTATCATGGGGGATAAAAGAGTTTCTATCAGTCGGTTTGAAGTATGTAGAGGTACTAAATTTGTTATTATTAATGGAAATGGTGAGATCCAAAAAATTGATCTGGTCAGGGCTGGCTTCATAGTTGAGCTGAATGCCCCTGTCATTACTGTTAAGGAAGCCCATGTAGTCAGACAAATCTGAAGCGGTACCATCCCAAAGGAGGAGGATGTCGTCTATATAGCGGACCCACAAGGCCACCTGTGGCCTTGGCTGGGCATAGACGACATCCTCCTCCCACCTGGACATGAAGAGATTTGCCAGACTAGGGGCGTATTTAGCCCCCATGGCAACTAACTCCTCTGTCTTGGCGGTAGTAGTTCCCATCGAACCAAAAAAAGTTATGGGTCGCTGCAAACTCCAATAATAGCATGATAAATTGAATTTGTTCCTCAGGGAGATCGGACAGTCGATACAGATGTTCAGACACGGCCTCTAAACCTAGTCGATGGGGGAGGACCGTATATAAAGAGGTGACGTCGGCCGTCACCAACATCATCCCCTCCCTCGGAGTGAGGTTGGAGAGAAGATTGATGACATCCCGAGTGTCCTTCATGTAGGACCTCATGGTGCGCACCAAAGGCTGCAAGTAAAAATCAATGTATTTGCCCACCCGGGACGTGATGGAATCAATCCCACTGACTATGGGACGTCCTGGGGGGCAAACAAGGCTCTTATGTATCTTCGGTAAATAGTAGATTATTGGTACCCTGGGTGCCCTAGGGACCAAAAATGACCTTTCTTTTTTATTCAAGATTCCAGAGCGCCTTTCACGGACTTAGTTTTCTGTGTTTGCCCTCACTGTTTCCCTCAGGCAAGATGGCGCGCCTATTTCCTCTTTACCAATGAGGTTATTTCTGTGTGTATATAAGCGGTGGGTCGGGACGTGGCTCGTATCCCGTGACCACGTCCTGTTGTGACGAAACGACGTAGGGAGGAGGAGCCACGTCCCGACGACACCGCGATTCGAATACCCGGAAGGAACGGGTTGTTTCAAGAGCCGGCCGGCTTTTCCATACGCTTCTTTACTACTGACGTCTGTAAGTGTATTTCTGATCTTGCCATTCAATAAATGTAAGGTTTTACGCTATGTGGAGCTGTTTGTTTCTTTTTTGGTGACCTATCCCAACCATTCTGGTGCGGCCGGCTGAGGAGTTTTTTATAGACCAGATGACATCTAGTACCTGTCATACAGATCCCGGGCTGGGGTTGCAGCCATCCGCCCAGTAAGGTCTCCTATTATTTAGAGACCAACATCTTTTGGTAAGAGGCAGCAGTTTTTGAAGGTGGAGGTTCATCAACGCACCCTATTCACTGCAGCAAGATTACTTATATTCACTTGTCACTTGGGGATTTACTTTTTCTCATTCAACTTTTTGGACTGTTACCAATTTTGCTTTATGTACTGTTATTAGGGACATTATTTGCACTTTGAAGATTTCATTCATTTTTTATTCACATATATTAATTTATGGTGTTTCTGAGATATCTATGTTTCACAGTGACGCTAGTGTATTTTTGGTAGAGTGTTTTGAGGTATATATTTGTCTCTTTATCACCCTATACACCGTCTATTTATTCACATTTGTATAGACTTATGAGTAATTCCTGTGTCTTACTATTATTATTTCAATTATTTTATTTTTAGGCACAGTGACTATCACTTTGTGTGCATATATCCCTTTAGGCTAGAGACATTCGATTTATACCTTAAGAGGGCTGGGCTGGAAGGGTGCATTTGTCTTTTAGAAGACTGAAGCACAAATGTTTGTGCTGACAAATTCCAATGTGCCCCTGTAGGGCATGAGAGCATTACTTTATAGATAAACTAGATTGCCTTCAAATGTACTCTGTGTTCATTTTGAACTCATCCAAGTGCTCAGGCTATTCTTGACTGACGTTTGAAATTTAATAGAAACACATGAAGCTATGATGAAATCTTCTTTCCTGAAGCATAAGGATTATGTTCCTTTTTCTCGTCAGGGTTATCTTGTCCTAAACTAAAAGTAAACCAGCTATAAAATTAAACTCAAAGAAAAGTCACCTGATAGTTTCTACTTGCATGTGACCTTGGCTAGAGCTATAAGTGTTTACTTCACCTCAATTAGTTTAAGAAAATAGGAAATATCGATTTTAAAACCAAAGGAGTATGGTGGAAAATTGTTGGTTAAACAGCTGCTGTATCTGATTGGGTGCAGTTGATGTTCAGCTTACAATTTTTCACCAGGCTCCTTTGATTTGTCAGAATACAATAGCTTTAGCATAGAAAGTCATAACCAAGGGGATCATGGAACACTAAGTAGTCCATGGATGGGTTTCAGAGGGTCAGATAAAAAATAACACTCTGCCACTGCTTATAGTGCTGACTGCTATGCATCTCCTGACCCATTGTTGGCCCATGTTTACCATTTAAATTTTTATCTCTGTGGGCATAGCTCCATAAAATCCTATCTTAATCCTGGTTTAATGCTCACCCACAATGCCTAAATATCCTCTTTTGTTATCACTACATTCTGGGAACTCCAGGACACTACTACTCTGTCGGCTAAGGGGAAGGTAAAGCCGCCCAAGGATCCTAAGCCACAGAGACCCCTCCCTCTGGCAGGCTCGCAGTACTTATGGGGTCGGAGATGCCAGGGCTCTCATCTGGAACTGATGCTTCTCCACAACCACCTCTCCCAGCAACTCCTTCTGCTTCAGTAGTAGATCCGGCAGTAATTACCAAGCCAGTCTTGGACGCAATTGATGGCTGAGAATGCACCTTGATCCATCATGATCTGGACAAAATTAGGAGCCAGTCGACTACAGCCGAGGAATTCTGGGGTAGAGGGCACTACTAATTCTGACTATGCCCAGCTGGCCAATCTACAGGACCTGGTAAGATTGCTCAATAAACGGGTGGAGAACAGACAGAGCTGCAATAATGTCAAGATGGTTGGGCTGAGATAGGGGATGGAAGGTTCCGCCCAACCATATTTGCGGTTGCTGGCTATACTGGCCTACCCCCCCCCCCCCCCATTATGTGGTAGAATATGTTTAAAGAGTACCCACGGGCAAGTACCGCCCTGGCACACCACTCAGGTGTGAGTTCTACATTTTGGGATTTAAAAAAAAGAAAAAAACACTCATACGGGAAAAAACTAAAAATAGCTGCGCACCCCGATGAAATTGTCAAAAAAGAGGATTATCCCCCATGTTGGGTTTTTTAGCAGCCAACAATGTTAAAAAAAAATGTATACTAAAAGAGTAACGTAGTAAGTAGTTTTTATTTTCACAAAATATCAAAAAATGTATTACTCTGGACATAACCAGTCAAAACATGAGCTGTAGTACAAAAGTAATGAACAATAAAAACAGCGCCAATGACATAACAATATGCAATAAAAATACACGGTGACAATTGCACCATAGAAACGATAGTACATGAGTCTTGTATGTAAGATCCTGACACGTTTCGACTCCAACGTGTCTTCTTCACAGGATATAAATAGACTGTAAAAATGTTAACATATATTAAAATTAACGGATGAAAAAAGAAGAAACATTAAACAGTATTTATTATGTCTATATTTACCAGTCGCATTATATTAAGCCATGGTAGTCTGCGTAGGAAAAAAAATCCCCTTTACTTGATCCTAATGTCTCCCCAGGGTGGCCAACCCTGGGGAGACATTAGGATCAAGTAAAGGGGATTTTTTTCCTACGCAGACTACCATGGCTTAATATAATGCGACTGGTAAATATAGACATAATAAATACTGTTTAATGTTTCTTCTTTTTTCATCCTTTAATTTTAATATATGTTAACATTTTTACAGTCTATTTATATCCTGTGAAGAAGACACGTTGGGGTCGAAACGTGTCAGTCAGCAAGGGGCTGGCTTATGCATGCCTTATGAGGAGTCACACACCAATAAGTCCCCAATATTCAGGGAGGGCAACAGAGGAAGAGGGTATGAACAGCACCTATGGTAAAGTATTGTATGTAGTAAGTGGACGTGTCGGAGAAAATAAAAGAAGAGTTTCTATATATATTTATCTACATAATTGTATTTATGCATATACGCTATGTAAGTTAATGTAAAAATATATAATTGTTAATATTGGATCTGGATTTTCTATATAGTAGAACCGATAGAAAGAAAAGGGAGAAAAAAGAAGAAAAAGAGACCAAGTGAGAAGAATATGAGTGAGGACGGGGAAGGGGAGGGGTGGGGGGGGAAGAAAAGGCGGAAAGGGGGGGCTGGGGGTGTAAAGGTGAGGGAAAAAGCAGGAAAGGAGAAAAAAGAGAAATAAAAAACATAGACCAATTCCAGTTGCCAATTATGTGAAAAAACTGACAAAATGGGTGAAGGTAAGTGTGAGGGAGATAAAGTGCATGATGAGGATTGAAAGGTGAGGAGCTAAGCTGTGACCAAACACCACAAAAAATGATCAAGCCATGTGCAAATAATAAACACCCTAAAGCCGTGCGAGTGGATTGGAGAAAAGAAAAGGAAAAGTGAGATGGGAGGACAGTATGAATTTACCTTACTGATGTGTGGGCAACCGTGTTGATTGAAGAAAAAATGTGCGCAATGTGGGGCAATCTACAACATCAAAGGTATATATCAAATGCACTGCCACTAACTAACTAACCTGCCAGCCTAATCTAGCTCAATCTCTCTATCTCCGTCTACTATAACACACTATACGGGCACCTCATATAGTGTGGGGTGTGGACTTAGTCCTCCTGAGCCATGATTGGCCAAAGGCAGGGCTCTCGCTGAGGAGCGTGCTGTGATTGGCTAAAGCATGCAGGTCAGGTGTATGCTTTGGCCAATCATCATACAGCAATGCACTGTGGTCTTGCAGTGCATTATGGGAGCGCTCAAATTTGCTGTGAACGCCCCATAAAATTCATTGTTCGTCGAACGGGTGAACACCTGATGTTCGAGTCGAACTTACGTTTGACTCAAACTCGAAGCTCATCCCTATTGGCGAGTTGTGGATGGCCAGTTATGTAGTATATACCATGACGGAACCCATGGGAGAGGCTGAGTGTCATCAAGTCCATTTGATACTATTGCTTAGCAGTTGCACTTCAATTCAGTTTTTTTGGGTTCTGGGTAAAAGATACAGTAAATACTCTGTTTTTTTAGTTGGCCTAGTATAACAGCAGGGTAATTTTTCTGATTATTTTTGAATTACTCCAGTTTTTGCAGTCTGTTCTCTACCTCTGTTGAGCTGTGTTTTAGCAGTAGTCTCCCTGATACTTTTAGTTTCTCGTTTATATAGCTACCCCTTCTCCTGAGTACTTTACAGTGGTGTATCTCATGACTCAATATTTCAATATATCAAGCCTCTTAAGCCACATGTAATCCTCCTACATGAGACCCATCTGGATGGGAGCAAGGTACTGGCCCTGAGCTGGCCTTGAATCCAGAAAGCTTTACATGCCTCTCACTCATCTTACGCAAGAGGCTTATCCATTTTAATCAGTAAGGCAGTTCCTTGCATGGTGCATCAGGTGATCTTTGATCCTGGGGATAGATATGTGGCTGTAATGCTTGATCCCCTCAATTACAGAATTTGCCTCCCCCATTTCAGCCCCAGGTGCTATATGAGCTTTCAGATAAACTGTCGTCCTCTGATTCTCGCAGATGATTAGAACAATATCTTGGACTGTGCCTTGTGACTCAGCTGAGGTCTCGTCTTGAGCCTCAGTTGCCCATTGCACAGAAGTGTAGGGATGGAAACAACCTACCACCAGATGTTTTGCTATTTTTTTTTATCCAGAAGTCCTCTTCCAGAAGGTGCTGGATGTTCAGGACCTAAGGTGAGTGTGTAATGATGTGTAAACTTTATGTTATACTTCAAGTTCAATTGTTATGCCTAGTTCATTTCCATGTTAGGAAACAGTTTTTTTTTTTTGGGAAAAAAATAATCTTTATTGAAGTTAGACAGATATTAATACAGCACATTTGAGGTCCAAGTATAAAAACATGAAACATAATCACATGTGGTATGTTAACATATAGTAGAGTCTCATAAGGCTGGCATTTCATAACAGAGATATACCAATTGTTGGTGATTCGGTGAGGCTCTGACAGACCTAAACGGGTTACCTATTATATGGTTGTACGTTTTAGTTGCTAGGTATTGATAAACTTGTTTTCACGCATTACTATACACATGTCTCCCCATCTCCCAGCCAACCATCCCAAATCCTTGAGTATTTCTGACTATTTCCCCTGTGTTTGTAAATCAACTGCTTGTATGGGAGGGAATTGTTAACATCTCTCTTCCAGCCTGTTATGGTGGGGGTTACGTTCTGCATCCAAGTCTTGGCAACTACTTTTCTGGCCAAGAATAGGACTTCAGATATAAATATGGCCTGGTATTTATCAATGTCCACATCTGGAAGAAGACCTAATATACAAAGTTTTGGATCTAATACCACAGGGGAACCCATCTGGTCGTGTAAGAACTTAATCACTTGACTCCAGTATGATTGAAGAATAGAGCATTCCCAAATTAAGTGAAAAAAACTACTCATCTCTGCCTGACAGTGAGGACATGCTATATTGCGTGTAGGTTGAAACTTCCTTATTATGTTAGGTGTTAGATACGCTTGATGAATGATGTATATCTGTGTTAGCCTATCAGACAGTTTTGGAGATGCCACCTTTACATTTTCTAAAATTTCCTCCCAATCCGAATCACTAACTGCACCTACGTCTCTTTCCCATCTTATTTTGGCTTTTTGCGTCACTTCTTTGATTCTGGGTAATCTTATGGAGTAGTAGAGATTAGAGATCAATTTTTGTGGATCGGCTCCCATTACTATGTCCAATATTTGGGGATGTTCCAGGATGCAGTTTTCGTTCCTAAATTGAAAACGCAGGGCATGTCTGAGTTGCATGTATTTGAACATTAATTGTTGTGGTATAGAGTATTCTTCCTTAAGGGTTTGAAATGCTTTAGGCCTAGTACCTGCCATTACCTGGTGCAGGTAAATAATTCCATATCTGGCCCATAGATTAGGGTCTGGTATTTTTTTAAGCTCCGCTAGTTGGTTGTTCGCCCATAATGGAGTGTGGGAATGAATGCACCCTATTTTAAGTTTTTTCAGGGCTAATCCCCATATTCGTTGGTGATGGTTGAGTACCCCATCATTAAAGTTTGGACTTTTCCTATTAAATTGGCCCCCTCGTAGTATAATTTGAAGTGGGGTAGATAAAGGACTGTCTGGGCTACTGGATACTAGTGTACTATAGCGTTGTCTTTCGTTATTGTGGTAGTGATGCATGTGCGACATCTGTGCCGCTATGTAATATTCCTGCAGATCTGGCAGAGCTGTTCCTCCCATATCTGTAGGGTTTTTAAGGACATGCCAAGCTACCTTATGTCTTTGATGTCCCCAGACAAAGGTGTTCAAAATAGATTCCATTTTCTTGAAAATCCCGATAGGTATATATAGTGGGGCGTGCCATACCATATATAGGATCTTGGGTAAAATAATCATTTTTATGATATTTATCCTCCCCATTACTCCCAGTGGTAGTTTGGACCAGGCTTGCGTTTTGGTTTTTATCATGGCAAACAATGGTTCTATATTGTTGGTTGTGTATTCGCGTAGGTCTCTTGTAACCAGTACCCCTAAATATTTAATGGTGTTTACCCTGACTAATGGTAGTTCTGGATGTATATTGGTTGGGGGGAATTGGTCTATGGGGAGTATCTGTGATTTTTCCCAGTTTATCCGTAGGCCTGAGAGTTTTCCCATTTTATCTATAGTGTCCAAAGCTGCTTGAAGTGATGGGCCCTGATCGGCTAGATAGAGTATTGTGTCGTCTGCGTAAAGTCCGATCTTCTCTATATAGTTGCCTATTTTAAGTCCCACTATGCCCATGTCAGCTCTTATAGCTATGGCCAATGGCTCAGCTGCCAGGGCATATAGCAGTGGAGAAAGGGGACATCCCTGGCGTGTGCCTCTCTCTAGGGGAAATTGTCCCGATATACAACCGTTAACGAGGACCCGTGCTTTTGGTGACTGATAGAGTATTTCTACCCACTGTATGAAATTGGGACCAAATCCATATTCTCGTAGACACTCCCAAAGAAAAGACCACTCCACTGAGTCAAAGGCCTTTGCTGTGTCCAGGGCCACCACTACTCTGGTACCCTGATTATCGTGCTGTGCTTGAATATTTAGAAACAGTCTTCTTATATTCATGGCCGTATTTTTCCCGGGCATAAAACCGGTCTGGTCTGGGTGAATTAATGATAGAATAACTTTATTTAGACGGGATGCTAGGATTTTGGCCAGTATCTTGATGTCTACTTGTAATAGTGAGATTGGACGGTAGGACTCGGGATATCTAGGGTCTTTTCCTGGTTTAGGTATAACTATTATTTGTGCTTCTTGCATTGATGGAGGGAGTGATTTATATTTAAATATTTGTTGGTATAATTTTTGCAAATTCGGGACTAGTATATCAGGGAATGCAGTGTAAAATTCTAGTGGCAGGCCGTCCAGTCCGGGGGCCTTGGATTTAGCTAGTTGGGACAGTGCTTCAGATATGTCCTCCTGGCTAATGGGGGCGTCTAGTAGCTTAACCTGTTCTAATGTGAGTTTAGGGAACTGAATTCTGTGTAAGTAGTTTTTAATTTCGTGTGTGGATTGTGTTGTCTGAGTTTTATATAAATTCCTATAGAAGTTTAGGAAAATGTCTGCTACCTGTTGTGGGTCGGTCACCTCGTCTCCCTGTGGGGTAGCTAGGGTCACCACTACTGGAGGTTTTTCATTTAAATGGGCTAAATATGCCAGTAATTTACCTGCTTGCTCCCCGTGTTCGAAGATTCTTTGTTTTTTGAAAAAAACCTGTTGTTTGGCCTTCTCTATGTGCATTTGGGTTACTGTTCTGGATTGCGTTTGTAGTTTATGGAGATTATCAGTACTGGGTTCTTGTGCGTGTACCTGTTCCAATTCCTGTAGTTTGTCAGTGGTCATCTGTAATAGCAGTTTGGTGGAATTTTTAAATCTATTTATTCTTAGTGAAAGTAGTCTACTAGCTTGATTTTTAAAGGTGTCCCAGACTGCAGTGTCTGAATCTGTAAATCTTAAGTTGTTTAGGATATATTGTAATTCTTGCCCTATGCTCTCGAGATCAGGCAGGACAGACAGCCAGAATGGATTCAACCTCCAATTAGAAGTGGGCATTGTCTTTAATAGAGATATTGTTATCCAACAGGGTGAATGGTCCGATAGTGCTCGTGGAGCCATACCCGACCCTGTTATTTTAGGCAGTAATGCATTTGAGACCAGTATAAAATCAATCCTGGACATCGTGTCACAGCCTGCCGAGTGACATGTGTATGCTTTTTTAGTCGGGTTTTGCCATCTCCATACGTCTGTCAGCGCAAATTCTGTGAATAGTCTGCATAGTCTGGTTTGGTGAGGCACAGTCCTGGATGTATCTCCCAGGCCTGGTCTGTCCAAATTTGGATTCATGGTTTGGTTAAAGTCGCCCATCCATATAGCAGGAACTGATGGGTGTTGTGCCATGAATGCCAGTCCCTTGAGTACTACCTCGATCGAAAAAGGGGGGGGATATAACACGCCAGAATCAATAAAGAGTTGCCTCCTATGATGGCGTGCAGGAAGATATATCTTCCTAATCTATCTGACTCTAGAGTAATTAGTTCAAAGGGCACTCTTTTGGCGACCAGTATCGATACCCCCCTTGAATGATTGGTGTGTGTGCTGTGGTATAACCATCCTATCCACGGTTTTTTTAAGGCTACCTGCATCTGGCCTGTGATGTGTGTTTCTATTAAAGCTATGATATCTGCTTTCTGTGATTTTAGAAATGTTAAGGCTGCGGTTCGTTTTACCTTATTCCGCATACCGCGTACGTTCCACGTCAAAAACTTTACATCGGCCATATTGGTTTCTGATTATAATAATGTGGCTGCCATCTAGTGAGATTCCAAGACAGTGGTGCCTCCTTAGTCTGCCCTTTCCACTGTGCCAGTCTGCTAATACCTATCTTAACGTTGAATGCATATTGTCTGTCTAGCCGTATCAAGGTCACATCAATACTTATATTCCCAAAGTAAAACACAAAACTTATCCTTTTAACTGTTCCCATCCCTCCCAGCTGCACATCTCCCCAACCTGATGTGAGCATATTTACCCAAACTGTCAGCATATAACATATCATCCAGCGGATACACTCCGCTGGAGGCACATTTCTTAATAGCAATAGATGTGTTGTCCTTTTATGCTGAAACAACTTTGTTAAGGGGGCGACTGTTTTCCTGTCGCTCGTGGAGTAGTTATAATCAGGACTACCACACATTTCAGTCAGTGAGCTCCCCTTGCACTTTTCTTCCTTGCAACTGGTCAAATTATGACTCATATTCCAGGATGTTGTAGTACAGTTCATCCCTGTCATTTAGGAGTCTTGCAGAGCATATCACTGTAGACTGTCCCCACTCTTCTCAAAATGTAAGGGCGCAACCGGTAACCCGCGCAACTTTATTGTATGATCCCGCTTGTTCCATGTCAGAATTATACAGGAGTTAGCTCTCTTATCCTCATCCACTGCTCTTGTGTACAAGCTGTGTGTGTCCCCGTTCTTTATATCCCTAAACTGGATTCTGGTTCCCTTCTAAAAAGTCTCTATGACATTTGTATTGTGGGATTTTGTGCGAGGTCAGAAAGTACTCACTGTGGTTGTATGAACTTAGACAGATTAAGCCGGCCTGTCTCTACGATCCAGCCATGCTGTCGCTGCCGCCGGGTCGTCAAAGAACTGTACTTTTCCGTCTTCCTCCACCCGCAGCCGGGCAGGGAATAACATCGCATACTTGAGATGGAGGGTCCTCAAACGGCACTTCACCTCTTGATATTGTGCTCTCTTCCTTAGCACCTCGCTGGAAAAATCCGGAAATACTGCTATCTGGCTGCTCCCGATCTGTATGTTTCCTCTCTCCCGGGTGAGTTTAAGGATTTTGTCTCGGTCCCGAAAATTTAGAAATTTGGCGATGAATGTGCGGGGAGGCGCTCCAGGTGGTGGTGGCCGCGCAGGTATGCGGTGCGCCCTCTCCACCGCAAACATTACTGAAAAGGCTTCCCGGCCATACGTTTTGAGCAGGAGCGTTTCTAGGTAGGTTGCCGGGTCCGCTCCTTCCTCTTTCTCCGGCAGTCCTATGAAGCGGAGGTTACAGCGTCTAAGGCGGTTCTCCATGTCATCTTGATGGGCATTAAGTTGCTGTATTTGTCTCTGCATCTCTTCTGTAGTATGTCTCATGGGGTGCAGGGCATCTTCCGCGTTGCTGATTCTGGTTTCTGCCTCCGTAACCCTGTCCTTCAGTTTTGAGAAGTCCTGTCTGATCAGGGATATATCGATTTTTACTTCGTCTATCTTCGCAGTCGGCGTACCTTGCAAGGCGGCTATAGCGTCCAGCACTTTGTCGGTGTCTGACGTCTGAGGAGCGGGGCCCGTACACGTGTCTGCGCTGCCCTCCTGCTGCATGTCTTTCTCCAGGCGGCGAAATTGCGCGAGCTTGTCTGTCGTCCCAGTGTTCCGCTTTGGTGGTGACATAGTCCTCAGCGGTCCCAGGACAGAAGGGGAACCCTTGTGATGAATTACTTTGGTGTATCGTTCCTCAGGACCTCTATCAGGAGTTAGTGTGCTGGAAGTTTGCTCTGTCTGTATCACACTCCCTCACTTTTCAGGCCTCTCCTCAGGTACTGTGTCCCCAGAGGAGATCTGGAGGCCCATGCACGCAGAAAGTAGTCCTTTGGGGGGCTCGGCAAGTCAGGAGAATCTGCAGGGCTGTTGCTGGGTGCAGCAAGATGGCCGCCGCTCCGAGGACCAGGCCGGATCCTCGGGCCGTCCCAGGAGCTGTTTCAGGGTGCAGAAGTTCAGCGCTGGGGGCCACAGGCAGTCCGGGGGCCGAGGCAGGCAAAGATCCGTCTCTGGGGAGCCTTGTATAGCCAGGGGATGAGTAGGAGCCGCCGCCGGGTGGAGCAATATGGCCGCCGCTCCAAGCACTAGGCCGAAGCCGGGGACTTTCCTACAGGCCGGGCCCGGGGTGGGATGATCCGGTCTCCGCGGCCTCGAGCAGTGCTCCAGACGGCCAGGCAGCACCCAGGGCCACACAGATGATGGGACAAGCCTATTGAAGTGTCTTGTCCTGTCAGGATTGCTAGGATTGGAGCAGGATGTCGGTTACAGGATTTTGGGCAAAGGGAGCTCTCTTTCCAAACGTCCTACTCCATAGCTCCTCAGGCCACGCCCCCTTAGGAAACAGTTTTAGTCAAGTGATCTGGTAGTTGTAAGATGGATGCTGCTGAATAAACACCAGGCTCATGCTCAAGCTCCTTGCTGTCTGCCTATACTTGGTGTTAAAACATCACATGGTACCAGAAGTGGGGTCAGAAGAGTGATGGCAGCAAACAGCAACACAAAGAACATTTCTTCCCTGAATTTGGAATCAGGGAATGTATCTGAAAACTGGTCACAATTGAGGCAGTTGAAAGAGCTTGTGTTTGCAGGACCAGATGCAAACAGATGGACTGATCATCAGAAAGCAGCTCACTCTTTCTAATATGTGTGGGACAAAAAGGTTGTGATGTGTGCCGAGCCTGGCAAGCAAGTGGGGAGATCCTTACAGAGGACAAAAATAAAACAGAGGTACTGTTTGCAAAGATTGAAGTATACTGCAACTCAAGGAGAAACTCCACAGTGCAAAGGAAACTGTTTTATGAGGGAACCAGTGTGGAGGTGAGTCTGTGGATGAATGGGTCACACAGCTGCACTTGCTTGCCAAAGACTGTGCTTTCTATGATGACAGAGATATGATAAAAGACCGCATTCTGATGGGCAGTAAGTTTAAGGAAGTTCACGAAAAGCAGCTGCAGGAAGAAGACTTAAATCTTGAAAAAGCCATAAGGATTGCCAGAGCATATGAAATGTCAAGAAAGGACATGCAGGTACTGGATGGAACACAGCTCCAGATTAATGCTATAGAAAATCACAGCAGCAGATATGGGCAAGAAAGAGCACACAAAGGAATAAAAGGCACCTATGGCACTGGGAAGTAACACACAAGCAGCGTGTGGATATTGTGGAAACATGTACCATAAAAATAGTGTCCATCTGGCAAGGGGGCAGACATGCAATAAATGCAAGAGAAGAGGACATTTTGCAAGGGTGTGTAAACTGTCTTCACAAACCGGAAGGTCAAAAACACATTCTGTACACGTCATAGAGGACAATGATGACAATGTAGGGTCAGACTCAGACTGCACCCCAAAATATCTTGAAGCAGTACAAAAAACACATCAGTCTGCAGATGAAGCAACTGTAACATTACAGATAGGGGCTAACAAAACTCCAATCACATTTAAAATAGATACAGGAGCACAAGTAAATTGGGTGACAAGCCACATATACCTGGAACACCTTATTAGTGAATCCCCCTTAGAGACTCAGGACCTACCAAAACTAATGGGATATGGGGGTGAAAAGCTGAAAGAAATGGGTCGCTGTCATGCAAAATGTTCATACAAGGGATTTGCAAAAGGTTTTACAATTGTTTGTGATAGAAACACAAGCCCCAGCCGTACTAGGTCTCAAAACAAGTAAAGATATTGGGCTTGTGAAGATCATAATGACTGTGAATGGTGGGCACAGAGGTCTGACAGAGGCTGACATTAAACGTGAGTACTGTGATCTATTCAAGGGCCTGGGTTGTCTCCCGGGTGTAAGCCGCATACGTATAAAAGAGGGTACACAGCCTGTTATTCATGCCCCAAGGAGAATACCTTTAACTCTTGTGGATAAAATCAGACAAGAACTCACTAGGAAGGAGAAGCTGGGAGTAGTAAAAAAAGGTCACAGAATCATCGGAATGAGTCAGTTCTGTGGTTGTGGTAGAGAAGAAGAACACAGGTGCAATTCATATAAGCATTGACCCAAGTGATTTGAACAAAGTCATAATGAGAGAACACTACAAACTCCACACCATAGAGGATATAGAGCACAAGCTAGTAGGAGCAACAGTATTTAGTGTACTAGATGCCCATTCTGGTTACTGGCAATTGTGTCTTGATGAAGCCAGCAGTTACTTGACCACTTTCAACTCTCCTTTGGGTCGATGGCGCTTCACAAAGGTACCTTTCGGCATAACATCTGCACAGGAAATATTTCAAAACAAACCACACAGATTGATCGCTGGTCTACAGGGTGTTGAAGTAATAGTTGATGATTTGCTGGTCTATGGAAAGGATCAAATGGAACATGACAAAAACCTTACTGCTTTGATCAATCTGTGTCACTTACACTAAATCCGAACAAAATGCAAATTGGGGTAGAAGAAGTTACATATTTTGGACGCCTACTAACCAAACAGGGCTTAAAGCCTGATCCAAAGAAGATTACAGCAGTTCTTAATATGAAGGCCCCAACCTCCAGAAGGGAGCTGAGACATCACTAGGCATTTTCAACTATCTATCAAAATTATCTCAGGGCCTTGCTCAACAGATTGCACCACTACATACACTGCTACATAAGGATACTGTTTGGTGTTGGGATGCAAACATGGAAAAGACTTTCGACAAAGTGAAAAAATGGATCACTAAACATCCAGGGCCAATACTGAAATATTTTGACATAAACTGTGACACTGTACTTCAAATGGATGCATCTCAGTTTGGGTTAGGTGCTGTACTGACTCAACAAGGACATCCTGTGGCATATGCTTCACGAGCACTGACCACAACAACCATTACCTGATAATAGTAGATAACTACAGCAAATACTTTGAGCTAGTGCAGCTGAGAAATTTAAAAGCATCAACAGTCAGGCACAAACCCACAAGCCCCTATCACCCACGGGCCAATGGTCTAGCAAAGAAGTATTTTGGCATAGCCAAATCCATTATACTGAAAGCATAATCATCAGGATATTTGGTGTTAAAACATCACAGAGTGCACCACATCCAATCATAGGTCAAAATCAAGAATACCAAAAAGTGAACTTTTAAGGTGCCTCAGGGAAGACACATATACAGAATACTATAACATAAATTTTAAATTGTAAAGACAAATGAGCACTAATCAAGGAAAGCTTAATCATAAAACTCTCTCTGCATGATTAGTAATTCTTCCCTGTAAAATATATATAAATATATTACTACAGCAAATACTTTGAGCTAGTGCAGCTGAGAAATTTAAAAGCATCAACAGTCAGGCACAAACCCACAAGCCCCTATCACCCACGGGCCAATGGTCTAGCAAAGAAGTATTTTGGCATAGCTAAATCCATTATACTGAAAGCGCAATCATCAGGATATTTGGTGTTAAAACATCACAGAGTGCACCACATCCAATCATAGGTCAAAATTAAGAATACCAAAAAGTGAACTTTTAAGGTGCCTCAGGGAAGACACATATACAGAATACTGTAACATAAATTTTAAATTGTAAAGACAAATGAGCACTAATCAAGGAAAGCTTAATCATAAAACTCTCTCTGCATGATTAGTAATTCTTCCCTGTAAAATATATATAAATGTATGCTTGCATGCAACCAGATGTTTCTCTATGTGTTTACAGGATTCACCACCTGCTTCTTCAGGAGAACACAGAACAGAGAGGTGTAATACTATGCAGTACAGTGCCTTGAAAAAGTATTCATACCCCTTTAAAATTTTCCACATTTTGTCATGTTACACCCAAAAACGTAAATTTCTTTTATTGGGATTTTATTGGGATTTTATGTGATAGACCAGGGATATGCATTTAGCGGACCTCCAGATGTTGCAGAACTACAAGTCCCATGAGGCATAGCAAGACTCTGACAGCCACAAGTTGATGCGAAGATGAATGGAGCCAAATACAGGGCAATCTTAGAAGAAAACCTGTTAAGAGTCTGCAAAAGCCTTGAGACTGGGGCAGAGGTTCACCTTCCAGCAGGACAACAACCCTAAACATACAGCCAGAGGTACAATGGAATGGTTTAGATCAAAGCATATTCATGTGTTAGAATAGCCCAGTCAAAGTCCAGACCTAAATCCAATTGAGAACCTGTGGAAAAACTTGAAAATTGCTGTTCACAGACGTTCTCCATCCAATCTTACAGAGTTTGTGCTTTTTTGCAAAGATGAATGGGCAAAAATGTCACTGTAGATGTGCAAAGCTGGTAGAGACATACCCAAAAAGACTTGCAGCTGTAATTGCAGCGAAAGGTGGTTCTACAACATGCATGCACATGCACGCCACACTTTTCAGATATTTATCTGTAAAAAAAATTGTTTACCATTAATCATTTTCCTTCCAAGGGGTATGAATACTTTTTCAAGGCACTGTATATACCTAGCTATAATAAAAGGAGACATTAACCAGTTCTGGACCAGCCGCCGCAGTTTAACTGCGGCAGGTTGGCCCGGCTCCTCGAAATCCCATAGCTATACGTTCCACGCATGCCCACCCCCCCTTCCGGCCGCGACGATCGGATTCGATCAGGAACCGATCAATCCCCCGGCCCAGGCCAATGATATCTGGCCTGGACCTGGTGATCGGTCCTGATGAATGAGATCCTTCCCTTGTCGTGTAAGTGTAAACACTGACAGGGGAAGTGATGTAATCTCTCCTCTTGTCGGGCTTTTCTGTTTCAGACTGAGACGAGAGAGCATCTAAAAGTGAGTTGCACAACACTACACTGACAGCAGGTTACGTGGCACACAATTCACCCCCCCGATCACCCCCCCCAGTTAACCTCTTCACCACCTGTCACTGTGTCACCCAGTACAGCAATCAGATTTTTTTTGATCACTGTACTGGTGTCATTAGTGACAAAAATCAATGTTAGGGTAATTAGTCTTAGGCCCAGATAGGTATAGGGACCCCCCTAAACCCCCCAATAAAGGTTTAACCCCTTGATTACCCCCTGTCACCTGTGATCACAGTATAAGTGTCATGGGTGACGCAGTTTATTTTTTATAGCGTCAGGGCACCCGCCGTATTTTACCCAATAAAGGTTTAACCCCCTGATCACCCGGCGGGTGATCAAAGTTAGGTTTTAGCGTCAGATAGGGTCTGCATCGCCCCAGGCAGCGTCAGATTAGTGGCAGTAGCGCTAACACTCACGCACGCACCATACGCCTCCCTTAGTAGTATAGTGTCTGAACAGATCAATATCTGATATGATCAGATCCATACTAGCGTCCCCAGTATTTTAGGGTTCCCAAAAACGCAGTGTTAGCGGGATCAGCCCAGATACCTGCTAGCACCTGCGTATAGCCCCTCTGCCCAGCCCAGCCCAGCCCACCCAAGTGTACTATCAATCGATCACTGTCACTTACAAAACACATAACTGCAGCATTCGCAGAGTCAGGCCTCATCCCTGCGAACGCTAACAGTTTTTTTTGCAGCGTGTGAAGCAGTCGCTGACTGTCAGGTGCTTTTTTACCTGTGAGTCTCACTACTGTACCAGTAAATTTAGAGACCAAAATGTCAAATCGAAGGTACAGTAGTGAAGAGGCCTACATGTTGCTGAGCATGACAGACAGTGAAGAGGAAGTCACTCATCTGTCAGATTCAGGCTCAGAATACAAACCTGTAGACAGCAGCGGCACCCTGACAGATAGCTCTGACAACAGAATTGTGGTCCCTGCCAAGGTCAGGCGTACCAGGCCCCGATCTTCTTCTGTTGTCGATGAGGTGCAAGAACCGCAGGTCCCTCGTATGGAGCAGAGAGCCAGTACTAGCGCCGCTCAGCGCCGCTGCAGTAAGACTTGGTGACGTGGCGAGTCCAATAAGTGCAGTTCAAGCTGGTGAGGTGGCAAGCATGAGTAGTAATAAAATTCAGAAAGTCGCGCTGGAAAAATGGTGAGAGTGGCAACAAATAAGTGCCTTAAAAGCCTCATAAAGAAATATGAGGATAAGTGATAATCACTGAGCAAGCACATGAGTAGTGTCCTGCTGCCACCAAGAAGAAGACAAAAACAGGCCCGTCTAGCCCATGGTGCCCTTCCTGCTGCATTCGCCAATCCTAATTGGATTGGCGAATCCAAGCCCACCACTTCTGGAGCACCCGTACTTCCCCCATTCACTGGCCAACTCGGAATTCAGGTGGAAACAGTTGATTTTACGTCACTTGGTATTTATTCGCTGTTTTTCAATGAAGATCTCTATAGATCTATTGTGAACCAAAGCAATTTGTATGCTGGTCAATTCATCACCGTTAATCCCCAGCTGACCCTTGCCAGAGATTGGAAACCAATTACAGTTTCCGAATTTAAGACCTTTCTAGGCCTGTCCCTCCTCATGGGCATAACTAAAAAGAGTGAGTTGCAGTCATATTGGTCCACAGACCCAATTCACCATATGCCCTTGTTCTCTGCCTATATGGCCAGGACACGATACAAACAGATCTTGCGGTTCATGCACTTCAATGACAATGAACTCTGTCGTCCTCGGGGTGACCCTGGATTTAATCAGCTCTACATAATTCGGCCTCTCGTAAACCACTTGAACCATTGTTTTGCAGCCTTGTTTACTCCCGATCAAATTGTTTGCGTTGATGAGTCCCTGATTACGTTTTCTGGCCGCTTGTCTATCAAACAGTATCTTCCCAGCAAGCGTGCCAGATACGGGGTCAAGCTGTATAAGCTCTGTGACAGGGCCACAGGCTATACATATAGTTTTATGGTCTGCGAGGGAAGAGATAGTCACATAGAGCCGGAGAACTGCCCAGACTACATAGGGAGTGCTGGTAAGATAGTGTGGGACTTGGTGTCCCCCTTATTCGAAAAGGGGTACCATTTGTACGTGGACAATTATTACACAAGCGTGGCACTTTTTAGTCAACTTTTTGATTATGAAATTGGCGCATGTTGCACCGTGCGATCTAATCGCCGGGGCTTCCCCCAACGGCTTATAGAATTCCGACTTAGACAGGGGGAGAGAGCCTGCTTGAAGTGTAATAATTTGTTAGCAGTGAAGTGGAGGGATTCATGGAATGTTTTCGTACTGTCCTCGCTTCACGCAGACACGGCAGTCCAAATTCCTACGGCGACTGGTGTTGTAGAGAAACCGCTCTGTGTCCACGAATACAACCTTAACATGGGAGAGGTGGACCTCAACGACCAGTTGTTGGCGCCGTATCTAATTGCCCATAAGGCCAGACACTGGTACAAAAAAGTGTCTGTTTATTTATTTCAATTGGCTTTGCTGAATGCTTCTGTGCTATACAAAGCTTCAGGACAGACTGGATCCTTCCTTAAATTCCAGGAAGAGATCGTCAGAGCCCTTTTGTTTCCAGACAGTGTTCTTGCCCAACTTCCCAATCCAAATGCAGTGAGCCGGCTGCATGAGAGGCATTTCCTTTTGTCCTCCCTGGTACCCCTACCCGAAGAAACCCCCAAAAAATATGTTGTGTCTGCAGCAAACGTGGATTTAAGCGTGACACCCACTTTTATTGTCCCTCCTGTCCTGACCAACCTGGTCTCTGCATTGGTGAATGTTTCAAACGCTACCACACACTAGTGGAGTTTTAGCGTAGGGTACAGCACCACACAGTCCTAGGCACACTAACACAGGGTCTCGGGGTCTCGAAAGATGTGATGGCCATCACATTTTGAGAGACCCTAATCTGCAACGTTCAGTTTACAGTTTTTATTAAAGTGAAAAAGTAAAAAAAAGCAAACACAAAAACACAAAAAAATACAAAATAAAAAAATCCAAAAATAGTTGTGGTTGTATTTTTCTTCTCTCTCTCTCTATTGTTCTCTCTCTTATGTTCGCTCTCTACTGTCCGCTCTACTGTTCGCTCCCACGATACATAAAGCCGTGACTGCATGGGGGCAGGGTTGGAGGAGGGCAGGGGTGGAGGAGCGATTTGCTCCTAACATTAGGGGCGGATTGCCCCCATGCTTCGGCATATATTTTTTAGGCACAGATTGCAATGTTTTATTTTTACAATGTTTTATTGCATTTGCTTTGCAGGTATGGTAAGTCTTACTGTTATACTGTAATGTTACTTTGTTTTATTGTTAACCATCATTTGCTTAGCAGGTATGCCATTCAGCTGCAGCGCGGGTTTATTTATCTTGACAGCAACATTGTTTGCTCCCACGATACGTAAAGCCGTGACTCCAGCGCTGTCGGAGGTGATTTCACCACCACAGTTAAAAATGTATGCCCATCATTAGAAGTGGGTGGATGAAGGGCGGTATTCTAATGGTGGGCATACCCACCGATCAATCTCTTTTTTTAGTTCAGTCCACAGGCTGAACGATGCCAGCAGGTTTAGGTATCATCTTGGTATCATTCTTTTTCAGCTAGCGGTCGGCTTTCATATGAAAGCAATCCTATCAGCTAATTAGCCTCTAGACTGCTTTTATAAGCAGTAGGAGGGAACATCCCCCCCCACTATCTTCCATGGTTTTCTCGGGCTCTCCTGTCCCAACAGGGAACCGAGAATTCAGCCGGTGGTTCAGCCAGCTGACCATAGAGCTGATCAGAGACCAGGCGCCAATCATCTCTATGACTTAAGAAACCGGAAGCTACAAGCATTTCATGACTTAGGTTTTGCTGGATATAAACAGAGCCATTGGGAAATTGGCAAAGCATTTTATCACACCGATCTTGGTGTGGTCAGATGCTTTGAGGGCAGAGGAGAGATCTAGGGTCTAATAGACCCCAATTTTTTTCAAAAAAGAGTACCTGTCACTACCTGTAGCTATCATAGGGGATATTTACATTCCCTGAGATAACAATAAAAATGATTAAAAAAAATATTAAAGGAACAGTTTAAAAATATAATAAAAAAGCAAAATAAATAAATAAATAAAACACCCCTGTCCCCCCGTGCTCACGAGAACGCAAGTGTCGGTCTGGTGTCATATGTAAACAGCAATTGCACCATGCACCAGCAATTAGCAGTAGACCTCCTCTGTAGATCTAAAATGGTAACCTGTAAAGGCTTTTAAAGGCTTTTAAAAATGTATGTAGTTTGTTGCCACTGCACGTTTGTGAGCAATTTTAAAGCATGTTGTGTTTGGTATCCATGTACTCGCCATAAGATCATCTTTTTTAATTCATCAAACATTTGGGCAATATAGTGTGTTTTAGTGCATTAATATGAAAAAAGTGTGTTTGTTCCAAAAAAATTGCGTTTGAAAAATCGCTGCGCAAATACTGTGTGGAAAAAAAACTGCAACACCCACCATTTTAATCTGTAAGGCCTTTGCTTTAAAAATATATAATGTTTGGGGGTTCAAAGTAATTTTCTTGCAAAAAAAAATATTTTTTCATGTAAACAAAAAGTGACAGAAAGGGCTTTGTCTTCAAGTGGTTAGAAGAGTGGGTGATGTGTGACATAAGCTTCTAAATGTTGTGCATAAATGCCAGGACAGTTCAAACCCTCCTCCAAATGACCCCTTTTTGGAAAGTAGACACCCCAAGCTATTTGCTGATAGGCATGTTGAGTCCATTGAATATTTTATATTTTGTCACAAGTTTCGTGAAAATTACACTTTTTTTTTTTTTGCACAAAGTTGTCACTAAATGATCTATTGCTCAAACATGCCATGGGCATATGTGAAATTACACCCAAAAATACATTCTGCTGCTTCTCCTGAGTACGGTTATACCACATGTGTGAGACTTTTTTGGAGGCTAGCCGTGTAAAGGACCCCGAAAACCAATTACGGCCTTCAGGCTTTCTAAGGGCGTAAAATGGTGATTTCACCTCCACACTACCTATCACAGTTTCGGAGGTCCTGAAATGTCAAGATAGCACAACCCCCCCCCCCCCCCCCCAAATGACCCCATTTTGGAAAGAAGACACTTCAAGCTTTTTACTGAGAGGCATGTTGTGTCCAAAGAATATTTTATAATTTGCCACAAGTCTTGGGAAAATTACAATTTTTTTTTTTTTTTTTTACACAAAGTTGTCACTAAATGATATATTGTTCAAACATGGCATGGTTATATGTGGAATTACACCCCAAAATACATTCTGCAGCTTCTCCTGTACATGAGGGATACCTCATGTGTGAGACTTTTTGGGAGCCTAGCCATGTACAGGACCCCAACAACTAAGCACCGCCTTCAGGCTTTCTAAAGGCGTAATATTGTGATTTTTGTGATTTTACTCCTCACTACCTATCACAGTTACAGAGGCCCTGAAATGTCCAGATAGCACCCCCCCCCCCAAATTACCCCATTTTGGAAAGTAGACACCCCAAGTTATTTGCTAAGAGGCATGGAGAGTATTTTGCAGATCTCATTTATCTTTGAAAATGAAGAAAGAAAAGAAAAATGTATTTTTTCAATTTTCAAAACTTTGTGACAAAAAGTGAAATCTGCAAAATACTCAACATGCCTCTCAGCAGATAGCCAGGGGTGTCTACTTTCCAAAATTAGGTCATTTGGGGGGGGGGGGGGGGTTGTGCTAACTGGGCATTTCATGGCCTCATAAACTGTGATAGGCAGTGAGGAGTGAAATCAAAAATGTACACCCTTACAAAGCCTGGGGATGTGGTATCCCCGTACTCAGGAGAAGCAGCAGAATGTATTTTGGGGTGTAATTTCACATATTCCCATGGCATGTTTGAGCAATAGTTCATTTAGTGACAACTTTGTGCTAAAAAAAAAAAACATTTTCCCGCAACATGTGGCAAAATATAAAATATTCCATGGACTCAACATGCCTCTCAGCAAATAGCTTGAAGTGTCTACTTTACAAAATGGGGTCATTTGGGGGGGGGGGGGGGTTGTGCTATCTTGGCATTTTATGGCCTTCAAAACTGTGATCGGTAGTGAGGAAGTGAAATAAAAAATTTACACCCTTAGAAATCCTGAAGGCAGTGATTGGTTTTTGGGGTCATGTACGCAGCGAGGCTCCCAAAAAGTCTCACACATGAGGTATCCCCATACTCAGAAGCAGCAGAATGTATTTTGGGGTGTAATTCCACATATAACCATGCCATGTGTGAGCAATATATCATTTAGTGACAACTTTGTGTAATTTTTTTTTTTTTGTCATTTTTCAATCACTTGTGACAAAAAATAAAATATGCAATGGACTCAACATGCCTCTTAGCAATTTCCTTGGGGTGTTTACTTTCCAAAATGGGGTCATTGGGGGGGGGGGGTTGTACTGCCCTGCCATTTAAGCACCTCAAGAAATGAGATGGGGGGGGGGGTAATTTACAAAGATGAATGTGCTGCGCCGGTTCATACCTTAATTGGTACGCCGGATAAATCCTTAATTGAGCGTGTGAACCAGAGCAGCAGTACCTGACCGTGAGAATGTTTCCAGCGCTGGTTCTCGGCGAGGTGCATCTCGCGCTCGCTGAAATAGGAAAAACACATCTTCCTATTAAAGCAGCGCGAGAAAAAACGGCATGGGTTCCCCCCCAAAATCCATACCAGACCCTTATCCAAGCACGCAGCCCGGCCGGTCAGGAAAGGGGGTGGGGACGAGCGAGCGCCCCCCGCTCCTGAACCGAACCAGGCCGCATGCCCTCAACATGGGGGATGGGTGCTTTGGGGAAGGGGGGCGCGCTGCGGCCCCCCCACCCCAAAGCACCTTGTCCCCATGTTGATGAGGACAAGGGCCTCTTCCCGACAACCCTGGCCTTTGGTTGTCTGGGTCTGCGGGCAGGGGGCTTATCAGAATCCAGGAGCCCCCTTTAATAAGGGGACCCCCAGATACATGGCACCCCTACCCATTCACCTGGGGGAAAAAAAAGTGTCAAGAAAAAAAAACACACTAGACAGGTTTTCAAAGTAATTTATTAGGCAACTCCGGGGGGTCTTCTTACGACTTTGGGGGTCTCTTCCGCACTCTCTGGCCTCTTCTCCGCACTATCCGTATCTTCTCCTGGTCTCCGGTTCTTCTCCACGCTCTCCGGCCTCTTCTCTGTGCTCTCCGGATCTTCTCCGCGCTCTCCGGTTCTTCTGCCGGGCTCCTCCGCTATCTTCTGCTCTTTTGACGCTCTTTTGCTAGCGGTGGCCCGGTCTTCTTCATCGTCATCGTCTTCTCCCCTCTTCTCTTCTCTTCTTCCGATGTTGACACGACACTCTCCCCCGCTGTAATGCCGTCTGCGAGGTGTGCATGCCGGGGCATGCTGGGACTGTGATGTCATAAAGGGCGGGGTCACCCGGTGACATCACACGGTGACCACGACCCATGCCTATATAAGTCGCCACACACCTCGCAGACGGCATTACAGCGGGAGAGAGCGTCGTGTCAACATCGGAAGAAGAGAAGAGAAGAGGGGAGAAGATGACCCCCACCCCCTTTCCTGACCGGCCGGGCTGCATGCTTGGATAAGGGTCTGGTATGGATCTTGGGGGGGGCCCCCCACGCTGTTTTCCTTAAAATCCATAAAAGACAGAAGGGTTTGGCATGCACCCAGAGGGGGAACCCATGACGGTTTTTTATGTAAAATTTGGCGTGTAGTTCTCCCTCAAGGTTCATACCACAGTGCCTGGCATTGGTGGGGATCCAAGTCGGATCCCCGTGCTTGTCGCTCATTGGGAAAGGAAAAAACATTTTTTCCTTTCCCGATGAGCGAGCCAGCCCAGCGCTGCTATCCACAGCTGACACAGTGCACTGCGATTTCTTGCGGTTATGTGCGGATAGCTGTGCTAAATCGCTCCTGGACGCAGTCAATTCTATTTTTTCTATCCGCACCAAACTGCATGTAATAAAAACGCAGTGTGTGAATGGGGCTATAGAAAAGCATTGTGTGCGTTTAGCTGCGGTAGAAAATGCAGCTAAAAGCACAATTCTATCCGTCCGTGTGAAAGGCCCCTTTCATACTCGGGCGTTTTACAGGCACTATAGCGCTAAAAATAGCGCCTGAAAAATGTCCTAAAGAAGTGGCTCCATTCACGCCAGTGTGAATCAGGCTTTCACACTGGAGCGGTGCGCTAGCAGGACAGTAAGGCCCCTTTCACACTGGGGCGGTGGGGGCGTCTGCGGTAAAGCGGCGTTATTTTTAGAGCCGCTTTACTGTCGTTTTAGCGGCGTTATTCGGCTGCTAACGGGGCGGTTTTAACCCCCTGCTAGCGGCTGAAAACGGGTTAAATCCGCCCGCAAAACACCGCTGGAGCGGCATTTTGCCGGCGGTATCACAGCACTGCCCCATTGATTTTAATGGGGAGGAGCAGTGAGTTTACCACTCCAAAGAAGCTGCTGGCAGGACTTTTTATGACACCCTGCCAGCGCACTGCTCCAGTGTAAAAGCCCTCACTGGAGTGAATGGAGCCGCTTCTTTAGGGCGTTTTTCAGGCGCTATTTTTAGCGCCGTAGCGCCTAAAAACGCCCCAGTGTGAAAGGGGCCTAAAAAAAGTCCTGCTAGCAGCACCTTTGAAACGGTGAAGGAGCGGTGTATAAACCACTCCTGCCCATTGAAATCAATGGGACAGCGCGGCTATACTGCCAGCAAAACGCCGCTGCGGTAACTTTACCGCCGGGTAACGGCGGTAAAGCAGTGCTAAAAAATAGCGCCATTTTACCGCTGCCGCCCGCACCGCCCCAGTGTGAAAGAGGCCTAAGGCCCCTTTCACACGGACGGACCTTTCAGGTCCGCCTCGGACCTGCGGACCTGAACGGACACTCCATAGACCTCTATGGAGGGTCGGATGTCAGTGGTGACATGTCCGCTGACATCCGACCCACTCCAATCCGAAAATGTGTAACGGAGGAAAAACCTATTTTTCCATCCGTCTGCGGATCGGATGACAACGGACTCTACGGTCCGTCATCATCCGATCCCCCATAGAGGAGAGCGGCACTCTGACAGGTCCGTCCCTGTACAGTGTGCAGAGACAGACCTGTCATCTGCCTGCTCAGTGGGGATCCACGGAGCCATCCCCCGCTGAGCAGAGCGGGCTCCGTACATGGACACGTCCGTGTGAAAGAACCCTAATGCCGCGTACACACGGTCGGACTTTCCGGCATACTTGGTCCGGCGGACCAGAGTGTGCCGGACAATCCGCCCGTGTGTGGGCGCCGGCGGACTTTTCCGGCGGACTTCTTCCCAAAAGCCCGCCGGACCTAGATTTGAACCAAGTTTCAAATCTTTCCGTCGGACTCAGTTTCGGGCGGAAAGTCCGCTCGTGTGTGTGCTGGTCCGACGGAAAGGCCGCTCGTGTGTAGGCTGGTCCGACGGACCAGATACGACGCGAGGGCAGGGTATTGCATCTCGCGCTCGCTGCAATAGGAAAAACAAAGGGTTGTTGGGAAGAGGCCCTTGTCCTCATCAACATGGGGACAAGGTGCTTTGAGGTGGGGGGGGGCCCGCAGGGTGCCCCCCTCCCCCAAAGCACCCACCCCCCCATGTTGAGGGCATGTGGCCTGGTACGGTTCAGGAGGGGGGGGGCGCTCGCTCGTCCCCACCCCCTTTCCTGACCGGCCAGGCTGCGTGCTCGGATCGGGGTCTGGTATGGATTTTAGGGGGGACCCCACGCCGTTTTTTCGGCGTAGGGGCTTCCCTTTATAATCCATACCAGACCTAAGGGCCTGGTATGTCCCGCGACGGGGCTCGCAAGGTGCCAATCTCGCCGATAAAAGCGGCAAGATTGACATCCTTTGCTAGTCCCGTCGCACCTGAGTCACGTTCAAAATGAACGGACTTGGCCGTGTGTGGGCAAGTCCGTTCATTCTGAAAGTCCGCCGGAACTCCGGCGAAAGTCCGTCGGAAAGACGGGCGGACTTAGCCCGCCGGAAAGTCCCGGCGTGTGTGGGCAAGTCCGTCCGTTTTAAAGTCCGGCGCACCTGGCGCCGTGTGTACGCGGCATAAGACCCCTTTCACACCAAGGGCGTTTTGCAGGCGCTATAGCGTTAAAAATAGTGCCTGCAATCCGCCCTCAAACAGCTGCTCCACTGTCTCCAGTGTGAAAGCCCCAGGGCTTTCACACCGGAGCGCTGCGCTGGCAGGACGGGAAAAAAAGTCCTGCCAGCAGCTTCTTTGGAGCGGTGAAGGAGCGGTGTGTTTACCGCTCCTCCACCGCTGCTCCCCATTGAAATCAATGGGGCAGCGCTGGGATACCGCATTGCGGCGCATTGCGGGCGGTTTTAACCCTTTCTCGGCCGCTAGCGGGGGGTAAAAGCGCCCTGCTAGCGGCCAAAATGTGCAGCTAATCCGGCGGTAAAACGCCGCTAAAAATAGCGGCGTATTACCGCCGACGCTATGAGTGGCCCGGTGTGAAAGAGCTCTAGGGCCAACACCCTTTGTACAAAAATCCACGGGAAAGTTTGTACAAAGTCCCATCGTGTGTATGAGGCTTAAACACCAGAAATTCAACTTTTCATATCTTTAAAGGTCACCATACACTGGCCAATCAGTTAGATCTTCCATAAATTAGATTCAGTGCAAGAGCCTGTTTGATTTTCTACAATTAGAAGTAATTTTTACAGTGTATCTTCCTATTACCGCTTTAGCCTAATGCTCTGTTTCCACTATTTCAACCCCAAAGTTGCTTGATTTACAATGTGCTTTTTCGGCTTGTTTTCCACTATTGCGACTTGTCATGCCACTAGGGACTGAAACGTTGCATCACAAGTTCCACCCCATGACTTACAATGAGTACCGTTCATATGTGTGCGACTTGCTTACGCCCATGCGCACATGCCGTATACACAGTGGGCACACATCTTTATTACAGAAATCCATATTTGGCATGGAAATTAACCACTTGCTTACTGGGCACTTAAACCCCCCTGCTGTTCAGACCAATTTTCAGCGCTGATGCATTTTGAATGACAATTGCGTGGCCATACTTAGCCAAATGTTGTTGTTTTTTTTTTTTTAAGTTCCCACAAATAGAGCATTCTTTTGGTGGTATTTGATCACCTCTGTGTTTTTTTTTTCAAAAATTAGAAAAGACAGATTTTTATAAAAAATGTTGGATATTTTTGGATATTTTGATATTAAATTTTGCAAACAGGTAATTTTTCTCCTTCATTAATGTACGCTGATGAGGCGGCACTGATAGGTAGCACTGCTTGGGACCACTGGTGGGCATTGATAGGTGGCAGTGGCAGGTGGTACTGGTGGGCACAGATGAGGCAGAATTGCCTCTTCGGGACCAATGTCCCTTGCACCTAAGCCGGTGATCAGCTTTTATTTGTATCCTCATGCTGTCAGCATGAGGAGAAAAAATAAACAATTACCGAGCTTTAGTTTACATCATGTGATCAGCTGTCATTGGCTGACAGCTAATCGTGTGGTAAGGGGCCGGGATCAGCCTTTACTTCGATCTGTGATCACCCGAATCTCAGTGACCTGTCATCAGGAGCAAAGATCAGTGACGTGTCACAGCTAGCCCATCCCCCCTACAGTTAGAATCACTCCCTAGTACTGACTTAACCCCTCCCCGCCCCGTAGTGGTTAACCCCTTCACTGCCAGTGTCATTTATACAGGAATCAGTGCATTTTTATAGCACTGATTGCTGTATAAATGACAATGGTCCCAAAAAATGTGTCAAAAATGTCTGATGTGTCTGCCATAATGTTGCAGTCACAATGAAAATCACTGATCGCCGCCATTACTAGTAAAAAAAAAAAATTATTAATAAAAATTCCATAAAACTATCCCCTATTTTGTAAACGCTATAACTTTTGTGCAAACCAATAATCACTTATTACGATTTTTTTTTTTACCAAAAATATGTAGAAGAATACGTATCGGCCTTAACTGAGGAAAAAAATGTTTTTTAATTATTTTTTGGAGATATTTATTATAGCAAAAAGTAAAAAATAATGTGTTTTTTTCAAAATTGTCGCTATTTTTTACACACACACTTGGCTCTTTTCAGGGCAAAGTAAAGAATGCTATCTGCACGCTTTATATAACATAGGTTTGTGTGCTAATGAGGCAATTGCAAACACATGGACAGTCCATTAAACACACAAAATGCAAGTTCACCCAATGTAGAGAGAACTTCAAAGTGGGTACACCTGTTAAGGATGTCCTTAAATTACTAACCCAAAAAACACACTCTGAGCATGCCCAGAAACATCCAAGTGCTCTTCACACACAAAAAGCACCACCAGAAAAAAACAAAGTCCCTGAGCATGCCCAGAACAACCCAAATGCAGCTAGCACAAAATAAGCCACCCCCTGTCCAAAATTAAGCACATCATCCAGCATGCAACTAAAGAGCCTAACATGTGCAAAAGTTATACAACAAATACCATTGCAATCTAAGGGAACTGACGTGGCAATTTTACCAGTCCCCACTTGGCTGGCTTATCTTCTAGTTATTGGCCTTAAAATGGGTATGGGGCCCAGCTCCCACCCTAAGGGACATATATCAATGTCACCAATTGGACAACCCCAAAAACGAAACAAGGAGCAATGCCTTTAAAATTGCCAAATTGCTTAAGGGCCAGTTCACACCAATGCAGTCCAGTGCATATTTTATGCATCAAAAATGCATGGAAATTCGGTTATATGGTTTTCAATGGCATAGTTCACACCAGTGCTTGCAGTTCCAGAAAAAAAAGTAGAACATGCTGCATTTTTTCTGCACTGGACTGTACTGGAAAGCTGTAAAACACATCAAAAATGCACTGGAACGCACTTATCCTTATTTAAGGTTAAGAAAAAAGAGGGGGGAAAAAGAAGCACTGGACTGCATCAAAAATGCACCAAAAGCGCACTGGAACGCATCAAAAACGTGCATGCAGAAAAGCACCTGGAACGCATCCGGACTGCGTTTCTATGGTGTGAACTGGCCCTGAGGGCCCTAAGGGCCAGATCACACCATAGAAACGCAGTCCGGATGCCTTCCAGGTGCTTTTCTGCATGCACGTTTTTGATGCGTTCCAGTGCGCTTTTGGTGCGTTTTTGATGCAGTCCAATGCTTGTTTTCCCCCTCTTGTTTCTTAAACTTAAATAAGGACAAGTGTGTTGCAGTGCATTTTTGGTGCATTTAGGTGCGTTCCAGTGCGTTTTGATGCATTTTACAGCGTTCCAGTACAGTCCAGTGCATAAAAAATGCAGCATGTTCTACTTTTTTTTCTGGAACTGGAAACGCACTGGAACTGCAAGCACTGGTGTGAACTATGCCATTTAAAACCATATAACCTACTTTCTGTGCATTTTTGATGCAGAAAAAAAACGCACTGGACTGCATGTGGTGTGAACTGGCCCTCAAGGAATAAAAGTTATTTAAAACTACTCGCGGCTATAATGAAATGTCAGTCCGGCAATACACATAACAGTTCATTGATAAAAAAAGCATTAAGAAAAAAAACAAAATTAAGAAAAAAAAAATGTGTGGAGTTCCCCCAAAATTCCATACAAGGCCCTTCAGGTCTGGTATGGATATTAAGGGGAACCTTGCACCAAAATAAAACAGAAAATGGCGTGGGGGTTACCCTCAAAATCAATACCAGGCCCTTCAGGTCTGGTATGGATTTTAAGGGGAACCCCGTGCCAAAATTTTTTTTAAAAATGGCGTGGGGTCCCCCTAAAAATCCATACCAGACCCTTATCCGAGCACGCAACCTGGCAGGCTGCAGGAAAAGAGGGGGGACGAGAGAGCGCCCCCCCCCCTCCTGAACCGTACCAGGCCACATGCCCTCAACATTGGGAGGGTGCTTTGGGGTAGCACCCCAAAGCACCTTGTCCCCATGTTGATGAGGACAAGGGCCTCATCCCCACAACCCTTGCCCGGTGGTTGTGGGGGTCTGCGGGTGGGGGGCTTATCGGAATCTGGAAGCTCCCTTTAACAAGGGGACCCCAGATCCCGGCCCCCCCCGTGTGAAATGGTAAGGGGAAACAAAAGTACCCCTACCATTTCACAAAAAAAGTGTCAAAAATGTTAAAAATGACAAGAGACAGTTTTTGACAATTCCTTTATTTAAAGTCTTCTTCTTTCCATCTTCGGGTCTTCTTCCTTCTTCCTTCCTTCATCCTTCGGTTTCTTCCTCCATCTTCTTCTTCCTCCGATCCTTGGCTTCTTGCTCCGGTGTTCTCGTCCGGCATCTTCGTCCGCAGCGTCTTCTTCCCTGCTTCATTCTTGGGCCGCTCCGCATCCATGATGGGAGGCTCCCACTGTGTGACGCTTCTCGTCTTCTGACACTTATATAACGGAACCGTGCTTCAGAGGGGGCGGGGTCACCGGGTGGCCCTGCCCTCCGTTATTTAAGAAGTGTCAGAAGACGAGAAGCGTAACACGGCGGGAGCCTCCCATCATGGATGCGGAGCGGCCCGAGAACGAAGAAGGGAAGAAGACGCCGCGGAGGAAGATGCCGGACGAGAACACCGGAGCAAGAAGCAGAGGATCGGAGGAAGAAGAAGAAGATGGAGGAAGAAACCGAAGGAAGATAGAAGATAGAAGAAAGAAGATAGAAGAAAGAAGATGGAAAGAAGAAGCATTTAAATAAAGGAATTGTCAAAAACGGTCTTTTGTCATTTTTAACATTTTTGACACTTTTTTGTGAAATGGTAGGGGTACTTTTGTACCCCCTTACCATTTCACACAGGGGGCGGGATCTGGGGGTCCCCTTGTTAAAGGGGGCTTCCAAATTCCGATAAGACCCCCGCCCGCAGACCCCCACAACCACCGGGCAAGGGTTGTGGGGATGAGGCCCTTGTCCTCATCAACATGGGGACAAGGTGCTTTGGGGGGCTACCCCAAAGCACCCTCCCAATGTTGAGGGCATGTGGCCTGGTACTTTTCAGGAGGGGGGGCGCTCTCTCGTCCCCCCCTCTTTTCCTGCGGCCTGCCAGGTTGCGGGCTCGGATAAGGGTCTGGTATGAATTTTTTAGGGGGACCCCACACCATTTTTTTTTAATTTTGGCGCGGGGTTACCCTTAAAATCCATACCAGACCTGAAGGGCCTGGTATGGATTTTGAGGGGCACCCCTACGCCTTTTTTTTTTTTTTTTTTTGGCGTGGGGTTCCCCCTAATATCCATACCAGACCTGAAGGGCCTGGTATTGAATTTTGGGGGAACCTCACGCATTTTTTTTCTTAATTTTGTTTTTTTTCCTAATGCTGTTTTTATCAATGAACTTTTATGTGTATTGCCAGACCGACATTTCATTATAGCCGCGAAGTGAACCAGCGTTAAAAAAAAAAAAAAAAAAAGTTTAGAGGTGCGCCCGTTCAACCTATGCAAATGCATTTACGTTGCTTGACATTTAGTAAGATTTTGCCGGCGCACTGAACCAACGCATTTGAACAATCGCAAATGCCGTTTGAGCATGCACAGTGCATAAATTCACCTCCCGCAGTTGTAAATGTATTTGCCGGTGCAGCCGGCTTGTCAGAAAAAGTTACTTTCTCATTCTATTTTGGGCATATTTGTGACTTGGGCATTTAATACTATACTTCCTTACATCACCCCACATCACCCCCATAATATTGGCACTTCCAGCTTGTTTAAATTTTAAGTTAAAGATGCCATGCGCCATGTCTATAGTGGTGTACCGATTGCCTCTTCCTGTGCGCCGGGAAGAGAATAGTAAATGGAGGATCGGGCTGTGTTACCGGCGCAAATGTTTTGTAAATACGAAAATGTAATTTGCGCATCGGCGTGCGCCGCAACTCATGACGCAAACGCTTCGTAAATCAGCCCAAGGCAGTCATAAACTAAAAGCTGCGTAAATTCCACAAAATGTACCCTAGTTTGTAGACGCTATAACTTTTGTGCGAACCAATAAATATACGCTTATTTACATTTTTTTTTACCAAACACATGTGGCTGAATACATTTTGGCCTAAATGTATGACTAAAATTTAGTTTATTAATTTTTTTTATAACAAAAAATAGAAAATATCTTTTTTTTTCAAATTTTTCAGTCTTTTTCCGTTTATATCACAAAAAATAAAAATAGCAGAGGCAATCAAATACCATCAAAAGAAAGCTCTATTTGTGGGAAAAAAGGACGCAAATTTCGTTTGGATACAACATTGCATGACCGAGCAATTACTAGTTAAAGCAGCACAGTGCCAAATTGTAAAAAGTCCTCCGGTCATTGAGCTGCCAAATCCTCCGGGGCTGAAGTGGTTAATAAGTATGCCCACATGGAGTACACATCAGGCCTCAAGTAATCAGCAGCCTAGGGTATGGGTGCACCTCACACTAGTCCCCCACACATGTGAACGCAGGGAAACATCCTGACAAGACCCCTGAAGCAAAAGAAGAACCAAGAAGAGCACTCAAAAAGCTGATAATTAAAAATATAAAAACAAAAAATCTATCTCAAATACTCATGAAAAGAAATCCTACCAGAGTAAGTATGCCACAAGGATAATGGTAGTGAGAATTTCTTATTAGGTCTGAAATCCTGTGGGCACATGATGTCTAATCAAGTCAAACCAAATACATAGGTGCCAAAGATCGAAGACAAATATACCATTTAAGCACTAGTCTTCCAGCCAAGGATATAGAAAAATGAAGGAGACCATAGAGCTGATTTCACCTAAAAAAAAGCATAAAGATTGTGATATGTAGTAAGAAGGTATATTCCATAAAGCAGTAGCCAATTAGAGGAAAGAAAATATACATATTAAATCTATGCTAAGGTCCTCAGGTAGGATTGCAGCTAGAACTGCAGCCATTAAAATAGTAAGGGAGATAAATATAAAAGGAATCAAGCAGCAGCAGTACCTAAAATATAAGATCCATGTACACGTGTACCCTCTTCCAGAATTGACTTTGGCTTTTGCCAGCGATTACTTTTTACCTTTACTTCAATATATTTATTATTTAGCTGGTGGATTCTCTAACCACACTCTACTGTTCTTGATTTTTGTGTTTTTCTGGGTTTTTCTGTTAGAAACAGAGGAAACACCTCAAGATTAGCTTCAGGCTGGCTGTAGGTTGAACGTGTGGCTTCACAGGTGAGAAACTACCAATGACCTCCTTCTGGCTGGTCCGCTTTACATGCTATGCAAATTGGATGTGGTTAAAAAGGCTTCCAGTTCGCATATATGTGAACCGAGCCTAAATGGCTCCAAACATGGATATAATTAGACAAAAAAGTTAATAAAAAAATACAAAAAAATATTCCATCCATAGATGTCCTGTCCCCCTCTTCCCCTCTGTGGCTGAATCCCTGTCTGTTACAGTTAACTACCCTTACAAACCCTGCAGTATGGACTACTAAAGGTAGGAATTTAGGAGGGGGTGTAGTGCAGGAGGGTGGTTTATGACCTTGATCAATTAAAAGCCAAATGCGCCCTTCCTAAACCCTATCTTTTCCATTACCTCCAATTACACCATGCCTTCTTGTCACAGTTTGGTTTCCCTGCAAGAGAGACTTGGTTTGTGTCATTAAAACCTTACTTCTTGCCGACTGATTGAAAAAACCTTATCAGGGGTTTACAAGGAATAGTTTCAGGTCATGTCACCTTCGGTGCCCTGTTGTAAGGAAAGGTGTGTGGAAGACATTCCCAATTTGCAAAGAGAAGTTTGGGAAGACATGTGGGATTACCCCTATAAACAGACATCGACTTATCTGGTTTAAATTCCTCCACAGAATTTACTTACTGTAACTCCTGCTAAATTGACTGGTATATATTCCTCCCATCTGGCTGTCTGCTGGCAATGTGTTCACTCCCCTGCCGACTTTGGTCATATGAGGTGTGACAATTTAATTCCCGGAATAGCACTATGGTGGTGAGTCACACAGCCATTCGCACTAGAGCACGTTCTGACATGTTCTAACTTGTACTCGCCTGGGTGGCAGACCAGTAGAGTCAATCTTTACAGAGTATTTAAAGAAATAAAAGGTTTGTGCATTGCACTATTGGTGGAAAATGAGTTACAGGAACCTGGAGCAGTGGATTAACAATTTTGCATGAAGATTGTCAAAATTGTGAGTGAAAATTTAGCTCTGGTACAACAGGCTTATGGTGACCATTCCATGAGCCATCAAGTGTTTTTAATAGCATAGGCAGTTTAAGGAGGGTTGGGAAAGTGTCCATGACGACACAAAAAGTGAGTAGCCAGAATAGCAAAGGACGTATGCAAATGTGGACAGAGTGCAAACCCTTGTACACTAGGATCGAAGATCGAGTGTGCGAATAATGGCAGAAGAATTGAACATAAACAGGAAAACAGTGTGGCGTACTCTAACAGAGGATTTGGGAATGAGAGAGATTCCCACAAAGATGGTGCCTTGAATTTTGACAGAAGATCATAATGAAAGTCATCTTCAAATTTTATGCAATCTTTATGAATAATGCAGAGGTGTTTGATATTTTTTTTACAGTCCATTTTGGCAAATAAATTGTCATACCTTATATTTTCTGGCATTTTCCAACAGTATAGAGCTTCTGGTCAGAGGTAGCTAAATGTATTATTGAATTACTGGCTACACCAGTCCAACCGACAGTTGCAGTGTGTCTTTTAGGCTTGGTGGAGGAAGCTGTTACTACTACAGCTCATAGAACTTTACTTATTATTTTATTGTTTTGTGCCCATAAAGCTATTCTTTTGCTTAGGATAAAAATGATGGCTCCCACAGTGTCCTTCTGGAAAGAATTAGTCAATTCCATGGTATCTTTTTACAAAGCTACCTATTTTCCTAGGGGCTGTCCAAAACAATGTGACAAAGTTGGGCAGGCCTGGTTATTGTCATCCTACACCAATGCTTGAGACCTGCTAATTTTATATTTGTACGTGTTTTAACAGTTCCCCTGTATGAGAATTTAAGCATACAGTATTTATTGTACCTACTATTATATGATCAAGTGTGCTGGTCTCTGACGCTTCATCTGCTCTTGTTGGGAAATCCTTTAGCTCTTTACGTTTTTACTGGCACCCTAGACTGTCGGGAGAAAAACAAATCTAATATTTTCCTTGTCACCTTAGAACACACACTTACTAAAAGACTGTACTAATCATCTGAGAACGGTGGGGGAGTGGGTTGGGGGGAGAGGGGTTGGCTTTTTGTTGAGGGGGGGTATAATATTATATTTTCTTTATATTCATTTTTATAGAATGGCTCTAGTTAGGCCCTGCAAGGCTGTATTTTTATAGGATGTTACTGTTGAATGCTTCTAGTTAGGCCCTGCATGGCTGTATTTTTCCAGGATGTTTCTGTCCAATTATGCCTCTAGTTAGGCCCTGCAAGGCTGTATTTTTCTGGGATGTAACTGTCGAATGCCTGGCACTTAATGTTTTAACAGGTGCAGATGTAATTTTACTTTTCTACAAAAACTGCAATAAAAAGAATTTACCCCTAAAAAAACAAAAAAAAAGTGCATCATCATTTTCTGCACAAGTAGTAATAGTAGTAGTAGTAGTAGTAGATTTGAGCAGATTTAAAATGTATTTGTTTAATTTGCACAAGATGATTGTATTTAATTTTTGTCCATCCACGCTGTAAAGCAGGCTGAATGTAAAAAGTCTGTGCATGTATGTCCAGCCTAAGTGAATAATGCAATAAAAAATATTATATAATTGAGTGCAAAGTATGTTTATCCACAGCACTCAATCAAAAATAAACATTTGGCTGATCTGTCTACTGTAACCTACAATCTGATTATGTTCATTGTTCTTTGCACTACTTTACAAAATAGGCCCATATGAGAATAGGCCCATATGAGTCTAGCCTATGCTTGAACATTTCAAGGTAAATAATCACAGTAGAATTAGAAGTCAGAGTTACCCAGGCTGGGATTGGCACTCTAGCATACCGCCTTTTTAATGTAATGCTTGTTGGTTAGTTTCAAACCAATTAAGGGAATTAGACACCAAAAAAGATATTGTACATTCACCAGTTTACAATTTATGAAAAGTAACTAAAGAGTATCAGTGTCTAGCTTGCAGTCTTTATGTGGTACCTAATAAAATGTAAAAAAAAGTTCAGGGCAAACGCTTTGAACTGTTCCTCGATGTCCCTGTCTGCTTTACTGCTGCCAGCACCAGTTAAGCCTGTCCCCTTCACACTTTGCAAATGTGTCCTTCAGTCTATTTTTTCAGCACAATAAATATACAATACCTTCAGAGGAAAAAAAATATAAACTGAAGTTTGGTCTTCCTATTGTTTGCCTACCCTTGTTCTTGGGATGTCATTACTCGGTCTCTGTTCTTCTCTGGAATGCAGGCAGATTGTGGCTGGTGGAAGGGGCCAGCTGGGTGCTGTACATAGCTTGTTTAAAACATCATAGAACCCTGACTCAATACTCCTTTTAATGCGCTAGTAAACTGCAGCATTTTAAAAAAGAAAAAACCTTGCAAGGCAATTGCATAATGTTGTAGTATTTTAAATCACCTTTTCAATATTTTTCACAGTGCTTCTGGGGAAGGGGGTAGGGGGTGGATGGTATGTGGTGGTATGTGGCAGTGGGTGGTGTCAGTAGTTTTTTTTATTTTTAATCATTTATTTTTTTACAATTTAATTTATTTTTAATTGCTTTTCACAATGCTTTTTGGGGGGAGGGGGTTGGGGGGGGGGGGGGGGGTTGGCAGTGGACAGTGTTGGTAGGGCAGGGGAGAGTGGTGTCAGTAGTTTATTTTATTTTTTTACACTTTTTCATTTTTTACAATTTTTTTTACAATATTTTTTTTTATATTTTTGGGGGGGCTTTGGTGAGGACACAGATTCCCCAGTCCCTTTCTCAGCACTAAAGATGAATGAACAGGAGACAGAGTTCCTGTTCATTCATAAACTGAGCAGAGTAAACACAGTTTACTCTGCTCAGTTATCACAGGATACAGGAGCGATCTCGATCACTGTGTCCTATTCCTGACAGTCCCCCCCCCCCCGCAGCCGGTGGAAGAGGAGAGTAAGGCCCCTTTCACACTTATACGACTTGTCCCACGATTTTGTACTGCAAAATCGTATGACAAGTCATTCTCCATGATTTTCAATGACTACCATTCATATTGGCACGACTTTAAGTCGTGCCGACTTGAAAGTACCGTATTTATCGGCGTATAACACGCACCGGCGTATAACACGCACCCCAATTTAGGAGGGAATTTTAAGGAAAAAAAACTTTTAGGAGGGAAGTTGAAGGGAAAAAAAACTTACATTTAAATGCCCATCATTGCACCCTTCTCAGTGCAGCCTTGTCAGTGCAGCCTTGTCAGTGCAGCCTTCCCCAGTGCAGCCTTCCCCAGTGCAGCCTTGTCAGTGCAGCCTTCCCCAGTGCAGCCTTGTCAGTGCAGCCTTCCCCAGTGCAGCCTTGTCAGTGCAGACTTCCCCAGTGCAGCCTTGTCAGTGCAGACTTCCCCAGTGCAGCCTTGTCAGTGCAGACTTCCCCAGTGCAGCCTTCCCCAGTGCAGCCTTCCCTAGTGCAGCCTTCCCTAGTGCAGCCTTCCCCAGTGCAGCCTTCCCTAGTGCAGCCTTCCCCAGTGATCCCAGCCATTCTGGGCTTCAAAATCACCGACCGCGATTTGAAAATGGCGCCGCCGGCGCCGAAATACACAGTGGCGGTCCTCGGCTCTTTCCGGCGGCTCTCGTTCATTTTCGGCTCCACTCGTAGTCCCGAGCGGAGCTATCCGAACCTAGCCGAGTAGGTTCGGATAGCTCCGCTCGGGACTACGAGTGGAGCCGAAAATGAACGAGAGCCGCCGGAAAGAGCCGAGGACCGGCTCTGTGTATTTCGGCGCCGGCGGCGCCATTTTCAAATCGCGGTTGGCGATTTTGCAAATCTGACAGGTCGGGATCGCAGGGGATCGGCGTATAACACGCACCTGCGATTTTCCCCTGGTTTTAAGGGGAAAAAAATGCGTGTTATACGCCGATAAATACGGTAGTCCCTGCACTACTTTGGTCCAACTTCTATGCGAGTTGTACTCCATAGACCTCAATGTTAAACCCTGAAGTAGCATGCAAGTCGTGCCTGAATAATATAGACACGACTTCAGTACGACTTTGTAAGCACAAGCCTGGCTCGCTGATCGGGAAAGGAAAACTTTTTTTTCCTTTCCCGATGAGCGACAGGCAGTGCTGACAGCTGTCTGGTATGAATCCAGAGGGGGAACTCCACGCCAAGTTTTAAATGAAAAAACCGGCGTGGGTTCCCCCCCAGGGGCATACCAGGCCCTTAGGTCTGGTATGCATCTAAGGGGAACCCCCTACGCTGAGAAATCGGCGTGGGGTCCCCCCCAAAATCCATACCAGACCCTTATCCGAGCACGCAGCCCGGCCGGTCAGGAATGGGGGTGGGGACGAGCGAGCGCCCCCCCCCCCCTCCTGGGCCGTACCATGCCGCATGCCCTCAGCATGGGGTGGTGGGTGCTTCAGGGCATGCGGCATGCGGCACCCCAAAGCACCTTGTCCCCATGTTGATGAGGACAAGGGCCTCTTCCCGACAACCCTGGCCGTTGGTTGTCGGGGTCTGCGGGCGGGGGGCTTATCGGAATCCGGGAGCCCCCTTTAATAAGGGAGCCCCCAGATCCCGGCCCCCCACCCTATGTGAATGAGTATGGGGTACATGGTACCCCTACCCATTCACCTAGGGAAAAAAGCGTCAATAAAAAACACAGTACACAGGTATTTAAAATAATTTATTAGGCAGCTCCGGGATCTTCTTCCGACTTCGGGGGTCCTCTTCCGACTTCGGGGGTCTCTCCGGCGTCTCCTCCCGGTGTCCTGATCTTCTGCCGGCTCCTCCGCTTTCTTCTGCAGCTCAATTGCTAGCGGTGGTCCGGACTTCTGCCTTCTGCCTTCTTCTTTTCTTCCAGAGATGTTGACACGACGCTCTCTCCAGCTGGAATGGTCTCTGAACGCTCTGCAACGGACTTATATAGGCAGTGACCCCGCCCCTTTATGAGGTCACTGTCCCGGAGCATGCTGGGACTGTGCCGTCATAAGGGAGCGTGGTCATCACCCGGTGACCACGCCTCCTAAAACATCACAGTCCCAGCATGCCCAGGGACTGTGACGGCATAAGGGGGCGGGGTCACCGCCTATATAAGTCAACATGGGGACAAGGTGCTTTGGGGTGGGGGGGCCCGGCAGGGTGCCCCCCATGCCCTAAAGCACCCACCCCCCATGTTGAGGGCATGCGGCCTGGTACAGTCCAGGAGGGGGGGGGCGCTCGCTCGTCCCCACCCCTATTCCTGACCGGCCGGGCTGCATGCTCAGATAAGGGTCTGGTATGGATTTTGGGGGGACCTCCACGCCGATTTTTCGGCGTAGGGGGTTCCCCTTACAATGCATACCAGACCTAAGGGCCTGGTATGCCCCTGGGGGGGGGGAACCCACGCCAGTTTTTTTATTTAAAACTTGGCGTGGAGTTCCCCCTTATGATTCATACCAACTACTGTATGTTTTCATTTGTTAATGCCAAAAATGTGGCAAAGTCGTACAAAGTAGTACTGCTCCCAAATCGCGGTCAAATCGTGGCAAAATGGGGCCGCGAAATCGCGGTAAAATCGCGCGACTTTGAAGTCGTATAAGTGTTAAAGGGGCCTAAGGGAGCCGGCTGCGGGGAAGAAGGGGGGCAGAGGAGGAGGACAGGAGGGGCGGAAGAGAACATGGGGGCTGGAGGAGAACGGGGGGGGCGGCGATGGACATGGAGGGAGCCGGGGGAGGAGCACACAGAACATCCGGGAATGATCGGTGCAGCAGGAGGGACAGCTGTGAACACTAATCTACCTGTATAGCTTTTTAGCTGACAGCCACAAGAGGGAGAGAAGGAGAAGCGGCTGTCAGCTAATAATCGATACAAAGGGTCGGTGTTCACAGCTGTTCCCCGCTACACTGATCATTCCCAGGAGTTTGCAAGGCGCTTGCAGGTGTGTGGGAGCCGCCGCAGAAATGCAAGAGACTTGAGATGTATGCTACCTTAGAACGAAGCCCTCCAGTCATGCGCTGTCACCGATGACAGGTCTTCAGTCTTCACCCGGTCTTCTTTCCAGATTCATGGGCTCCGGCTGTATGAGTGGTCAGAGCCACGATGACATCACTCCTATGTATGCGTGCTGGATGGCAGACTTTCATTGTGCATGTGCCAATTATGTCACCAGCTGCATCCAGTGTGAATATCTCCTAAACAACGCACCGTTTAGGAGATATTCACTGTACATACAGGTAAGCCTTATTATAGGCTTACCTGTAGGTACAAGTACAAAAAAAGAGTTTACTACTGCTTTAAGAGCCTAATGCAAGCAGTGAGCTGGCTCTTGGAAGTAGTTATATAAATATCAAAATGCCTTGATATGTACTGTAGATGTAAGTCTGAAGGAGTGGGTATTCCTAGGCAACTTCAATCACATTCAGACAACCCTAAGTAATGCCCACATGTGATGCCGAACTTCCACAATTAAAAGAACTGAAATCCGAAGAATGGAAGGGGTGGGCCATGGACAGTTAGGCTGGGGAGAAAAGGGCTAGACCAGCCTTTCTCAACCTTTTCAACCCCTGCTAAAAATGACTATATCTACAACTCGTGATACATTAGTGTGATGGTCAGTGGAAAGAATTCTCCTTACACTGGGAACATTGAGAAGAATTTCCACTTTACAGATAGCTAAAAAGATCAAAGAATTAAGATTAGGAAACCTCTAGCAACCTCTGGAGGAACCCTGGTTGAGAAACCCTGGGCTAAAATATACCAGACATCCTCCAGCCAGGAAATGAGGCGGGCTCTGGCTGACTTGAGGCAGCTTCTAATGTGCCATGTGAGAAGCTCACAATGTACAGTAAATAGGGAGTAAGCTGGTTTAGTACTGGTAAGGCTAGAGTTCAGCTTCAGCTTGCTTATTAGGACACAAATGTCTGCAGACTATTTAGAGAATATATTTACTGATAAACAGCTAAACATAAAACAATGGCCAACTAATATGCTGACTATAAAATATCTCATGTTGGCACAAATATCTTCCTCTAGGTTTACTTGGCTGGTGTAGCTGTAACTCAAAGAGCTGAATTCCCCATGTCAGCTGTCATATGATTGACATACCAAACATCTAGAGTGTCCAGTAGTGTCGTATTTGGAAGGATCAGGTGACTGCAAGCAATGAAACCTGTTAATCTGCTTTTCATGTGTCTTTTCCTAGGAAGAGAACTCTGTCACTGCTGATAGGAGAAATTAAGACTGCGAGGATTAGGATTTCATACCTTGTTAGCAGCCTGAAGAAAACAGTGAAGATGATTATCTATTGGGGAAAACTTGTCTTTCCTATAAAGAGTTAAATGGGTCTTTAAGAAAGTGTATAGTTAGCATTAATGTATGAAGTTACTGTGCGGTGGTGTGCCATACACCTCTTAGACAATGTTCAAGCAAGGATAGCGGTAGAATGGAGTGTTTCTGCTTTTTATAAACTAATCAGAGGTCTTATTGGTCTTTTGGGGAACTGGTTTCCTGGCTGAGAGCAATATCTGTATAATAAACAGGCATGTGATCTAATATCTGAAAAAAACTTCTCTTCTCATTAGATTTGTAGACTGCTAATTACTAGAGGCGATCAGCTGAGCTGTTTTCTGAGACCACATGGAAAGAAGAAGGTTAAAGAGAGTTACTGTATGTAGTCTGCATGAGAATTCTGTACGACAATACTTTGGGTATTATATAGATGAAGAATTATTAATTTTAAAAAGAACAGGTGTGTAAAGAGGTTCTAGCATGTATCATCAGGAGCCTACATGAACACCACATAACTCCAGAAAGCCCAATGCACTGTAATCAGCAAGCATAGTCTCTCTTGAGCAGTACAGAAGGCTTACTGGCCCCTACTGCCTTCTGAAGTGCCCACCACAACCCAAAAATTATCTCCACTTCTGGGCCAACTATGTTTTCTCTAATAAGAGCCAAACTTCCTGGGTTACCTGCACCAGCAGTTTCTCCATATTTTTGTAGAAAATCAGGTGCCACCAGTAAGAAGTAGTATGCCTGCAACATTTTTACATCCGCTACCTTCTAGAAAATATATAAAGAATCCACAACTGCGGGTGATTCAGGACTCTTGACTTCTTTTGGGGGTATTCAACATCCAGATCCAAAACAGAAAAAATATGTTTGGGTAGAATTTAATTTTAAAGTAAACCTGTGGCCAGGATGTGAACATTCCAGTACTTACAGTACATAGGTTTAACAAACTGTAATTGGGCTTTAAAACATGCCCTTGCCGATTACTCTTCTATTAGTCAATTTCTCAGAAGGTGCTCTGTACATACATTAGCAGGCTGGAAGCCTGCTAATGTGCTGGAAGGGGAGAGCAGAGAGAGGGACATGCAATTAGAAATGACTTCAGTACCTATTCTATGAACATTGAAGGTGAGTTTTTCCACTGTGTCTGCAACTGAAGAGGCCAGTGAGGGCTTGTTTTAAAGCTCATACTGCTTATTATGAAAATACTTAAACGTGCACAACCTGGCCATAGCCTGGTCACATTACGGTTTACACATGAAATTATCAATTTCCATTGTGTGTAATGTCCATAGGATTAGCTAACTACTATTGGATACAAAAAATGATCTTTTCGCAATAAGACAATTACAGCCTTGTTGACGACTTTCACCTTTTTCACTTTATAGTCCTGTACCCCTGTGTTGTATTATTTACTGCTATTGAAAGGCAAAATTAGAAAGATTTACCCTCACTTACTGAACACGGCTGGTGTGAAAGAGTCCTAAAACACATCCGTCATTAAAAGCTTTACGGTGGAATCAAAGCTTGCGCGTTCCCTGACTTTCGCACATTTCAATAGACCTATAGCTTGCCAATAGAAAAGTGTGAGAGGATGCAAGCAAACTCTGACACTGCCCTGCCAGGAAGTACTAGAGCTTTGCCTTTCAGAATGCCTTAGCTTTTGGATATCGCAACAGGACTTGATGGTTGCAAGTATGTGCACTTTATACCTAACACTTTTTTTTTCTTTATGGCAGATTTGCTTTATGTCTGTGGACTGCATTGGTACCCAGATTGAAAGGAATATGACTATCAAAGTTAAACAACTTTAAAACCTCACAGTACCTATTCTTACTTTCATCAGAAGCACTTGGCACAAAAATCAAAATTAATTTTCACAGCTTCTGAGTGGGCGTCTATTTCACAGAAAATCAATCTCTCTCTCAATAGTGTTAAGCAAGTGCCCAGTAAATAACAAAAGCAGACATATAGCCAAAGCCGTCAATATTCTGATTTTGAAACTTCATCACCGCATGGAAAGTTTCTAAAACAGCTCATAGTGGCCTCACTTGCGCTTGTTATGTTGCTTGAGTTGGAAGAATGAAATGTAAGTAGGATTCATATTAAAAGTAGTAACTATTACTTCCGTCTAATAAAGTAAGATATACTTTTTACAGCAATTTTTACAAAAAAAAAAAAAAATTGGAACAGCTGAATGAAATTTGGTAGTGGAGTATGTCAGGTCGCCTTTACATGAGTTGATAATCAAAGCAGATTAGGTCATTTTATGTAACCACACCCCTTAATCACTGTGCAAAGTTCAGCAACCCAGAGCTGTAAATTACATTTCATCTTTCACTGATCAGAGTTTACTAAACTGACTATAAACAACCAACTACTTTTTAAAGATGAAAAATGTAGATGCAATGACTTCATCAATCTATGTATGTTTTTTTGTTCAACTGTCAAACATCTGTCTTTGGATTTTGGCAAGAGGCTGGATTCACACCTTTTAACATAAAGTAACGTGAGTTAAAATGGTGTTTCCAGGAATATCTGAAGTAAAGAATAATTTGACATAGTATATGTCTATGCCGCGTACACACGAGCGGACTTTACGGCAGACTTTGCACGGCGGACTGGATTTCGTCAGACAATTCGATCGTTTGTGGGCTCCAGCGGACTTTGTTTTCTCAAAAGTTGGACGGACTTAGATTTGAAACATGTTTTAAATCAATCCGTCGAAATCGAATCCGGACGAAAAGTCCGCTCGTCTGTATGCTAGTTCGACGGACAAAAAGCCACGCTAGGGCAGCTATTGGCTACTGGCTATGAACTTCCTTGTTTTAGTCCGGTCGTACGTCATCACGTACGAATTCAACGGACTTTGGTGGATTGTGTGTAGGCAAGTCCGTTCATTCAGAAAGTCCATCGTAAAGTCTGACGAAAAGTCCGCCGAGCAAAGTCTGCCGTAAAGTCCGCTCGTGTGTACGCGGCATACATTGCAGTTGTAATTTTCTTTCGAGGTGAGTTATTTTATTGATTTTCTTTTTTAGCTTTCTGCCAGCCCTCCTAGACCAGAGCAATTAAATTCCACCAACATCAAGACCGAAGAATGATAATGTGCTTTATGTGTGCATTCATTTACCTGCTTCTGGACGATATTTCCACATTTTGTCATTTTACAACCAAAAAGGTATTTTATTGCAATTTTATGTGATAGACCAACGCATAGTGGCACATAATTGTGAAATGGAAGGAAAACTATAAATGGTTTTTATAATTGTTTACAAATAAATATCTAAAAAGTGTGGTGTGCATTTGTATTCAGCCCCCTATCAGGAACCATGAATCAGACCGAGACAGAAGTATGTTAAATCACACTTGTTTAATAATAATAATAAGGTAAAGAGAGTAAGCTTAGTCAAAACAAGCCAGAGTTCAGTAACTGGATCGGGTAGTCAGCCAAGCAAATGTCAGAGAGCCAGAGATAAACATAGTAGTACAGCAAGCAGGATCAGGAGCCAGAAGGAACATCAGCCGAGCAAGTCTGCAACAGGAATGCAGGAGAAAGTCTCTGTGATGTTGACAAAGGCGAAGGTAGAGATCAAGTGAGCTGGAAGGCTTTAAGTAGGCAGGACTGACGAACAGAATTAACAACAGCTGGGTAACTGTGGAGAGAGATGGGAGCTGGCAATTAGCCAACAGCTGAGTGGCCAGCTCAGAGAAGGAAGGGCTGAGCCCAGCCCTGACAGTACCCCCTCCTCAACGACCCCTCCCCCTCGGAGGACCACCGGGCTTGAGGGGAAAACGTCTATGGAAATCACGGAGGAGGACAGGGGCATGTATGTCCGAGGATGACAAAATAACTTGGAATTGGATTATCTCATGGTGAAGAGCCCCTACGGCCATGGACAACGGAATTGTCTCATGAGTCACATAGGAAGGCTGTAGAGGTCCCCCGTCAAGAGCCTCAATGGCAAGTGGAGTGTCACACAGCTGCAGCGGAATCGAGTTCTGCGATACAAAGGCAGTATCAATGAAAAGCCCCAGAGTCGATTAGAGCCTGTATCTCGATGGACGACTCAGCCCAAGAAAGGGTGACCAAAACCAGGGGCTTATCCTTCTGGATAACTGGGGACGAAACAACGCCACCTAAGGTCGGTCATGACAGGACCTCAAGGTTCGGGCGTTCCCTGGACAGGTAGGACAAGACTTCAAAAAGTGACTTGCCTGGCCACAACAAAGGCATAATCTCTCCCTCCTCCTAAAGGCTCTCTCATTCGCAGAGAGACGCGTGAAGTCCAAGTGAATAGGTTCATCTTCACTGACCGACTCGGTACCAGGAGGCATGGGAGGTGAGGGAGGCATGGGTGGGACTGAAAAGCTCGGAGGCAAATATACAGGAGGCTACCGCAAGCGCTCCTTAAAAGAGAGTCTTTCTCTGAGTCTGGAGTCAATGAGGATGGCAAACGTGATCAACCTCTCCAGCTCAGTGGGTATATCTCGGGCTGCTATCTCATCCTTGATGGAACCCAAGAGACCATGAGAAAAAGTAGCCACGAGGGCCTCATTCCAAGCAACCTCTGCTGCCAGAGTACGGAATTCAATGGCGTAGTCGGCAACAGTTCTCATAATCTGATGGACATGATGCACTTGGCAGCAGAAGCGGAGCGTGCGGGAACGTCAAATACCCTTTTAACCACTTGCTTACTGGGCACTTAAACCCCCCTCCTGTCCAGACCAATTTTCAGCTTTTAGCGCTGTCGCACTTTGAATGACAATTGCGCAGTCATACAACACTGTACCCAAATGAAATTTTTATCATTTTTTCCCCACAAATAGAGCTTTCTTTTGATGGTATTTGATCACCTCTGCGGTTTTTAGTTTTTGTTAAAAAATTGAAAAAGACAGAATTAAAAAAAAATATATATATATTTTTTTATATTTTGTTATAAAATTTTGCAAACAGGTAATTTTTCTCCTTCGTTGATATACGCTAATGAGGCGGCACTGATGGGCACTGATAGGTGGCAGTGATGGGCACTGATGGGTGGCAGTAAGGGGCACTGATTGGGCACTGATTGATGGCAGCACTGCTAGGTGGCACTGATTGGCACCACTGGTGGGCATTGATAGGTGGCACTTGTGAGCATTGATAGGTGGCACTGCTGGGCACTGGCAGGTGGCAATGACAGATGGCACTTGCAGGCACAGATGAGGCATATATGCCTCCTTCCTCTTCGGGACTGATGTCCCTTTGACATAAGCCGGTGATCGACTTTTTTTTCCTCCTCACACTGTCAGCGTGAGGAGAAAACGAAACCAATCACCGAGCTTTTGTTTACATCATGTGATCAGCTGCCATTGGCTGACAGCTGATCACATGGTAAGAGGCCAGGACCGGCCCCTTACTCGGATCTGTGATCATCCGAGTCTCCGTGACTCGGTGATCACAGCGCGCACACCGCACACCCTGCAGGGTGCGCGCGGTGCGCGTGCACAGGGGAGGACTTCCCATGACAGCCTCCCAGAAATTGAGGTCCGCGCTGTGGCCATCATTCGCCTATGGCCCGGACCTCAAGTGGTTAAAGGAGGCCACAAAGTCAGGGTAACTCAAGACAACAGGTTTTTGCGTCTCCCATAGAGGGTTTACCCAGGCCAAGGCTCTCTCAGTAAGCAAAGATATCACAAAACCTACTTTGCTTCTGTCCATGGGAAACGCCTGGGGCAGCATCTCAAAGTAAATCTCAACCTGGTTGAGAAACCCTCCGCATTGAACTGGATTGCCTACAAATCGCTGGGTAAGTGGAGCGGAACCAGACATACCTCTTATGGAGGTAATACTCGAGGCAGGTGCCTGCACAGAGACTGGCGCAGCAGCAGGGACGGCCTGCAACTCAGGTTGTACCGGAGCAGCCACAGTGGGAGTTTCCAGGTGAGCCGTGCGACTCAGGAGCATTTGTAACGCTATGGCAAACTGATCCATGCGGTGACCTTGCTAATCCAATCTGGAAAAAATAGTACCAACAAGTGGATTGACTGTATCTTCTGAATTCATGGCCTTCGTCTACTGTCAGGAACCATGAATAAGACCGAGACAGAAGTATGTTAAATCACACTTGTTTAATAATAATAATAAGGTAAACAGAGTAAGCGTAGTCAAAACAAGCCAGAGTTCAGTAACCGGATCGAGTACTCAGCCAAGCAGATGTCAGAGAGCCAGAGATAAACGTAGTAGTACAGCAGGCAGGATCAGGAGCCAGAAGGAACATCAGCCGAGCAAGTCTTCAACAGGAACGCAGGAGAAAGTCTCTGTGATGTTGACAAAGGCGAAGGCAGAGATCAAGTGAGATGGACAGCTTTAAGTAGGCAGGACTGACGAGCAGAATCAACAACAGCTGGGTAACTGTGGAGAGAGATGGGAGCTGGCAATTAGCCGACAGCTGAGCGGCCAGCTCAGAGAAGGAAGGGCTGAGCCCAGCCCTGAAACCCCCTGAGTCAATACTTTGTAGAACCCCCCTTTGCTGCAATTACAGCTGCAAGTCTTTTTAGGGATGTCTCTACTAGCTTTGCACATCTAGAGAGTGACATTTTTGCCCATTCTTCTTTGCAAAATAGTTCAAGCTCTGTCAGATTGGATGGAGAGCGTCTGTGAACAGCAACTTTCAAGTCTTGCCACAGATTCTCAATTGGATTTAGGTCTGGACTTTGACTGGGCGATTCTAACACATGATAATGCTTTGATCTAAACTATTCCATTGTAGCTCTTGTAGTATGTTTAGGTTCGTTGTCCTGCTGTAAGGTGAACCTCCTCTCCAGTCTTTTTCAGACTCTAACAGGTTTTCTTCTAAGATTGCCCTGTATTATGCTCCATCCATCTTCCCATCAACTCTTACAAGCTTCTCTGTCCCTGCTGAAGAAAAGCATCCCCACAACATGATGCTGTCACCACCATGTTTCATGGTGGGGATGGTGTGTTCAGGGTGATGTGCAGTTAGGTTTTTGCCACACATAGCATTTTGCTTTTAGGTCAAAAAAGTTAAATTTTGGTCTCATCAGACCAGAACACCTTCTTCCACATGTTTGCTATGTCCCCCACGTGGCTTCTTGCAAATTGCAAACGGGACTTCTTATGGCTTTCTTTCAACAATGGCTTTCTTCTTGCCACTCTTCCTTAAAGGCCAGATTTGTGGAGTGAACGACCAATATGTGTCCTGTGGACAGATTCTCCCACCTGAGCTGTGGATCTCTGCAGCTTCTCCAGAGTTACCATGGGCCTCTTGGCTGCTTCTCTGATTAATGCTCTCCTTGTCTGGCCTGTCAGTTTAGGTGGACAGCTATGTCTTGGTAGGTTTGCAGTTGTGCCATACTCTTTCCATTTTCGGATGATGGATTGAACAGTGCTCCGTGAGATGTTTAAAGCTTAGGATATTTGTTTATAACCTATCCCTGCTTTAAACTTCTCCACAACTTTATCCCTTAGCTGTCTGGTGTGTTCATGATGCTATTTGTTCACTAAGGTTCTGTAACGATCCTCCGAGGGCTTCACAGAACAGCTGTGTTTATACTGAGATTAAATTACACACAGGTGAACTCTATTTACTAATTAGGTGACTTCTGAAGGCAATTGGTTCCACTAGATTTTAGTTAGAGGTATCAGAGTAGAGGGATTGAATACAAATGAACGCCGCACAGATATGTATTTGTAAAAAATGTTGAAAATCATTTATCATTTTTCTTCCACTTCACAATTATGTGCCACTTTACAAAATCAAATACTTTTCATTATTATTTGGATTGTTGTGGTTAAAGCATATCTAAACCCAAAAACAGAAATTCAATATATTGTAGTTTACGAATCTACTGTGTATATGTGATTGCTGCATTAGTTTGACTTTTGCCAGTCCATTTACCATTTCTGCAAGTAAAAAAAATACCTGTTAATCAGAAATCCAGTGCCCTTGTAACTTCACGTGGACTGAGCTGAAATCCGAAACAATGTTATTCGTTTTTTCAGCTATCTTCTCTGAGCTACAAGGCACTTCCCCTATTTGTAATAAATATGAGGAGAGGAGGTAGTCCAAATTAGAGGAGCCTAGAGTGACAACGCTGTTCCTCAATAGATACAGCAAAGCGAATGAGCATTGTTCTTCTAAGATAGGAAGTGTGTTACTGGCAGGATCGTCAGGTGAAAATAAAGGGAAAGAGCCAGAAAAATGAATGCAGCCCCCCACATTTAAGGACTAGTAAGCTGCAAAACATTACATTTTTGTTTTGGGGTTTTATGCACTTCTTTCTCTGTAGGGTCTTTATTGATAAATTGAAGTTTTGCTTATTACACAGACAGGCTACTCTCAACAGTACGTTCTGAATGTTGCTTTCACAATAATAAACACTTGGCAAAGTTGGTGTAGCCTTTAGAAAGGGATGTTGTATTAGGACATCACATTCTCTGAAATGAGCCCTGCCTGAGGAGTCTACAGCAGCTAAAAATGGAAACGGACAGAGGAGGACTTCTGCATCAACTCAAAGGAATGTTTCTGTATGCAAGAGATTATGTATGACTCTCGTAATAGATGAATAAACATGGTAGTACTTGGTGCCTGAGGTGTGATAGCACCTCTTCATTCCAAATGACAGAAGTGATTCATGCAGCACCTCCAGGTGAGTGATCACCAGAATGGGGTTGTGCAGATATTACTGTAATCCTTTTCTATACTCAGTGCCAACCATCTAAAGCAGCAAGCTAATTATGAGTGAACCTTTATGTGACGTGAACCATACCTGTATGAACCCACTTGTGTTGACATTCACAATCTATCCCTGAGGTAGAGCCTCAGCTTTCCGACTAGGGAGCTTAAGCAGTTTTTTAATTTAGCATTGCTTTAGAAAATAAAAGATTTTTACATGACTCATTTTAAAGTTATAGGTTATATAACTATAGTGATACCGAATACACAGATGAGCAGCAAAAACACTGTGTGCACATAATTGTTGTTATTCATTTTCTTCAACCTTCTAACAAAGTTCATTTTTTCTTATGTAGGATAATCCCTGGGGATGCTTACAAGAGTATACAAAGAAAATAGGCGTTTTTGCTTGTTAGCGATGTGCTTGGTCAGATGGAGCAGAAGGAGTAGGCAGTGACTGGCAATTCTGATTAACCAGCTCACAAGAACAAGCTGTTCTGTGCTCTTGCCTGCAGGAAAATGTTGCAGTTTACAACCCACGTACCCTGGTCTTTCATCATAAAGCTAGCTATTCTGCCAGTAGTAGACAGCCACAACACTATCCTCCAGGTCTGTGCTGTGGTGCCACTTTGCAACTCCATGAAGACAGGATAGAAAGAATAAGTGATACTGATTGCTTAGAAGGTGGAAAGAACATGTAGATATTTGTTCATAAAGCAGAACAAAACTGTTAGTTTAAAACAATGCTTACAGGTAGCTTTTTATAACACAAGTAACTCTGTATGTCTCCTCAGTCATAAATGTTTCTTCCTGTCTGTCAGCATTTTTTTTCTTTTGGTCCACTCACACTAAGTGCAAGAACAGTGTACACGTAAACCACTTCACAATATATCACTCACATTCACTATATCCCCCTATCCCTACAGATAAAATAAAACGTAGGCATACACCTGTTAGGCCTATTATCCATTATTAGAACTGTCCTGTTACTGGCCAATTTAAAACTGCTGTATCTTCTGTAGTATCTTAATTCTTGGAGTAAAACTCCGGATTGTGCTCTTTCTCTCTAGTAAAATTGGGCCTAGCATTATTATTAAAAGGTATCCTGCTGCTGGCCAATTTTATACTGCTGTGACATCTGCGGTCTCTTAAAGTGATATTAAAGCTTCCTGTTTTTTTTTTTTCATTAAATTAACAAACATGTTATACTAAGGGAAAAGTTCCTTCTCCAGACCAGGACTCCAGGATGACACCCTCAAGCAAATAATCTTTTAGCAATCTTCTCCAGGCCTTCAGCCCAGACCTGTTGAGGTCCAGACTGCAATTTCTTGTCTCACTAGCTTTCTCTCAAGGCCAGCAGGCCCAGGAGAACTTAAACTTTCCCTGGAGGGGAAAGAACACACTAGAAAAGTCTCAAAACATGTATCACCTCCCTAGCCAGCCTCTTCCAGGGATTGGCTGAGGCATGATAAAAATTCATTGTGGACATTTGACTTTCCTTGACCCATATTCTGGAAGCTTCTCCCAGAAGGAGGTGGGAGAAAGCTAACACTCAGCTAGGAAACCCTGACCAGGAAAAAAAATAAAACCCTGACCGGACAAAAAAATAGAACACCGACTGCAGTGAAGCCAAAAACTAAATTTAGCTTAGCAGCCTAACTAAAAGAGAACGCTACACAAATTTCTATTTTTAATACCAGTGGACTACTTTTGAGTGCCTTCACATAAACTCAGGAACTCAAAAAAAGCATGCTACACAGATTATGGGAAATATTTTCAATGCAAATATTAAAATATTTATTAACCACTTTAATACCGCGCCATAGTCGAAAGACGGCTGCAGCGCAGCTCTGTTGTTCTGGGAGGGCATCCATGAATACGCCTACCGCGCACCTCCTGGGGGCACACATCGTGTGTGCTCTCTGATCGAGGTAAAGAGGTAAATCACAGCGGCCCTTTACCATGTGATCAGCTGATCACATGTAAACACACTTGCCAGTTATTGGCATTCCTTTCCTTGCAAGCTGTCCCAGCGTGAGAAAAGGAGTACCGTAACCTGCAGTTCTGACAGGGCACATTTACACTGATAATCAGGCACTGATTATCAGTGCCCATCAGTGCAGCCTATCAGTGTCCATCAGTGCAGCTTATCAGTGCTACCTCACCAGCGCACATCAGTGAAGAGGAAAAATTACTTATTTGCAAAATATTATAACAGAAACAAAGAAAAATGTTTGTTTTTTTTACATTTTCAGTCTTTTTTCATTTGTTTAGCAAAAAATTAAAAACCCAGTGGTGATTAAATACAACCAAAAGAAAGCTCATTTTATGTCTCAAAAAATAAAACAAATTTATTTTGGGTACAGTGTTGCATGACCACACAATTGTCATTCAAAGTGCAACAGCACTGAAAGCTGAAAATTGTCCTTGGCAGGAAGGGGGTGAAAGTCCCCATTATTGAAGTGGTTAAAGGAAGTATATACCTTCCTACTTGCACCATTTGTTTTCACCTGCATAAGATGTGCATTAATCATGTACAGTAGTTTCATGGTGTCATTTGTTGCCCTGATTATACAGTGCAGCCTGTAGTAAAGTAAATCTTCACATTACAGTGTCAGAAATTTCAGGTTAATGCATGACCACTATTTGTGATGTAAGAACTGACACTTCCTGTGAAGAAACTACATATCCCACAAACCCTGGGTATCTCAAGTTTAGTGCTCTTCAGGTAAGAGCTAAATTGTAATTAGACACAGAACAAGCAGGCAGAACTCAGAGAGATCACCATGCAGTAGCATACCAAGCGGGGGGTGGGGGGGGCGGTCCGCCCCGGGTGCCGCACATTAGGAGGGTGTCAGTCTGGGGGTGTGCACTGCACACTGTGCAGTGTGATCCGGAGAGGAGATCGCAGAAGGGGCATCATAATGAGTGGGCGCCCCTGCACTTTCCCAGCTTTGTCAGCATCAGAAATTCATCAAGTCGGCAGGGGACCCAGCAGTGCGGGGGAGGGCAGCTGCCTGTCTCCCCAGTCATCCAATCAGGCAGGCTGTCCGTCGACGATCTTCAATGTCTCTCGAGGCAGCTGGAGTTGGTGGGCGGAGCCGAGGGTTGCCTGTGGCTGCCTCCTCCACTCCTCCCAAAGACTCGTTCACTGGCTGATCCTGCAGCTGAAGGAGGAGAAAGAAGAGAGCGCAGAGGAGCCACGAGTCTGCATCTGCAGCGCCAGTTATGCTGTAAGTGAGCACATTGTCACTGTATACAGCCCTAACCTGCCCCCATAATGCCCTATACAGCCCTAACCTGCCCCTATATAGCCTATACAGCCCTAACCTGCCCCTATAATACCCTATACAGCCCTAACCTGCCAACATAATACCCTATACTGCCCAGACCTGCCACTATAATACCCTATACTACCCAACCTGCCACCATAATACCCTTTACAGCCCTAGCCTGCCACCATAATACCCTATACAGCCCTAGCCTGCCACCATAATACCTCATACAGCCCTAGCCTGTCATCATAATACCCTATACTGCCCTAACCTGCCACTATACTACTCTAAGCTTCTTAAATTGAGCTTCTGTCGCTCAAAAGAAGCTCCTGCTCCTTTTTCAGTGACAAGCTTTGCAAGCTGCGATTTTGTCGGGGGGGGGGTGCCAGAAAAAGGATCCCCCTGACCTTGAGTCAGAGTAAATCCATAAGCTTTAAGTGAGCACATTGTCACTGTATACAGCCCTAACCTGCCCCCATAATACCCTATACAGGCCTAACCTGCCCCTATATACCCTATACAGCCCTAACCTGCCCCTATAATACCCTATACAGCCCTAACCTGCCAACATAATACCCTATACTGCCCACACCTGCCACTATAATACCCTATACTACCCAACCTGCCACCATAATACCCTATACAGCCCTATCCTGCCACCATAATACCCTACACATCCTTAGCCTGCCACCATAATACCTCATACAGCCCTAGCCTGTCACCATAATACTCTATACTGCCCTAACCTGCCACTATACTACTCTAAGCTTCTTAAATTGAGCTTCTGGCGCTCAAAAGAAGCTCCTGCTCCTATTTAAGTGACAAGCTTTGCAAGCTGCGATTTTGTCGGGGGGGGAGGGGTGCCAGAAAAAGGATCCCCCTGACCTTGAGTCAGAGTAAATCCATAGGCTTTACGTATGATTTGCACATACAGTGCCTTAAAAAAGTATTCATACCCATTTATCATTTTCCTTCCACTTCACAATTATTTGCCACTTTGTGTTGGTCTATCACATTAGATCGCAATAAAATATATTTACGTTTTTGGTTGTAACATGACAAAATGTGGAACATTTCAAGGGGTATGAATACTTTTTCAAGGCACTGTACTTTACCCATTACAGAACCATTTCTGCAAAGAGACATAAGCTTAAATTCTAGCTTTTACGACTAAAACAAATTCTAAAAACAAACAAATTCTAAAAACAAAAAGGATTAATGGTAACACTAGCTGACCTACGCTAGACATATAGTTAAAAAGAAATATGAAAGAGAATGTCATTTAACCACTTGCTATCCGCGCTATAGCCGAATGACGGCTACAGCGCGGACCTGCATTCCCGGGAGGCCGTCATATGACGGCCTCCGCTGTGCACGTGCCCTGCGCGCGGCCTGCAGGGCGCGCGTGGAGCGCGCTGTGATCACCGAGTCACTGAGACTCGGGTGATCACCGATCCGTGTAAGGGGCCGGTCCCGGCCAATGACAGCTGATCACATGATCAAAACAAAAGCTCGGTAATCGGTTTTTTTTTCTCCTCGCGCTGACAGTGCGAGGAGAAAAAAAAGCCGATCACCGGCTCAGCAGCAAGGGACATCGGTCCCGAAGAGGAGGAGGCAATAATGCCTCAATTGTGCCCACAGTACCCCCTGCCACCTTACATTGCCACATCACAGTGCCCACAGTGCCCACCAGTGCCACGTATCAATGCCCATAAGTGCCACCTATCAATGCCTACAGGTGCCACCTATCAATGCCAACCATTGCCACCTAACAATGCCCACCAGTGGTGCCAATCAGTGCCACCTAGCAGTGTACAAGATCAGTGCCCATTATTGGCACCAATCAGTGCCCATCACTGCCACCCATCAGTGCCCATCACTGCCACCTATCAGTGCCCATTGGTGCCGCCTCATCAGCGTACATCAATGAAGGAGAAAAATTACCCTTTTAAAAAATTTTATAACAAAATATAAAAAAAAAAAAAATTTTTTTTAAAAATTCGGTCTTTTTAAATTTTTTTAACAAAAAATAAAAATCGCAGAGGTGATCAAATACCACCAAAAGAAAGCTCTATTTGTGGGGAAAAAATGATAAAAATTTCATTTGGGTACAGTGTTGTATGACCGCGCAATTGTCATTCAAAGTGCGTCAGCGCTGAAAGCTGAAAATTGGTCTGGATAGGAGGGGGGTTTAAGTGCCCGGTAAGCAAGTGGTTAAAAGCTTTTGTTGTCATGGCAGCAATCTTTACCTTCTTTTGTCAGAAATTTTCATCGTGACCATATTTTTTTTATTTCCAAGTGTTGGAAAATGGGAGATGATTATGCAAATAATAATATGAACACCAAAATGCATAGTATGCATATTAATAGAAATCAACCCCCACTTCTCATAATTGGATAGGAGAAGGTAAGCGTGGAAAAGTTGTGTATTGTACAAAAACAGCTTAGTTACTGGTAAGAACATATTACACAAAGATGACAGAAACAATCCAATGCTTAGTGGAATATAGATCACATACATCCTGTCATTTGCGACTGGAGTAGCATCAGTAGAGGATCATTCTGTTTGTGTCGGCAGGTTGTCGCTCATCTTGAATGACGATGGATTTATATTGCGGGCCATTTTTTTGATGATATAAAAATGATATTTTATAAAGGAATTTTTTAAGGTGTGGTATTGTTTATTTATTTAGTGAATGAGTAACACTTACACACTAAGTAACACTTATATAACACTTACACATTCATGTAGGGGCCCCCTTATTTTAAAGAGAGCTTCCACATTCTGATAAGTGCCCCCCCCCCACATCAGCTGGAAGGTAGGGATGAAGGGATGTAGGGATGAAGCCCTTGTCCAAATTCAACATGGGGACAAGGTGCCATGCCAGACGGGGAGACTTCCCTGTCCCCTTAGCAAGGTAATTGTAAGGGATACCAAATGCAGGTATCCGCCAAGGATGACCAGATCAGTGGGCCAAAGCTTAAGAAATCAGGAACCAGGCTAAGAAGGTAAAAACGTTAGTTAAACTTACCGGTAACGGTATTTCTACGAGTCTTTCAGGACAGCACCAAGAGAGAGCGTAGCTCCACCCACTTTCCCAGGAAACACTGCTGTCAGTTTTCTTTAAAGACCGGATGCTTCCACCATGGCCTCAGTTGTTCATAGAGTACCTCCAGCCATGCTGAATTTAGATAAGCAGAACATAGCAATAACACCACGTTTTAAAATACAATTAGTGTCATCGGCGCCGTCCTGAAAGACTCGCAGAAATACCGTTACCAGTAAGTCTAACTAAGGTTTTCTCCCTTCGTCTTTCAGGACAGCACCTGGAGATGATAAGAGAGTACTTACTCTAGGGTGGGACCGCCGCCTGCAGGACTTTCCTGCCGAACGATTGTTCTGATGCTGATAGCAAGTCCAACCTCTAGTGGCAGGTAAAGGTGGAAAAAACTCGTCCACGTGGCCGCTTTACAGATCCGACCCGGAGAAGCCCCTGCTTGTTCCGCCCAGGACGTTGCTACTGCCTTGTTGAATGGGCCCCTACCCCTGTGGGAGGATCTGCCCCTGGAGCTTTATAGGCTTCACTGATGGCCATTCGCAGCCATCTACCTATAGTGTTTTTAGAAGCACTGTACCCTTTATGTGGTCCTGAGAACAGAATTAAGAGTGAATTTGATTTTCTGAATTATCTTGTGACTTTTAGTGTAGTAAACACCTTCTCACGTCCAGGCTACTGAAAGACTTCTCCTTAGAGCTGGATGGTGTAGGGCAAAAGGTAGGGAGAAATATTTCTTGTGCCCTATAAAACGCTGTTGGAACTTTTGGCAGAAAACCCGGGTCAGTTTTTAGCACTACCCGGTCTAGAAATATGTAACAGAAAGGTTCTACTATAGACAGGGCTTGAAACTCGCTCACCCTCCTAGTTGATGTAACTGCCACTAAAAGAACTAGTTTGAGTGACCAAAATTTGATTGTCGCTTCCTTCGGGGGTTCAAAATGTATTTTTATTAAACCTTGTAATACCAATGATAGGTCCCATTTTGGAAAAAACTTAAAAGGTATTGGCCTAGCTCTGGCCAATGCCTTAAAAAATCTAATATAAATAGGCTCCTGAGATAGCTGACTCTCAAGAAAAAACCTTAAGGCGGCCACTTGGACCTTCAGGGTACTAGCCGCCAACCCCATCTCCATTCCCTCATGGAGGAATTCTAACACCAAAACAATTTCCTGTGGTGAAAACATCTTAATTGTGAACCAGGAATTAGAACGCTTCCATGTTTTAAAATAAATTGCTCTGGTAACCTTTTTTCGGCTACTTAAAAGGGTTGAGACCAGCTTGTCTGACAAGCCTATATTTTTTAGGATCTGCTCCTCAGTAACCAGCCAGTCAGGTTGAGATGCTCGATATTGGGATGTTGAAGGGGTCCCTGAGTTAGGAGATCTTTCAGAAGTGGAAGTAGCCAATGAGGCTCCACTGCCATCCTCTGCACAGTTGAAAACCAAGCCCTCTTGGGCCAAAAGGGAGCCACTAGAATCATACTCGTTGTCTCCCTTTGAAGTTTCTTCGGTACCAACGGGATTAATTGAAAAGGGGGGAAGGCGTAGCACAAGCGGAATTTCCACGCTGTGTTAGTGCGTCCAATCCGCTTGCTTATTCTTGCCTGTTTAGTGAGAAATAAGCCCCCACCTTTGTGTTGGTTCGGGATGCGAACAAATCTATCTGAGGAGTTCCCCATTTTTCTATTAGTCTCTGGAATATCTCTGAGTTCAGACTCCATTCTGATTCTAGTATCCTTTCTCTGCTCAGAAAATCTGCTACTAGATTCAGATCTCCCTTTAGGTGCACCGCTGTTAGGGACGTCAAGTTGTTTTCTGCCCAGGACAGAATCTGAAGGGCCGAGGCAAGTAACACTCTGCTTCTTGTACCTCCTTGCCTTGCCAGTTAGATTGCATTCCTAGAATATAGGATCATGTTTGGTTGGTTGTACATTGCCCTAGTCCAATTAGCTTCAGTTTAGCAGAATCTATTTTTGCAAAATCTTATAGCAGAGCTAGGCTTGTGAGAGTAAAGAGTACCTTTAAGAGTGTCTCAAACTTTCTGTCAGCAGAATCTTTAAATGAAGAACATCTTCAATTGGTACAGTAAGATGTTTGTTTAAGACTGGGATGGCAGGATCTATTGAAACAGATCAATTTTATATGAGCTCTTTTTCCACTGGATAGAGCTTGCCAATGATTCTAGGAGGGGTGAAAATCTTTCCTGGATTGACCCAATCGTCATAGATTACTCATTCTATTTGTTCAAGAACGGGGAATGTCTTTTTAGATTTAGCAGGTCTCTTTGTACCCAAAGAAGCATAACAAGATGGAAGAAGATCAAGGGTGACAATGCCAAGGCTTTTGCGCACAGCAGAAGTGAGCTTATCAACAGTGTCAAGCATATTGCGTGAAGCCACATCAGGTGTATAAAAGCCTAGGGGTGAGGAATCATCTGTGGCCTACTCGAACAATGCTTCCAGACTCTCTTCACACTCTTCTATGTCTGCCTCTTCCAGGGCAAGCATATTGGGATCTGACTCAGGTAGAGATGGTCGAGCTGGAGAAGGAGCCTAACATTTTTGGGCCATGGACAGCAATGGCTGTAATAAAGACTTTAGTTGTCTAATGAATTGTGACATACAGTAGGGACGGAAAGTATTCAAACCCCCTTAAATTTTTTACTCTTTGTTATATTGCAGCCATTTGCTAAAATTATTTAAGTTCATTTTTTCCTCATTAATGTACACACAGACCCCATATTGACAGAAAAACATAGAATTGTTGACATTTTTGCAGATTTATTAAAAAAGAAAAACTGAAATATCACATGGTCCTAAGTATTCAGACCCTTTACTCAGTATTTAGTAGAAGCACCCTTTTGATCTAATACAGCCATGAGTCTTTTGGGGAAAGATGCAACAAGTTTTTTGCACCTGGATTTGGGGATCCTCTGCCATTCCTCCTTGCAGATCCTCTCCAGTTCTGTCAGGTTGGATGGTAAACGGTGAACAGCCATTTTTAGGTCTCTCCAGAGATGCTCAATTGGGTTTAAGTCAGGGCTCTGGCTGGGCCATTCAAGAACAGTCACGGAGTTGTTGTGAAGCCACTCCTTCGTTATTTTAGCTGTGTGATTAGGGTCATTGTCTTGTTGGAAGGTAAACCTTAGGCCCAGTCTGAGGTCCTGAGCACTCTGTCCCTGCAGCTGAAAAACACCCCCACAGCATGATGCTGCCACCACCATGCTTCACTGTTGGGACTGTATTGGACAGGTGATGAGCAGTGCCTGGTTTTCTCCACACATACCGCTTAGAATTAAGACCAAAAAGTTCTATCTTGGTCTCATCAGACCAAAGACTCTTATTTCTTACCATCTTGGAGTCCTTCAGGTTTTTTTTTTTAGCAAACTCCATGCGGGCTTTCATGTGTCTTGCACTGAGGAGAGGCTTCTGTCGGGCCACTCATAAAGCCCCGACTGGTGGAGGGCTGCAGTGATGGTTGACTTTCTACAACTTTCTCCCATCTCCCGACTGCATCTCTGGAGCTCATCCACAGAGATCTTTTGGTTCTTCTTTACCTCTCTCACCAAGGCTCTTCTCCCTCGATAGCTCAGTTTGGCCAGACGGCCAGCTCTAGAAAGGGTTCTGGTCATCCCAAACGTCTTCCATTTAAGGATTATAGAGCCCACTGTGCTCTTAGGAACCGTAAGTGCAGCAAAAAAGTTTTTGTGACCTTGGCCAGATCTGTGCCTTGCCACAATTCTCTGAGCTCTTCAGGCAGTTCCTTTGACCTCACGATTCTCATTTGCTCTGACATGCACTGTCAACAATTCTGTGTTTTTCTGTCAATATGGGGTGCTGTGTGTACATTAATGAGGAATAAAATTAACTTAAATGATTTTAGCAAATGGCTGCAATATAACAAAGAGTGAAAAATTTTATATGGTCTGAATACTTTCCGTCCCCACTGTAGTGGAAAAGTCTGCCTTTATTAGGTAAGCCACTTGTTGAGATGGAAATCAATGTAGAGGCTTTTGATAAAATAGGGTCCTGCTCTAGTGCAGGGCTCTAAAAGCATCATCACTATGAGTTTTAGTGTCCTGCACACCTTCAGCTGAGCAAATGTTCACCTGAACTTTTGCCCTGACTCCCTTGTGCCGGATTTCTGTCATTGTTACAGGCGGGGGTATTCCCCTGTGGTATACTCACAGGAGTAGTGTGTGGAAAAGGGGTAAGGGTGTCTGAGAAGGAGTATGCAGCAACCCAACTGCAGACCACAATGTAGTGAAATCCTTTTGGTAAAAGGGCAGAAGAAGGGACCTGAGTACCTTATAAAGAGATCTAGGTGGAAGTGTCAGTAAAGTGTGCAATTGATGGTGTAATGTAACACCTAGTCATCCACCTCCGAGTAGTAGAATTTTAGTGCCAAGTTTGAAAAGATTACACAGTAAAAGTGAATAAATTCCAAACACATTGTTGTTTTCCTGATAGTTATAATGTGTAAACCCATACTATTCAGGATACACATAATATAGTGTAAAGCAATGGAAATACATTATGTCTTATAATTGCTATGGGCTACAGTAACACACAAGGTGAACCTGTCTTCCCCATCCATGTCACTGGTTCCTATAGGGGCCAGGCTTAGCCCATCATGTTGGGTATATCCCTGAAGGGGCCTTCAAAGTCTGGGTTCCATAGGGATGGACCACTGCTCTGGACCTAAAAAGCACTCTGCGGCTAACTACATGCATTGTACTAAGTGCAGAGATGAGCATGCATGCAGGATTCAGTGTCCAAAGCAACATTACAGTCAATTGTGGGTTCTAGGTACTGCTCCCAAGGTTTTACCAAGGTTGCACAAATCCAAATGCACTGCTTATATTGTGGTATTAGAAGACACTAAGGAGTCTGATTAAATAGTTGATTGAAGAATCCAAGGTAAAATAATAAACTAGTTAAGCCAGGCATGTCCAAAGTCCGGCCCGCGCGGCAATTGCGGCGCGTGTTCCGTTTTAGTACAGCCCCACTGGTAATTTGGATATATATATCTTTTGTGGCCCCCAAAGAATCTCTGAGCGCCGCTCTCCACGTGCCCGAGTCTACCGGGAAGCTGACAGCGCACATCGCTAATCACAGACACTGAGACTTTTCCCGATCTGCAGCTGCAGAGATCAGGGAATGTCTCAGTGCCTGTGATTGGCGCTGTGCGCTGTCAGCTTCCCGGCGGGCTCGGGCAGGTGGAGTTGTGAACATGCCCGAGATCATCCTTAGTCCTGAGGGGCACTCTGGGATTCGTTGGGGCCACAAAAGAGATATATACACTACCGTTCAAAAGTTTGGGGTCACATTGAAATGTCCTTATTTTTGAAGGAAAAGCACTGTACTTTTAAATGAAGCTAACTTTAAACTAGTCCTAACTTTAAACAAATATACTCTATACATTGCTAATGTGGTAAATGACTATTCTAACTGCAAATGTCTAGTTTTTGGTGCAATATCTACATAGGTGTATAGAGGCCCATTTCCAGCAACTATCACTCCAGTGTTCTAATGGTACAATGTGTTTGCTCATTGGCTCAGAAGGCTAATTGATGATTAGAAAACCCTTGTGCAATCATGTTCACACATCTAAAAACAGTCTAGCTCCTTCCAGAAGCTACAAAACTGACCTTCCTGTGAGCAGATTGAGTTTCTGGAGCATCACATTTGTGGGGTCAATTAAACGCTCAAAATGGCCAGAAAAAGAGAACTTTCATCTGAAACTCGACAGTCTATTCTTGTTCTTAGAAATGAAGGCTATTCCATGCGAGAAATTGCAAAGAAATTGAAGATTTCCTACAACGGTGTGTACTACTCCCTTCAGAGGACAGCACAAACAGGCTCTAACCAGAGTAGAAAAAGAAGTGGGAGGCCGCGTTGCACAACTAAGCAAGAAGATAAGCACATTAGAGTCTCTAGTTTGAGAAACAGACGTCTCACAGGTCCCCAACTGGCATCTTCATTAAATAGTACCCGCAAAACACCAGTGTCAACATCTACAGTGAAGAGGCGGCTGCGGGATTTTGGGCTTCAGGGCAGAGTGGCAAAGAAAAAGCCATATCTGAGACTGGCCAATAAAAGAAAAAGATTAAGATGGGCAAAAGAACACAGACATTGGACAGAGGAAGACTGGAAAAAAGTGTTGTGGACGGATGAATCCAAGTTTGAGGTGTTTGGATCACAAAGAAGAACGTTTGTGAGACGCAGAACAAATGAAAAGATGCTGGAAGAATGCCTGACGCCATCTGTTAAGCATGGTGGAGGTAATGTGATGGTCTGGGGTTGCTTTGGTGCTGGTAAGGTGGGAGCTTTGTACAGGGTAAAAGGGATTCTGAATAAGGAAGGCTATCACTCCATTTTGCAACGCCATGCCATACCCAGTGGACAGCGCTTGATTGGAGCCAATTTCATCCTACAACAGGACAATGACCCTAAACACACCTCCAAATTGTGCAAGAACTATTTACAGCAGAAGCAGGCAGCTGGTATTCTATCGGTAATGGAGTGGCCAGCACAGTCACCAGATCTGAACCCCATTGAGCTGTTGTGGGAGCAGCTTGACCGTATGGTACGCCAGAAGTGCCCATCCAACCAATCCAACTTGTGGGAGCTGCTTCTAGAAGCGTGGGGTGCAATTTCTCCAGCTTACCTCAATAAATTAACAGCTAGAATGCCAAAGGTGTGCAATGCTGTAATTGCTGCAAAAGGAGGATTCTTTGATGAAAGCAAAGTTTGATGTAAAAACAATGTTATTTCAAATACAAATCATTATTTCTAACCTTGTCAATGTCTTGACTCTATTTTCTATTCATTTCACAACGTATGGTGGTGAATAAGTGTGACTTTTCATGGAAAACACAAAATTGTTTGGGTGACCCCAAACTTTTGAACGGTAGTGTATATATATCTCCAAATAACACGCCCAAGCTCATCCTTAGAACTTTTCACCACACACAGCAGTATCTGGCCTTCAGATATGAAAGGCAGAGTGATTTAACACCTACTTAGATTTGTCATTCATGTGTCAAAAGGAAAAGAATGCCGTTTGCAATAAACTTTGCATAAAATAGTTCATTTGCATTTAATTTCAATGGTTGAAAGAATGTCAGGCAAAATGGTCGGCCCTCACGCATGTTCACTTCATCAAATCTGGCCCTCTTTGAAAAAAGTTTGGACACCCCTGAGTTAAGCTAAAAGTGATTTCTCTGTAAGGAAGAAGAGGTCCATCAACTTTAGGACAATAGCAAAAAACGAAGGACCCATGGAGCGGGGTAGAGTTACAGGGGGATGTCCAGGGGGCGTGTCCTTCAAAGCTTTGTCAATGTCCAATCACCGGAAGGGGCCTATAACCCAGGGTCTATATATATCAAGGCTGTGTTTACCAAAGATTAAATGACATTACTAAGTGCTTATAAGTTAATGTTAGGTTCTTTATATAAAAAAAAAATTATCGCCTGCTAGAATGACTTTGCAGAAAGATGGTATAGAACAAGTTGCTGTCTGCTTTATTCTTGGTATGCTTGGTTGTGGAACATGAAGCCTGTTTTTGTGTGTTACAATGAGGTATTAGGGAGTCTAGAGGTAATTCAAGCTGATACTGTGTTTCAAGATGGCAGAATGAAAAATGTTTGTTTAGGGGGGTCTTGCATTGTCAACTGTCTGGGGCTGAAGTTTAAAAGCCTTAGTTTTTTTTTTTTAAATTAACCGCTTGCCGACCGACTCACGCCGATAAACATTGGCAGAAGGGTACGTACAGGCATATTAACGTACCTGTAAGTTGCCCTTTAAGAAGCGGTTTGCGCGCCCGCCGCGAGCTCTGTGAGAATGATCGCGGGTCCTGAGGACTCAATGTCCGCAGGGATACCCGCGATCGTCTCACGGAGAGGAAGAACGGGGAAATGCTGATGTAAACAAGTATTTCCCCCTTCTGCCTAGTGACAGGACACTGATTACTCCCTGTAATCAGGAGCGGTGATCAGTGTCGTGTCACACATAGCCACGCCTCCTCACAGTTAGAATCACTCCCTAGGACACACTTAACCCCTTCACTGCCCCCTAGTGGTTAACCCCTTTACTGCCAGTCACATTTACACAGTAATCAATGCATTTTTGATCACACTGATAAGCTGTATAAATGTGAATGGTCCCAAAATAGCGCCAAAAGTGTCCGATCTGTCCGCCGTAATTTCGCAGTCATGATAAAAAAAAACGCTGATCGCCGCCATTACTAGTAAAAAAAAAAAATTATTAATAAAAATGCCATAAAACTATCCCCTATTTTGTAGACGCTATAACTTTTGCGCAAACCAATCAATAAACGCTTATTGCGATTTTTTTACCAAAAATATGTAGAAGAATACGTATCGGCCTAATCTAAGGAAAAAAAATGTTTTTTTATATATTTTTGGAGGATATTTATTATAGCAAAAAGTAAAAAATAATGCGTTTTTTTGAAAATTGACGCTATTTTTTTGTTTATAGCGCAAAAAATAAAAATGCAGGGGTGATCAAATACCACCAAAAGAAAGCTCTATTTGTGGAGAAAAAAGGACATCAATTTTGTTTGGGAGCCACGTCGCTCGACCGCGCAATTGTCAGTTAAAGCGACGCAGTGCCGAAGCGCAAAAGGTGCTCTGGTCTTTTGCCAGCCAAATGGTCCGGGGCTTAAGTGGTTAAATGGCATCCTAACACATTAGTACTGTAGCTGGCAACATATCTCAATGCACATGCCATGGTCAAGTTAAAGTTTTGCATGTTTTTTTAATGTCCAATGCTTTAATGTACAATATTGGTTTGCTTTAACGCACTTGCGCACAGTGTGAATGACACTCTAATGCTCTAGTGCTATAGCACTTTTTGTGTGTCAAGGTGCCTCACAACCCTTACAAAAAGAATGGGCTGCCTTAATGCACAAAAATGCTTTGCTTAAATACTCTTGCACATAGTGTGAATGGGCCCTAAATCTGAATACCAATATTACGTTGGACTTTTTCTTTTTTAAGGCAGAAAAATGTGTAGTAGTCTCAAACAGCTAATCAGAGTTCAGCCGGAGAAGTGAAAGATAATAACTAATTGTTTCTTTATCACTTAGCTTACTGCCTTTTCAATGGTCATACTTTTCACTGTAAACTGGGGCCTTGTGTCAGTGCACTAAAACAACCTTAGCTATAAAAATGAACCATTTTTTGCAAAACTGAGTCTCAACCTAAAATACACACATGACCTTTTTTTGACAAATTTAATTGCTGATCGCCGGAATATAAAATTTATGATTTTTCCTGCCACAAGCATTATTTTTATGTGTTTTAAAGGTAACAGTAAAATGAATTAAAGTATCTGTAGGTTGTAATCAATCAGCCAAAGTTAAAAAGTATTTCCTACTTTGTGCTGATACAAGCACTTTAAACAGCTGCAGGATTAGACTATATTGACCACCACCTACTGATCACCCTCCTGACATAAAGATGGATTAAAGCTTATCTGCAGGATAACCACTGCAGTGCAGGCTTTACATCTCTTATAAATAAAATGGTTAGGTTTATATATATATATATATATATATATATACAGTATACACCGATCAGCCATAACATTATGGCCACCCACCTAATATTGAGTGTGGCCCCCTTTTGCTAAAACAGCCCTGACCCATTGAGGCATGGATACCAAAGTAACATCTGCATGAATGGCAGGTTTCCCCACAGAACATTGCCCAAAGCATCACACTGCCTCTGCCAACTTGCCTTCTTATACCGCATCCTGGTGCCATCTCTTCCCCACATAAGTGACGCACACACACCTGGCCATCCACATGCTGTAAAAGAAAATGTGATTCATCAGACCAGGCCACCTTCTTCCATTGCTCCGTAGTCCAGTTCTCATGTTCATGTGACCATTGTAGAAGCTTTTGGCTGTGGACATGGGTCACCATGGGCTTTACAGCCCCATATACAACAAACTGCAATGCCCATTTTTTTTCGGCTTTCACCACATCAACTTCATGGACAACATGTTCACGTGCTGCCTAATATATCTCACCAATTTTCAGATGTCATTGTAATGAGATATTCTCTTTACCCGTCAGTGGTCATAATGTTATAGCTGATCAGTGTGTGTGTGTATATATATATATATTGTAGCAGAGCGTCCCATTGAGAGGAAGAAAAAGTCCTGTTTGGGGTTTATACATCTCCCAGGCTCCTCTCATATACGTTCAGGGATCTCTGATCCATGGTCCAGTTCGGGTCTTGGTCCTCTCCCCCATTCTAATTTAAGCTCATCTGAGTAGACAGCCTTTACTCTTGGCCTGGGAACCTCAGACAACTTCTGTCTAGGAGAGCAAAAGTTTGGTAAAAGCTATTAAGCTGTGAATGTGGAAGCTGACAAGCTGTAGGCTTGCTCAGCCTGGTAGTTAGGCTCCGTAAATATTGTATAGTTAGTGCCAAGACACGGCTAGGTTTTTGATTGGCTATTTTTGTTCCTATTTGTTTTTGGAACACTGTACAGCACCTGCATATAGACTTGTATATATCACAAATAAACACTGCACTGTTTGTCACTACCTCACTGGATTTGGTATCTGTGCCTGAAAGACTCTAATCCCAGGGAGCTTTGTACCTGCTACCTATCCCCCAGGTTACATATGGTGGAGACTGCGACCAGCTGTAGTAAGTTACTACTTAAAAGGCCAGTACCTAGAGTGACTAAACATAGAGGAAATCCTAAAACAATCAGTGTTATCCAAAGCTGCACAGCAGCAAGCAAACGCTGCACAGCAGCAAGCCAACGCTATCGCACAGGAGCAAACCAAGGGGCTACGCCAACAGATTGGTGCTGTACAGGAGCAATCGCAGAGGCTGTTTGAACAGCTAGCCATTGATGCAAAAGTGGGTAGGAAAACCTTGACTGAGGTTGTGGAGACGCTAGCACAGTGGTAACCTGCTAAACTTGATGATGTTGGAAACATGCCCTCAGCCATCCATATGGGTCGCTTTCTTTCTAAGATGACTGCAGATGATGATCCAGAGGCCTTTCTGCTAAGGTTTGAATGGACCGCTGAGAGGGAAGGTTGGCCTAAAACCCAGTGGGCAAGACCGGTCGCCCCCTTGCTGTCTGGAGAATCACAAAAGGCCTACTATGATTTGGAGTCAGCATAAGCCGGAGACTATGAAAAGGTCAAGCGGGAAATCCTGGCGTGACTTGGTGTCACCTTGGCAGTTCGAGCACAGCGGGGACCACAGCTGGTTCTTCCAAGACGAGAGGCCCCCAAGATCGCAGATGTTCGACCTAATTCACCTGGTGAGGAAATGGCTACAGCCGGAGTCCCTGTCTGGGCCACAAATAGTGGAGCGTGTGGTCATGGACCAGTTCCTGAGGTCACTAGCAATTCCCCTGCAGAGGTGGGTGAGTCAAGGAGACCCCAACTCGGTGGACAACCTGGTGGAACTCGTTGAAACGTACTTTGCTGCAGAGAGCCTGGTCACCACCCCTACAGCAGCATGGACTTCCACCCAAAGCCACGGTCTCCCCAGGCAACCGGTAAGACTGTTCCAGGGGAAGTGGGTGGTAAGCATGACAAGGAAATAGGGGGGAGGATTTTTGGTGCCAGGACTGAAGTTTGGCATCCCAAACAAGGGAAGCCACTGCCTGTCAGCAAACCAAACTAGGGAAACATCAGGTGTTTTCGTTGCCAAGAACTGGGACATGTTGCAGCAAACTGTCCATTGACAGATGAACCAATGCAATGTGATCTATCTATTAGAAGGCAATCTTTGTTTGCTGCTGTTTCATGCACTGCAGTGCCAAATATGAAAAAACACATGTGCCAAATGACTGTTAATAATAAGCCTATTACGGCCTTGCTGGACTCTGGAAGTCTAGTGACTTTGGTTACAGCTTAGATGGTTGAAACTGAATTTTCATGCTAAAAAAGTTGCTGTGATCTGTGTACATGGGGATACCCGCGAGTATCCTATAGCCACTGTTCAGTTTAAAACTGGCTTAGGTACAGTGACCCATCCGGTCGGACTTGTGCCCCACTTGGTGCACGAGGCCATCGTTGGTAGGGACTTCCCTAAGTTTTGGGAACTGTGGGATCGTCCCGACCCGACCCGGTCGCAGTAGCTGACTCAGTGACAGAGCCAGAACTCCTGGCCACTACTGACAATGTGGGTTCAGGGGACTCTTCTCAGGGCTCCCTGGGTTTTCCTTTCTTAGTTATGGCAGGAGAGCTGGAGGAGCCTGAGGAAGTCCCCACAACCAGTGGAGCTGGACAGCCATCTGCTGAATCTGAGCCTACGTTGGAGTTTGCTGACCTTAATGTGCACAAAGAAAATGTTAGTACCGAGCAGAGAAAAGACCCAACCCTTGCCAGGGCCTGGGAAAATGTAATAGTGATTAATGATATACCTGTCAAACCAGGGGACAGGCCCTGTTTTCCTTATTTCAGCAGCAATGAGGATTTAATGTATCGTGTATGTAAAAAGAATGATGAAGTGGTTGAACAGTTGGTGGTCCCTAAGCCATACAGACGGGTGGTGTTGGAACTTGCCCATGGGCACTTGCTAGGAGGCCATTTAGGGGTTGAGAAAACTACTGAAAGGGTGCTGCACAGGTTTTACTGGCCTGTGATACAGAAGGATATTGAGAATTATTGTCAGTCCTGTCCTGTGTGTCAGATGTCAGCCCCACAACCCCACTTCCGGAGTCCTTTAGTGCCCTTGCCCATTATTGAAGTGCCCTTTGACAAGATTGCCATGGACCTTGTAGGTCCACTCCCCAAGTCTGCCTGGGGTCATCAGCATATGCTTGTAATCATGGATTATGCTACCTGTTACCCCGAGGCAGTTCCCTTACACACCGCGTCCGCTAAAAACATTGCCAAAGAGCTGTTTATGGTGTTCAGTCATGTTGGCATTCCTAAAGAGGTCCTTACAGACCAGGGCACCCCATTTATGTCACAAATAACTAGGGAGCTGTGCAAGTTATTAAAGGTGACACAGTTGCGAACCTCTGTGTACCATCCTCAAACGGATGGCTTGGTGGAACGCTTCAATAAGACATTAAAGAGCATGTTAAAAAAGGTTGTTGACAAGGATGGGAAAAACTGGGACTTCCTGATACCATACTTGTTGTTTGCCATCAGAGAGGTTCCCCAGTCCTCTACGGGGTACTCTCCATTTGAGTTGCTTTATGGGAGACACCCTCTGGGACTCTTAGACATAGCCAAAGAAACTAGGGAGTGGGAGCAAACACCTCATAAAAGTGTCATTGAGCACAAATGCAGGACAGGATTGCAGCAATCATGCCGATGGTAAAAGAACATTTACTACAGGCCCAAGTAGCCCAACAGAGGATATACAACAGGGGGGCCTAACTCCGTGTTTTTCTCACCTGGTGACAGGGTCCTGGTGTTAGTTCCCACTGTTGAGAGCAAGTTCCTGGCTAAGTGGCAGGGTCCCTTTTGAAGTAATTGAAAGAGTTAGGGAGGTCAATTACAAGGTATATCAACCAGGAAAAAGGAAGCCCGAACAGATTTACCACATAAACCTGTTAAAGCCCTGGAAGGATAGACTGGCGTTATCTGCGAGGTCCCTCCCGGGAATGCCTAAGGGTACTGAGTCCCCTCTGATCCCTGAGGTCACGATTCCAGACACCCTGTCATATTCTCAAAAACAGGAAGCCAGAGAGTTCCTGATAAGGAATAAAGAGAAATTTTCAGGAGTTACCTGGCATGACTTCAGCAGTTCAGCATGATATTGTTACTGAACCTGGGGTCCGTGTCAAGCTCAAACTGTACCGAATTCCTGAAGCGAGGAGAAAGGACTTTAGTGATGAAGTTAAAAGAATGTTGGAGCTAGATGTCAGTGAGGAATCCAATAGTGACTGGTCTAGCCCCATCGCGTTAGTCCCAAAACCGGATGGCACTTGGAGGTTCTGTAATGACTTCAGGAAGCTTAATGCAGTGACAAAGCTTGACACATACCCAATGCCCAGAGTAGATGAACTTATAGACCGACTTGGCAAGGCTCGCTATCTGACCACTTTGGACTTGACAAAAGGTTATTGGCAAATACCCCTGACTGGTAGCGCCAAAGAGAAGACTGCATTTGTGACCCCGGAGGGTTTCTTTCAATATAAAAAAAAATGCCTTTTGGATTGCAAAATGCCCCTGCGACATTTCAGAGGGCCATGGACAGGACCCTAAGATCCCACTGACGATATGTAGCAGCCTATCTATATGACATGGTGGTACATAGCACTGGCTGGGAGTCTCACTTGCCCCGTGTCCAGGCTGTCCTTGATTCCCTCTTCAAAGAAGGTTTTACGGCAAATACAAAAAAATGTGCCATTGGTCTAGAGGAAGCCAAGTATTTGGGCTACACTATTGGCCGTGCTGTCATAAAATCTCAAGTGAGAAAAATAGAAGCCATCCAGGAGTGGCCACGTCCTGCAAACAAGAAGCAGGTCAAGGCCTTTCTTGGCATTGCGGGGTATTATAGAAGGTTTATTCCAAAATTTGCAACTAAAGCTGCCCCACTGACAGACCTTACGAAAGGGAAAGACTCTGTAATGGTGAAATGGTCCTCAGTAGCAGAGGAATCTTTCCAAGTCCTGAAGAAGGCTCTTTTGTGCACAGCCAGTACTGTACTCCCCCGATTTTTTCCAAAGAATATTTGGTTCAGACGGATGCGTCTGATGTTGGTATCGGGGCAGTACTATCACAGGTACAGAATGGGAAAGAACACCCTGTGGTGTACCTAAGCAGAAAGCTCAATGACCATGAGAAAAAGTATGCAGTCATTGAAAAGAAGTGTTTAGCCATAAAGTGGACTGTGGACGCGCTCAGGTACTATTTGTTAGGGCGCCAGTTTGAGTTAATAACTGACCATGCTCCCCTGAAATGGATGGCCCAAAAGAAGGATACTAATAGACGGGTGAACCCGGTGATTTTTGGCTTTACAGGATCACTCGTTCACTGTAAAACACAGGCCAGGGTGTTGAGATGGGGAATGTAGATGCCCTGTCCCGTGTTCACTCCTGTTGGGCCACAGGTGTTCCAACCCTGGGACTGAAACAAAGGGGGAGGATATGTAGTAGAGCGTCCCAGAGGAAAAGTCCTGTTCAGGGTTTATACATCTCCCAGGCTCCTCTCATAAACGTTCAGGGATCTCTGATCCATGGTCCAGTTCAGGTCTTGGTCCCCTCCCCCATTTTAATTTAAGCTCACCTGAGTAGACAGCCTTTGCTCTTGGCCTGGGAACCTCAGACAACTTCTGTCTAGGAGAAGGTTGGTAAAAGCTATTAAGCTGTGAATGTGGAAGCTGACAAGCTGTAGGCTTGCTCAGCCTGGTAGTTAGGCTCTGTAAATATTGTATAGTTAGTGCCGAGACACGGCTAGGTTTTTGGTTGGCTATTTTTGTTCCTATTTGTTTTTCGAACAATGTACAGCACCTGTATATAGACTTGTATATATCACAAATAAACACTGCACTGTTTGTCACTACCTCACTGGATTTGGTATCTGTGCCTGAAAGACTGCTAACCCCAGTGAGCTTTGTACCTGCTACCTGTCCCCCAGGTTACTATATATATATATATATATATATATATATATATATATATATATATATATATATATATATATGATATAATATATTATAATTTTTTTGGTGGTACATGTCAGTAATAAAATGCATGCATATAAGCCCTGACAATGAACTTCTCTAATTTGCACCCTTTGGATCTGTCAAATATGTCATTGGAGGCATTTCGTTTTATCTGGTTGATAAGTGCAAAACATCATTCTTGGGGAAATGTAAATGTATTGCAGAGATGTACTGTATATGTTTTTTGTTTTTTTTTAATTTGCCTTGACATGTGCTTTTGTAACAGGTGACCCCATTGGAAATAAACTTTTCCACAACTACCCATGCTCCTTAAAAACAAATTATTGCATATGGGACCAACCACAGTCCTATGAGCCTCCATATTGTTTGCTTGTTACATTGTCATTCTTGCCTCTCTCATCTCAATACTAGGGCCTATTCACACCATGCACTAGATTTTTTTTTTTTATAATCAAAATTTTTTTATTTTCTGTTATACTTTTCACAATTCACAATTAAACATCCTTAATTTCATATTTTACAATAATTACGCAGGATTAACATATTAAACATTAATAAGAGACCAATTGGTAACATCGTTCTCTTACAACTGACCCTATCCCTCCCCCAAAAAAAAAAAAAGGGGGAATGAAAAAACCGCTGCCTGTCTCAACCCCCTCCCTCCCCCGACATATGTTCGACAACCAAATATATCCTGTGATTGATGAGATTCCCAATATTTGTGCGTATCGGTCTGTGTATCCAATTCCACATTGACACCCCCACCCCCTACAACCAACACATTAAAACAAGCCTAAAACATACCAAAAAAAAAAAAAAGGAAAACCCCCAGCCCCGTCCATACATTCCCCGTGTTTATTATTGTTATTCCGTAATTGTTCCTCACTTCTAAGAAAAAAGAAAACCCACCACACCTGTACATACCCTGTGGTTATTGTTTTTTTTTTTTTTTTTTTTTCTTATTGTTGTTTAATGTGCTGGTTTTAAGCGCATGGTGTAGGGAACGTCACTAAGGAAGGGGATATGAAGATTGAAACACACAATCAATGGGAATTATGCTAATCACCTAGGGTCTTTGGTTTTTTTTTTTCTTTCCTTTTTTTCTTTTTTTTTTCTTTTTCTTTTTTATAGATGTTATATTTAATATGGCCGTTAGTGGCCTCTTACACAATAGGGGGTAACACATGAAGGTATTTTAGGATTAATTGGATCACTTTAAATAAATTACTTAATACAAGTGAGGAACTAGGCCATGATTGGCCAATAAATATAATTATGGCACACTATGCACTAGATTAATGCCTACATTTCAATGCCTTAAGGTGCACTAGGTTAAGGCAGCTTGTAACACCCTTTAAGGCATGATATAATGTACTTGTACCATTTTTTTTCTCAAGCCAGAACACCATAACTCAGATATTTTACATATGAGCAATTGAGCATTGTGATGCCCTGGTGTTCTAGACTGTACGTTTATTGACACATTACTTGCTAACAGGGGGAAAGAGTAGAGAGAAATATCAATAGTCTTTTCTGCTTCTTTACTGTTAAATCACAGGCCTGGAACAATAAGGTTTCACAACTTTATTAGAGAAAAAAACAGCCCCCATGTACAGTAATTTAATAGTGCATTTACTGTAGTGGTTTGCCTGCAATGCACAGATATATGTGAGATGCATACCATGCCATTCACAATATATGGCACTGCAACACACAATGTTATAGTAGGGATCTCCAAACTTTTTAAACAAAGGGCCAGTTTCCTATCCTTCAGGCTTCAGGAGGACCAGTGGGAGTAGAATATGCCTCTGGCTCAGCAGGAGGAAAAAGATGACTTTGCGCCTGTTGTCAGTAGGAGGAGGAATAGTGCTCCATCATTGGTATCAGTGGAAGAAATAGTGCCCCATCATTGGTATTAGTGGGAAGAGTGGTGTCTTATCTTTGGTGTCAGTGGAAGAAATAATGTTTTAACGCTGGTGTCAGTGGCAGGATTGCTGCCCCATCGTTGGGGTCAGTGGCAGGAATAGTCCCCTATTGTTTGTATTAGTGGGAGGTATAGTGCTCCATCTTTGATGTCAGTGAGAGGAATAGTGTTTCAACATTTATATTAGTGGAAGGAAGTATGGCCCATCATCTGTGACAGTGGAAGGAATAGGGCCCCACTGTTGTCGTCATTGAGAGAAATTATACCTTACTGTTAGTGTTGATAGAAAACATGGTGCTTCATTATTGGTGTCAGTAGGAGGAAATAATGCCTTAAATCAATGGGAGGAATAGAGCCCCAAGGGCCGCATAAAGGCATGCAAAGGGCCGCATTTACTGTAGCGGTTTGCCTGCAATGCACATTAACCACTTACAGACCGCCGCACGCCGATATACGTCCTAACTTTGAAGAGGAATATCGTTGTTATGGCAGCAGCTAGCTGCCATAAGCCTGGTATCCTCTTCGGCCAACGGTATGCTTTCAGTTAAAAGTGGTCTTTGCGGGGGATTCACCGCAAGATCACTTTTATTGGTGGTGGGAGAGGGCCCCCCCTTCCCACCATGCTGCGGGGCCCTCTGCCATTTACCAAAAACGTCGGCGGAAGCGATCGGATCCTTTCACATGCTGGGTATGGAGATGAGTGAGGGGAAGATGGCCCCACTCGTCTCCATACCACTGCAGGGCGGAAGCGACGTCAAAACATCACTTCCACCCATAGCTCTTAAAGGGCCATTTTTTTTTATTACTTTTTTTAATTTTTTTATTGCATTTTAGTGTAAATATGAGATCTGAGGTCTTTTTGATCCCAGATCCCTTATTTAAGAGGTCCTGTCATGCTTTTTTTTTCTATTACAATGGATTTTTACATTAGTTGTAATAGGAATAAAAGTGACAGAATTCTATTTTTTTTAAATGAACAGTGTAAAAATAAAAAATAAAAGGTAAAATAAATAAGAAAAAAAAATTTTTTTTAAAGGTGCCTTGTCCTGCCGAGCTCGCGTGCAGAAGCAAACGCATACGTGAGTAGCGCCCGCATATGAAAACGGTGTTCAAACCACACATGTGAGGTATCGCCGCGATCGGTAGAGTGAGAGCAATAATTCTAGCCCTAGAACTCCTCTGTAACTCAAAACATGCAACCTCTAGAATTTTTTTAAACATCGCCTATGAAGATTTTTAAGGGTAAAAGTTTGTCGCCATTCCACGAGTGGGTGCAATTTTGACATGTTGGGTATCAATTTACTCAGCATAACATTATCTTTCACATTATAAAAAAAAATTGGGCTAACTTTACTGTTGTCTTATTTTTTAATTAAAAAAAGTGTATTTTTTTTTTTTTTTTAAAGTGCGCTTGTAAGACCGCTGCGCAAATACAGTGTGACAGAAAGTATTGCAAGGGCCGCCATTTTATTCTCTGGGGTGTTAGAAAAAAAATGTATAATGTATAATGAGGGTTCTAAGTAATTTTCTAGCAAAAAAACTGTTTTTAACTTAGGGGGAGGTATACGCTATAAGATTGTAAAAGACCTAGAACACTTTTGGTGGCCTGAAAGAGAGTAGTAACGTAGCGCATAGATCGCCGCAGCGAACAGTGTGCGTGGCCGAATTTTGAGTGTTCTGCACGGAATGCAGGGGTCAGATATGTCCTGGGGAGAGGGCTAGTGCTAGCAGGGGGGTGGGGGAGAGTTAGATATTTGCTGGGGGGCAGTGGCGGCTGGTGCTCAAAATTTTTTTTGGGGGGGGGCGCAAACAAACTGAAAAATTCTGAAAAAAAAAACAATTGCAGTCTCGCTGTGCCCCATAAAATGCAGCCTCTGTGCCCATCATATGCAGCCTCTGTGCCCTAGGGTTGCCTGGTCTGAATAATGTGTCCAGGTTTCAGTTCGCCTGAAACCCGGACACATGATTCAAAACCTGGACTGTCCAGCTAAATTCCAGACAGGGGCAACCCTAATTGTGACCGCTTTTCTGGCCATTGTGTGAGGCCTATTGACAGTTCACCATATGCTTATGGGTTTTAAGCACATGTCTGATTTATCCTGCATTCCTAGTGGTCCCCATAAATACCATAGTTGCCAACAGTCCCGATTTTTCCCAGAACAATCCCGATTTTGGGACCCTCGTCCAAATCGGAGGCTGTCCCGAATCGGGATTTTGCCCAGGGAAATCGTGAAGGTTTGCTTTTTTATTTTTTTGAACATTTGGGCTTCAGCAAAATGGCCGCCGGTGCCGCCGCTAGATTGCTCCTCCTTGTGTTCAGTGGAGAGAGGAAGGGGGCTCGATCCATGCAGCCAATGAATCGGCTTCTCCTCTAACATACTGAAGCCTGGCTTAGCTGCACGGATCGGCCCCTCCCCTCTCCATTGAACACACGGCGCCGGCCGCTAATGCAATGCTTTTCTTGTCAGATCTGTCTCTGCAGCAATTTAACTATATGTACAGGAGGGGGGGTTAAGTATATATAGGAGGAGGGGGGGTTAAGTATATACAGGAGGAGGGGGGTTAAGTATATACAGGAGGAGGGGGGGTTAAGTATATACAGGAGGAGGGGGGTTAAGTATATACAGGAGGAGGGGGGTTAAGTATATACAGGAGGAGGGAGGGGTTAAGTATATACAGGAGGAGGGGGGTTAAGTATATACAGGAGGGGGGTTAAGTATATATAGGAGAGGGGGGTTAAGTATATATAGGAGAGGGGGGTTAAGTATATATAGGAGAGGGGGGTTAAGTATATACAGGACGAGGGGGGTTAAGTATATACAGGAGGAGGGAGGGGTTAAGTATATACAGGAGGAGGGAGGGGTTAAGTATATACAGGAGGAGGGAGGGGTTAAGTATATACAGGAGGAGGGAGGGGTTAAGTATATACAGGAGGAGGGAGGGGTTAAGTATATACAGGAGATGGGGGGTTAAGTATATACAGGAGATGGGGGGGTTAAGTATATACAGGAGGAGGGGGGGTTAAGTATATACAGGAGGAGGGGGGTTAAGTATATACAGGAGAGGGGGGTTAAGTATATACAGGAGGGGTAACTATGTATGGCTGTAACTATGTACATGGGGGGCTAACTATGCACAGGGGGGTGACTATGTACAGGGGTGAAACTAGGGGGAGAGGGGAAACCATGTACAGGGGGGGGGTAACTATGGCTCTGTCTGGAACACTGATGTAAGGGCTGAGGCAGGGAACACTGGTGTAAGGACTGACTGCTGGGGGCACCTGATGCAAGGACGGACTCTGCTGGGGGCACCTGATGCAAGGACGGACTCTGCTGGGGGCACCTGATGCAAGGGCGGACTCTGCTGGGGGCATCTGATGCAAGGAGGGACTCTGCTGGGGGCATCTGAGGCAAGGAGGGACTCTGCTGGGGGCATCTGAGGCAAGGAGGGACTCTGCTGGGGGCATCTGATGCAAGGAGGGACTCTGCTGGGGGCATCTGATGCAAGGAGGGACTCTGCTGGGGGCACCTGATGCAAGGACGGACTCTGCTGAGGGCACCTGATGCAAGGACGGACTCTGCTGGGGGCACCTGATGCAAGGACGGACTCTGCTGGGGGCACCTGATGCAAGGACGGACTCTGCTGGGGGCACCTGATGCAAGGACGGACTCTGCTGGGGGCACCTGATGCAAGGACGGACTCTGCTGGGGGCACCTGATGCAAGGACGGACTCTGCTGGGGGCACCTGATGCAAGGACGGACTCTGCTGGGGGCACCTGATGCAAGGACGGACTCTGCTGGGGGCACCTGATGCAAGGACGGACTCTGCTGGGGGCACCTGATGCAAGGACGGACTCTGCTGGGGGCACCTGATGCAAGGAAGGACTCTGCTGGGGGTACCTGATGCAAGGACGGACTCTGCTGGTGGCAGGGGACGTGGCTAGTGACATGCTCAGGGTTAAGCCCATTGAATATTATTTTTTTTTGTCCAAAGTGATTGAATAATGATAAAAAAATAAAAATAATTTTTTTTTTTACAAAAAGTTGTCACTAAATGATATATTGCTCAAACATGCCATGGGCATATGTGGAATTGCACCCCAAAATACATTCTGCTGATTCTCCTGAGTACGGGGATACCACATGTGTGGGACTTTTTGGGAGCCTAGCCACGTACGGGGCCCCAAAAACCAAGCACCGCCTTCAGGATTTCTAAGGGCGTAAATTTTTGATTTCACTCCTCACTACCTATCACAGTTTTGAAGGCCATAAAATGCCAAGATGGCACAACCCCCCTCCCCCAAATTACCCCATTTTTGAAAGCAGACACCCCAATCTATTTGTTGAGAGGCATGTTGAGTCCATGGAATATTTTATATTTTGCCACAAGTTGCGGGAAAGTGACAAACTTTTTTTTTTTTTTTGCACAAAGTTGTCACTAAATGATATATTTCTCAAACATGCCATGGGCATATATGGAATTACACCCCAAAATACATTTTGCTGCTTCTCCTGAGTATGGGGATACCACATGTGTGGGACTTTTTGGGGGGCTGCTGCATACGGGGCCCCGAAAACAAATCACTGCCTTCAGGATTTCTAAGGGCATAAATTATTGATTTCACTCCTCACTACCGATCACAGTTTCGTAGGCCATAAAATGCCAAGATAGCACAAAACCCCCCCAAATGACCCCATTTTGGAAAGTAGACACCCCAAGCTATTTTCTGAGAGGCATGGTAAGTATTTTGCAGCTCTCAGTTGTTTTCGAAAATGAAGAAAGACAAGAAAAATATATTTTTTTCTTCTTTTTTCAATTTTCAAAACTTTGTGACAAAAAGTGAGGTCTGCAAAATACTCACCATACCTCTCAGCAAATAGCTTGGGGTGTCTACTTTCCAAAATGGGGCAATTTGGGGGGGGGGTTGTGCCATCTGGGCATTCCATGGCCTCCGAAACTGTGATAGGCAGTGAAGAGTAAAATCAAAAATTTACACCCTTAGAAAGCCTGAAGGCGGTGCTTGGTTTTCGGGGTCCCGTACGCAGCTAGGCTCCCAAAAAGTCTCACACATGTGGTATCCCCGAAGCAACAGAATGTATTTTGGGGTGTAATTTCACATATTCCAATGGCATGTTTGAGCAATATATCATTTAGTGACAACTTTGTGCAAAAAAAAAAAAAAATTTGTCTTTTTCCCGCAACTTGTGTCACAATATAAATATTCCATGGACTCGATATACCTCTCAGCAAATAGCTTGGGGTGTCTACTTTCCAAAATGGGGACATTTGGGGGGGTTTTGAACTGTCCTGGCATTTCATGCACAACATTTAGAAGCTTATGTCACACATCACCCACTCTTCTAACCACTTGAAGACAAAGACCTTTCTGACACTTGTTTACATGAAAAAATTATTTTTTTTCGCAAGAAAATTACTTTGAACCCCTAAACATTATATATTTTTTTAAAGCAAAGGCCCTACAGATTAAAATGGTGGATGTTTCATTTTTTTTTTCCACACAGTATTTGCGCAGCGATTTTTCAAACGCATTTTTTGGGGAAAAAACACACTTTTTAAAATTTTAATGCACTACAACACACTATATTTCCCAAATGTTTGATGAAATAAAAAAGATGATCTTAGGCCGAGTAAATGGATACCAAACACGACATGCTTTAAAATTGTGCACAAACGTGCAGTGGCGACAAACTAAATACATTTTTTAAAAGCCTTTAAAAGCCTTTACAGGTTACCACTTTAGATTTACAGAGGAGGTCTACTGCTAAAATGACTGCCCTCGATCTGACCTTCGCGGTGATACCTCACATGCATGGTGCAATTGCTGTTTACATTTGACGCCAGACCGACGCTTGCGTTCGCCTTTGCGCGAGAGTGGAGGGACAGGGGTGCTTTTTTTCTTTCTTATATTTTTTGCTTTTTTATCTTATTTTTAAACTGTTCCTTTCATTTTTTATTTTTTTTTTATCATTTTTATTGTTATCTCAGGGAATGTAAATATCCCCTATGGTAGCAATAGGTAGTGACAGGTACTCTTTTTTTGAAAAAATTGGGGTCTATTAGACCCTAGATCTCTCCTCTGCCCTCAAAGCATCTGACCACACCAAGATCGGTGTAATAAAATGCTTTCCCAATTTCCCAATGGCGCTGTTTACATCCGGCGAAATCTAAGTCATAAAATGCTCGTAGCTTCAGGTTTCTTAGGCCATAGAGATGATTGGAGCCATTGTGGTCCCAGATCAGCTCTATGGTCAGCTGGCCGAATCAACGGTTGCATTCTCAGGTTCCCTGTTGGGACAGGAGAGCCAGAGAAAAACATGGAAGACGGTGGGAGGGGGGGGGGCATTCCCTCCCACTGCCTGTAAAAGCAGTCTAGAGGCTAATTAGCTGCTAGGATTGCTTTTACATGAAAGCCGACCGCTGGCTGAAAAGAATGATACCAAGATGATACCTAAACCTGCAGGCATCATTCTGATATAACCACTTAAAGTCCAGCAACATACCAGTACCTTGCTGGTCCTTGTTGGGCATATATTGTAAACTTTTTTTTCATGCAGCCTGTGGGCTGAACGAAAAAAAGAGATTGAGCGGTGGGTATGCCCACCATTAGCATACCTCCCTTCATCCACCCACTTCTAATGATGGGCATATATGCACCGTTTATATATGCCGAAGCATGGGGGCATCCTCCCGCAAAAGGTAGGAGCAAATCGCTCCTCCGCCCACTGCTGCCCCCACGCTTTGGCATATATGCTGAAGTATGTAACTGTGGTGGTGAAATCACCTCCGAAAGCGCTGGAATCACGGCTTTATGTATCCTGGGAGCAAATGATGTTGCTGTCAAGATAAATAAATCCGCGCTGCAACTGAATGGCGTACCTGCTAAGCAAATGATGGTTAACAATAAAACAAAGTAATATTACAGTATAACAGTAAGACTTACCATACCTGCAAAGCAAATACAAAAAAACATAGTAAAAAATAAAACATTTAACGCAACCTGTGCCTAAAATATATATAAGCGAAGCATGGGGGCAACCTCCCGCAAAAGGTAGGAACAAATCGCTCCTCCGCCCACTGCTGCCCCCACGCTTCGGCATATATGCTGAAGTATGTAACTGTAGTGGTGAAATCACCTCCGACAACGCTGGAGTCACGGCTTTATGTATCGTGGGAGCAAACGCTGTTGCTGTCAAGATAAATAAATCCGCACTGCAACTGAAAGGCGTACCTGAAAACAAAAAAATGGTTAACAATAAAACACAGTATAAAAAATAATAAAAGTGTAGCGCTATAGTTCACATCTACAAACGTGTGTATCGCAATACATATGTACATATAAAAATAGTGATTGCTACCAAAACATGTATGACCATGATATGGATAATAACAAATAATTAAACCGTGTTAATCACATAGAAAATCTAAAAATTTAAATAAACAATAATAAAGTTTGGTGATCAGATGTGCCAGTGATTAGAAACCAGTGTTGGTTCCATAAAACAAACATCAACCAAAGTAAAATCATAAAATGTAACCGTCCATATTGTGTAGAAAAAATAGTGAAAAGAACATCAGCATAGTTCTATGGGAGTGATGAGTGGCCAGATGGTGGAAAGAAACTCCCAAATTCACAGATGGATGCACCAGATCTGACGGGTAGGTAGAAAGAAGACCACAAGTGTGTATAGATTGTACATCAGTGCCGGGGCCAACACCAGAAGTAGAGGAGGCTTACCGGAACTAGTTGAACTGTAATGGCGTATGCCAGACAAGTCAAAAAGGCTTAGTAACCACTGGTTCTGAAAGATGTATCTTGTCAGATGTCATCAACACATGGTGGGGAAAGGGGTAACAGCAGGGCTTCCTCGCCCATGGATAATCCAGCTTAAGCCAAACGTGTAATACATATGTAATGCAAGGAGCAAAGAAAACTCACATAGCGTAATAACGTTTTTAAAACCACTAATTTATTAAAATAATAAAAAACAGACTCACATTTTCGTAGAACGAAAAAAGCTCATATATCATATAGCGGCGATCGTGAGGGGTCCACCCGACATGTTTCAGCTAAAGAGCAGTCATCTGGGGTATGGACCACCCTCACCTTACCACTCTATAAACAAAAAATGACCCCCACTGGGAGTGTCTACACACCGGAAGTGCAAATAATGGAAAACACTTCCGGTTTCTGGGGTCATAGGATGTCTGGTTAATTAACTGTAATGAGAACAAATATTAAGCCAGAAACAAATATATTCCATACTTTAAATGTTTATAGGATTAGAAATGGGAAATATTTATTAAAAAATCATAAGCTGCGCCCTGGATCAGTCCGTCCGACCGGAGATGACCAGAGCGCTAGCCAAGCCTCGTTTTCAGTGCTAGGAGGCACTTCCTGTCCAGCTCTAAACATCATATCCGGACGTGACGTCATATCCGGACGTGACACCGTGACGTCATTCCGCCACCCAGCCAGCTCCCCAAGCCTCACTATCATATAGACTATACTTCCTTTCACATGGAAAGGAAAAAACGTCGCTGCGCTCCACAGAGTGGAACCAAGCCTCAATCTGAGGCGTGCCACCACCTCCAGAGTGTCAGCAGGGAAAAAATATAAATCGATGCACTGGACAGGGGTACTTTATATTGAAATTTAAAATTGGGAATAAAAAAAGAAAGAAATAAATGATGTATAGGGTTGATGTCCATAATGGCATAACCTAAAAAAGATGATATAAAGGCATCTATATGGCATTCATTGGTGTTCAGTGTTGGAATCAAAAACCGCCACGCCAAGCGGAATGACGTCACGGCGTCACGTCCGGATATGACGTCACGTCTGGATATGATGTTTAGAGCTGTACACACACAGGAAGTGCCTCCTAGCACTGAAAACAAGGCTTGGCTAGCGCTCTGGTCATCTCCGGTCGGACGGACTGATCCAGGGCGCAGCTTATGATTTTTTAATAAATATTTCCCATTTCTAATCCTATAAACATTCAAAGTATGGAATATATTTGTTTCTGGCTTAATATTTGTTCTCATTACAGTTAATTAACCAGACATCCTATGACCCCAGAAACCGGAAGTGTTTTCCATTATTTGCACTTCCGGTGTGTAGACACTCCCAGTGGGGGTCATTTTTTGTTTATAGAGCGGTGAGGTGAGGGTGGTCCATACCCCAGATGACTGCTCTTTAGCTGAAACATGTCGGGTGGACCCCTCACGATCGCCGCTATATGATATATGAGCTTTTTTCGTTCTTCCAAAATGTGAGTCTGTTTTTTATTATTTTAATAAATTAGTGGTTTTAAAAACGTTATTACACTATGTGAGTTTTCTTTGCTCCTTGCATGGCATATGTATTACACGTTTGGCTTAAGCTGGATTATCCATGGGCGAGGAAGCCGTGCTGTTACCCCTTTCCCCACCATGTGTTGATGACATGTGACAAGATACATCTTTCAGAACCAGTGGTTACTAAGCCTTTTTGACTTGTCTGGCGTACGCCATTACAGGTCAACTAGTTCCGGTAAGCCTCCTCTACTTCTGGTGTTGGCCCCGGCACTGATGTACAATCTATACACACTTGTGGTCTTCTCTCTACCTACCCGTCAGATCTGGTGCATCCATCAGTGAATTTGGGAGTTTCTTTCCACCATCTGGCCACTCATCAACCCCATAGAACTATGCTGATGTTCTTTTCACTATTTTTTCTACACAATATGGACGGTTACATTTTATGATTTTACTTTGGTTGATGTTTGTTTTATGGAACCAGCACTGGTTTTTAATCACTGGCATACCTGATCACCAAACTTTATTATTGTTTATTTTAATTTTTAGATTTTCTATGTGATTAACACGGTTTAATTATTTGTTATTATCCATATCATGGCCATACATGTTTTGGTAGCAATCACTATTTTTATATGTACATATGTATTGCGATACACACGTTTGTAGATGTGAACTATAGCGCTACACTTTTATTATTTTTTATGCATTATTTACCTTTAGTCTATAGGTGTGTTAGCTGCTATTTTTCCCCTTTTTTTTCAGTTTAAACGCAGCGCTGTACTTTATATTTTTTAATAAAACACAGTAAACTATAAAAATATGACATACCCGAAAAGCAAACATGATAAAACATAACAACAATAAAACATTGCAGAATAGAATACAGTAAAAAAGAGCAGAACAATAGAGAGAGAATAGAGAGAGAGAGAACAATAAAATGACAACTATTTTTGTTTTTTTTATTTTATATATTTTTTTTTTTACATTTTTTTTTTTTTCATAACTTTTTTAACTGTAACTGGTACCAGGTTCGGGTCTCTCAAAATGCGATGGCATCTTGGGAGACCCTGTGAAAGTGTGTCCTAGTCTGTGCAATGCTGTACCCTACGCTAAAACTCAACTAGTGTATGGTAGCGCTCAAAACATTCACCAATGCATAGACCAGGATTGTCAGGACAGGAGGGACAATAATACCGGGTGTCACGCCTATATCCGCGCTTTCTGCAGACTAGGGATGAGCTTCGTGTTCGAGTCGAACCCATGTTCGACTCGAACATCGGCTGTTCGACCGTCCGTCGAATTGCGAACGATATGGGCCGTTCGCGCCAAATTCGTGTGGCGCGTCACGGCCCATAATTCACTGCGGCATCGCAGTGCATTGCTGGCTGATGATTGGCCAAGCATGCACTATGACCCGCATGCTTGGCCAATCACAGCGCCGTCAGTAGAGAGAGCTGTAATTGGCCAAAGCCAGGGTGGCTTTGGCCAATTATGGCTCAGGGGATTTAGTACACACCCCACACTATATAAGGCCGCCTGCACGGCGGCCCTGTGTAGTGTGTGTTCCGGTGTGCTGAGAGATAGAGAGAGAGAGAGACAGTGTCATTTGATTTGAGTTAGATAGATTAGGCAGAACAGTCAGTCAGTTAGCTGCACTTACAGTGTATTGTGTATATATATGCATCCCAGGTGTTGCATATATATATATACACTGTATTCAGTTTAGCTAGATCCGTTCCTGTTATCTTCTATCTAGACTATTTAGTGCAGTGTGTCCTGCTCACAGTGTTCAGCTAGATCCGTTCCTGCTATTTACATTCAGTGCAGTGCGTCCTGCTCACAGTGTTGGCTAGATCCGTTCCTGCTATTTACATTCAGTGCAGTGCGTCCTGCTCACAGTGTTCAGCTAGATCCGTTCCTGCTATATACATTTAGTGCAGTACGACCTGCTCACAGTGTTCAGCTAGATCCGTTCCTGCTATTTACATTCAGTGCAGTGCGTCCTGCTCACAGTGTTCAGCTAGATCCGTTCCTGCTATTTACATTCAGTGCAGTGCATCCTGCTCACAGTGTTCAGCTAGATCCGTTCCTGCTATTTACATTCAGTGCAGTGCGTCCTGCTCACAGTGTTCAGCTAGATCCGTTCCTGCTATTTACATTCAGTGCAGTGCGTCCTGCTCACAGTGTTCAGCTAGATCCGTTCCTGGTATTTACATTTAGTGCAGTGCGTCCTGCTCACAGTGTTCAGCTAGATCCGTTCCTGCTATTTACATTCAGTGCAGTGCGTCCTGCTCACAGTGTTCAGCTAGATCCGTTCCTGCTATATACATTTAGTGCAGTACGTCCTGCTCACAGTGTTCAGCTAGATCCGTTCCTGTTATCTTCCTACTGACAGGCAGGCTTGTCTGGTTACAGTATATAAAGCTACCTGAAGAAAATTACAGGTGTTCTTTTTGATCCTATTAGTACCACGGTCAGGCAGCTAGACTATTTACATTTAGTACAGTGTGTCCTGCTCACAGTGTTCAGCTAGATCCGTTCCTGTTATCTTCCTACTGACAGGCAGGCTTGTCTGGTTACAGTATATAAAGCTACCTGAAGAAAATTACAGGTGTTCTTTTTGATCCTATTAGTACCACGGTCAGGCAGCTAGACTATTTACATTTAGTACAGTGTGTCCTGCTCACAGTGTTCAGCTAGATCCGTTCCTGTTATCTTCCTACTGACAGGCAGGCTTGTCTGGTTACAGTATATAAAGCTACCTGAAGAAAATTACAGGTGTTCTATGCCAGCTTAGTGCAGCTACAGGCCATTAGTATGTCTGGAAGGCCAAGAAGGAGAGGCAGACAGTCACAAGCCAATAAGAGAGGGCAAGCAGGCTCTGTGTCTAGTGCTGGTCGTGGAGACGGTGCATCCTCATCAGCACGTGGCCATGGGACACGCTTGGCCTTTTTTTCGGCAGCTGGCCGTGTTGAGCCGCAACATGCGGAAGACTTGGTCGAGTGGATGACCAAGCCGTCCTCATCCTCCTCATCCTCTCTCACCCATGCCCAGGGTGCTTTGTCTGGCAAAGCAGCGGCCTCTTCCCTCAGCTCAATGTCATCAGTGACTCCTTCCCTAGCTCCACCATGTCCTCATGAGGATTCCCTCGAACTGTTTGACCACAGTGTTGGGTACATGCTCCAGGAGGATGCCCAGCGTTTGGAAGGCTCTGATGATGATACTGAGCTCAATGAAGGCAGTAACATGAGCACGGACAGAGGGGGTGCCCAAGAAGGACAGCAATCTGGCAGTCATGCTCCCCCTGCTGCAGCATACTGCCAGGTTTGCTCCAGTGATGAGGAGGGAGGGGATGATGAGGTCACTGACTCAACGTGGGTGCCTGATAGGAGAGAGGAGGAGGAGGAGGAGGAGGAGGAGGTGGCACATCACCAACTAGGCAGGATGCCCTCCAGGGGCCAGCCTAAGGGCAGCACATTGACTGCATCACACCCCAAAGCTCCACATGTGCAGGGCGCTGCAGTCTCTGCGCGTTATTCAAAAAGTTCTTTGGTGTGGGCCTTTTTTGAGACGAGTGCATCAGATCGCACCGCTGCTATTTGCAACATATGTCTCAAGCGTATCTCGCGTGGCCAAAACATCTCCCGCTTGGGTACCACATGCTTGACCAGACATATGTTGACCTGCCATGCAGTTCGTTGGCAAGCGTATCTAAAAGACCCACACCAAAGAACAAAGACGATCTCTCCTTGCTCCTCATCAGCTGAGATTTCCAACCCCACTAGACCTTCAGTCCTCTCTGAGACCTGCAGTGAGAGGAATGAAGGTGTAGAATTAGGTGTGTCACAGCCAAGTACTTGTGGGCAATCTGCTTTTGGTACACCGACGTCAGATTGTACCAGGCAAATTTCCCTGCCCCAGCTGCTGCACCGCCGAAAGAAGTTTGCTCCCAGCCATCCACATGCCCAGCGGTTGAATGCTAGCTTGGCAAAATTGCTAGCACTTCAACTGCTGCCTTTTCAGTTGGTAGACTCTGCCCCCTTCCGTGAGTTTGTGGAATGTGCGGTTCCTCAGTGGCAGGTACCCAAACGCCACTTTTTCTCACGGAAGGCGATTCCGGCTCTCTACCGGCATGTGGAAGGCAATGTCCATGCCTCGCTGGACAGGGCGGTCAGCGGTAAGGTGCATATTACCGCTGACTCATGGTCCAGCAGGCATGGACAGGGACGTTACTTAAGTTTCACGGCGCATTGGGTGACTCTGCTGGCAGCTGGGAAGGATGCAGGACAAGGTGCAGTAGTGTTGGAGGTTGTTCCGCCACCACGCCTCCAAAATGCTGATTGTGACACACCTCTCTCCTCCACCCCCTCCTCTTCTTCTTCCTCCATGGCCTCTGCCTCGGAACCAGCGGTGCTCCGTAGGCGTTCAAGGGGCTACGCAAGTACGCAGGCCAAAAGATGCCATGCGGTGCTTGAGCTGGTGTGCTTGGGGGACAGGAGCCACACTGGGGCAGAGGTTCTGTCAGCTCTGCAGGGGCAGGTTCAGAGGTGGTTGACGCCACGCCAACTTAAGGCAGGAATGGTGGTTTGCGACAATGGCACCAACCTCCTCTCTGCCCTCCGACAGGGACAACTGACCCATGTGCCCTGTTTGGCTCACGTCCTTAACTTGGTGGTGCAGCGGTTCTTGGGCAGGTACCCGGGCTTACAGGATGTCCTGAGGCAGGCCAGGAAAGTCTCTGTGCATTTCCGCCGGTCATATAATGCCAGTGCTCGGCTGACGGACCTCCAAAAGGAGTTTAACCTGCCCAAGAACCGCCTAATCTGTGACATGCCCACCAGGTGGAACTCGACGTTGGCCATGCTGCAGCGGCTGCACACGCAGCAGAGGGCCATCAATGAGTACCTGTGCGACTATGGCACCAGGACAGGGTCAGGGGACCTTGGTTTTTTTTCCCCACGCCAGTGGGCCATGATCAGGGATGCATGCACTGTCCTGTCACCATTCGAGGAGGCCACGAGGATGGTGAGCACTGACAGTGCATGCATCAGTGACACTGTCCCCCTTGTCCACCTGTTGGAGCACACGCTGCGTGGAATAATGGACAGGGCACTTGAGGCAGAACAGAGGCAGGAAGAGGAGGACTTCCTTAGCTCTCAAGGCCCCCTTTATCCAGACAGTGTTCCTGCGTGCCCGCCGATCACACAGGAAGAGGACGAGGAGGAGGAGGAGGAGGAGGAGGAAGATTGTGTCAGTATGGAGGTGGAGCCTGGCACTCAGCATCAGCAGTCTTTAAGGGATCAGTCCCAAGGAACACATGGACTTGTACGTGGCTGGGAGGAGGTGGCTGCGGACGTTGTTGTCCTTAGTGACCCAGAGGACTCCGGACCGAATGCCTCAGCAAACCTACGCTGCATGGCCTCCCTGATCCTGCAAAGCCTGCGTAAGGATCCTCGTATTCGTGGTATCAAGGAGAAGGACCAATACTGGCTGGCAACCCTCCTTGATCCACGTTACAAGGGTAAGGTTGCGGACCTTATCTTGCCATCGCAGAGGGAGCAGAGGATGAAACATCTTCGGGAGGCCTTGCAGAAAGGTCTGTGCAACGCGTTCCCAGAGACTGGGAGGTTACAAACTCCTGTTTCTGGACAACGTGTTGCTGAGGCTTCGGTCAGTCAAAGAAGGAGCGGTGGAGAAGGTGGCCGTCTGACCGATGCGTTCAGACAATTTTTTGGTCCGCAGCCCCAAGGTATGATCGGTTCCAGCAACCATCGCCAGCGTCTGTTTTACATGGTGCAGGAATACCTAGGGGCAAGATCAGACTTGGACACCTTTCCCACCGAAAATCCTCTGGGTTACTGGGTCTTGAGGATGGATCACTGGCCAGAGCTTGCACAGTATGCAATTGAGCTACTGGCCTGTCCTGCATCCAGCGTTCTTTCGGAACGTACATTCAGTGCTGCTGGAGGCGTGGTAACCGATCACAGGGTGCGTCTGTCCACTGACTCGGTCGATCGGCTGACCTTCATAAAAATGAATCAGTCTTGGATCACCACCAGCTACCAAGCACCTGATGCTGATGTAACTGAATAATTTTTTTCAGATCCCTTCAAAGACTGCCTATGCTGATGCTGAGTGATTATCCCTGAGTAATTATCCTCTTCCTCCTCAATCATCACGCTGATAGCTTGTAAGAACATTTTTGGTTCTGGGCGCCACCACCAGTGCCTAAGACACAATTTTTCAGCCCCTGTATAACAGGGGCGTGTAATTACAATTTTTGATGTAATACTTTGCAGCACGGCTCGTTCCTGCATTCCAACTAGAGTGTCTGTGAGGGGTTGCAGTGTTGTGGCACCAGCACCAGTGCCTAAGGCCCAATTTTTCTGCCCCTGTCTAACAGGGGCGTGAAATTACAATTTTTGATGCAATACTTTGCAGCAGGGCTCGTTCCTGCGTTCCAACTAGAGTGTCTGTGAGGGGTTGCAGTGTTGTGGCACCAGCACCAGTGCCTAAGGCCCAATTTTTCTGCCCCTGTCTAACAGGGGCGTGAAATTACAATTTTTGATGCAATACTTTGCAGCAGGGCTCGTTCCTGCGTTCCAACTAGAGTGTCTGTGAGGGGTTGCAGTGTTGTGGCACCAGCACCAGTGCCTAAGGCCCAATTTTTCTGCCCCTGTCTAACAGGGGCGTGAAATTACAATTTTTGATGCAATACTTTGCAGCAGGGCTCGTTCCTGCATTCCAACTAGAGTGTCTGTGAGGGGTTGCAGTGTTGTGGCACCAGCACCAGTGCCTAAGGCCCAATTTTTCTGCCCCTGTCTAACAGGGGCGTGTAATTACAATTTTTGATGCAATACTTTGCAGCAGTGCTCGTTCCTGCGTTCCAACTAGAGTGTCTGTGAGGGGTTGCAGTGTTGTGGCACCAGCACCAGTGCCTAAGGCCCAATTTTTCTGCCCCTGTCTAACAGGGGCGTGTAATTACAATTTTTGATGCAATACTTTGCAGCAGGGCTCGTTCCTGCGTTCCAACTAGAGTGTCTGTGAGGGGTTGCAGTGTTGTGGCACCAGCACCAGTGCCTAAGGCCTAATTTTTCAGCTCCTGTTCAACAGGGGCATGTAATTACAATTCTTGATCTAATATTTCACAGCAGGGCCCTGTGAGGGCTTACAGTGTTTTGGCCACAGCAACACCTAAGGCCCAAATTTCTGCTGAGTATATAGGGCAGGACCCTACTTTCAAACATCTAACTTACAAACGACTCCTACTTGCAAACGGAAGGAGACAACAGGAAGTGAGATGAAATCTACCCATAGGAAGGGAAATTCTCTCATGTAAGAGTTAATATGGGAAAACAATTTCTCCTTTCCACTGATGCTTTCCAATCCTTGTTCCACAAAAAAAACCAAATTTTCAAAAAACATTTTTCATTGGGACAAAAAAGTGAGGTGAAATCTTCTGAAGAGGAGGAAAGACGCAAAACAAATGTCACAGGGGTGATAACCCTTCCCTATGTTTTCCAAAAAGCTTAGAAAAGATTTTTTGGCTGGAGCTAAACACATTAAAAATGTTCAAAATTACAAACAGATTCTACTTAACAACAAACCTACAGTCCCTGTCTTGTTTGCACCGCCTGTATACTGCTGTTCAGAGTATATAGGGACCTTTCCTTATTTTAATTTGGGTGCGGGGTTCCCCTTAATATCCATACAAGACCCAAAGGGCCTGGTAATGGACTGGGGGGTACCCATGCCGTTTGTCTCACTGATTTTCATCCATATTGCCAGGACCCGACATGACATTAAACCCGCAAGCAGTTTTAAATGAGATTTTTTCCTTTAAAAATGACATTTGGTGCAGGGACTGTTCTAAACATGGGAAACACGCGTCACTTTACAGGCATACTATAGACACCCCCCAGGTACGATATTTAAAGGAATATTTCACTTTTTTTTTTTTTACTTTAAGCATCATTAAAATCACTGCTCCCGAAAAAACGGCCGTTTTTAAAAGTTTTTTTTGCATTGATACATGTCCCCTGGGGTAGGACCCGGGTCCCCAAACCCTTTTTAGGACAATACCATGCAAATTAGCCTTTAAAATGAGCACTTTTGATTTCGAACGTTCGAGTCCCATAGACGTCAATGGGGTTCTAACGTTCGTGCGAACTTGCGGTCCGTTCGCGGGTTCTGGTGCGAACCGAACCGGGGGGTGTTCGGCTCATCCCTACTGCAGACACAACATTTTCTTTGGGAGGCTCATTGGGTAGGGGTACTCGGGAGGACATAAGGAAAATGCCTCTCATGCAGCCGGCTTACTGCATTTGGATTGGGAAGGTGAGGTGGAGCACCGTCTGGAAACAGAAGGGCTCTGACGATCTCTTCCTGGAATTTAAGGAAGTATCCAGTCTCTCCTGAAGCTCTGTATAGCACATGAGCGTTCAGCAAAGCCAATTGAAATAAGTATACGGACACTTTTTTATACCATTACGGGCAACTAGGTACGGCGCCAACAACTGGTCGTTGAGATCCACCCCTCCCATATTTTGGTTATATTCATGGACACACAGGGGTTTCTCCACAACACCAGTCGCCGTAGTAATTTGGACCGTCGTGTCTGCATGAAACGAGGTAAGAACGAAAACATTCTTATTGTCCCTCCACTTCATAGCGAGCAAATTATTACACCGCAAGCAGGCTCTCTCCCCCAGCCTAAGACGGGAATCTACAAGCCGCTGGGGAAAGCCCCGGCGATTAGATCGCATGGTGCCACATGCTCCAATTTGATGATCAAAAAGGTGACTAAAAAGTGGCACGCTCGTGTAATAATTGTCCATGTACAAGTGGTACCCCTTTCCGAATAAGGTTGACACCAAGTCCCACACAATCTTGCCAGTGCTTCCTATGTAGTCAGGGCAGTTTGTCAGCTCTACGTGACTATCTTTGCCCTCGTAAACCATAAAACTACATGTATAGCCTGTGGCCCTGTCACAGAGCTTATACATCTTGACCCCGTATCTGGCACGCTTGCTGGGAAGGTACTGTTTGAACGAGAAGCGGCCAGAAAACTTAATCAGGGACTCATCAACGCAGACAACTTGATGGGGAGTAAACAAGTCAGCAAAACGTTGGTTGAAGTGGTTTACGAGGGGCCGAATTTTGTAGAGCCGATCGTATTCATGGTCTCCTTGAGGACGACAGAGTTCATTGTTGTTGAAGTGCATGAACCGCAAGATCTGCTCGTATCGTGCCCTGGTCATGGAGGCAGAGAACAAGGGCGTATGGTGAATTGGGTCAGTGGACCAATATGACCGCAACTCACTCTTTTTAGTTATGCCCATGTTGAGGGAAAGGCCCAGAAAGATCTTAAATTCGGAGACCGCAATTGGTCTCCAATCTCTGGCAAGGGAGGACTGAGGAATAGTGGCGATGTGTTGACCAGCGTATAAATTGCTTTGGTCCACAATAGATCTATAGAGATCTTCGGTGAGAAACAGCGAATAAAAATCCAGTGGCGTAAAATCAATTGTTTCCACCTGAATTCCGGGTTGGCCAGTGAATGGGGGAAGTATGGGTGCTGCAGAAGTGGTGGGTTCCCAATTCGGATTGGCGAATGCAGCAGGAAGGGCACTATGGGCACGACGGGCCTGTGTTCGTCTTCTTAGTGGCAGCGGGACACTATTTGTGCTTGCCATCTCGCCAGCTTGAACTGCACTTATGGGACTCGCCACGTCACCACATGATACTGCAGTGCTGGATGTACGACCAGGGTGTACTAGGCCGCTGGTGCTTGTCAGTTCACCAGAAGGAATAGCGGCGCTAGTACTGCTCTGCTCCATACTAGAGCCCTGTGGTTCTTGCACTTCAAGGACAGAAGAAGAAGTTTGGGGTCTATTACGCCTGACCTTGGCAGGGACCACAACTCCGTCGTCAGAGCTATCTGTCATGGAGCCGCTGTCGTCTACAGGATCGTATTCTGAGCCTGAATCTGACAGATGAGTGACTTCCTCTTCACTATCTGTCATGCTCAGAAACGTGTAGGCCTCTTCACTAGTGTACCTTCGATTTGCCATTTTGGGCTCTAAATTTAGGAGTACACTAGTGAGACTCACAGGCAAAAAAGCTCCTGACTGTCAGCGACTATCAAAACGCTACCAAAAAACTGTTAGCGATCGCAGGGATCAGGCCTGACTCTTCGAACGCTGCAGTTATGTGTGCTTAGTGTTTTGTAAGTGTCAGTGATCGATCGATACTGCACTTGGGTGAGCTGGGGTGGGCCGAGGGGCAAAACGCAGGTGCTAGCAGGTATCTGGGCTGATCCCGCTAACACTGCGTTTTTGGGGACCCTAAACTGCTGGGGACGCTAGTATAGATCTGATCGGATCAGATATTGATCCGTTCAGATACTATAGCACTAAGGGAGGTGTATGCTGTGTGCGTGGGTGTTAGCGGTACTGGCACTAACCTAACGCTGCCTGGGGAGACGCAGACCTTATCTGACCCTAAAAACGTATTTTATATCACCGCCGGGCAATTATCGGGTTAAACCTTTATAAGGTAATAAACGGCGGGTGCCCTGAAACTATGATAAACTATAATAAACAAACTAACTAACCAGCGTCACCCGTAACACTTATACAGTGATCGCTGGTGAAAGGGTTAACTAGGGAGCAATCAAGGGGTTAAAACCTTTATTGGGTAGTATATGGGGGTCCCTGTCGCTATAAAACACTGACGGCCAAAACCTATATACTTACCTCCCTAACTAGCATCACCCATGACACTAATACAGCGATCAGAAAAACGATTGCTTAGTGACACTGGCGATGGGGGGTGATCAAGGGGTTAACCTTTATTAGGGGGGGTTAGGGGGGTACCCTAGACCTAAAGGGGGCTAACCCTAACTGCCCTAACACTTATAACTGTCACAAACTGACACCAATGAAAAAAAAAAAACTGCTATTGGTGTCGCTGTGACAGGGGGTACAGGGGGGTGATCGGGGGGTGAAAAGTGTGCCTGCGTGTTCTACTGTAAGTGTAGTGTTGTGCAAACTCACATTGATGTCTTCTCTCCTCGGCACCAGAATGAAAAGACCGGCTCGAGGAGAGATGACATCACTTCCTCCACTTCTGTTTACATTACAGAAGCCGAGGAAGCTTGTCATTCGCCAGGAGCGATTGCGAGGGGGGAGCCATGAATGAGTGGCCTCCCCCTCACCTCTGATCGCCCCTGACGATAATCTGACTGCCGCAGGCAATGGGGGGTTCGATCGGACCCCCCGCCCGCGGGCAGTTAAGGACATACAGGTAAGTCCTTATGCCTGCCCGTGCCATTCTGCCGACGTACATCGTCGTGCGGTGGTCGGCAACTGGTTAATCAATCAAGGTAGCTGTAATGCCGTGTACACACGATCAGACTTACTTGGTCCGGTGTACCGGATTTCATCGGACAATTTGATCGTGTGTGGGCTCCAGCGGACTTTGTTTTCTCAAAGGTTTGACGGACTTAGATTTGAAACATGTTTCAAATCTATCCGACGGACTCCAGTCCGGTCGAAAAGTCCGCTCGTCTGTATGCTAGTCGATGGAAAAAAACGAGGCTGATGCAGCTATTGGCTACTGGCTATGAACTTCCTCATTTTAGTTCGGTCGTACGTCATCACGTACGAATCCGTCGGACTTTGGTTGATCGTGTGTAGCCAAGTCCGTTCATTCGGAAAGTACGTCGTAAAGTCCGTCAAAGTCCGCCGGGCAAAGTATGCCGTAAAGTCCGGTCGTGTGTATGCGGCATAAACCACACCTCCGAACTCATTTTATTATTTGGACTCCAGATGTGCAAACTACTGACTGCAATTAGCTCTAATTGAAGTAATTAGTCTGTGGGTTCACTTACTTTTTCCACAAGCACGGTGAATGCTTATCAGCTTAAAGAGGAGTTCCCATTTAAAAAAATAAATAAATAAAAGTCAGCAGCTACAAATGCTGCAGCTGCTGACTTTTAATAATCGCACACTTACCTGTCCCACGGTCCAGCGATGCGGGGGAAAGAAGCTCCGCTCGTCTCCCCCTCCGTTTGGCGGCACCAGCATTGCAACTGTGGGCACCCGGCTGTGTCTTCAGCTGCTAAGAGCCTGAGCCAGCTGCTCCCAGCACTCCAGTGAGTGAGGAAGGGGCAGAGCAGAGAGCTGCTGATTGACAGTCACCGGCTCTCTGCTCAGGGAGCTGTGAGAACCGAGCAATCGGTGGTGATCGATAGCTCAGTTCTCTGTGTTTGAAGCCCTGGGGGACCAATGCTGTATCTACCTAGGTAAGTATGAATCTAATAAAAAAAAAAAACAATACTTCTCTTTCAAAATGAAAGCACATGTTCACCATAGAAGTGATATACTGGTGTATTCTGTAGTGGCAAGAAAAAGTATGTGAAACCCTTAGAATTAAAGTATGAGTTTACCTTTACAAAAAAAATAATAATAAATGCACATTTTTTTGCAGATAAAAACATATGCATTTATTATTTTTATTAGGAACCTATTAAGCACTGCACCCACAATCAGCAGATCATGGATGTAATGCCACAGTCCTGCAGACTGACTGTGTAGCTCCATAAAGACAGGCAGTTATGTTCTGACAGGAAGCTCAATGAACTACCTCAACAGCGCCATAGTAGGTCATTGAGAACTACAAGCTGACAGCCGCAAAGAGTACTTATAGTTTTCACATTCACAGAACACTGTTTCCTGCAGTAATTTGTCATATAATGTGATCTGATCCTCATCTAAGTCACAACAATAGGCGAACACACTGTGCTTAAAGTGGTGTTCCACTGAAAAAAAAAAAAAAAGCATGAATGTTCCTAAAAAAAAAAAATTTGGAAATTTTTATTTTTTTTTACTCACCTCTAAATGGCTGTTGCTAGGGGGTCCCTCGTAGTCTGCCTCCTTCAGTGCCTGGGCTGGTGACATCACTTCCCCTCGGCGCAGGAAGGGCTCAGCTCTGCCCCCTCCCTCTTGTCAATCATCTGGGACACATTACAGGTCCCAGATGACTGAGCGGCCAAAGCAAACATTTATTATATTGCAGCTTACCGAAACTTAGATGTGATGGATGCATTTGTTTTCTTTTTTAGGCTTTTTTTCTTATATTTTGATCTGGTGATCCATCCAATAAGGTTGTTGTTTTTCAAAAGAACAAGCTCTCTTCCAGATGTATCAGTTTACAGGGATGAGACATATCATTTACATCTGACAGAGATGCTTACAATGATCAGCTTGTATTTATTCATGTAAAACCTTTATTCTACAAGAATAATACCTTGTTTGTGTTTTAAAATCTCCCACCCCCAACCTGACAGTGCTGCTGTCTGCTGTGTTCCTTCATCCAAAGTGGGGGCACTCTAATACAGGAGGTGTGTTACTGGCCAGATCACCAGGTGAAAACAGAGAGGAAAAGAGGCTTAAAAAAAAAAAAAAACACAAATGCAGCCACCACATCTAATGATTGGTAAGCTGCAATCTATTAAATTTTTAGTTTGGGGTTTATTACCGCTTTCAGCATTGTAAGGTGTCCTCAAACTATCAAGATGTAGCCAAAATGTTGACATTCATGAGCATAAATGATTGCTGCTGAAAAGTTTATTCTTCATTCTATAGCATTTGCCTGATGATACTAGTTATGCGCACAAGCCTAACTTCCACAGATTGTGCTTATTGGACTTTGTGTAGGCCACACACCCAAGCCTTCAAGTATTTAGCATTAAATACAAATTAGATAATGTCTCCAACCTAAGTAGCCTTTTCAAGAGATTATGGCAAGCAGCCACTTTTTTCCTCCTCGCCAAAGCTGATAATAGCTGCTTCTTAAATCCTTCTTAGCTGTAATGAACAGCTGTGTTGGGATCTCCCTGTTTTTGTTAATACGTTTGTTATGTGCCAATAAAGTGTAGCAAGAGTGTTTTATATTCAATGTGATTTCAGAGTATCATAAAGCCAGTTACTCCCTACACATATATTGTACAACTATGTCCGTGGGGAACAAACATTCCCTGGGTGACGGGGACATTATAATTTCTCTTCTGATTACTAAATGATGTAATGCAGATTTTTGCAGCTGCACTGAAAAGTCAGGGCCCTGTATTTGCTGCAGGGGCTTCCTGATCATTACTATGTATGATCACCGGTTGTCTGTAAATGGCTCATCTCCATAAAGAAGACCTTCACCCTTATTATAAAAATTACAACAAAGGCACCTTTAGGAATGTTTAGAAATGGCAATCTATGAACAGATATTTACAGATTGCAGGATATTTAATCCTTTTACTTGCCTAATTTTTCTCTTCCTCCCCATTCTTCTTATAGTGGCCATTTTTGTTTAGGGCAGATGAATCCATGTTTTTACTTCCTGGAACTCTAGGTCTGACTCTTAGGACATGTGAAGGGACCTTCCCAGGATGCATCTGTGAGGCCAGGCTTACATCACATATGCCTCCTTTCAAAGGTGCACTTTAACACAAGCTTGATCTTTACCCGTTTAGGATAATACAGCCGATAGGCTTTAATCTCCTCATCCACAGCAGCACCTATTTACCTTTACTTGGCTCCCCCCTTCACTCTGTTCAGCAACAAGAACCATAGGAAAGACCCACTTCTGGGTATGCAGAAGCATGTTACCATGCTGGACCAATCGGTGCCATCACACAGGAAGTCTATCACCCTATGAAAACTTGGCCATCTCTTTCATTTATCATGTGGGGCAAATGAAGTATAAAGATATGTTGCTGGGGAAGGTTATGTTAAACTGAATCTGTGCAAGCTAAAGCACAGTTTAGCAAACACATTAGGCACAGGTGATTGGGGTTTAAAATATTTACATTCTGCTGTCACCATCTGCTAAATATAATGACAGTCCCTGTACCAAGTCATGTGGGCATGGACAGAGATCACCTCAAGCATGGTTAATTGGCCCATCTTTGGTCAATCATGATGGTATAACCAGCAAATATCCCACCGCCATTGTTATCCTAATTCAGAAAATACAATGTACAGTATATCTCAGCAGGATTGAAGTTCCTTAAAACCATGCTGTGGACAATCTTTTCTATATGCTTCCTAGCAACCCTGAATCTGATGGGTTACTAAGAAAAATGTTTTAGTACCAGCATTATTACTCACAAGCTGCGTGAGAGAGAGAAATGGATGGAGAGAGGCAGCAAGGAGGGTGTTCCAGGAGCAACAGACAAAAGGTTGGGGTTTAGACTACCCAGCATGTTCTCTGTACACATACATCTTCAGTTTTGACTGGTGTGTATCTTTAATAATACCTATTTGTATTAATTTGTAGACAGCTGTGCAGAACAACAACAGGGTCTATTAATGAGATCAATATACTTAACAAAAATGATCTTAGAACTTAAGTAGCTCACGTCAGACAATGCTATAATCCGTCGAGAACCATTCCAGCATTACAGTATCATGAATTGGGATAAACTTCTCAGCTGCTAATGTAACGCTAATTCTTGGTTGCCATTACAGCACAGATTACCATCCAGAACATAATACTCCCAACTAAGCTAATTTGTTGTAGTCTCTGGTTATTGAGCCATTCCACTTTTTGGACCCGTGAGCTGGATTTTAAATAGTTATTTAGAATTCATAGTTTGATGGTAAATGTATTTCTTATAAAATTTTTGTATAAACAAAGCATTACATAACATTCAAAAACGTATATACAAATCGTTAAAAAACACAAGAATGGATCACTCCTAGAATATACCTTCTTCAAATTGTTCAAGTTTCAAAAACCCCCATTTTCTTAACTTACAACATCAATTTCCCTCCCTCAAGCAATACACCCCCCCCCCCCCCCAGGCTGCACTGGTGGGCACAGGCAGGCTGCATTGATGGACATGGGCAGGCTGCATTGATGGACACAGGTGAAGCAGCATTGATGGACACATGTAGGCTGCATTGTTGGGCACAGATAAAGTTGCTGTTAATATTTATTTTTATAACTTAATTCTGCATAAAACATTTAAGTGTCATTTTGTCATTTGTGTGAGATAATTTATGAGGGATGTTTAGGGGCAGAATTAGGGGCAGGGCAGGTTTGGGTGGGGCAACTGGTGGCGAGTAACCCTTGAGGCCTGGCTAGTAGCTCAGGACTTGAAATTTTGAGCCCTGTTATAGGCAATATGTATGCCTTTATTTTTCCATATGAATTTCTACAATAAATGTCTAAGGGTTTTAAAATATGCCCCCGGGATGTTAATCGGGAGACTTTGAAAAATATACAAAGCTTTCGAGAGAGTCACCATTTTAATTACACTTATCCTGACAAACCAGGACCACCTATGGGCAGGATATCCTTTGAAATCTTGTTTAATTTTATTTAACAAAGGCAAATAATTATCTTGGTATAAATCTGTTACTGATACGGACAAAAATATACCCAGATATTGTAATCCTTTTTGCTTCCATACAAAGGGATAAAGGGTTCTAAGATCCCTACATTCTACTAAGGGAACAGAAATATTTAATATCTTTGTTTTCTCAACATTAATCTTAACCACTTAAGGATCGAGCCTCGTTTTGAGATTTTGTGCTTACAAGTTAAAAACAGGTTTTTTTTTGCTAGAAAATTACTTAGAACCCCCAAACATTATATATATATATTTTTTTTAACACCCTAGAGAATAAAATGTCAGTCATTGCAATACTTTCTGTCACACCATATTTGCGCAGCCGTCTTACTAGCACACTTTTTTGGGAAAAAATACACTTTTTTGAATTAAAAAATAATAGTTAGCCCAATTTTTTTCATATTGTGAAACATAATGTTATGCTGAGTAAATTGATACCCAACATGTCACGCTTCAAAATTGTGCCCGCTCGTGGAATGGCGACAAACCTTTACCCTTAAAATTCTCCATAGGCGATGTTAAAAAAATTCTACAGGTTGCATTTTATGAGTTACAGAGGAGGTCTAGGGCTAGAATTATTGCTCTCACTCTAACGATCACGGTGATACCTCACAAGTGTGGTTTTGAACACCGTTTCCATATGCGGGCGCTGCTCGCGTATGCGCTCGCTTCTGCACGCGAGCTCGGCGGGACGGGGCACGTTAAAAAATTGATTTTTATATTATTTATTTTACTTTTTATTTTTACACTGTTCTTTTAAAAAAAATGTGTCACTTTTATTCCTATTACAAGAAATGTAAAAACCCCTTGTAATAAAAATAAAAAGCATGACAGGACCTCTTAAATATGAGATTTGGGGTCAAAAAGGCCTCAGATCTCATATTTACACTAAAATGCATTAAAAAAAATGTTGTTTGAAAAAATAATTAAAAAAAGTCCCTTTAAGAGCTATGGGCGGAAGTGACATTTTGACGTTGCTTCTGCCCTGCAATGGTATGGAGCCGAGCTGGAGCCATCTTCCCCTCACTCAGCTCCATACCACAGACCGAGAAGGACTTGATCGCCTCCGCCGCTACCGACGGCTCCGGTAAGCAGCAGAGGGCACCGGAGCATTGCGGGAGGGGGGGTCCTCTCCTGCCAACGATACAAGTGATTTTGCGGCGAATCCACCACAGAGACCACTTTTATCTGAAAACCGACCGCCCACTGAAGAAGAGGATACTGGTGTTATGGCAGCCAGCTGCTGCTATAACGATATTCCTCATCAAACAGCCGATATAGAACGACGGCGGGAAAGCCTTTTCGGCATCTACTGATAGTAGATAGTAGATAGTAGATAGTACTGGTTTATTTCCCTTTTTAGCTTCATCCATTAAAAGAGTAGTTCTTAATATGTTGTTCCCTGCTCCCCTTCCAGGGACAAAGCCTGCTTGATCATTCTCTATCCATTTTGGCAAATGAGGTTTCAATCTTTTGGCCAGTATCCTCACATGAATTTTTATAACTTTGTTAATCAAAGATATTGGCCTAAAGCTGGAGCACAATGTTGGATCCTTCCCTTCTTTTACAAGAAGCAATATATAAGCCCCTAAAGCTTCCTTTCGTATCTCCAGGCCTCCCCTGATGAAATTCATGTATGTCTGAAAATAGGGGGTCAGAATTCCTAAAAACGTTTTACAGTATAGGACATATACCCATCTGGGCCTGGACCTTTACCGACCTTGATGTTTTTAATTGCCTGTTCTATTTCTTCCTTAGATAAATCACAGTCCATTTTAATTGAGCCCTCTTCTGATATAACTGGAATGTTTACCTTCTGTAAATACTGCTCTATTTTATTTTTGTAAGTTGTATATCATCACAATTTGGAGTGTTATTTACTTTTTATAGCAGTTAATAATATTCCAAAAAAAGGTTTTACTAATATCCTTTGTGGAATACTCCCCTTTCTTATCTTTCTTATCTTTCATTTTCGCTATACAACTCATATTTCTTCTAGGTTTAATTACCCCAATTTCCCTGGTTTATTTCCCTTGTTTATTTCCCATTTCGTAATGCCTTTTAGTTGTTCTGTTAAATACTCGTTTAGTATCCTGCTCCATCCAGTCCCTTAATGCCTTCCGTTTTTCTGTCAATTCGACCATCACCTTATTATCATTTAATCCTTTATGTATTTGTTCCTTCTGCTGGATTTCCTGTAAAAGAGTTTCTGAGCTAACCAAATTTTCTTTCTCTTGGCCCCTTCTGCTATTCATCTCCCTCTCATAAACACTATATGGGTTTCCCAGAGCACAGTTGGGGCAATATTTTCTATATTATTTTCTTTAAAAAATAAGTTGAAGTCTTTTTCCAGGTCACCTACTATCTCAGGGTCATATAGGAGAGATTCATCTAACCTCCAAGATCTCTGCCTAGCCGGTATGTCCTTTAAATCCAAGGCGACTGGGGCATGGTCCGAGAGAGTTGTTGACTTTATTTCTGCCCCAACAACCCTTCTAAGAGCTGAGGAGCTGAGGATCTAGAAAAATATAGTCAATTCTCGAATAAGAAGAATGCACTAGAGAGTAATAAGTAAAATCTCTCCCCCTAGGGTGTAAAATTCTCCAAGCCTCTACTAGTTGCGGTTGATAAAGTTTTTTTGTTTACGGTAATTACCCTAAGATGTTTTCCCTCTGATCGTAAGGAAAGAAGTTAAGTATCAAGAGTTGGATCAAGAACAAAATTAAAATCCCCTACCATGATCAATTTCCCCTCTCTGAAACCTTCTAGTTTATTACCTTTTTCAAAAAGAGACGGGGATAAATATTAGGGCAATATATATTAGCCAGTGTAAAATCATTATTAAATAGCGAACCCTTAATACAGTACCTTCCTTCAGGGTCTGACTCCAGTGCTTTTAATGTGAATGTTGTGTTCCTATCGGAGCCTATCGCTATTCCTTTAGATCTCTTATTAGGGGAGAAACCATGGAACCAGACTGGAACATTTTTAGAGTCTAGGCTGACTTTAGATGACCACTTTTAAATGAGTTTCTTGTAAAAAAAAAAAAAAAACTATTAGCCAACAAGTCTTTCAATTCCTGGGATATTTGATACTACTTGCTAGGGCTATTTAGGCCTCTAACATTATGGGTGATTATTTTCAAAGGGGCCATTTTTTAAAAAGGAAGAACATGAGCAGCGAAGAAAGAACACACTTCTTCCCACTTTCCAAGAATACACCATTCCACTAATACAATAATCAAGAAAAAAAAACCATATATTCTCTTAACAAAAACCCACATAAAAAAAACTCCCTCTACCACCCCCCCCCCCCCCCCCCCATACATTGAATGTCAATGTTATGGCCCACCAGGCTGCCGCCAGAATTCATGGTTTGGTACAAGAAAAGCAGCTGGTGTAACTTGTAGATAGTTTCTTTGCTACAGATGGGATTTCCTAGAGCGCACTGCACTTTAGATGCTTTTGCATAGTTTTCATGTTTTGGAAATAGAAAACTGGATTAATGATATAAATGAAATGCAGACTCATCCAAAAAATATCAACAAGGAGTCTACACACAAGAGAGACAGGACTGATATGTGTAATATAAATTTAGACAATAGATAAGGAATGGATAAGGAATTTTTCCATAGCCTAGCAGCCAACCAGTTTGGATTTTAAGCCTTGCATTAGTACACCTGGAAGTCATGGCACATCCCAACACCAATTTCACTTTTGTTGTCCACTTTGAGGGCCAAATCTCAAACAGACAGGATGGGCAAGATAAAAAACACAGCAGTAATCTATGTAATTTCTTCAAACTTTGTATTGCGAAGCATATTACAAATATCACCAATCTATTCCTATTGAAAAATATTCAATTGCTTTTATTTTTCTCCCTACAGTTTTTAAAAGTGTTGTTTTCTCCTAAATGGAGATCCATACCTATAAAATATTACCATCTTGGAACAGAGAGTTTCCTATGGTTGCAAGCATTTGGACTAATCACCAATCATGGATTTTGAGCACCAAGAAGCCGGGTATGATGGTAATTGGCAAATATCTTTGTATTAAGGGAGGATATACAGCATTAGTTCTAAAATGTGAAAAGAGAAAAAAAATCCATATATTCTACCACTAATTTATAAAATAAAAATAAATTGAGAACGGATACCTGTTTACAACTGAGGGATTCCCAGTGGCGGGGGTCTCCTTACTCCAGTGGTTTCCATTTTGTGCTGCTTCCAAAATCTTTTTTTTCACCTTGACTTACTCATTGCTTTGTTTGTGCTCATTTATCTTAGCGTTTGCCATAAAAACTTTGCCAGCAATTCTCTATCACACTCAGCAATCAGTTTCTTAGCAACATCCTTCACACTTTGAACAAAAGTCGAAGACAATGTTTCTCCCTCTTGGGAGTATTAGGAATTCATGTTTATAAAGCAGGATAAAATGTGCATTTTTTCACACGGTGTCCTTGAAAGCACTTGTTTTGAAAAACTTGAAGAACACATGATCTCTCAATTACTGTGATTTACTTTACAAGAGATGCTCTCCAATAACCAAGTAGGAAATAGAACCCAGCGTCTGTGACTTACTTGTCATAAAGAGAAAGTGAGGAAAAGGTGCTGCACTACTGTAAAGTAAAAAATACAAATATATCAAGAGAAGCTTCATACGTGTAAAATTTAGAAAAATAGCCATAGCAACCATTTTTACTATATAGCCAGTTCTAAGCGATCCTACTACATGATGAATAGCAGCATCTTTCCCTGTGACAGAATGTGGCTTTTTAAGTGTTACTGTATTACTGGGCAGTCATTAGCAACAATCACAGGTCCCAGACATTAATTTGTAGTTAGGTCAATTCGTGTTTGTTATAAAATATTATATGAAAAGATCAAATTGGTTTGGAGGACTTAGTCAGTGGTTCTCAACTCCTGTCCTCGGGCCCCACTAGCAGGCCAGGTTTGCAGAATAACTGAAATACATCACAGGAGATATCATTTGCTGCTCAGTGATTGCAGTATTCTAGTCTGCATCTCCCCAAGGTAATACTTAAATTCTGGCCTGTTAGTGAGTCCTGAGGACCGAAGTTGAGAACCACTGCTCTGACAATTTAATCAGGTGCAATGTACAAAGAGCCAGTACAGATATGTGCCTGGAGATCAGGTAACCGTGCAGACAAGCTATAACTTAACCACTTCAATACAGGGCATTTTCACCCCCTTCCTGCCCAGGCCAATTTTCAGTTTTCAGCACTGTCGCAATTTGAATGACAATTGCGCGGTCATGCAACACTGCATCCAAATGAAATTTTTTTCTTTTTTTCCCCCCACAAATAGAGCTTTCTTTTGGTGGTATTTGATCACCTCTGTGGTTTTTATTATTTGCGCTATAAACAAAAGAAGAGTGACAAGTTTGAATAAAAAAAAAACACAATATATTTTTGCTTTTTGCTACAATAAATATCCCAATTTAGAAAAAAACAAAAACAAATTTCTTCGGCAGGTGAGGCCGATATGTATTCTTCTACATATTTTTGGTAAAAAAAAAAAATATCGCAACAAGAGTATATTGATTGGTTTGTGCAAAAGTTATAGCGTCTACAAAATAGGGGATAGATTTTATGGCATTTTTATTTATTTATTTTTTACTAGTAATGGCGGCGATCTGTGATTTTTATCATGTCTGCGACATTGCGGCGGACACATCGGCCATTTTTGACACTATTTTGGGACCATTCGCATTTATACAGCGATCAGTGCTATAAAAAAAAACGCACTGCTTACTGTATAAATGTCACTGGCAGGGAAGGAGTTAACACTAGGGGGCGATCAAGGGGTTTAATGTGTTACCTAGGGAGTGATTCTAACTGTAGGGGGAAGGGACTCACAAGGGGAGGAGACCGATTACTGTTCCTCTGTACTGGGAACACACGATCTGTCTCCTCTCACCTGACAGGATGTGGATCTGTGTTTACACACACAGATCCATGGTCCTGCTCTGTTATTGGGCAATCGCGGGTGCCCGGCGGACATCGCGGCTGCCGGGCAAGCACACCGCTCCCGAGTGAAGCGGAGGGCGCGCCCCCTAGACAGCTGGGAAGCCCAGGATGTCATATTAGAATTCTACGCAGGGGAAATGGCGCTGTCCGGCTATATGCACATAAAAGAATACTTAAGTAAAAAATTTTTTAAATGAAATGAAGTGAAAAAAATATTTGTAAAAAGAGGTGGTGTGTGTGAACAAAGCGTAACAAGCGCTAAGGTGTATAAAATAATAATACCCCTAGTGGGTAATGCAATAAAGTGCAGCGTGCTCCTAAAAGTGAAGGATGTGCCTTAATCTCAATTTATCAAATGCCCATTGTGTGTATATAAAGTTCCATATGTGTATGAGGAAATGTGCCCACAGGAGAATGGACAATAGTGGTAATCAAAACAGTGTTCTGCAATACAAGCAAACAATGGCAGCATTAAAAATAGAAAACATAAAAATATAAAAATAAAAATAAAAAATATAGAAAAAATCCCCAACAGGTGTAATAAATATCAAGGATTATAAAATATGTAAAACATAAATGTCCAAGATCAAAAATCCCAAAAATGTGTCCTTTTGATAGAAAAACGTGATCTCAGCTACAACAGATATAGTCCCCGTCATCCACTGCACCCCCACTCGTGCTTGCACTCACCGGACTACCTCACCCCTGCAGGGGTAAAAGGTATAAGTGGAAAAATCCCACTGGCGAATCCAGGAAGCGTTCCTCCGTCTAGGGGTGTTTTATCCTTGGTGGTATCCCCAATAGCGAACATCCATGTAATGTAAGGAAAAAGGAAACCTCATAGCGTGAATCCACAAAAGATGCGATTTATTTAGTAAAGGTCCATGACAATCGTGGTAAAAATAAAACCAGTAAAAACAATGGAGAAAACACTGGAGCTGACAGTGCTCCAGAAGCCGGCTCTCAGCTGTTGAGTAGCATGGTGCGGCGTGCGTTCCACCGCTCACAGCTGGAAACCAGAACAATCACAAAGCGGTACTGACGTGTGCGTATCACGAGGCCACGCCTTACGCGTTTCATCATCAAGACGTCATCTGAGGCGCGGCCATCTTGGTACTCCACACGTCTATATAGGGAAATGGCCGCGCCTCAGATGACGTCTTGATGACGAAACGCATAAGGCGTGGCCTCGCATCTTTTGTGGATTCACGCTATGAGGTTTCCTTTTTCCTTACATTACATTGATGTTCGCTATTGGGGATACCACCAAGGATAAAACACCCCTAGACGGAGGAACGCTTCCTGGATTCGCCAGCGGGATTTTTCCACTTATACCTTTTACCCCTGCAGGGGTGAGGTAGTCCGGTGAGTGCAAGCACGAGTGGGGGTGCAGTGGATGACGGGGACTATATCTGTTGTAGCTGAGATCACGTTTTTCTATCAAAAGGACACATTTTTGGGATTTTTGATCTTGGACATTTATGTTTTACACATTTTACAATCCTTGATATTTATTACACCTGTTGGGGATTTTTTCTATATTTTGTATTTTTATTTTTATGTTTTCTATTTTTAATGCTGCCATTGTTTGCTTGTATTGCATAACACTGTTTTGATTACCACTATTGTCCATTCTCCTGTGGGCACATTTCCTCATACACATATGGAACTTGATATACACACAATGGGCATTTGATAAATTGAGATTAAGGCACATCCTTCACTTTTAGGAGCACGCTGCACTTTATTGCATTACCCACTAGGGGTATTATTATTTTATACACCTTAGCGCTTGTTACGCTTTGTTCACACACACCACCTCTTTTTACAAATATTTTTTTCACTTCATTTCATTTAAAAAATGTTTTACTTAAGTATTCTTTTATGTGCATATAGCCGGACAGCGCCATTTCCCCTGCGTAGAATTCTAACCATTTTTGGATTTCACCTAGGTGATCCTCATTTACAGGGGGGCAGCAGTCCCTTCAACTTGTCTCTTATTCCTAAGCGCGGAATCATTGTTATACAGGATGTCATATGCCCACCCAGGATGGGAGATCACTCCTTTGCACGTCATATTACTATGGGCGGGATGTCAAGTGGTTAAAGAGGAACTGCAGTCTGCTCACATGTCCCCATCAGAAACCCCTCCACAATTGTGTCCCCCTTTCACATTTGTGTCCTTCATTAGAGCCACCTCTCCACATTTAGGTCCCCATCAGAGAGCCCCCTCCATAGCACTCACATTTCAGTCCCAGTAATATTGATGCCCGGCTTCAATGCAGCTCTACTGTATCTCCCGGCTCCTGCCCGGCTGTTACATAGGCACGTGGTATGCAAACTGACAGCGGGGAGGGAGCTAGGAGGTGCTACACCCATGGGCCATCCTCAGCTGATATATAACCCCCTCCCGGCTATAGGCATTCAGTTTAGTAGCAAGCAATATTAGAAGTATCAAAACTCCATAGAGGGGTAGGTGCTGTGTCCGTCAAACTCGAGAAATGGATTTTATGGTGAGTACAAAAATCCTATTTTCCCTTTAGTTCATCGACGGACACAGCGCTCTATTAATCTTGACTATAGGGACCTCCAAAAGCAGTGCCAAAAAGGAAAATGAGGGGTGGGGAAAATAACCCAAGGCTAAACACAAGAGCCCTAACTGGGTCACAGGAGTTCAACCAGGACACAGGAGCCCCATCTGAAATTAAAAAAAAAACACCAATCAAGGGAGATCAGTCCCTCTTAAACAGTAGCCTGCAAAACCTTGCAGCCAAAAGAAGCATCCGCAGATGCCAAAATATCTACTTTATAGAACTTGGTGAAAGTATGCACCGATGACCAAGTGGCCGCCTTGCAAAACTGAGATAGTGATGCTTGATGACGTAAGGCCCAAGAAGTCCCAAGCGCCCGAGTAGAATATGCCGTGCAGGGGAAAGGAGGAACCCGACCTTTAATAGAATAAGCCTGAGTCACCATCTGTCTGATCCATCTGGAGATGGTAGCCAAAGCGGCCAGTCCTTTCCTTGGTCCTTTTGTAACCACAAAAAGCAAGTCTGACCTCTGAAAGGACTCCGTGGCTGTCAGATACACCCCAATTGCTCGAACCACATCAAAAAAATATGCAAAGAAAATTCCTTGGGATGAGCTGGCTTGGGATACAAGGAAGGCAACACAATGTCCTCATTCAAATGGAAGTCCGAGACAACTTTAGGTAGGAACGATGGACAGGGCGAAGAACCACCTTATCTCTGTTGAACACCAAATAGGGAGTACGACAGGATAATGCTGCCAACTCCAACGCGCTATGGGCCGCAGCGGCAAGAGAGACCGTACAGGTGGAGCCACATGTCGAACTCCCTGAATGAAGGTATGAACTAAAGAGTGTGTGGCTAGGGGTCGCTGAAAGAAGACCTTGGTATCTTCCTGTTGAACTGAACCTGCTAAAGGAGCCGCGAACAGGACTGTGCAAACGGAACTGCCTTGAAGGTGGACACCACCAGGCCCAGAACCTGTATGCAAGTTGGGAGAGAAGACTGCGTGACAGCAGCCTGCGAATCACTATCTGTGGTTCCCAAAGTTTGACCAGAAGAAGAACCACCCTGGTCAACATTAAATCCAGAGTCAGACTTAGGTGATTCGATTTCCTGAACAGAGATAGGGGGGACTTTGGGTAGTTTGGATGTCACCCAAACTTTTGCAGGAATTTTATCTGCACAAGGAGACTGAGGGCTTAAAAACCCAGACAGTGACAAACTCTGCCCCCGTCTTTGGTACCCCCAAAAGGATCATTTTGTGGATCCCCTTGATGCTCACGAAGGAGGTCCAAGAGGCCGGAAACCAACGAAGATGTATCCCCACCCCAGTTATAGGTGAGGACAGACCTTAATGCTGAGGGGGTCATGTCTGCGAGTTCAGAGAAGCCAGCTATAGGCTTACCAGACCAAGGTTGCTTGGAACCACCCGCGGAAGACTTCAGATCTATTTCCCTTATCTGCATCCCCAGGAGTATGAAATCATTTTTTAAGGGCTGAGCAGGAGGGCCCTCATTTGTAAAGAGGCTCCTTCCCTTTCCTAGGCTGTGGCAGGAAGGTACTCTTTCCCCCCCGTGAGACCCTTAATGATGTCATCCAGAGCAGCCCCAAACAGCCGATCGCCTTGAAAGGGCAGATCGATTAGAGCTTTCTTGGAGGCTTGGTCTGCAGACAAATTCTTAAGCCACAGCACATGCTTAATCAGTACCGCTGAAACCGAGAGCTTGGACAGCACAGGAGCTGCATCCAAAGATGCATCACATATAAACTGCAGCCCCTGGACCAACTAATCCGCCAGATCAACATAAGCAGAGAGAACCTTCTCATTCCCCAGACCCTTATGCAAAAACTTGGCCCATTCAGTTAGGGTCTTGGACACCAGGACAGAGGCCAGGACCGATCGCAATGCCGAACCTGCTATATTAAACATGCTGCGTGCCACAGACTCCGCTTCCCTATCGACCGAGTCTTTAAAGGACAGGGTATCCTCTACTGGGATCATGGTTGCTTTATTCAACCTGGAAACAGGAGGGTCCACTTTTTAAAAAGTGATTCCTCAAAAGGGTAATGTACTGCAAATGTTTGGACACCACAAAAGGTTGCTTTGGTTGCCCCACTCCTTATAGGCAAATTTGTCAAAATAGGGAAGATAAGAAAACACCTTAGCTGTACGAGGCATCTTGAGTGTACCACAAGGGACAGCCATGTCCGTGGCCACATCCTCCATTTTTAAAGTCTCATGCACTAACAAGTGTGTCCGCCAGCATTTTCTCATCCTTACTATAAGACAGATCAGGGAGCGTGGTATCAAGTAACACTGGTGAGCCACGGCGGCACCAGACTCAGAATCAGATGAGATAGACTGAGCAGGAGAAGGTGGAGGACGCTTCCTGCTAGGTCTTAGCCCATACGCCACTTCCACCCCGGATACCAAGGACTGTAGGATCGCTGTCCTACAGGGGAGCTGGGGTTCCGAGGGACCCGACGACTCCATGAGGGGGTCAGTGGGGGAGATGTGATCCTGAGGCTCCATAAGCTTAAGGGAGACCCCGCAGCAAAAAACTTTTTTTTTTTTAAACTGCTATGTACCCCCCCAATTCAGGACAATAGATCCTTGCTAGCAGAGAGAGGAACTCCCCAGGATATCACTACTACCAAGCCGCAGGAGCGCCGTATGTTCGGAACCATCAGCTCACCATGTGTGCCGATACAGTCCGCTATATCTGGGAAAGGAGGAAGAGGAAGAGGAGGGCCCGGAAGGCCAGGCACCGACGTGCAGCTTCGCCTGCCTCCAGCGTCATGCCAGACCAACGTAAAATGTGACGACACAGACTACCAAAACATGGCCACCAGCCGGAGACCAAACCAAAGGAAAATGGTTGCCCACACCGCCAGAGACAAAAACCACAGCTGAGAAGTCAGCAGCAGGGGACAGCCCTGATGCTGTTAAATGGCATCGCTGCGCCCTCTGCACTGGGACTACATCCCCCAACAGTCCCCAAGACAAAAAGTTACTGCACCCATGATCCCCCCCAGGGAACATCCACAGAGAGGGGATGAACAGAAGGGGGGTAACCAAAGCCTAACTGAGGATTTAGAAAAGGGAGGAGGAGAACTTACAGGCAGGTCTGACCGTCCTTGGAGGGTACCCCCATCCACCCCACCCCGCACAAAGGAGGAGAGGGGGGACTGTACTTACCACTCCATGGATGCGGGTGTCGCTCCAAACAGAACCCCTCACCACCGAAGTGGGGGGGCTGTCGGCAAGTGGGATGCTGCAACTCGGACCAAAGCCCAGTCGTATGTGACCCTGCGAGACGTTTAACTTGCGGGCCAGCCTCCGTCCGGTGAGGGTATGTTGCGGCCGACCTAGCGCATAGCTGCAGTCTGCACGTGCTCGCTGGCCGGACTGGGGGGGGGGCACTGGATCTAGATTATCCAGCCAGTCTCCCAGCCCGGCAGTTGATTGATCTCCCAGGAAAAAAGGGCAAAAAAGCATGCAAGGAGAAAAAAATTGCTAGGACCAATTTCTGTCCCGACTAGACAGAAAGAAACTGAATGCCTATAGCAGGGAGGGGTTATATACCAGCTGAAGTTGGCCTATGGGCGTAGCCAAGTTGTTTTTGTTCTGCCTAGTCCTACTCCTGCAGAGGGCTATATAACCCTATAGGCAAGATTAATGGAGCGCTGTGTCAGTTGATGAACTAAAGAGAAAAAAGAAGGTTATAGCCTACTACCTTCAGGTAATTAAACATTGGCAGAGCCAATGCCCCTTGGGCATACCCTTAGCTTATTCACCCTGTGAGATCTTAATTCTTTTTCAAACAATGCAGAGTAACACAGGAACAAAAGAGAGTGTGTGATGTACTGTACTCCAATATATGGAATGCAGGCAAGTCAAAATGCCTATTATCTTAATCATATAGGACAGCAGCTGGGTATTCATGGACCCTGGAACATCTGCACGCCAAGAAATCAGAAGGGTGGAAAAAAAAAAAACAAGGCAAACAGAACTGTACCAATGGGCCCAACAAAACAGAAAAGTGTCAAGGACCCAGCTCAGAGTGTCACAGAAAGAACCTTGCAGCCGAAAGATGCTCTCGAATAGGCCTGGACATCCACCTGGTAGAATTTGAGAATGTGTGAACTGAAGAGCATGTGGCAGCCTTACAAAGCTGAGCAACAGGTGCGTGATGTTGAAACTCCCAGTATCCTCCCACCAGTCTGGTGGGGTGAGCACATAAGGGTACTGGAGGTAGCAAATCCTTGAGGGCCCCGTTCACATCTGGCTATTTGGGATCGCAGGAGGAATCGCTGCAATTCCAAATCGCACTACAATCATGGCAAAACGCACCACGCATGTTTGGATGCCATCCATTTTTAATGCCACCTCAAACGCAGTGCAGTTTTGACACGATTGTCACTCAGCAATCGCTGTAAAACATTGCATATAGCTTGTTGCTCAAGAGAAGCTCCTGCTCCTATTTGGGCGATAAGCATCACGCAATGCAGTAGGTGCCATTAAGAAAGAATGGCGCCGAAACACGTGGTGCGTTTTGCCATGATTGCAGTGCAATTTGGAATTGCGGGAAGAATCGCGGCGACTTGTGGTGCTCGCGATCCCAAATCATCAGATGTGAACAGGGCCTTAGGTCCAATTCACAATGGTGCAACATGTGCTTCGACTTTGAGAGCATAGAGTCGTATTACAAGCCGTGCCCCATTAAGTGCAATGGAACAGTTCTAATTGGAGACTTGAATCGCTCTGACTTAGAAAGAGGTACCTGCACTACTTTTGGTGTGACTTTGGCACGACTTGCATTGACTTCTGTTAAAGAAGTCGTATGCAAGTCGTGCCGAAAGTCACGCGTGATGTCGACTTTTTTGAGTGTGAACCAGGCCTTAGGAGTGTAAGCTTTTACAATGAGTTGTCTTATGCACCCAGCTATACTGGATTTAAAAACAGGGTATCCTTTTCAAGACCCTGGCAGCAGCACAAAAAGAGGCTCTGTTGTATGGAGGCTGTGGCTTTCAGGTACACTTTGACAGCTTTGACCATGTCCAAATCATCGTCAATTTCCTTCAGATGTTTAGGAGACAGGCACAAGCAAGGAAGTACCAATGTCTTCATTGAGGTGGAAGGCTGATACTACTTTAGAGTAAAAGGAGGGTTGTGGATGCTATTAACTCTGACGCATGACTGACAGATGTGATAGCCACTAATAAGGCCACTTTGTAGGAGACATCATCCAAGGTTATGGGGTGCTGTTATGGGGGTCTGATTTACGAGGAACCTTAAATAAAAGTTTTTTACAAGTAAGAGCTAAGCCAAAGGCTTTAAGAATAGGGTGGACAGGGTCGCAATCCGTCACTTAAAGTGGTTGTAAAGGCAGGAGTTTTTTTTATCTTAATGCACTGTGCATTAAGTTAAAAAAAACCTGTGTGTAGCAGCCCCCCTGAGCTCCCTCTCTTTCCAGCGATGTTGCACAAGTGCCTTGGCAGTCCGGGACTCTCCCTCCTGATTGGCTGAGACACAGTAGCGGCACCATTGGCTCCAGCTGCTATCAGTTAGCCAATAAGGAGAGAGAGGGGGCAGGGCCAAAACACACCTCCATGTCCGAATGGACACATTGAGCTGCGGCTCGGGTGACCCCACAGCAAACTGCTTGCTGCACCTGTGGTCAGTAGGTGCAATAGTGCCCTATTGTTGGTGTCAGTGCAAGGAATAGTGCCCCATCGGTGGTGTCAGTGGAAGGAATAGTGCCCCAAGGGCCAGATAAATGGCATACAAAGGGCTACATCTTGCCCTCGAGAAGCAGTCTGGGGACCACTGAGAAATCTCTGTGCACATGTAACAAGGCTGAAACGCCAAAATATGGGAGGTCCATAAACTTTGGGCCCTCAGATGGCGCTGCATTAAAAACAGGCAGGAGTGTGAACACAGTTCACCATGCCATCCAAAAATACAATCCCCCCTACTACCATACACACTCTTGCGGTCATTTGTCTACCCTCAATGTTGCTAATGACATCCCTTATATGCCCAGTTTGTACTACAGCCCTCCCTTCCCAAGGTCATCTGAGAGTGATTTGTTTCTAACAAACTGTTCTGAATCTGCCCCTAGTTCTCCTCGTGGTTGAACATACCCTAGACAAGGGAATTATTAAAAGCATCCTATGCCAGTGCTAAAGGGTCTTTGGTCCTGGCTACAAAGAGCCAATTTGTTGAACCTGAAACTCAGGATATCCAAACCCAGAGTCCAGGCAGCGGCAGCTGAGGTAATCCACCTTCCAATTGTCCATTCCTGTGATGGGGACAGCAGAGTTATTATTACAGGTACTTACATAGCGTCGTCAATTTACGTTGCGCTTTACATACACTATATTACCAAAAGTATCAGGCCGCCTTTACACACACATGAACTTTAACGGCATCCCAGTTTAAGGCTGGATTCACACCTATGCATTTTTTGCATTTTGCAGATTAGTACTACATAACACGTTCCATAGGAAACCATGTTAAATGGACTGTAGTGCAAATCTGTAAAATGCAAAAAACACTAAAAATGTATAGGTGTGAATCCAGCTTTAGTCCGTAGGGTTCAATATTGAGTTGGCTCACCCTTTGCAGCTATTACCGGTTCAACTCTTCTGGGAAGGCTGTCCACAAGGTTTAGGAGTGTCTATGGGAATGTTTGACCATTCTTCCAGAAGCGCATTTGTGAGGTCAGCCATCGGTATTGAACGAGAAGGCCTGGCTCGCACGCTCCACTCTAATTCATCCCAAGGTGTTCTATCGGGTTGTGGTCAGCACTTTGTGAAGGCCAGTCAAGTTTGTCCACCCCAAACTCGCTCATCCATGTCTTTATGGACGTTGCTTTGTGCACTGGTGAGCAGTCATGTTGGAAGAGGAAGGGGCCATCCCAAACTGTTCTCACAAAGTTGAGAGCATGAAATTGTCCAAAATGTCTTGGTAAGCTGGCACCTTAAGTCTTCCCTTCACTGGAACTAAGGGGCCAAGCCCAACCCCTGAGAAACAACCCCACACCATAGCGCGCCCCCCCCCCCCCTCCACCAAATGATTTGGACCAGTGCACAAAGCAAGTTATGGTATGTTCTGGTCTGAAAACTCCCTATTTTTGTGTAACAGAGTTTTGCTATGCATCCCACTGCTGTATTTAACCTCTTCTCTAGGGATGAGCTTCGAGTTCGAGTCAAACTCATGCTTGACTCGAACATCGGCTGTTCGCCAGTTCGCCGAACAGCGAACAATTTGGGGTGTTCGCGGCAAATTCGAAAGCCGCGGAACACCCTTTAAAAGTCTATGGGAGAAATCAAAAGTGCTAATTTTAAAGGCTTAGGTGCATGGTATTGTCATAAAAAGTGTTTGGGGGGAGGCGCATGCGCGGTAGCTCGCAAGATTGCCGCTGCCCTCTAGAGCTCCGCTCCACCACAGCCCTTTGATTGCCGCCGGAGCCCGCTAAACGAACCCACGATCCTGTCACCGGGTGGATCGGGTGGGGGAAACATCAGGGAACCACCCGATGTCAGCGGCACAAGCAAGGACGAATCTGAGCGATCGGATGGCCGCGGCGGCCGTTCCCCTCAGCTATGCCAAGATGGCGGCGCGAGGCCTACACAGCGCGGAGGATCCTGAGGCATCCATTGCGGATCAGGACCTGCCACCTCCACAATCCCCAGGTATCTCCTCTCCTCCCCGGGAATGGGCTGCCTCCCCTGCCTCCACAGAGTCCCTGTTAAACAGACTGAATGACAGACTCCCCACCACACCCATGCTTGATCCACACACAGGCATGCTCCTGTCAGTGAGTGAGGAAATGGCTGCCATCCCATCCCCAAACGATTTCCCCTCCATGATGACAGCATTCTCTCTTCTGCTTTCCAAAAGCTTAGCAGCAAACGCAGCCCAAATTACATCGTCCATCCATGCTGACCTGCAGCAAATAGGATCGAGAATGGACACAATAGAAAGGAAAGCAGATCAATCAGTTGCGAGGATTAATCAGAACTCAACCAGAATTCAAGATGTCCAGGACCAGATAGAAGCAGCGTTTGCAAAGATCGATGACCTTGAGAACAGGTCCAGACGTTATAACTTTAGACTCAGGGGGCTCCCTGAGTCTGAAAAGGATGTACATGCTGCTGTAAAATCCCTGATTCAGGCTCTCATCCCAGGCATTTCTAAACATCGTTTGGAATTGGATAGGGCACACAGAGCCCTACAACCCCCCCGCTCAGATGGTCTCCCTAGAGATATCATCCAGGTGTTTGCGGATTTATCACTATACACCGTACAGAAGAGGCGTGCACTTAAACCGCTCCTGCAGATTCTGATGGAAAAAGAAATTACATATAGGTGGTCCTTCCCTCTCCGTTTGAATTTCTCCTACAGAAATAAGAACTATGCCTTCTCATCATTTGCTGAAGAAGAACGCTTGTTTTTGCACCTGGGTCTAATTGTGCAGGAACCCCCCAGCATCAAGTCAGCCAAGGGATCCTCATCATCCTCTAAAAGGCCTCCACCAGCTAGCCCGCTGCAACCCACCTGGCTTCAATCAAGCCACAAGCGATCCAAAGAAAATGCTCCGACATGATCCTCCGGTTAGGTTCATTGCCTTTGGTACTGTCTGGAGACTTTCCATTCTTCCCCTCTGTCTGGACACAGACGTCTCTTAGGCCTTCCGGGACTCACCCCTCACTAGCTGGCCCACTTTGAACCATGCTCTTCGCCAGCTCCATCTAAGAGGGGGTAGTATTAGTTTAAGTTCACACCGGACTGGAAGTTACCTACACCCGCTGGGGTCAGACATTGACACGGGGAAGTACACTTCTCCAGTTTCCTCTAGTTTTCTTTAATTTTTTTTTTGATATTTTAGTTTATACATTGGTGCCTCCCTAGCTCGCTTAGACCCTCCAGGGTAGGATTTGAAGTCTCACACATTAAGGGACTCCTAAACAGGTTACGAGAGTTACAAGTTGGTTTATTCTTATTTCTATTTTTCATATCCTCTGTTACTCAGCATTCAGGTGGATCCCGGCTACCCCTTCACGCGGCTGGCGAGGGATACATCGCGGGTGGCGTGAGGGGTGAGCCTCATGGGATCCAGCCTCCTTTGGCTTTACACTCTGAGCCCAGGATCTCATCTAGCATTATGTCTGTTGGCTCTCCTGGGTTCTCAGCCTCATGAACTGGGGTTCGGGGCGCCGAACGGGCAAGGTTTTTTACACTCTGTGACTCAAACAGTTTTCAGTTGTACTCCATTTTTGATTGGGTCCTTCAGGGCATTACTTAGCATAGGCCTCTGAGTGCCTTTAGTTATAATTTTTTTTTTATTAGGCGTCGGGGCTGTGGTGGACCCAGCACGCCTCCAGCGGTTTCCAGGTTCACAGTAGGTGCACTTGGTTTCCTTTCCAGATCCCCATAGTAGGGGTTTCTGGTCCTCTTAGGATTAGGGGGTTGAGGTGGCGAGTTCACTTTAACCCAGGGGTGGGAAGGGGGTTAAGGACCCCAAGGTTCACTGTTATCAGGGAATGTATTGGTTTGTCATACATATACTTCTGACTAATGTAATGTTTTTGTCTCCCTTCCTCTCTTCTTTTCTTCCTCCCTTCTCTACACTTCTCCTTGCTCATCTGAACTCTCCAAGGTTCCGGACGGGTTCCTGTCCTTCCACCGCAGGCACGTGTCATTTGGCCCAAAGGTTCGTGTTGCTGCTTGATTTGATATATCTGCTCAAAAGGGGTAAGTCGAAGATTCTCAATATAGAAACACCTCCTCTGGTTCATGGCTGACACTAATGGTTCTTTCCCCTCCCTTAACATAATATCTCATATTGCACAGGGTCTCAATTCCCCTGTTAAACGTAGGAAATTGTTCCAATTATACCAATCCATGCATGCAGATGTCCTACTCATGCAGAAGACCCATTTTCCTTCTACATATAAGCCTTCCTTTCTCCACCAATGCTTCCCACAATTTTTCTTAGCTTCCGGAGATAATAAAACTAAAGGGGTAGCTATCTGCTTTGCCAAACACATCAATATCTCACAATCAGAGGTAATAACTGACCCTCAAGGCCGATATATTCTGGTGTCTGGCCATATAGACGGAAAACTCTACACGTTTGTTTCCTACTATTCTCCTAATAAGGAACAAAAAACCTTTTTTGAATCACTATTACTCAAATTAAAACCCCACCTGCGAGGCAGGATCATTGTTGGGAGAGACTCCAGCACGGCTTTTGACTTTTCCATTGATAAGTCTGCTGGGGATAAGCCGACATCTAGACGCCCCTCCAGACAGAGCGTCAAAATTGCGAGGTTGCTTCATGAGGCGGGACTGATTGATATCTGGAGAGAAACTAACCCGCGTAAGAAAGATTACACCCACTTTTCGGCACTGCATAATTCCTACGCCAGGATAGACCACATTTTCACACATCCAGCTTCAATCCCTCTAGTCAGGAGATCTAGGATAGTAGATACCTCCTTGTCCGACCATTCGATGGTGACACTTCTCATGAAGAGGTCGGGGGGCGCTGGGGGCCCACCTCGCTGGCGCCTGCAGGAATCCATACTGAGTGACCCAGTGCAATGCTCCTTAATAGAAGAGGCCATCAACGAATACTTCCAAATTAACGCGACATGCGAGGTTTCCCCGGTAACAGTCTGGGCAGCCCACAAGTCAGTAATTAGAGGGAAACTGATACAAATGTCATCAAAACTTAAAGCAGAACACAGAGTAGACACGATCAGACTGACAGAGGAATTTCATAAAGCTTCGAAGGCGCATAAACAAAACCCCACGCCTGAATCCTTGGAAAACTTGGATAAGGCCAGAACCCTCCTAAACCTTCAGCTGACCACAGCAGCCGAAAAACACCTTAGGTGGACGGGGGCTAAACTTTATTCCCAAAAAGACAAAATAGGGTCTAAACTGGCAGTCAAACTGAGCCCCAAAACCCGTTCTTTGGCATTTCCGAAAATTAAGCTGCCCTCAGGGGACTTGACCCAGAATCCCGAAAAGATCATGACAGCGTTTCATAAATTCTACTCAGACCTTTACAAACCGAAATTCTCCTCTCCCCAAAGCTCGCAGCACTCTTTCCTGGACTCCCTTACACTACCTACTCTGTCACCTGAACACAGGGACCTCCTGGAGGCTCCCTTCTCAAATCAGGAAGTTCTGGACACAATTAAATCCTTAAAAGTAGGCTCCTCACCAGGTCCTGACGGCTTTTCAAATGGTTACTATAAGAAGTTTGGCGCTTGTCTAGCTCCCTATCTGACGAAACTCTTTAATACACTTCGGGAGGGGTCTCATTTTGACACTGATCTCAACTCGGCGTACATTTCAGTTATACCAAAACCGGGCAAGGACTCCAGCGAGGTAGGCAACTATCGTCCCATCTCGCTAATAAATAATGACATCAAAATTATGACTAAGATACTAGCAAATAGAATATGGAGTTTCATCCCATTATATATACATGGGGATCAGGTGGGATTTATCCCTGGGAGACAGGGCCCTGACCAGATCCGCCGCTCCATAGATATTATCTCACTCCTGCGGTCTCAGTGGGACGGGGGACCTCCTCAGAAAGGCTTTCTCCTATCGATTGACTTGAACAAAGCCTTTGACTCAGTGGACTGGGCTTACCTGTCTGGTATCCTACGGAGATGGGGTTTTGGTTCTCATTTTTTGAACTTAATCAATTCACTTTACTCTAACCCTTCAGCACAAGTGCGACTGATGGGCAGATACTCATCATCTTTCAATATTAGCAGGGGTACCAGACAGGGATGCCCTCTCTCCCCCCTCCTATTCGCTGTGGCCATCGAAACACTGGCCATAGCGATTAGATCGAATCCTGACATAAAGGGGGTGATGTGTGGGGGCCAGGAACACAAGTGTGCCTCTACGCCGACGACCTCCTTCTTTATATTACTTCCCCATTAATCTCTACACCTATGATTTATAAGACGTTGAAGGAGTTCACAGCGATTTCCGGTTTAGAGGTCAATATGACTAAATCCATGGCTTTAAATATTACAGTTCCCAGTGACTCTCTCACGCTCCTCTCAAATAACTTTGACTTTTCATGGGCACCAGCTGCACTCCCTTCCCTAGAGATTAAACTAACATCGGACATAACCAATCTTTTCAAAGCTAATTACCCGCCTATGATCAATAAATGCAGAGCAGAATTGACTAAGTGGTCTAAGGGTGGTCTATCCTGGCTAGGTAGGGTGCATGCGGTTAAGATGACGCTCCTCCCACGCCTCTTATATCTTTTTCGTTCTCTCCCGATTCCCATCCGGAAGCGCTTCCTCAGTAACTTTCAGTCTGACATAACTGGCTTTGTTTGGGGCAATAAGGGTTACAGATGTCCTTCTCGCACTTTAGTACGCTTAAAATCACAGGGTGGACTGGGATTGCCAGACTTGTGGGGTTACTATCAGGCAGCTCAATTAGCACAACTGTCAATAATTTACTCCAGGAACCACAAACCGGATTGGGTTACAATGGAAAGGAAAGCGATCCCTCTTAACACTATTGATTACCTCTTGTGGTCAGACACCAGAAGTAGGCCAGCTATAATGGCTCCCACCCTATCCCACTCGATAGCTTTATGTACCAAGCTTTACACAAATCACTCTTTGATTTCCTGTCTGAAACCTTTGGCCCACCTATTTCATAACCCGAAGTTTCCTCCGGGACTTGATATACAGGCGTTCCGCTGGTGCACAGACAAGGGCCTCTACCGCAGAGGCCACTTCCTATCTGCAAAAGGCCCACTTAATTTGCCCCAATGTAAGAAAAATCTAGGCATGCCGAAAAGTTCAGATTCACACAAATTTCCCACTTTTTACACACTATCTGGTCCACCAGGAAGGACCCTCCCTTTATAACACCTTATGAGCAATGGTGCGCTGATTCCATGAACCAGAGGGGAGGTATCTCCCTCATATATGCAGCACTTCAATCGAACCTGGATAAACCAGCCTACGCTCGGGCCTGGGAGGAGGACACGGGCTGCTCCTGGAATGCCTCTGATTGGTTTCGGGTTTTGTTACGCTCATCAAAAGGTATTTGCAACGTATCATTAATTGAAGCCAGCTTAAAAGTTATGAATAGGTGGTATTATGTTCCTTCTAGACTGGCATTAATATACCCGGGAACGTCCCCGATTTGCTTTAGAGGATGTGAGCTAGAAGGCTCTATGTTTCATGTATGGTGGACTTGCCCCCGCATCAGATCCTTTTGGAAGAAAATTTTCCGCACCATTAGTACCTTGACAGGAGAAACGATCGCCCCTAGTCCTACGATAGCACTGCTTAATCAATACATACCTAATCTGACTAGACGTTTATAAGTGCTTTCTTTCTTCATACTGGTGGGAGCTAAAATTACCTTGGCAGAAGCCTGGAAGAAGTCTTCGGTCTCCTTCCAGGCTTGCAAAAGGAAAATCTCATGGATAATGGCACAAGAGCTTATAGTAGCAAAACTGACCAATAAAATTGAGAGATTTAATACTACTTGGGAACCATGGGCTACGCTTTGTGATATACCAATCCTTCCTGGTATGGAGAATACGTCTCGGAACCTCTCCCCTCCCCACTGACCTCTACTTCTCTACCCTCACCTTCTTTTTCACACGTTCCCTCTCCTCTCTTTCGGGGCATCCTGCCCGTACCTCAACGGACAAACAGTCTTTTTTTGAAAGAGCACTTACTGAAGTATTTCTTTCTTTTTGTGATTTTTTCTCTTTGTGTTTTGCTTATTTCTATGCAGAGGATGGACAGTCGGGAAGGCGATCTCCACCTCAGGGATACCCGACTCCTATAGTTTAGGGAGTCGGTACCTAGATTTCGAGCCCCTGGGAGCACCCCAGGCGTCTCCACAGTAAGAGCCCATAGGGGTGGGGCGTTTGGGAACCTAGGGGGGGATAGAGAGGTTATAGCACCGGAAAGTAACAATTTAAAGTCCTCTGTGATCACCTTCCAGGAGGGGCACCTCCCGACTGTCTCGTCCCCCTATTGGTTTGTCATTGCCGAATGACTTACACTTTATAGGGCAAAATTAAACTTTGGCAAAACTTGTACAACTACAGTATATAGGTGCTTTGCTATCTGTATAGAAACAGCAATAACTGTTACAGGCTACAATCCTTGTTAGTTTCCTATATGTTTTGAATGCTTTTTCTTTAATTTTATGCTACTGATCTTCAATAAACTTTTCTTTAAAATCTAAAAAAAAAAAAGTGTTTGGGGACCTGGGTCCTGCCCCACGGGACATGGATCAATGCAAAAAAAGTTATAAAAACGTCCGTTTTTTTTGGGAGCAGTGATTTTATTAATGCTTAAAGTGAAACAATAAAAGTGTAATATTCCTTTAAATTTCGTACCTGGGGGGTGTTTATAGTATGCCTGTAAAGGGGCGCATGTTTCCCGTGTTTAGAACAGTCTGACAGCAAAATGACATTTCAAAGGAAAAAAAGTCATTTAAAAACTACTCGCGGCTATTAATGAATTGCCGGTCCGACAATACACATAAAAGTTTATTGATTAAAAACGGCACAGGGGAACCCCGAATCAAAATTTAAAAAAAAAAAAAGACGTGGGGGACCCCCTAAATTCCATACCAGGCCCTTCAGGTCTGGTATGGATATTAAGGGGAACCCCGGCCAAAAGAAAAGAAAAAATTTGCTGTCAGACTGTTCTAAACACGGGAAACATGCGCCCCTTTACAGGCATACTATAGACACCCCCCCAGGTACGAAATTTAAAAGGAATATTACACTTTTATTGTTTCACTTTAAGCATTATTAAAATCACTGCTACCGAAAAAACGTCAGTTTTTAAAACTTTTTTTTGCATTGATCCATGTCCCCTGGAGCAGGACCCAGGTCCCCAAACACTTTTTATGACAATAACTTGCATATTAGCCTTGAAAATTAGCACTTTTGATTATTCATGTTCGTGTCCCATAGACTTTAACGGTGTTCGAACAAATTTTTTGCCTGTTCGCAAGTTCTGGTGCGAACCGAACAGGGGGGTGTTTGGCTCATCCCTACTCTTCTCACATCAGCCTATAACCCCTAGGGGTGCTCCAGTAGTTAAATATATATCCCAGGTCATTAGGTAATGACCAAGTCAACACACATCTTGCTTTGAGGAGGCTGTACAATTTCAGCTTTATAAAAGGGTTTTCTTCAATAGGGATGCACAAATCCTGCATACTTCTCTCCTATATGCAGAATATGCCCATTGCTGTATGTAATACCAGTCAAATTGATGGTTCCTTGATTACCCTTTTATGTTAAGCTGCATCAGCTATCTGGGTTTGTGTATGTCCTAATCGACCAAGGTGTCCCCTTGGTTTGGTGGTCTTATTAGAATATATATTTCTTTGAGTCAGGAGCTAGAGGCCGTAATGTGCATTTTGGCTGTGCATGCAAGTTATCCTAACCATACACATATACAGAGTTTTCTTAGACCCTGGGTTGATAGCGTGTGCCTTCTGGTGATTGGACACTGGCAAAACTTTTGAGAACACACCCCGTGGGTGCCTCCCCTAGAACCCTATCTTACTCTGTGAGCCCGCAGTTTTTTGCTAGTGTGCTAAGGTGATGGACCTCTTCTCCTATAATGAGAAATTACTCTTGGCTTAAACTAGTTTATTATTTTATCTTTGGATTCTTCAGTCGGCTCTTCACCGTCTTCTGATAGCACAATGGAAGCAGTGCGTCTAGGTCGGCGCAACTATGGTAGCGGTCACGACAAAAGATCAAGTGAATATTTGCTCTGCAGCACTCCACTCAGAGTGACAATGCTTCTCTTGCTCTGGACCAAGACCAGTTTTTAATGGTCTCTGCATCTGAACCGTATTTAGGGAGTAGCAACATGGACATGTAAGATTATGTAAACTTTTCAGCGCCAAAGCTCATCCACTTAGTTCTCAGTTAGATGACCAGGTGTTCTATATTACCACTGGTCACAAACATTATGGCTACTTATGCCTTGAGGCCTTATAAAGTACTTAATCGCTTTCTCCCCTGCCCTTTTTCCTTGAGTGCTTCGCTACAAGATCGTCTACTCCAGGGTTGCAGTGCACTACTTTTGAGCACTATTACCCTATATTCCACACCCTACTCCCCCCACAAGGGATCCCCCTCACCCGTAAATATGGCTGAACCCAGGCGAAAGGGAGAAATTGCAAAATCTTAAACATTTGCTCTGCTGAAGGCCGGTGCAACACTTACCCCCAGTGTGATTATTCTTTCCTTGCATCAGGGCAAGACCTGATTTTAAAGCCTAAAAGGGAATGAAGTTGACCTCGAGGCAATGTTGGGGGATGCGTCAGAGGATCTCTCACACCCAGACTCTCCTACACAACTGAAGTTGCAGATTCACACAATATGCTTGCTAATTTGTATATGCTCACTTATTCTGTGCACAAAAGCCTTGGTCGTGTCTCATTTGATCCTCTTGCATCTTGCCATGCCCCTTTGGATACAAAGAGATGCTAAATCACCTTCCCTGTTCATAAAAAAAATTAACGGGTAATCTATGACAATTGGGTTAATCCAGAAAATATTTTAACCTTTCTGAAAATCATTGCTGAGCTCTATCCAGCAAAAAAAGATCTCAAGAATAAGTAGTTTCAGTAGTGGATTCCTCTGTCTCAGGCTTAAACATCTCACTATACCAACTGAAGCTGTTTCTTCATTCCAAGACTCTAAAGATAGGAAGTTTAAAATTCTCTTAAAGGCTCTTCTTGCACTTGTGGTCCCAGCTAAGCAATAGCAAACTGGACTAGGGAAATGAACAACCAACACAGAACCAGGCCTTATGCCCCATACACACGGTCGGACTTTGTTCGGACATTCCGACAACAAAATCCTAGGATTTTTTTCCGACGGATGTTGGCTCAAACTTGTCTTGCATACACACGGTCACACAAAGTTGGCGGAAAATCCGATCGTTCTGAACGCAGTGACGTAAAACACGTACGTCGGGACTATAAATGGGGCAGTGGCCAATAGCTTTCATCTCTTTATTTATTCTGAGCATGCGTGGCACTTTGTCCGTCGGATTTGTGTACACACGATCGGAATTTCCGACAACGGATTTTGTTGTCGGAAAATTTTATATCCTGCTCTCAAACTTTGTGTGTTGGAAAATCCGATGGAAAATGTGTGATGGAGCCTACACACGGTCGGAATTTCCGACAACAAGGTCCTATCACACATTTTCCGTCGGAAAATCCGACCGTGTGTACGGGGCATTAAAGTGGATCTCCAGGCTCTCCCCATCACTATTATTTTTTTTTACACCCATTCGTGATGATACACTGCTAGGCCCACTCCTCTCCTCCTTTATCAGTGGCGAACTATGCCTCCTAGGATATGTGACGAGCATATCCCAGGAGGCAAAGGGAGGACAGTGCAGGTTACGGGGCTGGGCTCAACATTTTCGTAAAAAAAAAGAAAAAAAGTGTGCTTCCCGTGTAAAAGAGGAGAGGAAGGATGGAAAGTGGGAAACTTGCCTATGAGGGTGAAGATCCAAAGAGGAAATTTACCTATGAGGAAGGATATCCGATTTAACTTTATCAACAATTATAGCAATTACCTCCTGCCTTACTCTTGTGTGGATGCTCTAGAACAGGGGTTGGCAACCTGTCGATCATGGCTATCAGATTGTGATCCTGACATGCCGCCACCTCCTGACCACACCTTTCAGAACAGAGCAGCTATCTGCAATATGTGAAGCAGAGCCATGGGAAGTAGGGGTGAGTCTGGACGAGAATGAGAGAGGTGCTCCAATTGGTGAGCCATGGGAGTCCCCGCCCAGCCAGCACGGCACTGTATCTGTTTTATCGCAGTCACAATAGCGTCTAATGGGACGCAGGCTGAAAACAAACCGATAACTGAAGGCTGGATATTTGTGAAAATACAGCACGGTTTGGTGTCAGAAGGCAGTAGGCTGTAATGGCTGGCCCTCAGTGATGAGCTGGCAGTGTTATATTAGGCTGCTTCCTACAATGCAGATGTGTGAACCTGTCAGAATTGATTTATTTATTTTGCAATATAGTGGCAGCTGCCTGAGCAGAGGAAATAGTTAATGGCAGGGGCTATAGATACAAACAGGCAGCTGCTTGTTACATGCCAGTGACTGCTGCATTATGCCATATGTACATCTGACTTCTGCTTACATTCCACTGACCCTGCGCCCTGTGTTAATCCTGACCTCTGAACTCTGTATGACTTACTCCTGACCCCTGTGCTCTCCATTACTTACTCCATGGGTGCTCAACCTGTGGCCCTCATAGCTGTTGCAGAACTTCAAGTCCCATGAGACATTGCAAGACTGAGTTACAAGCATGACTCCCAAAGGCAGAGGCATGATGGTAGTTCCACAACAGCTGGAGGGCCACAGGTTGAGCACTCATGACTTACTCTATACCTGCAAGTTGCATGCTGCTGAGCTACCGTAGTCCTCTGCTCAACTGCTATCTTCAGCCCTACTAACCGCCATCCTCTGCCCTGATGACCCCCGCCCACTGTCCTACATACTACTGACCTCTGTACACTTTCCTACATCCTACTGACCCCTGGATGCTGCCCTACCTACTACTGACCTCTGTAGCTGCCTTACCTACTACTGACCCCTGGACACTGTCCTACATTGTACTTACACTGACATATGCAGAATTTGTGCATCCCTATTGAAGAAAACCCTTTATAAAAGCTGAAATTGTACAGCCTCATCAAAGCATGATGTGTTGACATGGTCATTATCTATTGAGCTGGGATATACTTAACTACTGGAGCACCCCTAGGGGTTATCGGCTGAGGTGAGAAGAGCTTAAAGTGGGGTTCCACCCAAAAAACAAAAATACCTGGAAAAATTCTAAAAAAAAAAACAAAAAAACATTTGGATATTTTTTTTTTTCACTTACCTCTAAATGCCTGTTGCTAGGTGGTCCCTCGTAGTCTGCCTGTTCCTTAGCCTGGGCTGGTGACATCACTTCCCCCTCGGCACAGGAAGGGCTCCGCTCTGCTCCCTCCCTGCTGTCAATCATCTGGGACCCATTACAGGTCCCAGGTGATTGAGCGGCCAATCACGGCGCGTGGCGTCGCTCGCGCATGCGCAGTGGGTGCCAGGCTGTGAAGCCACAGTCCGGCGCCCACAGTTGAAATGCCGGCGGCGGCGATGAACTGGGGGGACGAGCGGGGCTTCGATCCCCCGCATCGCTGGACCCTGGGACAGGTAAGTGTCCAATTAAAAGTCAGCAGCTGCAGTATTTGTAGCTGCTGACTTTTAATTTTTTTTTTTTTTTGACGGCCCCCCTGGGTGGAACTCCTCTTTAAATACAGCAGTGGTAAGCACAGTAAAACACTGTTACACATAGCAAAACACTGTTACAAAAAACAGGCAGTTTTCAAACAAGACCAGAACATACCAGAGATCCTGCAAGAGTGTAAGCAAATGAGTCACATGCAGACATAATAAACACTCAATTAACATGAATAGCACAAAAAGGCTTACTTCACATAAAGGAATTAACCTCTTGCTTACTGGGCACTTAACCCCCCTCCTGCCCAGACCAATTTTCAGCTTTCAGCGCTGTCACACTTTGAATGACAATTGTGCGGTCATGCTACACTGTACTCAAATGAAATGTTTATCATTTTTTTCACACAAATGGACTTTTCTTTTGGTGGTATTCAACCACTTGCCGACCGCCTCACGCAGATATACTGCGGCAGAATGGCACGGCAGGCAAAATCACGTACCTGGTAACGTGATTGCCTTCCCGCGGGCTGGGGGTCCAATCGGACCCCCCCCCCGGTGCCAGAGGCAGCCGGCATTTGTTCGCGGGCGATCAGAGGTGAGGGGGAGGCCATCCATTCGTAGCCACCCCCTCACGATCGCTCCGGGCGAATGAAATCCTTCCTCTGCCTCTGTAATGTAAACAGAGGCAGAGCAAGTGATGTCATCTTTCCTCGAGCCGGTCTTTTCGTTCCGGCGCCGACAAGAGAAGACATCCAAGTAAGTTTGCACAACACTACACTAACAGTAGAACACGCAGGCACACTTTTCACCACCCAGTCACCCCCGTCACAGTGACACCAATAGCAGTTTTTTTTTTTTTTGCATTGGTGTCAGTTTGTGACAGTTATAAGTGTTAGGGCAGTTAGGGTTAGCCCCCTTTAGGTCTGGGGTACCCCCCTTTAGGTCTAGGGTACCCCCCTAACAACGGTTAACCCCTTGATCACCCCCCGTCGCCAGTGTCACTAAGCGATCGTTTTTCTGATCGCTGTATTAGTGACACAGGTGACGCTAGTTAGGGAGGTAAGTATATAGGTTCGCCGTCAGTGTTTTATAGCGACAGGGATCCCCATATACTACCTACTAAAGGTTTTAACCCCCTGATTGCCCCCTAGTTAACCCTTTCACCAGCGATCACCGTATAAGTGTTACGGGTGATGCTGGTAAGTTAGTTTGTTCATTATAGTTTCAGGGCACCCGCCGTTTATTACCTTATAAAGGTTTAACCCCCTAATTGCCCGGCGGTGATATAAGTTACGTTTTTAGGGTCAGATAAGGTCTGCGTCGCCCCAGGCAGCATCAGGTTAGCGCCAGTACCGCTAACACCCACGCACGCAGCATACACCTCCCTTAGTGCTATAGTATCTGAACGGATCGATATCTGATCCGATCTATACTAGCGTCTCCAGCAGTTTAGGGTTCCCAAAAACGCAGTGTTAGCGGGATCAGCCCAGATACCTGCTAGCACCTGCGTTTTGCCCCTCGGCCCAGCCCACCCAAGTGCAGTATCGATCACTGACACTTACAAAACACTAAGCACACAACTGCAGCGTTCGCAGAGTCAGGCCTGATCCCTGCGATCGCTAACAGTTTTTTGGTAGCGTTTTTAATCAGTCGCTAACAGTCAGGAGCTTTTTTGAATGTGAGTCTCACTAGTGTACCCCTAAATTTAGAGCCCAAAATGGCAAATCGAAGGTACACTAGTGAAGAGGCCTACACGTTTCTGAGCATGACAGATAGTGAAGAGGAAGTCATTCATCTGTCAGATTCAGGCTCCGAATACGATCCTGTAGACGACAGCGGCTCCATGACAGATAGCTCTGACGACGGAGTTGTGGTCCCTGCCAAGGTCAGGCGTACCAGACCCCAATCTTCTTCTTCTGTCCTTGAAGTGCAAGAACCGCAGGGCTCTCGTATGGAGCAGAGAAGTACTAGTGACGCTATTCCTTCTGGTGAACTGGCAAGCACCAGCGGCCTAGTACACCCTGGTCGTACATCCAGCACTGCAGTAACACTTGGTGACGTGGCGAGTCCCATAAGTGCAGTTCAAGCTGGCGAGGTGGCAAGCACAAGTAGTGTCCTGCTGCCACCAAGAAGACGAACACAGGCCCGTCGTGTCCATAGTGCCCTTCCTGCTGCATTCGCCAAACCGAATTGGGTACCCACCTCTTCTGCAGCACCCGTACTTCCCCCATTCACTGGCCAACCCGGAATTCAGGTGGAAACAGTTGATTTTACGCCACTGGATTTTTATTCGCCGTTTTTCACCGAAGATCTCTATAGATCTATTGTGGACCAAAGCAATTTATACGCTGGTCAACACATCTCCACTATTCCCCAGTCCTCCCTTGGAGATTAGAGACCAATTACGGTCTTCGAATTTAAGATCTTTCTGGGCCTTTCCCTCAACATGGGCATAAATAAAAAGAGTGAGTTGCGGTCATATTGGTCCACTGACCCAATTGACCATATGCCCGTGTTCTCTGCCTCCATGACCAGGGCACGACACGAGCAGATTTTGCGGTTCATGCACTTCAATGACAATGAACTCTGTCGTCCTCGTGGAGACCCTGAATACGATCGGCTCTACAAAATTTGGCCCCTCGTAAACCACTTCAACCAACGTTTTGCAGACTTGTTTACTCCCCATGAAGTTGTCTGCGTTGATGAGTCCCTGATTAAATTTTCTGGACGCTTGTCATTCAAACAGTACCTTCCCAGCAAGCGTGCCAGATACGGGGTCAAGATGTATAAGCTCTGTGACAGGGCCACAGGCTATACATGTAGTTTTATGGTTTACGAGGGCAAAGATAGTCATGTAGAGGCAACAAACTGCCCTGACTACATAGGAAGTGCTGGCAAGATAGTGTGGGACTTGGTGTCACCCTTATTCGGAAAGGGGTACCACTTGTACATGGACAATTATTACACGAGCGTGCCACTTTTTAGTCACCTTTTTGATCATCAGATTGGAGCATGTGGCACCGTGCGACCTAATCGCCGGGGCTTTCCCCAGCGGCTTGTAGATTCCCGTCTTAGGCTGGGGGAGAGAGCCTGCTTGCAGTGTAATAATTTGCTCGCTATTAAGTGGAGGGACAATAAGAATGTTTTCGTTCTTACCTCCCTTCATGCAGACACGACGGTCCAAATTACTACGGCGACTGGTGTTGTGGAGAAACCCCTCTGTGTCCACGAATATAACCAAAATATGGGAGGGGTGGACCTCAACGACCAGTTGTTGGCGCCGTACCTAGTTGCCCGTAAGGCCAGACGCTGGTACAAAAAAGTGTCTGTTTATTTATTTCAATGGGCTTTGCTAAACGCTTATGTGCTATATAGAGCTTCAGGACGGACTGGATCCTTCCTTAAATTCCAGGAAGAGATCGTCAGAGCCCTTCCGTTTCCAGACGGTGCTCCACCTCACCATCCCCAACCAAATGCAGTAAGCCGGCTGCATGAGAGGCATTTTCTTTATGTCCTCCCGAGTACCCCTACCCACTGAGCCCCCCAAAAAAGATGTCGGCTACTTGAGAGATGATCGGCTCCGCCCTCTACGGGAAACACAAATCAGATAGAATTTAAAAGGCCCCTCCCTTTCCTCTGACCCTCAGTTGTTTTGTGTTTCCAGCCTCTCCAGGAGCACCGACACGTTTTTTGTTTTCCTATGGTCTGGTAACTGTGGTTGGAAGATCAAGTAACCTCCACCGAAGGTGCACTCGGCAGAGGAAAAAAATAGAAACATAAAACACACCACCACCAGGAAAACATGGTTGACCAGTGAAAAAATAGAATAGGGTGGAAATATAGACGCTGTCCTGGAAATACCGTTACCGGTAAGTCTAACGGGGGGTTTTCCCCCTCACCTTCCAGGACAGCTACTTGAGAGGATAAGCAAGATATTATACCTTAGGGAGGGACGACAGCCTGAAGCACTTTCCTACCAAAGGAAAGGTCCTGGCTGGAAAGCATCTGAACTCTATAATGCTTGACAAATGCATGAGAGGAGGACCAGACGGCAGCTTTAGAGATATCTTCCCATGAAGCTCCTGCTCTTTCTGCCCATGATGTGGCCATGGATCTCGTTGAATGGGCCCTAATTCTAGAAGGAGGGGTGCGACCTGACGCTTTATAAGCCTCACAGATCGCTCCCCTAATCCACCTAGCAATAGAACTTTTAGATGCTTTGGACCCCTTCTTGGGGCCACTAAACAAAACTAACAGTTGGGAGGAACTCCTAAACCCACTGGTCATTTCTAGATAAAGTAGAAGACATCTCTTTACATCTAAAAGACCAAACCTTTCCTCTTCCGCATTTTTGGGAGAGGTGCAGAAACTAGGGAGGCCTACCTCCTGGGACCTAGGAAAGTTGGAAGAAACTTTGGGTAAATAGAGTGGATCGGGTTTAATCACCACCCTGTCCTCCAAAATCTTCAGGAAGGGATCTTTACAGGAAAGAGACTCTAGATCAGAAAACCTTCGCCCTGACCTAATAGCCAAAAGGAAGGAAAACTTCAAAGAAATCATTTGCAGGGAAGCCTCATGCAAAGGCTCAAAAGCCCTTGTTAGTGCATTTAATACCAACGACAGATCCCAGGGAGGAACATGTTTGAGGATCCTGGGAGTATGCCTAGATCTGGCTAAAAGGAACCTCCTGACTAAGGGATCTACCGCTAGTCTTCTCTCTGAAAATAAAGATAGGGCAGCAACCTGAACCCTAAGGGTGTTGACAGAGAGCCCCTTTTCCACTCCCTCCTGCAGAAAATCTAAAATACAGGGAGTGGAAAAAGAATCTAAACCAGATTTCCTTTGCCAGGAAATAAAAGGTTTCCAAACTCTCCTATAGATTCTTCTTGTGACCAATTTACGGCTGTCCAGGACAGTCTGAATAACCCTCTCTGAACATCCATTTAACTGTAGGATGCGCCGCTCAGCCTCCAGGCCGTCAAATGGAAGGTCTGAGGGTTTGGATGCAATACCGGTCCCTGATGGAGTAGATCCTTTCGAACTGGAAGGGGCCAGGGAGGATACACAGATAGGGCCTTCAGAGAGGAGAACCAACTCCTCCTGGGCTACCAGGGGGCAATCAGAACGACTTCTGCTCTCTCCTGAATAATTTTCCAAACCACTAGGGGCAAAAGGGGAAAAGGAGGGAAGGCATAGGCCAGGCTGAAGTCCCAAGGGAAGGACAGTGCATCCGTCCCCAAGGACTCTGTTTCTCTCTCCAGAGAGAACGCCGGTAGTTTCTTGTTGAGACTGGAGGCAAAAAGATCCACTGTGGGGAGACCCCATCTTAGCACCACCTCCTGGAACGTGCCTTGATGTAGTTCCCAACCGCTGAAACTGATGCTCACCCTGCTCAGAAAGTCCGCCAGCACATTTTCTGACCCCCTGATGTGAACTGCCCTTACTGAAGAGACATAGATCTCTGCCCAGGACAGAATCTGCTGCGTTAATGACAGAAGTGATTCAGAGCGAGTGCCCCTGTCACGTACCTGGTAGGTTGTGAGCCTGAAGTGCAGGAAAAGACCTCCCTTACAGCTCCCACTCCCATTCCCCTGGAATGGAGACAGAGGGCCAGGAGTGAAGAGTGGTATGGGTGCCTGGCAGGATCAACAGTTGCCGAAAGTCCAGTAGTGGTGGCACCCTCTGGAGTCAGTAGTCTGAGGAGTAGACTGAGGACAGAGACTGGAAGCTGGACTGGAACCAGGAACAACAGCAGGTAGTAGACTGGAACGCTGGGCTGGAACACAGCAGAAGGTAGCCTGGGACGCTGGGCTGGAACACAGCAGAAGGTAGCCTGGAACGCTGGGCTGGAACACAGCAGAAGGTAGCCTGGAACGCTGGGCTGGAACACAGCAGAAGGTAGCCTGGAACGCTGGGCTGGAACACAGCAGAAGGTAGCCTGGAACGCTGGGCTGGAACACAGCAGAAGGTAGCCTGGAACGCTGGGCTGGAACACAGCAGAAGGTAGCCTGGAACGCTGGGCTGGAACACAGCAGAAGGTAGCCTGGAACGCTGGGCTGGAACACAGCAGAAGGTAGCCTGGAACGCTGGGCTGGAACACAGCAGAAGGTAGCCTGGAACGCTGGGCTGGAACACAGGAGAAGGTAGCCTGGAACGCTGGACTGGAACCAGGAACAACAGCAGGTAATAGACTGGAAGCTGGACTGGAACCAGGAACAACAGCAGGTAATAGCAGACTGGAAGCTGATGAACACAGCAGAGGGTCAACAAGCCGGTAGTCAGTAACGTTCAGACAGCAGAGGTACCAGGGGTAATGCAGAGGGATGGTCAGGCAAGCCAAGAGGGTCTGGTGCAGGCAGATAGCAGGATCGTCAAACAGGAAGCCGGGTCAGATAACAGGAAACACAGATCAGATCAGGTAACACTCACAGAACGCTGTAGAGCAGACAGCGGGGATGGAGTGTGACAGGCAGGTTTAAATAGCCCGCCTGACACCAGCGGGAGTGCGCGCACGCGTGCCCGTGCGTGACCGCACCCGTGAACGCGCGCGCATGCGCAATGGGACCCGTGGCCGGGTTCCCGTGCGCCTGGAACGCCGATTACAGGCAGGATCTTCGTGACATTGCCCCCCCCAAGGGGCAGCCTCCGGCTGCCCCTTTGAAAAAATATCTCTGGATGAGCTGTTTTAAAGGCTTGCAACAGGTTTTCAGCATGAATATTATCCTCTGGTTCCCAAGAATTCTCCTCTGGGCCAAACCCCTTCCACTTTATTAAGAATTGATTTTGGTTACCTCTTTTCCTGTGGTCCATGATAGCCTCCACCTCGAATTCCTCTTCCCCATCTACCAGGATTGGATCAGGAGGATCCGTACTTCGACCTGGAAATGGGTTAGTAATAGATGGTTTAAGCAAGGACACATGAAAAACTGGATGTACCTTTAGTGAATCCGGGAGTTCAAGTTCATATGCAACTTCATTAATTCTCCTTTTAACAGGAAATGGTCCAAGAAATTTGGGACCCAATTTCTTGGAAGGGCAGGCCAACCTAAGGTTTATGGTGGACAACCATACCTGATCCCCAGGTGCAAGTAAGAGCTCACCTCGCCTCTTTTTATCGAAGGTTGCTTTGTTGTACTCCTGGGTCCTGGTCATGGTGTCCTGTAAAATTTGGTTGTTAGAGGTAAAGAAATCCAATTTCTCCTGGACTGCGGGTACTGTGCATTCTGGAAGAGAGTTTGGTAAAAATGAGGGGTGGAAACCATAATTCGCAAAAAACGGAGTTTGCTTGATAGCAGAATGAATAGAATTGTTATAAGCGAATTCGGCCAATGGTAAAACAGCAATCCAATTATCTTGGGCAAAGGAATAAAAACAGCGCAAATATTGTTCAAGGGTCTGGTTTGTTCTTTCTGTTTGCCCATTAGTCTGGGGGTGATAAGCCGATGAAAATGAGAGTTCAATGTCCAAGGTTTTACACAAAGCCCTCCAGAATCGAGAGGTAAATTGTACCCCTCGATCTGAAACGATGTTAACTGGTACCCCATGGAGCCTGACGACCTCTTTAATGAATGCTTGTGCTGTTTCTGTAGCTGAAGGGGTACCCTTCATTGGGACAAAGTGCGCCATCTTCGACAACCGGTCCACTATGACAAAGATTGAAGTGAAGCCCTCGGCCGGGGGTAGTTCTACAATAAAATCTATTGAGAGCATTTTCCAGGGTCTATCTGGGACAGGCAAGGGTTTTAGTAGACCCCATGCCTTTGTTTTGTGCCCCTTGTTCCTAAGGCAGGTGGTACAGGACTCTACAAACTCTTTACAATCTTTGCGCAGCTGAGGCCACCAGAAGGTGCGCTGAACCAAATCAGTGGTCTTAGCTACACCGAAATGCCCAGCCAGTGCATGATCGTGACAAAGCTCTAGTACTGGAACTCGTAATGTTTCAGGTATAAAGATCCTACTCTCATGCCACAATAACCCATCCTTGACCTGGAGCTCTGTCTTAATGGAAGATTCCATTTCTGCGGAGGCCTGTTTAATCTGGGAAAGCAGGTTTCCCTGAAGTAGAAGAAAGTTCCCTGGAGACAAAATGGTGTCTGGAGGGGAAATCTCTTGAGGTTTGTGAAACATCCTAGACAGGGCGTCAGGTTTGGTATTCTTGGAGCCAGGACGGTAAGTGACATGGAAGGAGAACCAGGAGAAAAAAAGAGCCCACCTGGCCTGACGTGGTTTCAACCTCTTTGCAGACCTCAAATACTCCAGGTTCTTATGATCTGTAAAGATTAAAACAGGATGAGCGGCACCCTCCAACAGATAGCGCCACTCCTCCAATGCCGACTTGATTGCCAACAACTCTCTGTCACCTACATCATAATTTCTCTCTGCCGTGGATAATTTACGAGAAAAGAAAGCCACAGGGTGCAGCAGGGCTTTGGTTCCCTGTCTTTGGGATAATACTGCTCCCACAGCAATTTCAGGTGCATCCACTTCTAGAATAAATGGCAGAGAGGAATCTGGATGCTTCAGTACAGAGGCGGAGGTGAAAAGGCCCTTGAGAGTCTCGAAAGCCTCTTGAGCCTCGGCCGACCAATGGAAGCGTGTACCCTGTTTGGTAAGCTGTGAGATGGGTGCAATGATGGCTGAGAACCCCTTAATAAATTTGCGATAAAAATTAGCGAATCCAACGAATCGCTGGATTCCTTTCTTGTCAGTCGGGACTGGCCAATCTAGAACAAGCGTGACCTTCTGGGGGTCCATTTTAATGCCCTTACTGGAGATGACTAACCCTAAAAATGGAATACTTTCCTGTTCGAATTCACATTTTTCAGCCTTTGCATATAGACCGTGTTGTCGAAGTCGGCCCAATACACTTCTGACGTGCCTGCGATGGGATTCAAGGGAACAAGAGAAAATCAATATGTCGTCTAAATAGACGATGACAAACAGGTCTAGAAAGTCACGTAACACATCATTAATAAAGTATTGAAATGTGGCAGGGGCATTACACAGGCCGAAAGGCATCACGAGGTACTCAAAATGTCCATAACGGGTACGAAAAGCGGTCTTCCATTCGTCTCCATCCCTGATACGATCTAAATTGTAGGCCCCACGGAGATCAAGTTTGGTGAATATGGTAGCCGTCCCCAGTCTCTGAAACAACTCTGGTACTAAGGGGAGAGGGTACCGATTCTTCACAGTAATTTTGTTTAGGTCGCGGTAATCCACACACGGCCTGAGGGTTTTATCTTTTTTCTGCACGAAGAAGATGCCTGCACCTGCGGGGGACGTGGATGGACGAATGAAGCCTCTTTTGAGGTTTTCGTCAATGTATTCCTTCAATGCCCCTTGCTCCACCTCAGTCAGGGGAAATATTCTTCCAAAAGGAATTTCAGCACCAGGAAGTAACTCAATGGGACAGTCATAGGCCCGGGGAGGGGGTAACACCTCTGCCCTCTGTTTACTAAATACGTCCAGGAAATCATGATAGGCGGAAGGAATGGATTGAAGTAGACTAGGGTCTGTATCTAGGCACAACAGAGTAGAGTTCTCCTGGATATTCTGGGTTCTGCAAAACTGTTGGCAGTAAGGAGATGGAAAGGTCACCTCACCCATGATCCAATTTATGTCCGGATTATGGGCCTGTAACCATGGCATGCCGAGTATTATGGGGAACAGGGGTGAAGCGATAATGTCCAGGCGCAGCTGTTCCTGATGGACGTTGGAAACGAAAACGGGTATTGGCATAGTCTCTTGGGTGACAGGTCCGGACTTGATAGCGGTCCCATCAGCTAGATGGATAGAAAGTCCATGGGCTTTAGGTGACAGGGGTATTTGGTGTTGGCTGGCAAAACGAGAATCCATGAAACGGCTGCAAGCTCCTGAGTCAATAATGGCGGTGATTCGTAGATCCTTCCCTGGAAGCTGTAGCAGAAGAGGAAGAGCAAGGTGAGTGGTCTTTTTAACCAGAGATGTCACATAGTCAGTAGATAGGGATAAACACTTACGAAGTTTAAGGGGACAGTTCCTGACATAGTGCCTGGGTTCCCCACAATACAGGCACAAGTTATTTGCTTGACGACGTTGTCGTTCCTCTGGGGTGAGTGAAGGCCGCAGGACTCCTAATTGCATTGGCTCAGGTAAGTTAAGCGTGGAGGTAGGTGGTGTTGATGATGGGTGATGGGGAACTCTAGGGGTAACCCAAGTTGGACGAGAAGACTCCATAGCTCTTTCAGACCTGCGCTCCCGTAGGCGTCGATCGATCTGGATAGCTAGATCGATTAAAGCATTTAAAGTCTGTGGTGTACCCACCCTGGCCAGTTCATCCTTCAGAGGATCAGAAAGTCCCAACCGAAATTGATAACGGAGAGCCGCATCGTTCCAGTTAGTATCCGCACTCCACTTCCTGAATTCGGCCGCATAATCCTCTGCTGCTTTGCGACCTTGTTGAAGGGTGTGTAGAGCCGCCTCTGCAGTTACAGATAGCTGGGGGTCATCATATAACTGGCCTAGTGCAAAGAAAGTGGAGAGGTTGGTCAGAGATATGTCTTTTTGCTCTAAGAGGCGATGGGCCCAGGTTTGGGGGTCACCAGAGAGTAAAGAAATCACGTAGCCCACCTTTGTAGCCTCCAGGGAAAAGGTACGTGGCTGAAGAGCAAAAAACAGTTCGCAGGAGTTGCGGAAGGCTCTGAACTTATGGCGATTTCCAAAGAAACGTTCAGGTGTGGGAACCTTAGGTTCCGGAGGGAGCATCACCACCGTTGAGGAAGGCCCAACTGAAGGAGCAGGAGCAGAGGTAGCTCCCTGGGCCCCAATGGGGTTAGACAGGGTTAACACTCGTTCCTCCAGTCTGGTGTATACTTGCTGCAGATTCTTGACTGCTTCAGTCAATCCTGCCAGGTGTGCACAGAGTTCCTCCATGGGAGACGTTCCCTGCTCAGGCTCAGACATGGCTGTCTGCTACTGTCACGTACCTGGTAGGTTGTGAGCCTGAAGTGCAGGAAAAGACCTCCCTTACAGCTCCCACTCCCGTTCCCCTGGAATGGAGACAGAGGGCCAGGAGTGAAGAGTGGTATGGGTGCCTGGCAGGATCAACAGTTGCTGAAAGTCCAGTAGTGGTGGCACCCTCTGGAGTCAGTAGTCTGAGGAGTAGACTGAGGACAGAGACTGGAATGCAGGACTGGAACCAGGAACAACAGCAGGTAATAGCAGACTGGAAGCTGGACTGGAACCAGGAACAACAGCAGGTAGTAGACTGGAACGCTGGGCTGGAACACAGCAGAAGGTAGCCTGGGACGCTGGGCTGGAACACAGCAGAAGGTAGCCTGGAACGGTGGGCTGGAACACAGCAGAAGGTAGCCTGGAACGCTGGGCTGGAACACAGCAGAAGGTAGCCTGGAACGCTGGGCTGGAACACAGCAGAAGGTAGCCTGGGACACTGGGCTGGAACACAGCAGAAGGTAGCCTGGAACGCTGGGCTGGAACACAGCAGAAGGTAGCCTGGAACGCTGGGCTGGAACACAGCAGAAGGTAGCCTGGAACGCTGGACTGGAACCAGGAACAACAGCAGGTAATAGCAGACTGGAAGCTGGACTGGAACCAGGAACAGCAGGTAATAGCAGACTGGAAGCTGATGAACACAGCAGAGGGTCAACAAGCCGGTAGTCAGTAACGTTCAGACAGCAGAGGTACCAGGGGTAATGCAGAGGGATGGTCAGGCAAGCCAAGAGGGTCTGGTGCAGGCAGATAGCAGGATCGTCAAACAGGAAGCCGGGTCAGATAACAGGAAACACAGATCAGATCAGGTAACACTCACAGAACGCTGTAGAGCAGACAGCGGGGATGGAGTGTGACAGGCAGGTTTAAATAGCCCGCCTGACACCAGCGGGAGTGCGCGCGCGCGTGCCCGTGCGTGACCGCACCCGTGAACGCGCGGGCATGCGCAATGGGACCAGTGGCCGGGTTCCCGTGCGCCTGGAACGCCGATTACTGGCAGGATCTTCGTGACAGCCCCCTTGCTTGTTCAAGTACGCCACTGTTGTGGCATTGTCTGAAAATATTAAAAGGTCCTTTGAATAGACCCTCTCTCCCAGAGACATAAGTGCTTTCCTCACAGCCAGAAGTTCTCTGAAATTCGAGGAGCGACCTGCTTCCTCTGGCAACTAGGCTCCTTGAGCCTGCCAATCCTGTGAGTGAGCACCCCAACCCCACAGACTGGCGTCTGTGGTAATCTTGACCGGGCAATGTTGTGCCCAGTCCTTTCCCCTCTGCAGATGTTCTCGCTGCTGCCACCAGGCGAGATCTAGAAAATTCCCTTCTGGTAGTTTTACCAGCTGATCCAGAGAATTTTTCCTGCTATCTCAATGGAGCAAAAGAAAAGCCTGAAGGGGTCTGGAGTGCAATTGAGCCCAAGGCACCCCTGGAATGGCTGCAGACATAAGTCCCAGCAATTGCATGATTCGCCGAAGGGAGGTCTGAGGGAGCAGTTTTGAAGGTCTGCACAGAGAGAAGAATTTTCACAATTTTCTCTTGGGGAAGAAAAACCTTTAGGGCAACAGAGTCTATTAAATAACCCAGGAAAAGTATGCTCTGTGAGGGTACTAGGAAAGATTTCTGTTGGTTGACCTTCCACCCTAATATTTGAAAGGTCCGCAAAACCAACTGTAGGTCTTGAATAAGGGGCTCCTTGCCCTGAGAAAAAAAAATCTGAAAATCCCCGAAACTTCTGATTTTCTGGGACAGGAGAAATAACTCCCTCGGTTTCCCACACAGAGATCAAATTCAACATGGCTTGCCGTATCTCTTGGTCTCTTGGCAGGTGGGTAAGAAAAAAACCTCTGGGGGGTGGAAGATTTTTGAGCTCCAATCTGTAACCCTTTACCAGAGTTTGAAGGATGAAGGAATTGGTGGAAATCTCTGCCCATTCCTTGATGAAATGGCACAATCTTCCCCCTACCCCTAACCTGGCGTCACTGGGTATTCTTTGGAAGGGGCTGAAGGAGCAAAGGGAGTTCCCCCATTGAGTTTGTCTTTGTTAAAGGACCATTTCTTTTTAGCCTGTTGCCTTTAAAATTAGCTTTGTTTTGAAAGCCACGAAAAGGCCTCTTATTCTGGGGCTTATTCCTTTGGGAAGAAGGAAATCGTTTACCTTTCTCAGAGGAAAGAGATAAGACTTCTTCTAAGGAAGAACCAAACAACAGTTTGCCTTCAAAAGGAATGCCACAGAGCTTATTCTTGGAGGTAAGGTTACCTTCCCAAGATTTAAGCCAGATAGCTCGCCTAGCTGAATTAATGAGAGCAGAAGCCCTAGCTGCGGATTTCACTGAATCTGCTGCTGCATCAGCTAGGAAGGCGACTGACTTGGCAATGAGTGGGAGGGATACTCTAATCTCTTCCTTGGGGGTGTCAGATGCCAGAAGATCATCTAGACGCTGAACCCATACGTCTAAATTTCTGGCCACACAGGTAGATGCTACTGCTGGGCCTAAAGAAAAAGCTGAAGCATCCCAGGCCCTATGCAGCAATGAATCGGCCTTCCTATCCATATGATCCTTAAGGACCCCAGAATCCTCAAAAGAAAGATCTGATCTTTTGGACATCTGCGACATAGGGGCATCTAATCTAGGACACTTAAAGAAAACCTCCTCAAAGTCAGGCTGAAAAGGAAATCTTTTGTGTCCTCTGGATTGGAACAACCTTTTTTCACGTTCTTTCCATTCAGATAGAATCATGTCTCTAAGAGACTGATGTAGCGGAAAGGTTCTAGATTTCCGTCCCTGAAGGCCCCTATACATTTTATCCTGCACAGATTGAGCATGTTGTGGTATCTCAATCTGCTCTGAGGAATAATTTGCTTTTAATGTATCCTCCTCTGATGCAGACTTTTCATCAGACGAAGAGACTGAATTCTCACCTTCCTCCAGATCAGAGGTATTGCGTGAACTAATAGTCTCAGATACTAATAAGGGAAGGGACTTGGCAGAGGTTGAAGGATCTTGAGCTATGGGTCTAGAGGAGGAAGGGCCTATACTAGTAACCCTGTCATTCAGTGACCGAAAAGAATCCACTACCTCCTTCATAGAAGACATTAACTCCCTAAAGGAGGAAGACTCTGAACTAGCTCTGGGTGGGATACAATCCTCACAAAATAGCTTTTTATAACGATCAGAGAGCCTGGCTCTACAGTTCCCACATTTCTTCTTCACCGGTTTGGCCTAGAAAAGAGCAGAAACAAGGGCCATGAAAAAAGGATCCATACAAAAGAAGTCCCTTGCTGTAGCTATCCACAGACCAGGGCTTACCTTGGGGGCAGTATGGGACCCGGATGCTGCCGCTGGTTCAATACGAGCAGACGTTCCATCCTCAGACCTGTCCTCAGGCTCCATGAAGCAAGCGGAGAACGGTCGCCGAGAAGACTGCTGCTGTACCGCAAAAATTGCGCCTAGAATGGCGTTTTTAGCAGCCCATTCCCCTGCAGCATGTTCTCAGTGTCTCCACACCATGCTCCTTATGAAAACTCGGCGTCCGGAAGTGCGTCATGTGACTTCCGGTTCCGGCGCCATTTTGCTGCATCACCGGAAGTCCTCCTGACGCCATCTTCGTACACCGGAATGAAGCATTTGGGAGGACACAGTTCCACACAGCAGCGCTGGGGAAAGGAAGGGAGTTGCCAGCATTTACAAAGGCAAGTAACCCTTAGAAATAGGGAACCCTTCTGGTACAGACCATCAACCAGGACTTGGCCACAACTAGTACTGGATGAAACCAGAGAAGGGGGTCCACCAACCACAGTTACCAGACCATAGGAAAACAAAAAACGTGTCGGTGCTCCTGGAGGGACTGAAAACACAAAACAACTGAGGGTCAGAGGAAAGGGAGGGGCCTTTTAAATTCTATCTGATTTGTGTTTCCTGTAGAGGGCGGAGCCGATCATCTCTCAAGTAGCTTTCCTGGAAGGTGAGGGGGGAAAATATAAAATAATAAAAAACAAAAATAGTTGTCGTTTTATTGTTCTCTCTCTCTATTGTTCTGCTCTTTTTTTACTGTATTCTATTCTGCAATGTTTTACTGTTGTTATGTTTTTATCATGTTTGGTAACCATTTTTTTGTTTTCAGGTACGCCATTCAACTGCAGAGCGGATTTATTTATCTTGACAGCAACAGCGTTTGCTCCCACGATACATAAAGCCGTGACTCCAGCGCTGTCGGAGGTGATTTCACCACCACAGTTACATACTTCAGCATATATGCCGAAGCGTGGGGGCAGCAGTGGGTGGAGGAGCGATTTGCTCCTGCCTTTTGTGGGAGGATGCCCCCATGCTTCGGCATATATAAACGGTGCATGTATGCCCATCATTAGAAGTGGGTGGATGAAGAGAGGTATTTTAATGGTGGGCATACCCACCGATCAATATCTTTTTTTCGTTCAGCCCACAGGCTGCATGAAAAAAAAGTTTACAATATATGCCCAACAAGGACCAGCAACGTACTGCTATGTTGCTGGACTTTGAGTGGTTATACCAGAATGATGCCTGCAGGTTTAGGTATCATCTTGGGATCATTCTTTTCAGCCAGCGGTCGGCTTTCATGTAAAAGTGAACCTAGCGGCTAATTAGCCTCTAGACTGCTTTTACAAGCAGTGGGAGGGAATACCCCACCCCACCGTCTTCCATGTTTTTCTCTGGCTCTCCTGTCCCAACAGGGAACCTGAGAATGCAGCCGGTGATTCAGTCAGCTGACCATAGAGCTGATCAGACACCAGAATGGCTCCAGTCATCTCTATGGCCTAAGAAACCGGAAGCTGGACTTAGATTTCGCCGGATGTAAACAGCGCCATTGGGAAATTGGGAAAGCATTTTATCACACCGATCTTGGTGTGATCAGATGCTTTGAGGGCAGAGGAGAGAACTAGGTTCTAATAGACCCCAATTTTTTCAAAAAAAAAAAAAAAAAAAACAGTACAAGAGTACATGTCACTACCTATTGCTATCATAGGGGATATTTACATTCCCTGAGAGAACAATAAAAATGATTAAAAAAATTTAAAAATGAACGTAACAGTTTAAACATAAGATAAAAAAGAAAAAAAAAAAAAAACCCCTGTCCCCCCCCCTGCTCTCACGCAAAGGCGAACGCAAGCGTCGGTCTGGCGTCAAATGTAAACAGCAATTGCACCATGCATGTGAGGTGTCACCGCGAAGGTCAGATCGAGGGCAGTAATTTTAGCAGTAGACCTCCTCTGTAAATCTAAAGTGGTAACCTGTAAAGGCTTTTAAAAATGTATTTAGTTTGTTGCCACTGCACGTTTGTGCGCAATTTTAAAGCATGTCATGTTTGGGACCATGTACTTGGCCTAAGATCATCTTTTTTATTTCATCAAACATTTGGGCAATATAGTGTGTTTTAGTGCATTAAAATTTAAAAAAGTGTGTTTTTTCCCCAAATAATGCGTTTGAAAATCGCTGCACAAATACTGTGTGAAAAAAAAAATGAAACACCCACCATTTTAATCTGTAGGGCATTTGCTTTAAAAAATATATATAATGTTTGGGGGTTCAAAGTAATTTTCTTGCAAAAAAAAATTATTTTTTTGCATGTAAACAAAGTGTCAGAAAGGGCTTTGTCTTCAAGTGGTTAGAAGAGTGGGTGATGTGTGACATAAGCTTCTAAATGTTGTGCATAAAATGCCAGGACAGTTCAAACCCCCCCCCCCCCCCAAATTACCCTATTTTGGAAAGTAGACACCCCAAGCTATTTGCTGAGAGGTATAGGGAGTATTTTGCAGACCTCATTTTTTGTCAAAGTTTTGAAAATTGAAAAAAGAAAAAAAAATGTTTTTTCTTGTCTTTCTTAATTTTCAAAAACAAATGAGAGCTGCAAAATACTCACCATGCCTCTCAGCAAATAGCTGGGGGTGTCTACTTTCCAAAATGGGGTCATGGGGGGGGGGGGGGGTTGTGCCATCTTGGCATTTTATGGCCTTCAAAACTGTGATAGGTAGTGAGGAGTGAAATCAAAAATTTACGCCCTTAGAAATCCTAAAGGCGGTGCTTGGTTTCGGGGCCCCGTACGCGGCTAGGCTCCCAAATAGTCCCACACATGTGGTATCCCCGTACTCAGGAGAAGCAGCAGAATGTATTTTGGGGTGCAATTCCACATATGCCCATGGCCTGTGTGAGCAATATATCATTTAGTGACAACTTTGTGCAAAAAAAAAAGTTTGTAATTTTCCTGCAACTTGTGGCAAAATATAAAATATTCCATGGACTCAACATGCCTCTCAGCAAATAGCTTGGGGTGTCTACTTTCCAAAATGGGGTCATTTGGGGGGGTTTTGTGCCATTTTGGCATTTTATGGCCTTCAAAACTGTGATAGGTAGTGAGGAGTGAAATCAAAAATTTACGCCCTTACAAATCCTGAAGGCAGTGATTGGTTTTCGGGGCCCCGTACGCGGCTAGGCTCCCAAAAAGTCCCACACATGTGATATCCCCATACTCAGGAGAAGCAGCTGAATGTATTTTGGGGTGCAATTCCACATATGCCCATGGCCCGTGTGAGCAATATATCATTTAGTGACAACTTTTTGTAAATTTTTTTTTTGTCATTATTCAATCACTTGGGACAAAAAAATGAATATTCAATTGGCTCAACATGCCTCTCAGCAATTTCCTTGGGGTGTCTACTTTCCAAAATGGGGTCATTTGGGGGGGGGGTTGTACTGCCCTGCCATTTTAGCACCTCAAGAAATGACATAGGCAGTCAAACTAAAAGCTGTGTAAATTCCAGAAAATGTACCCTAGTTTGTAGACGCTATAACTTTTGCGCAAACCAATAAATATACGCTTATTGACATTTTTTTTACCAAAGACATGTGGCCGAATACATTTTGACCTAAATGTATGACTAAAATTGAGTTTATTGGATTTTTTTTTATAAAAAAAAAAAAAGTAGAAAATATTTTTTTTCAAAATTTTCGGTCTTTTTCCGTTTATAGCGCAAAAAATAAAAACCGCAGAGGTGATCAAATACCATCAAAAGAAAGCTCTATTTGTTGAAAGAAAAGGACGCCAATTTTGTTTGGGTACAGCATTGTATGACCGCGCAATTAGCAGTTAAAGCGACGCAGTGCCAAATTGTAAAAAGTGCTCTGGTCAGGAAGGGGGTAAATCCTTCCGGGGCTGAAGTGGTTAATCACCATTTGGGTTTTTATTTTTTGCTAAAGAAAAAAAAGACAGAAATTTAAAAGAAAAAAAAAAGAAAATAAAAAAAACAAAAAAAAACCACGTTTCATAGTTTGTTATAAAATTTTGCAAACGGGTAATTTTTCTCTTTCATTGATATTCGATGATGAGGCTGCACTGATGGGCACAGATAAGGCGACACTGATGGGCCCTGATGGGTGGCACTGATGAGTGGCAATGGTAGGTGGTATTGATAGGCAGCACTGGTAATGACGCACCGATTAATTTATAGGCGGCACTGGTAGGTGGCGCTGGTGGGCACTGGTAGGTGGTGCTGGTGGGCACTGGTAGGTACCTCCACGATCAGGACCAATGTCCCTCTTCTCGCAGCCGCCGGTGATCTGCTTTTTTTTCAGTGAGGAAAAATAGACGATTACCGGATCTGTTTACTTTACATGATCAGCTGTCATTGGCTGACAGCTGATCATGTGGTAAGGGGTCAGGATCGACTCCTTACTACGATCTGTGATCAGGCAAGTCTCATAGACTCGCTGATCACAGAGCTCGCCGCGTGTGCCCTGCAGGGGGCGCGCAGGTCGCTCAAGCACGGGAGGACGTCTAGGGACGCCCTCCCGGCAAATTAAGTCCACGCTGTAGCCGTCTTTCGCCTATAGCACGGACGGCAAGTGGTTAAAGTGGTTGTAAAGCTTTAATTGTTCTAGATATTTTTTTTTTTTTTAACATGTCATACTTGCATGTTAGTACAGAACAACCCCAATCCTTCCCTTCTGGGGTCCCCTGCCGGTGCTCCTGGCTCCTCTCTCACTTTCGATAGAGGCTTTCATACAGGCTTGATCCCCAGGTTTTATTGATATCTGTTTGCGGCCTTCCAATGCCTCTTACTGCGATAGCCAGCTAAAAGTGAGGGTGGTGGCAAGGTTTTGTGATCACGTTGGTGTGTGTATTGGTCCAGCAACGCACCAGCACCTTTGCAGCCATTGTGCTACTTGCTGGGTGTTTGGTGTGCTCCTGTACCTTTAAGAAGGGGTGGGCTCCCTTCAGTCCACCTGCCCTCACTTATCCATTAGAATGCATGTGCCTCCACTGTGGGGACACCCAAATTTTAGTGTTAGGACCACAGATTACAGGGTGCCGTGAGGTGGCTCTGTGGCTTACGCATGCGTTTGCAAATGCGTGCGGACTGAAGCCCTGTTTTTAACGCATACTGTTAGACAGGTCAATTGGTTGTCTGCGAGCTGGTGGTAAGTAGGCTTGGAGTTTTTTTCCTGGACATTCCCCAGGTTTTGTTGATATCGATTTGATCCCAAGCCACACTGCCTGTATCTATTGACACAGACAGCGCAGCACAGCTCAGCCCTACCCCCTCCACAGGATTTGATTTACAGCAGTCAATGGCTCCTACTGCTATCAATCTGCCCAGTGAGGAAGGAGAGAGCAGAAATTACGGGCTTAGGTAGTATAAGGGGAGGATCCTGTGACACAGGTTTTCTTACCTTAAGGTAATGAATTAAGGTAAAAAACCTTTAGGCTTTAGAACCACTTTAAGATAATATTTTAGGCCTAAAAGAGGTAAAATATTGCAACGCCGAGCTTGCAGCAAACAGCTTAATGGTCCTAACCAGTGCGGTCAGGAAGGACAAACATCTGAGAGGCAGACACCCACAGGCATAAGAATGCTGCAACAATTAAGGGAACATTACCCGAGACATAAAAGAATAATCTAATAGCAAGTAAAATTTTGATAGACTTCTGATTTAAAAAATAAATAAAAATTTGGACAAAAAAAAAAAGTGGAGAAAGCAAGTGTTTAAAAAAACTCAAACACATCTCTGGATAACTCCACTGCTGTCTCAAGGTAAATAAGGGTCCTATATATGTGGGGCAACCTTATGTCAAGGGAGACTATGATAAACGGGAAATGTTGGGAAGTTACACCTTTCCAAAAAGGTAGTACCAATCCCTTACAGCAACTTGTTTGTATTGTACAACCAAGATTTGAGCCTTGTGACTAATAAACCTAATGACAGCCAATGGCCTGATCTGACCCTCTGTCTACAATAGGTGAAGATAGGTCTTGACGTGCACTTTACGTGTGTCCAACACAACTGCTGTCAATGGCAGAAATGGCCTGCGCAAGATTTTGAGAGTGCAGCTTCTTCATATCTGATTATACCCAACTCTACTCCCACTGTATATTTAAAACGTATGGCCAAAGCTCTTTTGTGAGTGGAAGGAAGAAAGGCTGCATTGTGAAAGAGAATTAAATTGCTGGGGGCAGATTAATTTAAGCGACGTTTGACCTCTATTTATAACAGAGGGTCCAACTTTGAAGGTGAAGGGTGCACACATTTTCTGCATGGTGATGGTGGAAATTTTGTGGCTCATGGTGAAGTTTTTAAAAAATTGTGTCAATAAGAACACTTTATTATTGGGACTATTTATTAATCAGTCACATATGCTCTGGATACTACCTTTTTGTGAATTTATGCACTTGCATTTTTAATATTTTATTGATATAGTGCTTAAACAAAAATGCATATACCGTATATACTCGAGTATAAGTCGTTCCGAGTATAAGTCAAGGCCCTAATTTACCACAAAAAAAATGGGAAAAACTTATTGGCCCGAGTATAAGAAGAGGGTGAGAAATGCACAGCTACTGTAAGTGGAAAAGAGGGTCAACAATGCCCATTTGCAGCCTCACTGTGCCCATTTGCATGCCTCACTGTGCCCATTTGCAGCCATAGGTCCCCCGAACTTCAAACTTGGTAGTTAAGTGTTCCTAGATGCCCCCTAGCTGCAGCCAAAATTTTGGTTCTTTGGACCCAAAGTGTCCCGAAATGACATTGCTGCAGATGGACACAGTTGACCGACTTTGGGGCCACTTAGAGCTAGGAACCCCAAATTTGGTGTGCAAACCCAGTGGAACTAGCACCATAAAATATCCAAAGCTGGGATTTCTAGCACCAAGTGGCCCCGAGATACAGGGCCCCAAATATTGGTTCAGAAAATGTCAAGCACTTTTCTGCAGCAGAGAATGACATTTTCCAAACCTATTTTGGGGCCCCGTATCTCGGGGCCACTTAGTGCTTTAAATATGTTATGGTACCAGGTCCACTGGGTTTGCACACCAAATTTGGGGTTCCTAGCACCAAGTGGCCCTGAGATACGGGGCCCCAAAGTCGGTTCAGAAAATGAAATTTTTTGCTGCAGAAAAGTGCTTGACTCGAGTATAAGTCGAGGGGGGCACTTTCAGCACAAAAAAATGTGCTGAAAAACTCGAGTATATACGGTATGTTTATTTTACTTATTCTTAGAAGCCAGATACAGGATCTCACAAAAGTGAGTACACCCCTCACATCTTTGTAAATATTTTATTATATCTTTTCATGTGACAGCACTGAAGAAATGACACTTTGCTACAATGTAAAGTAGTGAGTGTACAGCTTGTATAACAGTGTAAATTTGCTATCCACTCAAACACACAGCCATTAATGTCTAAACCACTGGCAACAAAAGTGAGAACACCCCTAAGTGAAAACATCCAAATTGGGCCCAAAGTGTCAATATTTTGTGTGGCCACCATTATTTTCCAGCACTACCTTAACCCTCTTGGGCATGGAGTTCACCAGAGCTCTACAGGTTGCCACTGGAGTCCTCTTCCACTCCTCCATGATGACATGACGGAGCTGGTGGATGTTAGAGACCTTGTGCTCCTCCAACTTATGTTTGAGGATGCTCCACAGATGCTCAATAGGGTTTAGGTCTGGAGACATGCTTGGCCAGTCCATCACCTTTACCCTCAGCTTCTTTAGCAAGGCTGTGGTCATCTTGGAGGTGTGTTTGGGGTCGTTATGCTGGAATACTGCCCTGTGGCCCAGTCTCCGCTTCAGTATGTCACAGTACATGTTGGCATTCATGGTTCCCTCAATGAACTGTAGCTCCCCAGTGCCGGCAGCACTCATGCAGCCCCAGACCATGACACTCCTACCACCATGCTTGACTGTAAGCAAGACACACACACACACACACACACACACACACACACACACACACACACGTCTTTGTACTCCTCCCCTGGTTGCCGCCACACACGCTTGACACCATCTGAACCAAATAAGTTTATTATGGTCTCGTCAGACCACAGGACATGGTTCCCAGTAATCCATGTCCTTAGTCTGCTTGTCTTCAGCAAACTGCAGGCTTTCTTGTGCATCTTTAGAAGAGGCTTCCTTCTGGGATGACAGCCATGCAGACCAATTTGATGCAGTGTGCAGTGTATGGTCTGAGCACTGACAGGCTGACCCCCACCCCTTCAACCTCTGCAGCAGTGCTGGAAGCACTTATATGTCTATTTTCCAAAGAAAACCTCTGGATATGATGCTGAGCACGTGCAATCAACTTTTTTGGGCGCCCATGGCGAGGCCTGGTCTGAGTGGAACCTGTCCTGTTAAAACGCTGTATGGTCTTGGCCACCGTGCTGCAGCTCAATTTCAGGGTCTTGGCAATCTTCTCATAGCCTAGGCCATCTTTATGTAGAGCAACAATTCTTTTTTTCGATCCTGAGAGTTCTTTGCCATGAGGTGCCATGTTGAACTTCCAGTGACCAATATAAGAGAGCTCCCCATTCACACCTGAGACCTTGTAACATTAACGAGTCACGTGACACCAGGAAGGGAAAATGGCTAAATGGGCCCAATTTGGAAATTTTTTACCTAGGAATGTACTCACTTTTGTTGCCAGTGGTTTAGACATTAATGGCTGTGGGTTGAGTTGAGTTATTTTGAGGGGACAGCAAATTTACACTGTTATACAAGCAAACATGACAAGAGATATAACATATTTACAAAAATGTGAGCGGTGTACTGCTTTTGTGAGATACTGCAAGTTCTTTATGCTGTATCGATTGTTTTTGCAGTGTGTATGTTGTGATTGCATAGACTAGTGGTAGCAGCTCCTGTGAGATCTTGTGGTAGACCGATGGTTTTTAGTAGTGTGGAGATTATTTTATTTCTACTTACCACACAGTTATGGCGAACCTTGCCCCCCCCAGATGTTTTGGAACTACAATTCCCATGATGCTTATGCACTCTGCAGTGTAGTTGAGCATCATGGGAAACATAGTTCCAAAACATCTGGGGTGCTAAGGTTCAGCATCCCCTTGTTTGAATTGTATTGTGACTATACTGTCTGCCTTCATGTTGTAAAACGTTGCACAAACGGTTGGCGCTATATTAATTCTGTATTATAATAAAAATTATTATTAGCAGGGGGCCTAAGACTTTATGGCAGCAGAGCAAACAATCAGGTTTCACATGAAACCTGACCTAGGTAACCCCTAAAACAGTGTCTGCCGAGGGTGAAATATGGCCAACCATGCCAAGACATCTCAAGCCCACCCCCAAGGAACCTGGAGAGGGAAAAATGTGGTAAACAGACACATGCCCTCACCTCCAGGTGATAAAACACAGGGAAGGAACACTCCTCAAATTGTGTTCCAGCATTTACACCACCTTCCCTAGAAGGCCTAGCTGGTAGAGTCACCAGCAGGCCTGGACACATCTCCCTGTGCTTTTGCAGCCCTTGAACCAGGAGCTGTAGTGCCCAAAGGCAGTCAAGTAGATTGGCCCAGGCTGGTCTCTCAAGGGGGCAAGTCAGCTCCCAGCAACAGTCCTCCCCAGGCACTGAATATAAAAAAAAAATGTAAAAAAAAATAAAAAATAAAAAAAAAGGGGACTCAGATCTGCCTGTAAAGATGAAAGTACAAGAGTGCAAGGATGGAAATGAGCTCCACCAGAAAAAAAGGGAGGTATATGGGGTAGGTGGACTGCAGATGAGAATCTTGGGCCTTCTTTCACTAGGTTCCAAGAAATGTGTTCGCTCTAGGCAAAGAAAATGCAATACCTGGCTAGCTTGGCAAAAGGACTTATTTTGATGTGTTTGCTGTTGGAGTATCTGCCCATTTTATGTGCTGTCCTGGAAAAAATAGCACCTATATGCTATGAACAGGTTTTAGTGCCTGCATTATTGTGGAAACTGATTGTATCCTAGCAACAAGCTGCCCATCTAACTTATACTAATAGATGAAAGCCTATACAAGGTTTACAATGCGTTTGTACCAGCCATCTGAATGTCACATATAATAAAAATGACAATTTGTTGATTTTGTAGATTGTATTAATTGAACCTGAGGTATCCCACCCTTTCCAATTGGCAATTTGTGTGTTCTGCCTGCTACAGCCAAAGAATCTAAAGAAAACCCTTACAAAAGGAAAACAGCCAACTTCTGTTTAGCTTCTGTGCAGACATTAACCTGGTGCCTATAAAAAACATACTGCCATATAACAACAAGCAGATGCAGTATTTATGGGCACATATGACAACTAGTACTTATATGCAAAGTAGGTTACCCATTCAGGATTTATACTCTGGGACCTCTACAACAGACATTCTTGCACCTGTAAAATCCTTCTGCATATAATTATGGAATTCCCATTTCCAGATGTTCATGTCCTACTACAGTGGATATAAAAAGTCTACGCACCCCTGTTAAAATGTCAGGTTTCTGTGATGTAAAAAAAGTGAGACAGAGATAAATCATTTCAGAACTTTTTCCACCTTTAATGTGACCATAAACTGTACAACTCAGTTGAACAAACAAATCTTTTAGGTGGAGGGAAGTAAAAATAAAAAATATTATGGTTGCATAAGAGTGCACACCCTTAAACTAATACCTTTTTGAAGCACCTTTTGATTTTATTACAGCACTTAGTCTTTTTGGGTACGAGTCTATAAGCATGGCACATCTTGACTTCTTTGCAAAAACACTCCAAATCTGTCAGGTTGCAGGGGCAACTCCTGTGCATAGCCCTCTTCAGATCACCCCACAGATTTTCAATTGGATTCAGGTCTGGGCCATTCCAAAACTTTAATCTTCTGGTGAAGCCACTCAGTTGTCGATTTGGATGTATATTTTGGGTCATTGTCATGCTGAAAGATGAAGTTCCTCTTCATGTTCAGCTTTCTAGCAGAAGCCTGAAGGTTTTGTGCCAATATTAATTGGCATTTGGAACAGTACATAATTCCCTCTACCTTGACTAAGGCCCCTGTTTCAGCTAAAGAAAAACAGCCCCAAAGCATGATGCTGCCACCACCATGCTTCACTGTGGGTATGGTGTTCTTTTGGTGATATGCAGTGGTGTTTTTGCGCCAAACATATCTTTTCGAATTATGGCCAAAAAGTTCAGCCTTGGTTTTAGACCATAACACATTTTCCCACAGCTTTATGGAGACTTCAGATGTGTTTTTGAAAAATTTAGCCAGGCTTGGATGTTTTTCTTCATAAGAAAAGGCTTCAGTCTTGCTACCCCGTAGCCCAGACATATGCAGGATATGGGAGATTGCTGTCACATATACCACACAAACAGTACTTGCCAGATATTCCTGCAGCTCCTTTAATGATGCTGGAGGCCTCTTGGCAGCCTCCCTGACCAGTTTTCTTCTTGTCTTTTCATCAATTTTGGAGGGACATCCAGTTCTTGGTAATGTCACTGTTGTGCCATATTTTCTCCACTTGATGACTGTGTTCCATGGTATATTTAATGCCTTGAAAATTCTTTTGTACCCTTCTCCTGACTGATACCTTTTAACAATGAGATCACGCTGATGCTTTGGAAGGTCTGTGGCCCATGACTTTTTGCTGTAAGATGCGACTAAGAAAATGTCAGTAAAGACCTACTAGAACAGCTGAACTTTATTTGGTGTTAGACACTTTAAATGATGGCAGGTGTGTACTGACTCCCATTTAACATGAGTCTGAATGCGATTGCTTAATTCATTCTCAACACAGCTACATGCCCAGTTAGAAGAGGGTGTGCACACTTCTGCAACATTTTTTTTTTTTTTTTACTCTTTCTCTCCCCCCCCCCCGCTGTCTCTGTGGGGACTGCGAGCACTGCCGAAAGACTGAGCCCTACTGTGTACTCAGCTAGGCTTGGTGTCCCGCCATTGGACCTGCGCTATGTCCATCATAGGAGCTGGGCCAATGGGCGGGACTGCGAGACGAGCCGAGTACACAGGCTCTGTCTATCTCGGCGGAGGTAAATTTAAATGGTTACATGCCGCAAATGACACTGGGCAAAAGGCTGCAAATGGTCACTGATTATTATGCAATGATGGACAAGGCTGCAGATGGACACTGATAAGGCTGCATTGATGGGCATTTAAATGTAAGGTTTTTTTCCTTAAACTTTCCACCTAAAAGTTTTTTCCTTAAAATTTCCTCCTAAACTTGGGGTGCGTGTTATATGCCGATAAATACGGTACCTCCGGTTCTTTTCCCTTACAAGGAAGATTGTGAAATTGCCGTTAAACCTTCAAGAATGAGAAGATAATCTATATGTGAACTGCATTTAGTGGACATTTAACCAAAATATTTTATAATGTTACACTGTTCAAGATAGAGAATTAGGGTAACAAACAAATCTATATTAAATGAGAATTTTCCAGATTCGATATGAAAAAGGATTTATTATGACAGAAAGCCTCTTTTCAGATGACCAAGTATCTAAATTTAATGTTATGTTACTGGGAATTACATGGTGAACATCGTAAATGTCCCGACAAAAAAAAAAAAAAAAAAAAAAAAAAAAACAAAAAGAAAAAAAACCTGATATTTCAGTAATGGTGGCCCATGCATTTTTGTTTTTTGTTTTACCTTTCATGAAGTTTCAGAAAGGAAAGGCAGAGCAAAGTTCCTGAATCTCCCTGCTTCATACAAGGCCTGCATATGACTGTAGCACAAGGGCACAGATGCAGAGATCTTACTTGTGGTATATATGATGTATAAATAGCTGAGCAAAGAACAAAATACAGTTGGGATAGTCAAGCAGATGCCACATTTAAATGTTGCCTCAGTAATAAACCCAGCCATAGACCATGTATGGGCAAGATAAATGTAGCAAAGTTGATCAACCAACTTGGGTACAACCAGCCTGCTGGATTATACATGAGATCATCACTAGTGCCGGGAGAACACAATGGCTTTCCGGGAGGGATTCCCCTGTTAACACTTTGTTGGGGGGGGGGGGTAGAAACGGAGCAACCTGCAACCAAAAAAAATTTGCTCCGTCTATGGCTGGCTTATGTCGGCATCATCACCTCAGTTCACATAGCAAAAATGACACTTTTTTTTTGCAGATAAAACATTAAAAACACATGTCTTTCAGATGCGATTTTTTTCCATTTTCCTGAAGATCTACTTCATTATCATGGAAGAGGTTTCCAGAATATGGAGCCTGTATTGCAAACTTTCTGAAAATGCAAGTTTCTGGACCTTTATATTGACTCGCAGGCATTAACACTTCCTGAGTACATGACCCAGAACAAGTATACAGACCAGAAAAGAAAAAAAAAATATATATATATATTCAGAAGCCCTTATTTGCATACTTGTTCTCTGGTAAAAAAGTCAAAGTATTGAACCAAGACAGTCAGCATAATTGACCGGCAGCTAGCATTTGCAGCGTGACATGTCAGCCCCCAGGTTTCTCCAAGTTCTGGTAAAACTACTAGTTTTATTACAAGTCTAGGGAATTGGGGGGGGGGGGGGGGGATCATGCAAAAAAGTAATGTTTCTGAATATCAATTACTAAGTAATTGCCCAAGTAAGCAAGATTTTTTTTTTCCCACTCAAGAGTTTTATTGTAAGACATTTGCAAGGCCAATAAAAATGTTATTCTGGGGCAACAGTAAAGTGCTGTGTTAAATTAGTCACCTGAATCTTATTCAAATTTCCTTCCGACTGGTCAAAACAAAAGAGCTCTTCCTGCTAAGGACAAAGAAGCATGATGGGTTGACTTGACAAATCAAAGTTATCTGGATGTATGGGCTCCATACACAAAGGATGTTTTTTTTTGTTTCATAAAGATGTTGTTTCTGCTTCTTTGAAAAACAAAAAGGCATGTCGCTGATTAAAGAGGCATGCCAACGCATGCAGGTTACCTGAAAAAATTACTGAAAACAGAAATAGCATAAATTAATACAAACTATAAGAAGCTCTGGCCTCAGTCCAATTTCCTACCCATTATATAAATCAATCATACTACATATGCATTAGGATTGACTGATAATGCAGCATACCACACATACATCTATTATGAATTTCATCTAAAAGTGACACTGTCAAACCTTCATACCCATGTTAGTACTTTTTTTTTGCACATTGGTGTATTAATATATGTTTTATCGCACTTTCCAAGGCTGCTTTTATTTAGTGCAGTTTTGTTTCTACACTCATAATGCAGCGAGTTATAAGAACCAAAGAGAAATAAAGGTGGTTGGCAACTGCAGAAAGAAAAATAATCATTCTATCATGCAATTATGGACAAAGACACTATTACTTCTGGTTTTATATATGGAAGTCACTAGATCAGGATGGGGATGTGCACATCTGTCCATATTAAAACACCGCTCACTTTTGTTAAAAACCTCACAGCTCTAGGTTTAAAAACAAATATTCTTGATAGTGTCCCTTTAAGAAAGGACAATTAAAAAGTACCAGTGGTCTAATTTATGTATGTCTGCAATGAGACGTATTGGCAATAAAATGGCAGCAGAAAAGGGTAGCAGTTCTGAATGGAATCATGATTGCTACAGGCCAAGACGATTCTCATTTCTGACAGTTCGCTAAATCAGGAGGTATCCAAGGACAAATAACGAGTAAGAGGATTTCTGCACACTTGTAATTTTAAGCATTAAATTTAATTCAAAGGATCTGAAGAGCCAGGATACTCAAAACCCACAAGATAACTCTTTTCTTGTATTTCTAGATCAAGGGAAGGCAGTTGTAAAGTCAAATGCTGTTTTGCCTGCAGAAGCCAGCAAAACTCTTACAAAATAGCCATGCTGTTTAGTGCAGAATGGAAACTGACTTGAAAACAAAACTACAAATTGTGTTCTAATCGGGCTGGCAAAATGCTGCATAGAAGTATGCTAACACACAACAGTCATGTCTAAGCCAGTGCATAGAGGAGATAAAGCACTTATGGTAATTGCAAACATTAACATGTTCATAAAGCTTTTACAAATTAGCAATGGTCCATAGAAAGATACCCATCGAAACATTGGGAGTGAAAGGCTTGAAGATTACAAGAGCAGAAATGGCCTGAACTCAGGTAAGAAAAAAAAAAAATCCACAAACCAGCAAAATAGCAGGAAGCCACCAGAAAAGGCATATAGAAAAAAAAAAAAAGTGTGCCACTCTCCCCTACTGAACAGGCAGAAAACAAACCAAATGGAAACAGAATTTGGCAGATTGTACAAGTCGGGTGCAGAAAATACAATTGAAAAAGGACATAGAAAATCAAATTTGATATATTTTCAGATTTAAATATGGGTAACAAATCCTTCCAGAGGAGATGATGCTATGTCGGAGACAAGTGGATCATGACATTACCAGCTGAAGCATACCGATGTCTCCTATCAACAGTTCTTTATTAATAAGCCAACAGTCAAAGCGCACATCCTTCAGTTGTACTAGAGGTCCAGGCAAAGCATCATCTATGAAGCAAAACAAAGCTCTCCAGCTTCTCGGGAATTTGCTTTCTGTAGGTTATATTGTGTTTGACAATCACACGTGCAGCCAAACACTGCAGAGTGGTGTGGTTGATGGGCTGGATTAAGTTCTTTGCCATTTCCTTCTCATCCAGCAAATCACAGGCAGTTTGGTTGTGCGAATTTGTAGAGTCAAAATGTGCCCCGGCTTTTATAAGCAGATTCATGATATCTGGGTGGTTGTTGAGAGCAGCAACGTGTAGTGGACTGTTCTGTTCAGAGTCTCGGACATTAACATCAGCACCACACTCCAACAAGATGGCAGTCACCTGAAGAGAAGGAAATTTGCAAACAGGGTAGCGGCCGACACAAGTGGTGTTCTTATCCACAGCCAGGTGAAGAGGGCTAAAGTTATTTTTACCTTTGGGTTGCAGCTTAAGGAACCTATAAATGTTCTGCTTTTTGAAGTGCTCTTGGTCCGGGCTGCAGGGCACTTTCTCCAGCAAACAGATCAAGTGCAAAATTATAGAGAGGGCCTTGTTTAACTGGACTTGGTCAGGAGGCATCAACGCTTGTCTGACCGCTCGGTCTATTTCCAGTACGCTTTTACACAGTATACCCATAAGGTCATCAAATGTAACTGTAGTACCAAGCAATCCTTTAGCCCGATCCTGAAGCATGAAGGAAAATAACTCAGCAAATGACAATAGGCTACTGGCTGTCATTGGACTTAAAGGATCCAGGTTGTTCTGCTGCATGTCCAAAGCATACTTCCACAGATTGATGCATCGCTTGAAGTTCCCAGAGTCAGCATAGACTGCACCCCGATACCTGATGTAATAAGATGTATCTGGATGTGAAGGGCCCAAAATTCGTTCTCTAATTAAAAGAGCTTGCATTCTCATCTCATCAGGGTCAGCAATAAGGTTATCTAGCTCTTCAGCAGTATTTACTTCCTTGGCATAATCATATGCCATAATTAATTCCTGTGGAACAGGCTTGCTAACAACGTTAGTCCTATCACTGTATCTCATATCCATAGCTCTCTTCCAATACTTTAAGGCACCAAGAAGGTCCCGTTTTTTATCAACAAATGTAGCTCCAAGAAGTTCAAGGGCATTGATGCGCTCCTGCTTACTGGTCTGTGGGTGCTGAGTCAGGAAGTCCACAATGTTTGTGTGACCAGTTACACTGGCTGAGAGTAGTGGTGTCATTCCATAGCCATCCTTCTCCATTCTGGCTCCATATTTCAGAAGCATTTTCATGATTTCTAGGCTTCCAGATTCTGCACAGTCATGCAAGGCGGTGTTTCCTAAAAAAAAAAAAAAAAAAAAAAAAAAAAAAAGTTAATATATATTAAATGGTATAAACATATACAAGTCAAGAAACATCCACAAAGGCAGTTACAGCTCACTTGGTAGATGGCCTGGTGCTAAATACATTCTAATGTATGCATGGAAGCAGCAATCATCTCTTATCCAGCTTATCTGTAGGAGACTAAGGGATTTGAAAAGCGAAGAGAAATATTTTGATCATTACACTAGTGCCATAGAAGCATAAACTAGAAATCCCATTTACTTTAGGAAGTCCAGATCAATGTAGGTGGTAAGCAAATCTGTGGTTTGATTTCAAAGAAGCTATCTACATGGGAGTTTAAATCTTTTGGTGGGCAATATTGCAGAAAATGAATTATGTAACAATTTTTTCTACACTGGCCTGGGATCTACTTGTATATGAAATGATTTTAAACCTAATTTGGCGATAATCAACCCATGTATGAGAAGTATTATAAGTACTTGTTATACAAGCTTAATACGGAATTTTTCAACTGGCCTCTATGAATATATGTGCAATCGGTTATGTTTTAGTCCAGCGATTCACCAAACTGCGGCCAGAGGGCCAAGCGTGGCCCTTCGCTTGCCTTTATCTGGCCCTTGGGGCACCGTTGCTCCCACAAACACCATTGATGGGGCACCCCTCCTCCAATAGACACCAATGATGGGGCAGCATTTCTCTCACAGACAGTAAAAATGGGGCACTCTCTCTCCCTTTAATATCAACAATGGGACATTATTCCACCCACTGTTTAGAATGTTTGGAGAGCCCTGCTTTTGTCCCTTAAAAACTCCTGAAGTACTGAGTGTAAGCAGGTTATAAAAATGTACTGTCACACCTTTACTGTGTGAAAGTCTACCAATGGCAGTTCCTATATGAGAAAAAAGTTGATTCTGTATTATTTATAAATTTAGGTTAAGACATTACAAAACCATATGTCTATATCAATATAAAAAAAAAGGCTACTCAAAGTGGAATTCCAGGCACTACCTAACTAAATCTAAAAAATGCTGCCTCTCCCAACATCTATTCTGATAAACCTGTGTAAGACCCCTTTCACAATGGGGTGTTTTTCAGACGCTTTAGCGTAAAAAAAGGGCCTGAAAGAAGCCTCATCTGCAATCCCAATGTGAAAGCCCGATTGCTTTCACACTGGGGCGCTGCGCTGGCAGGGGGTCAAAAAAAGTCCTGCAAGCAGCTTCTTTGCAGCGCTTTTGTGTTTTTGCCACCGGGCTGGGTGAACTGATGGCCCGAGCCTTTTAACACTGCCAGTGCCCGAAAAACGCCCCAATGTGAAAAGGGGTCTTAAGCGGCGCTTTACCAGTGTTTTTCGGGCGCTGGCAGTGTGAAAGGGCTCAGGCTTTCACATTGGGATTGCAGATGAGGCTTCTTTCAGGTGATTTTTTTTTTTTTTTTAACGCTAAAGCACCTGAAAAACGCCCCAGTGTGAAAGGAGTCTAAGAAAGATACTTGCCTATTTTCAGGGCTCTCTGCTTTGGTCATGTGATCAGCGTCAGACAGTGCAGCTGGAGGGGAGAGAGCACTCAAAGGCTAGTAAACTTGGAGTGGTGACATCACCCACAGGCTTACTGTGGCCCATCTATTGTTGGCGCTCCTTCCTCTCCCCTGAACCATGCTGACACAGAGGGGGCTGGATCACATGACCAGATTGAAGGGGTCTGAAAATAGGCAAGTATACAAATTTTTCTTACACAGGTTAGTCAGGAAAAGGGAGGGGAGGCGTTTTTATGAGTAGTTAGGTGGTGCCTGGAATTACAGTTTACATTGATAGTTTTACAAAAAGTCCAAACAACTGAAACTGAGCACGTTGCAGCTCCTAGATTGCTTTTCCTGTAACCTCCAGCCCCCATGATTCACACTACAGTGCTGAAAATAGACAAAGAAGCAGCTAAGCAGGCGAATCCTAATTAACTGATCAGAGGTATTAAGATACTGATTCTTAAGTAAAGACTTATTGCACAAAGACGACAGCATGAGTCACTAATGTTTTCAGATCTGCTATGTACATATCCTCTTTAGAAACTTATCAAGCTGTTTAATAAAAACCACACACACACACACCAAAATAATTCATAATATAAAATATTATAAAGGACATAACAGCAACACATGGAAGTATTCCCCACAGAGTCATAAAACCCAGGAAGCAAAACATGCCTAAATATGTCCACAGACAAAAGGCCATCATCTCCTGATCTGTCCAGTTCAGGTTGGATAAGAAATGCATCTGTATGGGCACTTAACTATTTGTGCGGCAAGCCCTGGCTGACTGATCTCAACTAAATAAGATACCCTGCACTCACACCTCCTACCCTAGTATAAACAAACACATATACTTGGATACAAGGCAGAGTTCACCTAGAACAGTGGTTCTCAACTCCAGTCCTCAGGACCCCCCAACAGGCCAGGTTTGCAAGATAGCTGAAATACATCACAGGTGATATCACTTGCTGCTCAGTGATTGCAGTATTCTAGTCTGCAACTCCCCAAGGTAATACTTAAAATCTGGCCTGTTGGTGGGTCCCGAGGACTGGAGTTGAGAACCACTGACCTAGAAAGTGGGCCTTTAAAGTAAAGCTTGCACGAGAGAACCATCTGTCATTACAGATCTCCTTTAGAAAATGCTGATTGCCTGGCTGTTATGCTGACCTACTAGTGTTTCAAGAAGCAGCCTCCAAGTTTATTTCACATCTGGTACCCTTAAAGCAGAATTAAGACTAAAAACAAAAATTGCAGCTTACAACTCCTTAAAAGTAACTCCACTTTTGTGGGGGGAAAAATAGCAAACAAAAACCAAAATATAACATACAATTGCTTCACAAGCCATTAATGTTATAAAAACTAGAGATGCAATGAAATTTTGTTTGAAAATGGTGTGATCAGCATTTTGCCGGCAGAAAAAGGTGCCGATAATGGTGCCAATAATGCACACAATTTTGTGGCGATTTTACTGTGCTTATGGTTTTCATAGGTCATGTGACTCAAACTGCATCAAAAATGTAAGACAGGTGCGTTGATGCATTTTAACAGGGAGGTGCGTTTTTTTTTTTTTTTAACTGACCAAAAATGCAGCAAGCAAGATTTTTAACCCCACAACGGAAGTGCAACGGACCAGTGTGAAGACATGCATAGAATTTAACCACTTCAATACCAGGCACTTATACACCTTCCTGCCCAAGTCAAATTTTAAGCTTTCAGCACAGTCGCAATTTGAATGACAATTGCGCGGTCATGCTACACTGTACCCAAATTTTTTATCATTTTGTTCCCACAATAGAGCTTTCTTTTGGTGGTATTTGATCACCTCTGCGATTTTTATTTTTTGCGCAACAAATAAAAAAAGTCAGAAAATTAAAAAAAAAAAAAAAAGGTTCGTTAATTTTTTGTAAATAAGTAAGTTTTCTTCAATGACGGGCATTGATAAGGCGGCACTGATGGGCACTCATAGGCGGCACTGATGGGCATCACTAATTTTTATTGTGCCAGAGATGCCAGTCAGTGCTCATTTGTGGACACTGACTGGCATATGTTGGGCATTGATTTTCACATGTGGATGGCCATGGGGGATGTACCTGGCCATCCACATGCTGGGGGCTTCCCTGGTGGTCCTGCGGCTTCCCTGGTGGTCTAGTGTGGGCTGCACTGATAAACAATCAGCACAGACCCCCCCCGTGTCAGGAGAGCCGCTGATTGGCTCTCCTCTACTCGCGCCTGTCAGACGCGAGTGAGGAAAAGCCACTCACCGGCTCTTCCTGTTTACATTGTGATCAGCCGTGATTGGACACGGCTGATCACGTGGTAAAGAGCCTCCGCCGGAGGTCAGACTGACACACCGCACCACCGATCGCCGCGATGCGTGCCCCCGCGGTCGTGCGGCAGCTGTTATCCTGCAGAGCGTCATATGACGCCCAGTCAGGATAACAGAACCACCGCCCGGCCATCATTCTGCTATAGGACAGGCGGGAAGTGGTTAACCACTTAAGCCCCAGACCATTTGGCTGGCCAAAGACCAGAGCACTTTTTTCACTTCGGCACTGCATCACTTTAATTGACAATTGCGCGGTCGTGCGACGTGGCTCCCAAACAAAATTGGCATCTTTTTCCCACAAATAGAGCTTTCTTTTGGTGGTATTTGATCCCCTCTGTGGTTTTTATTTTTTGCGCTATAAACAAAAAAATGACAATTTTGAAAAAAAAAGCATTATTTTTTTACTTTTTGCTATAATAAATATCCCCAAAAAATATATAAAAAAAACCATTTTCCTCAGTTTAGGCCGATACGTATTCTTCTACATATTTTTGGTAAACAAAATCGCAATAAGCGTTTGATTGGTTTGCGCAAAAGTTATAGCGTCTACAAAATAGGGGATAGTTTTATGGCATTTTTATTAATATTTTTTTTTTTATTAGTAATGGCGGCGATCAGCGATTTTTATCGTCACTGACATTATGGCGGACAGATCGGACACTTGGCGCGATTTTGGGACCATTCACATTTATACAGCGATCAATGCAATTAAAAATGCATTGATTACTGTGTAAATGTGACTGGCAGTGAAGGGGTTAACCACTAGGTGGCGCTGTAGGGGTTAAGTGTGTCCTAGGGAGTGATTCTAACTGGGGGGGCTGTGTGTGACACTGATTACACACTGAGCGTGTGTGACGCTCCCGATTATAGGGAGCTATGATCAGTGACAGTGTCACTAGGCAGAACGGGGAAATGCTTGCTTATATTTCCCCGTTCTTCCTCTCCGTGAGACGATCGCGGGTATCCCCACGGACATAGAGTCCACGGTACCCACGATCACAAAGCTCCCGGCAAGCCGCCTCTTATAGGGCAACGTACAGGTACGTGATACTGCCTGTACGTGCCCTTCTGCCGACGTATATCGGCGTGAGGCGGTCGGGAAGCGGTTAAAGGGTTAAAGGGTTAAATTTTTTTTTAAGCTTTTCTCACGCTAAAAAAGGTCCCAATAATGGCTGACTTATTTATATTCACTTAATTTCAAGATAATAAAAAGTCAAACATAAAATTATATGTAAAAATATGCATTTTTTTAAAACTCATTTTCGGCCAAGTGCATCCTGAACTTTCAGTTCAGACAACAAAATTTCCATTCGGTGCCCCTGTAAAACTAAACCTCTTCAACTGCAGTACTGTCATTTTCTTTAATATTGCAACCTGAAGATGTTCTGTACACAGCTGGTATACAGAAATGTCAATCCTTTTTAGAGGTCGACCGATATGGGTTTTTCTCTGGCCGATGCCGATATTTAGAAATCTCGGTGGCCGATATGTGATGCCGATTTTTTTGGGCCGATATATTAGGCCGATATATTAGGCTGATTTCCCCCCCCCCCCCCCCATCTCATAAAATCTAATAGTTAGACCCCTTTCACACTGGGGCGTTTTTCAGGCGCTTTTGGGCTAAAAATAGCGCCTGTAAAGTGCCTGTAAAACAGCTCCCCTGCAGTGTCAGTGTGAAAGCCCGAGTGCTTTCACACTGAGGCGATGCGCTGGCAGGATGTTAAAAAAAAGTCCTGCAAGCAACATCTTTGGAGCAGTGTATACCACCACTCCTGCCCATTGAAATGAATGTGCACCGCTGCCGAAGTGCCTGCAAAGCGTTTCGGCAGCGGCGCTTCAGGGGCGCATTTAACCCCTTCCTCGGCTGCTAGCTGGGTTATAAGCGCCCCGCTAGCAGCCCAATAGCGCCGCTAAAATGACGGTAAAGCGCCGCTAAAACTAGCAGCGTTTTACCGTCAAAGCATGCCCACTCCAGTGTGAAAGCAACCTTAAGTGATACAGAAATTTTTTTACATTTAAACATTTATTAAACAAAACAAACCTCCAATCAGTTCACTTGTATGTAGAATTTAGAAAACAAACTATATCTTAAATATTAAATATACAAAAACAGGTCATCAAAACTTTTGGACGAAAAAAAAATGGGCTAACATTACTGCTTAGTTTTTATTTTATTTAGTAATGTATTTTTTCAAAAAAAATTGCGTTTGAAAGACCGCTGCGCAAATACAGTGCGACATAAAATATTGCAACAACCGCTATTTTATTCCCTAGGGTCTCTGCTAAAAAAATATATATATATAATGTTTGGGGGTTCTAAGTGATTTTCTAGCAGAAAATACAGGATTTTTACTTGTAAGCAATAAATGTCAGAAAAGATTTAGTCTTTAAATGGTTAAACCGAGAACTCCTACACACTGAATTTAGTTCATTCATAAGTGTAAACATTGTATCCTTCAGGTTCTTTTTATCAGATTTGGCAGGCTGCCCAGAGAGGGGAGAAGTCGCTTCACAGAAGATTTCAGGCAACTTGCACTGACTTCTATTACAGAAGTAATTTGCAAGTCTTGCTATATCGGCCTTTTTTATCAGCACAATCGGCCGATGCCGATTAAGTAAAAAACACCAAATATCGGCCCATATATCGGTCGACCTCTAATCCTTTTATACGTGAAGAACTCTGCACAAAGTTATAAATCAGGCTTTAGGCATTCTTTGCAATAGAATGGTCATTTTTGGTGAGATATTTACTAAGATTTAATCGCTACTAAAGGGATGCAGACCCTGCAACTTTTCCCATCAGAACCATGAAAGTGCACCAGGTGACTACAATTAGTCACTCCAATTCAGAATCAATATCCAAAGACAAAATTGAACAGCTTTTTCTTCAGAGCAGAAACAGTTTGGAACTGCTTGTTAGAATCCTTGCAATGTACACTGATCACAGGAGAAGTTCACCTTTACAAAAAAATGAATGCACACTGTTTGCATGTAAAAAAAAAAAAAAAAAAATACATTTTTTTTTGTAATGGACCTGTAAAGCATTGCACCCATGATCAGATTGTGGGTGTAATGCCATGGTCCTGCAGACTGTGTATATGTCTGGCCATACCTCCGATATAGCCAGGGAGAATGAATGAACTACCACAGTGCTCAACATCGCCCTGGTAGTTCATGGAGAACTAAAGTTTTCTGATTCACAAGATACTGAAATGGATGTGGTTTGTTGCAGAATGACACAGCTAGGGGGGAGGGGAGAAGAACCCCACAAGCTGTCAGAGAAGGGGATCGGGGGGAGAAGGGGCTGATGCATCTGTAACATGCTGCACCCATATTCCGGGTGTAACATGTTGCAAAAGGTGAACTTTATCCTTTAACCACTTACCCACTGGGCACTTAAACCCCCTTCCTAACCAGACCAATTTTCAGCTTTCGGTGCTATCACATTTTGAATGACAATTACTCAGTCATGCAACACTGTACCTATATGAAATTTTTGACTTTTTTTTCACACAAATAGAGCTTTCTTTTGGTGGTATTTAATCACTGCTGGGTTTTTTATTTTTTGCGCTATAAAAGAAAAAAAAAGACAGAAAATTCTGTAAAAAATGCATTATTCTTCGTTTCTGTTATAAAATTTTGCAAATTAGTAATTTTTCTTCATATATTTTGGCCAAAATTTATACTGCTACATATCTTTGGAAAAAATAACCAAAATAGGTGTATATTTGGTCTTTGTGAAAGTTATAGAGTCCACAAGCTATGGTGCCAATCCCTGAAAATTGATCACACCTGATGCACTGACGGCCTCAGGTTGGGGTCTCATTTCTTGAGACCCCAACAAGCCAGGAAAGTACAAATACCCCCCAAATTACCCCTTTTTGGAAAGTAGACATTCCAAGGTATTTAGTTAGAGGCATGGCAAGTTTTAATTTTTTCCCACAATTCTTTGCAAAATCAAGATTTTTTTTTTTTCACAAAATTGTTATATTATCAGGTTATTTCTCACACACAGCATATGCATAGTACAAATTACACCCCAAAACACATTCTGCTGCTACTCATGAGTATTGCGATACCACATGGGTGAGACTAACACAGCGTGGCCACATACAGAGGCCCAACATGCAGGGAGCGCCATCAGGCGTTCTTGGAGCATAAATTACACATATAATTTCTTGACTACCTATTACACTTTCGAAGTCCCTGGAAAACCAGGACAGAAACGCCCCCAAAATGACCCCATTTTGGAAAGAACACACCCCAATGTATAATCTATGAGGCATAATGAGTCTTTTGAAGATGTGATTTTTTTCCCACAAGTTTTTGCAAAATGTGTAAAGAAAATGAAAACGCGTTTTTTTAACACAATGTTGTCCATTTACACAATGTTTCTAACACATAGCACGTACATACCAAAAATTACACCCCAAAAGTGGACCGTAGCCCGATTGAAAGCATTAATGGGCTTACAGCTCCTGCAGCGAATCAGTCGTTCGCATGTAAATCAGTCATGGAGAGATTACCTGCAAATAAATAGCCCGCATGATTAGCCCTTGACACAGAAGGGCTGATTTACTAAAACTGGAGAGTGCAAAATCTAGTGCAGCTGTGCATGGTAGACAATAAGCTTCTAACTTCGGCTTGTTTGACAACACCACCTGGAAGTGGATTGGCTACTATGCACAGCTGCACCAGATTTTGCACTATCCAGCTTTAGTAAATCAATCCCAGACTGTATGCATCCAGGCCTGATTGTTCCCAGTAACCACTCCACGAGCAATTACATGCTAGCAGCTGCGATAAGCTGCGGGAACTGTCAGCCTCTCGTTGCCTTTAACAGGGCTGCATTCTGAAGCCAATTGCCAGGAACCTCCACTGGTCTCCAGTATGTAATTGCAAACGGTCCCATTTTCAAGTGTGAATGGGGCCCAACTGTGGCGAACCTATAGTCAAATATACGCAGAAACACTGAAACCCCTGTCCAAACCAGCTCAGATCACCCCCTTTCCCCTCCCGGCAGGGTCTTTCACACAAGTCAGGTTCATTGAAGTGGTCTACCAAACACACTACAAAAAAGGAAAAAAAAAAAATTAGACCAGCTGCACTCTTGTTGGCAGTTTGTAAACATGTGGTAGCGCATTACTGGATGTTGCGGTGCAAGTGTGTTGGAGTGCCATTTACAATGAAGACGGTTCTCAGTCTTCTAATGCAGTGGTCATCAACCCTGTCCTCAGGGCCCACTAACAGGCCAGGTTTGCAAGATAACTGAAATACATGACAGGTGATATCATTTGCTGCTCAGTGATTGTAGTATTCTAGTCTGCATCTCACCAAGGTAATACAGAAAACCTGGCTTGTTAGTGGGCCCTGAGGACAGGGTTGATGACCACTGTTCTAATGTAAATAGAGCAGGTGCTGGGTAAGTCAGATTGCCAATTGTGAATTTAACTAGCCTACAGTTAGAGGTCCATGGCTGCTTGTTTTAAGCGCTCGTTTACATTGAATGCAGGTTTGAAACCGCACGATTTCAAAGCCACATGTCAGTGCGACTTCAGGTGCATCTTTGAAGACATCTGTGCAGCTTCATGCACAGAAGTCTATGCAAGTCGCACCCAAAATCGCCAAAAGCAGTGCCGGAACTGCTTTTTCAAATCGATGCGGCACTGCAATGTCAGCGTCGCATCGATTTGAACATGGCCATTGCCGAAAATATGGTGCGACTTGTTGCTCCAATGTGAACGAGGGTTTAAGCTCGTTTACTGAATACTTTAATGTCTGTAGCCTGTTCACAGACAACCTTTAATTTGTCCCACATATGCCCACCCATTCAGACACTTTGAGGGGCATGACGGGATTTGTAGCCTTCGTAGGCAGTAATGAACACGAACATAGTGGCTTGCCACTCCTGAGATACCTCCTCCTGGATCCCAGGGTTTAGCGAATATCTGGGATGAAGCAATGACAGATTTTCAAACAGCAAGTTTTTACAAAAGGTGTTAAATTTTACACACAAAAACATAACAGTTTTAGGTTAGTAACTGAAAAGAATAGGAGTAATTTCATTAACCTCCTGTTGTTCAGCAGTAAGTGATCAATTCAACAACATTTTAGAACCCCCACAAAGATTTGATACAGAATCCTATAACTGAAAATGCAGTCAAACAGAAGAAAATTAAATATTCATTTGCCACGTAAAGGGACACTTGACATTCATATACAGCACTAGCAACTGCAAACTGTAGCAATTGGCTTTTATGGTAGATACAAATAATTTTTTGCAGTTGTGCAAAAAAACACAACCACAAACCAAGTTGTGTGTAGCTGCTGAGCAAACGCATACAAACTGAACAAACTTTTCAAGTTCTCAATATGCAGACACGCCCAAAGTAGGAATGTGCTCGTACCTAGGCCAGAACCTTTTGTACAGTACTCTATTTACATAGCAGCTTGCCAAGTATTTCACACAGACTTTAACCTCCAATGTTTGCAATATACTCTAGGAAACAAATTGGCATTGGAATGCCAGAGACTTTTCCAAGCACTTCATCAACTGAATGACAATAGAAACAAAGCTAGAGAAGAATAACGAACTGTACACTGGAAACATTGAGGGGAAATTCTTTAAAATTGGAGCATTCAGAATCTGGAGCAATGGTGCAAGGCTTTTCACTTTCTAAGGTTAAGGCTGCATTTACACTTGAGTGTCTTGTAGGTTGAAGCTACAAAAAAAAAAAAAAAAAAAAAGAAAAAAGAAAACCACTCAAAGTGGCTGTACAGACAGGTTTTTTGCCTTACTGCGTTCTATGCACAAAATGTAAAAAAACAAAAAAAACCACACACTGCATGCAACTCCCCCCCCCCCCCCCCCTCAATACATACCTGGGCCCGAACCTGGATCCAGCGATGTGCACGAGAGCCGAGGATGTCTCAGATCTCTCACTCCTCAATGGCTCCTGCTGCTGTCTAAGCCAAGTGGCTTGCTATGGGGGCACTCAGCAGGTGGGAATTGGTGCCAAGAGTGCCGGTGTCTTGTAGAATACAGTCCCCTATCATATAGTGTCCGCCCTGTACTGCGCAGGCACAGTACGGAGGACAAACGAGACGCCGAAAGTCTCCGAAGTTCAACAGCTGATCATCAGCTGTACACGGCGCCTGCGCTTTTATTCTCACCCTATGTCCAGGTTAATTCCCTATTATCCAAGTGGACATAGAGTTAGAATAAATAGTTGCCGAGCGCAGCTAGGCCGTGCCCGAAGCGTGGCGAGCGAAGCGAGCCCGCGAGGGGCCCTCTTCCAAAGCCATCACTAAGAAGTGCCCAAGCGCCGTGTACAGCTGATCAACTTCGGACACTTTCGGCATCTCCTTCTCTTCCGTACTGTGCAAGCGCTGCGCCTGCGCAGTACGGGGCGGACACTATCCGATAGGAGGAGAGTTTATGTCAGAACACCGGCAGAGAACCTGAGAAGCAAGCCTTTACAATCCAAAAAAAAAAAAAAAAAATCAATTGTTCCCTATGGTGTCCGTTCACATTGTGAGCAGGCACCATAGACAATTGCTTTTTGTTTTTAATTTGGCCATTTTTGCTGCTTCAAGCTACAAAACACTCAAGTGTGAATGCAGCCTTAAGCCTAGCACACAATAGTAGTTTTTTTTTTAGTTCAGAAAAAAAAAACTGACGGCACCAGAGGAACGGCTGTACTAACTATCCAATGTTAGTACAGCGATCTCCCCTGCTGTTCTATCGTGACAGGGGACGGCCCCCACGCCATAACACTCTGGTCAGCAGACCTTTTTCGGTCACCCCTTTCGACAGAAGCCGGACAAACAGGAAGCTTCTGTCGGATCGACTACAGTACACACGGGCCAAATGTCAGCTGATTTCTATTGAAGCAGGCCAATGTTGCCAGACATTCAGCCCGTGTGTACAAGAGTTTAGTGAACAAGCTGAAAACAGAAGCAGAATTGGTTGCCATGCAGAGCTCTCCAGATTCGTTCTGCTCAAGTTGAGAGAGATACTTTCACATTCCCTTGATGGCTTCATTACCTTTCTATACGTGCCAAGTAGGGTTGTACTGACACTGTTTTTTTATCGGCGAGTACAGGTACCGATACTTTCGGTAAAGTACTCGCCAATACAGAGTACCGACTTTGCAAGTCGCACTGCAAAGAATCGCATGCAATTTCCGTGTCTGTATAGAAAAGCCATCTAGTGGGCAGTTTAGAACTCACTAAATTCAGCAGAGGGAGCTCCATTCTAAGTAGAGACAGATTAGGAGGTTCAAAGCAGCAATCATTCATTGTAAAACTGAACAGGCTGATGACAATCGATCACAAGCCCATGCAGGGAGCTGGTAGTGTGCCAGTGAGGCACTGTGACTCACGTGTTCCATAGTTGACTCTGCTGAGCCTGGCGTAATGAACGGCTGCCTCTAACCCTGGAGCTCCCGGGGGGGGGGGGATGGGGGCACGGTGAGCCAAATGGATGCCGGCTCGATGGACAGAGATGGCACACCCGGAAAAGGACAGCTGCCATCAGGGCTAGTCATCACAGGCCAGGGAAATGCAAGGAGCGGGCGGAAGTGCACCACTGTGGAGACAGTATTGTGGGGGCAACCAAGGACGTCCATCAGGAAGTATTGGTTTCAGTATCGGGAGCATTTGGGCGAGTACTAATACTTGCTCTGATGAAGACACGTGATCCCTGTGTCGAACACGCGTAGGAGGAAGGGCCAGGACGGAGAGAGCAGCACAGCATCCACACAGGAGAAGCATAGCACACCATACATCCAGCGATTTTGGCTTATTACTTTGTGAGGCTGTTTACAGAGTGGTATACTTATACACCAGGACTATGCGAGTACCCCTTTGTGGGAAGTGTTTTATTAATAAAATTACCCAACAATATTACACCATATAGTCTTTTCTCTTATTTATACATGGTGCTACATTGAATCAAGCTGGAGAGTTACGTCTGGTATCAGCATTGAGCCCGGGTGTGGCTCCAAAGCATGATTTGACTCAGGGTAGCAGCTGGGTCACACGCTCTAAGGTGAGCATAGTAGCCTAAGGGGGCCACTGGAGTGCACCGGAGCGTGGTTTGCAGCACCTAGGATGTATGAGCATGACGGATGACACCATATATGGACACTATTTTTATGCACAGATTTAATATTGTTATATGAGACTGTTTCACTCATCACTTTGTGATCAAGTATTATGGCATCTGTGATGTCTATTACGGAGCACTAAGCACTATTTGCATTTGTTTATGCACTTCAGTTTGCAATATGGATTATTGATGTTTTTTATATTTACTTTTTTATATTTACTACTATCATCATTTATTTATATGCACATTGCACTTTTTCACATTAGACTTATAGGATCATATCTATCGTCTTTATTTATACGTTTTGAATATTTTCAATTAATTTTCACTTTTAGTACATAGAAGTACTGGGTTCATTCTAGCGCAGCGCATATTTTTCATTATTATAACTTGCACGGTATATGAAACGTGATCTACGCTTGCAGCTGGAGATTAGCACACGTTTGGCACAGGAACGTTGTGGCTCACAAGATTATCTTTATTTTAATACTCGCTCAAATGCCTGGGATCTGTGCATCACTAGTAATAAGGAACACACATTTATTAAGAGCCCTTGCACACTGGGGCGGCGTCGGCGGTAAAACGCCGCTATTATTAGCGGCGTTTTACCGCCGGTATGCGGCCGCTAGCGGGGCGGTTTTACCCCCCGCTAGCGGCCGAGAAGGGGTTAAATACCACCGCAAAGCGCCTCTGCAGGGCTTGCACACTGGAATGAAAGCAGCGTCACTTTCGGGGCGGTTTGCAGGCGCTATTATTAGCGCAATAGCGCCTGCAAACCGCCCCAGTGTGCAAGGGCTCTAAACGATAATTGGTGGCTGGGGGAACCACCGTCTAGGAAACATTGCATTGTCCTGCATGCCAACTTCTGTGGCAAATTTCTACTGAATTTGGAGTTTCACGCAAGATATTCCAGTTCTACTCCATTCTTCCCGTACATATGAATTGAACAATCTTCTGTCAAGAACTCCATTCGTGGACAGAAGTGCTCAGAGAAGAATGTTTAGCTAAGAACCCTGTTAACCATACAAAAAAAAAAAAAAGGGAAGAGGAGTTTGGGTGTGCTTTTACTTGTTCGTCTCCCAATCCTTTTCCATCCAAAACTAGGTGCTGTTTCCAAACAAAAACCACAGCTGCCTGGACCACTTCCACAAGAATCTTGACAGTCTGTTGAAGAAATATATATATATGCTTCTGCCACTGCTGCTGAAGTAAGCCTTACATCGAAGGCAGCAAAATTGTTAAAAGGAAACTACAATGGTATTTAAAGTGGTTGTAAACCCTCCCTAGTGACTTTTCTTATAGGCAAGCCTAGAATAAGGTTTACCTATAGGTAATGGAAATATCTCCTAAACGTGGGCTGTTTAAGAGATATTTCACTTGTAGTGCGCAGATGATGTAATCGGTGCATGCGCTGTGAAGAAACTGACCTCTGTGCCGTTTCTTCCCCCAGCATGTGCCGTTACTGATGGCTCCAGTGCGCATGTGCGAGAGTGACGTCACGTGGCTCCGGCCAGTCACAGAGCCGGAGTCTGCGGCCCCAAGAAGGAAGAGGGGCGAAGATGGACACAGCCTGCACAGGGGACAGCGATGGATTTGTTTGTAGGCAAGTGTCACATAATGGACTTGTATGCGATGCATACAAGCCCATTATGCTTTTAATTTGCAGGGAGCAAAAGAGGAAGTAAAACCCATCCTCTAATACATGACAATGGTTACCAGAGCAGTATGGGTTAGCTGAAGGAAGCACAGCTCAACTATTTCTTTCTTAGTCCCTCCCTGAAAACTAGATGGAAGCATTTGAAAAGGCACATGTCACTCCTATGACTCCTTCATTTGTGTCTCTCAAAATGTAACATTTTAAAGAAAAAAAGGTCATTTTGGAATTGATGGCAGCAACAAGTCTCAAAAAAGTTGGGCTAGGGCAAAAAAAAGCTGGCCAAATACAACCCCAATTCCAAAAAAGTTAGGACAGGGCGATTCTTTTCCTTTTTAGTTCAGAGGATGCGTAACTGCGCATAGGTGCGTGACCACTATGTGATTAACCAGTTCAATACCAGGCACTTACCCCCCTTCCTGCCCAAGCCAATTTTCAGCTTTTAGGGCTGTCAGTTTTAAAAAATGACAATTGCGTGGTCATGCTACACTGTACCCAAACAACATTTTTATAATTTTGTTACCACAAAATTATAGAGCTTTCTTTTGGTGGTATTTGATTTGATGGGCACTGATGAGGTGGCACTGATGAGCATTGATAGGCAGCACTGAAGGGTACCTATGGGTGGTACTGATAGGCATCGCTGATTGCACTGGCACGCATTTTTAATGGGCATTGATTGGCATATCCTTGGTGGTCTAGGGTGGCCATCCCTGGTAGTCCTGGGCGGGCATCCATGTGGGGGGGCCTGCTGCGCTAACAATCAGCACAGACCCCCCTGTCAGGCGAGCCGCTAATCGGCTCTCCTCTACTCACATCTGTCAGACGCGAGTGAGGAAAAGCTGATAAATGGCTCTCCTCCTGTTTATATCGTGATCAGCCGTGATTGGATATGGCTGATCACGTGGTAAAGAGCCTCATTCGAAGGCAGCGGTGTGTCAGACTGACATGCTGCACTACTCATCGCAGCGCTGCGCGCCCCCACGGGTGCAAGCCGGCAGTTATCATATGACGTCCAGTCAGGATAACTGAACCACCGCGACAAAAATAGTTGCCTTCCCTTTTAAACTGGTGCAGATTTTCCATTCATTCAGAATTTCCACTATAAAAAAAAAAAAACCCAACACACATACACAATAGGAAATGTGATTCAGTGCAGCATATGCATTACAAAAACAATACAAGTTTGAACAAGCTCCCTCTCTACCACTAAGACTAAGGACCAATTAAAAGTTCCATGGGTCATTTTTTTCAGTGTGTCACATAGAAACCAAGAAGTCTACAGTGACTCAGTAGTTTCTATGGGTGTGACGTACATAGCGTATTTTAATGTTCATATTCTGAGAATCCATTCTGAAGGCACCCAATTAGAAAGGAAGATGTTTAAAAATTGTATGTACTTGCAAAAAGATTAGGTGGTGTGAATTTAACCCTTTCACTGGCAGAGCGGTTTTTGCGGGGGGTTTTTGCACACGTTTAAAAAATAATTTTAGGCCTAAATATTGCAAACCCCAAAAACATTTTTTCTGAACGTAGATAGCCTACAAAATAAAATAGTGGTAGTTTCAATTTTTTATGTTACATGATATTACAGTACTGCAAAGGAAATGCAAAGTTTCAGTAAAAAAAAAAAAAAAAAAAAATATACACTAAAAAGGTTAAACTTATGGCACTGGACCACAATAAGTTACCCATTTTAATAAAACAAAAGATGAGGTTGCACCGAGTAAATAGATACGCAACAGTTAGGTTTGCATGTGCCTGTGTTGGGGTTGGGTCTTGAGCCCCTTATCAGCGGGAACGTGGAAGCAATCTTGCAGCTAGAAATTGGCTTGTCAGGGCTTGACAAATTTCCTTTGAATCTAAGAGCCAGCTAAATAAGTTAGGAGCCAGTTTTTGTTAGGGTGGAACATGTAACATACTCCGGAAGGTGAACTTATCCTTTAACCCTTTCATAGCCAGAGACATTTTTAGCAAATGTTTAAAAAAAAATCATTTGGGGCCTGAAGATTTCGTAAAACCCCCAAACATTTATATACAATTCATATATTATATGGTAGTTCCAATTTATGTCACACGATATTACCGCAAAAAGGTCTAGGAAACAAAATGTCGGTAACAAAAAAGAAACCCCACATAAAAAGTTAATTTTAGGGGGCACAAAAATGCAATAAAATTACACTTTTTTTGGGGGGGTAAAATATAAAAGCTGAGGTTGCGTGGAGTAGATACCAAACATGTCAAACCTTAAAAACGTCAGTACTCTATATGTTCCGTGGACACTTTAAAAGCCCCCTATAGGTCATCAGTTTAGCGTTATGAAGGAGTTCTGTTTTTTTTTTTACTTAATTTTATTTATCCATTACATAAGGGACAAAAAGTCCCCAGGTGATTTTTTTTTTGGCGACAGGTTCTCTAAAAGACCCTGCATGTCTCCCCTGTGTTTCACTGAATGTAATGCAATGCAGATTGCACCGTATTACATTCTTCCTCAGCCTTGATGGCCAGGGAAACTCTGAACGGGGACCCGGAAGTGACGTCACACTAGAAGGGGAACGGGGTCAACAACTAGAAGGGGAGAAGAACGGATGTTTGTCTGCCCCCCCCCCCCACCTCTACCTGGCAGCAGCCACTAAGCCGGTATCGGGCCTGCAGATGGGCAAGCGGAGCCCGGGGATACATAGTGGGGGATGGGGAGCATTTGGGCGGCAGCCCATTCTGAAACTTTGTTGCCATGGCAACCTGGCGTCTGCGGTTTGTTGAGCCCTGCTTCTGGTGTGTGTAAAACACCCTGCTGTCAGGTCCATACGATGCATAGACCTGGCAGTGAACGGATGCTCTCTATTTTATGCTCTATTTTAACCCTTTCACTGCCATCAACGTATTTACTTCAGTGGCATGCTTTATGGTGCACATAACCCACGTGTGCTGAAATGTGTTGTACACAAGTTCTGCAGTCCATTGTTACAATACATCATAGTGGTTGATACTATTTTGCCATTTTAATTTTAACTTTTAAAATTACATTCATTCAACTATGTGCGGCAGAGTCTTGCTACACATTGTAAGGCACTGCATTGCAATAAAATTGTGCATATGCATGCGCAGCTGTTTACTGCAATAAAAAGTCTGTGTTTGTGTCTTCAGTTCAGCTTTAAAATTAACCTTAATTTAAACTTAAATGCAAAAAAAAAATAAATAAAATAAATAAAATAAAAATTACAGCATAGTTTATCTCTAGAACTTCAAAAGATACAGATTTTGTAACAGACACACAGCAGCAGCATCAAATGATACTACTTTTACATAGGAAGAATGCTGGACAGTGCTAATAGAGCAAGCCTGAACAACTCCCCAACTATTCCACAGCATAGACCAGTGGCTAGGGGGTGGGCAATATATCACAGCACATTATGATACATAACCGTTACATTTTAACAGGTTCATTTCACATGTCGACATTTTATTTGAAAGACACTTCTGCATCTAGGCCAGGGGTAGGCAACCCCCGGCAGTGGTGCCGCATGCGGCAGGCGAAGCCCCTTGCCGGCACTCGACTCCCTCCGCATCAGCAGCGCAGGGAAGTGTCAGTGACACACTAATGCATTGCAATTTCAGAATCCCCCACGCCACACCTGCACTGAGGGGGGATAAATCTTTTACGCTGTGTGTAAAAGATGAGAAACATTGGTTGGTTCTCTAACTTTGCTGTAGCTGCGATCGTCAGCTTTTGGGAGGAGGACTGTCATTGGCCACTGATAAAGCCAATCACAGTCCTGCTAGCCCTGCCAACCATCTGGAGGAAGATGACTCGGTTGTGACTACCAATCTCAGAAAGAAGGGATTTCACTGTGATTGAGAAAACCCCAATCAGGTGATAGTTTGTGGAATTACCGTTGGGCTTCTGGGAACTTTTTCTGAACCTTTGCGTCACTTACCACTGAACCCCTGCACTCTGTGTCCCTTTAAGCCACAGCCAGTATTCAGCGCAATGAAAATCACACCCAACTTTTGCTGCGGCGCAGAGCCAGCTGCAGGGGCCCAACTTATGATCCTGCACACAGGCCCACTGCTTTCAGAAAATGCTACTGAGCTCATCATTCCGCATCCATTCCAGATGCTTGTACGTGACATCACATACAAGCACGTGGTCTGGATGCGAGAGGTGGATCAGCAAGATGAGTGTGCCAGGACAGGTAGATGTGTCTCATCTCTGCTTCCTTTCACCGCTCTGCATATCACATACACTACCGTTCAAAAGTTTGGGGTCACATTGAAATGTCCTTATTTTTGAAGGAAAAGCACTGTACTTTTAAATGAAGCTAACTTTAAACTAGTCCTAACTTTAAACAAATATACTCTATACATTGCTAATGTGGTAAATGACTATTCTAACTGCAAATGTCTAGTTTTTGGTGCAATATCTACATAGGTGTATAGAGCCCCATTTCCAGCAACTATCACTCCAGTGTTCTAATGGTACAATGTGTTTGCTCATTGGCTCAGAAGGCTAATTGATGATTAGCAAACCCTTGTGCAATCATGTTCACACATCTAAAAACAGTCTAGCTCCTTCCAGAAGCTACAAAACTGACCTTCCTGTGAGCAGATTGAGTTTCTGGAGCATCACATTTGTGGGGTCAATTAAACGCTCAAAATGGCCAGAAAAAGAGAACTTTCATCTGAAACTCGACAGTCTATTCTTGTTCTTAGAAATGAAGGCTATTCCATGCGAGAAATTGCAAAGAAATTGAAGATTTCCTACAACGGTGTGTACTACTCCCTTCAGAGGACAGCACAAACAGGCTCTAACCAGAGTAGAAAAAGAAGTGGGAGGCCGCGTTACACAACTAAGCAAGAAGATAAGCACATTAGAGTCTCTAGTTTGAGAAACAGACGCCTCACAGGTCCCCAACTGGCATCTTCATTAAATAGTACCCGCAAAACACCAGTGTCAACATCTACAGTGAAGAGGCGGCTGCGGGATTTTGGGCTTCAGGGCAGAGTGGCAAAGAAAAAGCCATATCTGAGACTGGCCAATAAAAGAAAAAGATTAAGATGGGCAAAAGAACACAGACATTGGACAGAGGAAGACTGGAAAAAAGTGTTGTGGACGGATGAATCCAAGTTTGAGGTGTTTGGATCACAAAGAAGAACGTTTGTGAGACGCAGAACAAATGAAAAGATGCTGGAAGAATGCCTGACGCCATCTGTTAAGCATGGTGGAGGTAATGTGATGGTCTGGGGTTGCTTTGGTGCTGGTAAGGTGGGAGCTTTGTACAGGGTAAAAGGGATTCTGAATAAGGAAGGCTATCACTCCATTTTGCAACGCCATGCCATACCCAGTGGACAGCGCTTGATTGGAGCCAATTTCATCCTACAACAGGACAATGACCCTAAACACACCTCCAAATTGTGCAAGAACTATTTACAGCAGAAGCAGGCAGCTGGTATTCTATCGGTAATGGAGTGGCCAGCACAGTCACCAGATCTGAACCCCATTGAGCTGTTGTGGGAGCAGCTTGACCGTATGGTACGCCAGAAGTGCCCATCCAACCAATCCAACTTGTGGGAGCTGCTTCTAGAAGCGTGGGGTGCAATTTCTCCAGCTTACCTCAATAAATTAACAGCTAGAATGCCAAAGGTGTGCAATGCTGTAATTGCTGCAAAAGGAGGATTCTTTGATGAAAGCAAAGTTTGATGTAAAAACAATGTTATTTCAAATACAAATCATTATTTCTAACCTTGTCAATGTCTTGACTCTATTTTCTATTCATTTCACAACGTATGGTGGTGAATAAGTGTGACTTTTCATGGAAAACACAAAATTGTTTGGGTGACCCCAAACTTTTGAACGGTAGTGTATATAGATGGGCAGAGGGGGTACAGCGGGGGAGCAGATGAACAGAGGGGGTACAGCAGGGGAGCAGATGAGCAGAGGGGGTACAGCAGGGGAGCAGATGAGCAGAGGGGGTACAGCAGGGGAGCAGATGAGCAGAGGGGGTACAGTGGCGGAGCAGATGAGCAGAGGGGGTACAGCGGCGGAGCAGATGAGCAGAGGGGGTACAGCGGCGGAGCAGATGAGCAGAGGGGGTACAGCGGCGGAGCAGATGAGCAGGTGTATGAATTGAGACTCATCTGAGGTGTGGAGTTGCAGGAATTGGGGCTGATCTGAGGCGTGAGTGCAGGATGTTAATTTCTCACTACTAAAGTAGTTTACAACATTTACTTTAGAAAAGATCCTTTTTGTGATTGAGCGTGTCAAGTTGACTTTTTTGTTATAAAATCGGCACGCTCAATTTCTTTGAAAACATTTTTCGGCACACTGTGCTCAAAAGATTGCCTACTCCTGATCTAGGCATACCGTTACCATCAATAGAGGTATAGAATATTCATACAGCTGAAGAACAGGCTATTGCAGAGATAAATTAAAAAAGTAAGTCACATCTTTGTTTAATGCAAAGCCTTGAAATAGCCCAAATATGTGTCAAGATGTCTGGTGTTAAACTGGTCAGCGCGATATAGATTTTAGGTACAGCTCTTTCCCTGCTCAGAGAAATAAATTACATGCAAGAAGAAAGCTTGTACAGATGCCTGTCCAGAAGTTATTTTTGAAGCTGCTGTTGCCACACAAATCCTTGTCACGTAATAGTACTTAAAAAAGAAAAAGCTGATCCCTGCTGGACTCCCTTCAAAAGTTTGAGTATTCCAGCCTCAGATACTGGATAGTAGAAAGGTCTGCCCTAATCCAAACACGAACTGCATACAAAACAAAAAGTGCTGGAGATGTCAAATTATCTTAAAGCGGTTGTATACCTATATTTGTAACTTTTACCTACAGGTAAGCCTATAATAAGGCTTACCTGTAGGTAAAAAAAATATCTCCTAAACCTGTAAGGTTTAGGAGATATTCCCCTCGCAATGAGCCGCTAACAGGGGACTCTCGGCTGACAGCCCGGCAAACTCCGGAGCTTGCCGGGCAGAAGTCTCCCGCGCGCATGCGCGGGAGTGACGACATCGCGGCTCCGGCCACTCACAGCGCCGGAGCTGCGATACCCGGAAGACACGCCGAGGGGAGATGTCGGCTCCCTCGGCGTGGACCAGGTGAGATGCCGGCGCCTCGTTCTAAGGTAAGTATCTCATAATGAGCTAGTATGCGGTGCATACTAGCTCATTATGCCTTTTCCCTTGCAGGTGTAAAAAAAAAAAAAAAAAAAAAAATGACAGCGGGTATACAACCGCTTTAAAGTGGGGTTCCACAAAAAAAAAAAAAAAAAAAAAAAAAAAAAAAAAAAAAAAAACAGAGTTAGGTACCTGGTAACTCTTTTTCTAAGAAGTCTTCCAGGGCAGCATCCGAGAGATAGGCTCCTCCTCCCTAAAACAGGAAACACATTAGTCCACCATTATAAATTTCACAGTCTTACCTGTGTGCCTCAGTTATGTTAAAGCACCGAAGGAATTTCCTGTAAGCTGCAAGCTCCCCCTCTGTACCTGTTTTTTGTTGTTTCAAGGGTGGGAACTAGTGCTGCCCTGGAAGACTTCTTAGAAAAAGAGTTACCAGGTACCCAACTCTGTTTTCTCGAATCGTCTTCCAGGGCAGCATCCGAGAGGATATATCAAGCAATACTTACTAGGGTGGGGTTAGAGATTGGAGCACTTTACGACCAAATGCTTGGTCTTGGTCGGACAGCTGGTCTATGCGGTAGTGCTTAGCGAAAGTACTGAAGCTCGACCATGTCGCTGCCCTGCAGATCTGCTCTGGAGTTGCCCCTGCTTTCTCTGCGGCCGAGGTTGCCCAGGCTCTAGTTGTGTGCGCTCTGATTTCACTAGGTGGAGTGAGATTCTGTGCCTTATAGGTAATCTGTATGGCCATCCTTATCCATCTACTGATGGTGCTTTTTGAAGCTTGTTTCCCTCTGTTGATTCCTGCATAGAGGATGAAGAGGGAGGTCGTTCTACGCCATTCCTTTGTTCTTTCGAGATACGCTATGAGCGTGTTCCTTACATCAAGTTTGCTGTAAATGTCTCTTTTCCTACTATCCATGGTTGTTGGAAGTGAGGGTATGACGATGTTTTGGGTTCTGTGAAATGTAGAAGAGACCTTGGGTAGAAAGGCCGGATCTGGAGAGAGAATTATCTTGTCCAGATGTATTAGACAGTATGGTTCTATTGAAGATAGAGCTTGGATCTCACTCACTCTTCTGGCGGAGACTAAGGCCAGAAGGAGCGCAGTTTTTAACGTGAGGTTTTTGTCTGAGCTGTCCTCGATGGGTTCAAATGGAGGGGAAAGAAAGCCCTTAAGTACCGTGCCCATGTCCCAGGTGGGAGTTTTGTACAATTTGGCTGGTTTGGATCTTTTAAGAGCTATGAGGAAACGTCTTATCAGCGGGTCCTCCGCTAGTCTAGTATCCATGACCGAGGAAAGTGCTGCAACTTGTACTTTCAGGGTACTCGGTGATATGTTTTTGTCTGCGCCATCTTGTAGGAAGTCCAAAACTATTGGAATTATCCCACCGTTGGAGATTGGTCTGTCTTCGTACCAAGAAACAAATTTTTTCCTTATTTTCTCATAGATAGCTCTCGTTACCGGCTTTCTGCTGTTTAAGATGGTGTTGATTACTCTGTCTGACAGGCCTTTGTTCTGGAGTTTTACCCTCTCAGTAACCAAGCCGAGAGCTTCAAGATTTTGTGGTTCGGATGGTTGACTGGGCCTTGTGACAGTAGATCCGGGCGGTCCGTCAGTGTCAGCTGAGGTTGTATGCTGAGATTTTTTAAATGACTGAACCATGCTCTCTGGGGCCAGTGTGGTGCTATTAGTATCACTGTTTTCTCTGCCTTGATTTTTTGGATTACTTTTGGGATTATGGCAGTTGGAGGGAATGCATAGCACAGATGCCATTTCCAGTTTTGGTTGAAAGCATCCACCCCGCTGTTGCCATCTGTAGGGTCCAGGGAGAAAAATAATCGGAGATTTTGCGTTCGCCCTGGAAGCAAATAGGTCTACTTCGGGTATTCCCCACTTCTGGGTGATTTGAGTGAAGGTTGTTTGGTTTAGCGACCATTCCGTGTGTTTTATCGTTTTCCGGCTCAGGAAATCTGCCACTGTATTGTCTGTTCCTTTTAGATGAATACCGGATATCGATCTTATGTTCACTTCTGTCCACAGTAGGATAGATTGTGTCAGTCTCATCAGTTTTTGAGATTTTGTGCCCCCTTGTCTGTTTAGGTATGCGACTGTCGCTGCGTTGTCTGATTGTATCTTTACATCCTTCCCCTGTAATGCTGGCTTGAAGGCTTTTAGCGCTTCCCCCACAGCTTTCAGCTCTCTCAAGTTTGAGGAGGCTTGTGACCATTTGGGTGTCCATTTCCCTTGCGAGAACCGCCCTTCCATGTGGGCTCCCCATCCTAGAGCGCTTGCATCGGTGGTGATGCTGACTGGATTGACTTGAGCCCATCTGCGTCCCTCGATGACCCGAAGTGGGTTGAGCCACCAGTAGAGTGTTTGACTGTGGCGGGGACGGGAAAGGATTTTTCTAGGGATGCTTGCCTGCCATCCCACTGGGACAGAATGTAGTTCTGTAAGGGTCGCATGTGAATTTGTGCCCAGGTGATGGCTGGAATGGAAGACATCATCAGCCCTAGTACGGACATTCCGTGCCTGATTGTTGTGGAATGGTTCCTTAGCAGGGACGTAATTGCTTGTGTAATTTTTACGTCCTTTTCCTTTGTTAGGAAAATTTTTGACAGTCTGGAGTCCAGCACGTATCCCAGGTACACTACTCTCTGGCTTGGGGTCATTTGAGATTTCTCTGCGTTTATTAACCATCCCAGGTTTTGCAGATAGTTCAAACTTGTGCGCAAGTTGTTTTCTAGGACTGCTGCTGAGTCCGCAAAGAACAGGAGGTCGTCTAAGTATGGTATTATTCCAATACCCTGCTGTCTTAGATCTTTTAGCGCTTCCGCCATTATTTTTGAGAATATTCTTGGGGCTGAGGAGATTCCGAAGGGGAGAGCTGTGTACTGTAGGTGCAGCGTAGCTGCTGGCCCCTGGATTGCGAACCTTAGAAACTTTTGGTGATCCTTCCTTATGGGGACATGTAGGTAGGCATCCTGTAAATCTAGTGTTGCCATGAATGTCTCCCGCGGTAGGATGTTCCTGATTGAATAGATAGATTCCATTCTGAATCTCTTGTATCTTATCCCTCGGTTGAGTGGTTTGAGGTTTAGTATCAGCCTTAGTTTGCCTGATGGTTTTCTTTTTGCGAAGATGTGTGAGTAGAAGCCCTTTTGTTCCTCCTCTTGGGGAACGTGACAAATCACCTTCTGATCTAATAGTTTCTGTAGGGATTCTAAAAACACCTTTGCTTGATTGCTGTCCTTGGGTAGCATGGTCGCTAAGTATTTGGTTGGGGGGTGGTTGGAGAATTCTATTGCGTAACCGTCCGCTATGGTGCGCAGTATGAATTTGTTTTCGGTTATCTCCTCCCATTGGTGGGAGAAAGCCGCCAATCTGCCCCCCACCTGAAGGCAGTCATTGTTTTTTGTTCTTTTGGGTATTAGGCTTGAGGATGAATTCACCTTTGCCTTTCTTGTTTTGTTGACCCCAGTGCTTTTTTGCCCCTGGCTTATTGAATTTCTTGAAATGCCGAAAGGGCGCCTTCCCTTGTCTCTTCTTGGTTTGAGGGAACCCCTTATTTTTTGCTGCAGTCCTATCCAGGACTGTTTCTAGCTCGGGACCAAACAGTAGGTCTCCAGTGAATGGTATGCCACAAACGGTTCTTGGAAGGTGCATCCCCCCCAAGATTTTAACCACAGGGCTCTGCGGGCCGAGTTTAGTAGTGCCGTGGTCCTAGGGTCCTAGAGAAGCATCTGCCAAGAAAGCTGCCGCTCTAGTTAGTGTGGGGATGGTTTTAATTAGTTCCTCCCTGGGCGTGTCGTTCTCCAATAGATCTTGCAGCTGGGTTAGCCAGATTAGCAAGGTTCGGGCTGTGCAGGTGGAAGCAATAGCCGGATTTAGGTTTGCCGCCCCTGCTTCCCATGCCCTTTTCAGGAGGGCTTCTATTTTCTTGTCCATGGGGTCGCTGAGGGTACCTGCGTCATCAAAAGCCAAGTCCGATTTGTTCGCGATTTTTGCCAGAGAGGCATCCACCTTGGGGCATTTAGCCCAGGTTTTGGTGTCTGCTTCCGCAAACGGGTATCTGCGTTTGATTGTGGCGGGGATGAAAAGCTTTTTCTCTGGGTCTTCCCATTCCTTTTTGACTATATCTTTAAGTGTTTGGTGTACCGGGAGCGTTCTTGGCTTCTTGGGCTGGAGCCCTTTGTACATTCTGTCATGTATAGCGAGTTCTGCGGTTTTCTGTTCTTTAATGCCTAGAGTATCAGTGATGGCTTTGAGAAGACTGTCTGTGTCCTCAGAAGGAAACAGGTTGCAGTCTGTTGTGTCATCTTCCTCCTCTGAGTCTGAACAGATACTGTCTTCTGATTCAGATTGTTCAGATTCATCTGAATCCACCTCTTGTTCTGCCTGTACCTTGTTTTCCCTCGGAATGTGTGTTCCGCTGGTAGATGGGATACTGGCCTGAGCGACACTTGCTGGCGTTTCTAATTTTTCGATAGCTGAGCGTAGTGGTGCCATGGTGCTCTGAATTTCTTTCTTAAAAGAATTGAGCAGGTCTTTCAAAAATCCCTGTGATTCTTTTGCCACCATTTTGTCTAAGCATTTCTGACACAAGGGCTTTTTCCAATCTGGGGAAAGCCTGTGGCTGCATGAGGCACATGTTTTGCCTTTAGCCTTCCTTTCCTCAGGGGTCTTTGCCTGCAAGCAAGCATAGAGAACAAAAAACCCCGTGAGATAGGTGGTCAAAAAAACTGCCTGTAGATAGGCAGTAAAGAGGTTAAGACAGAGATAATTCAAGAATATTCTGGCTTACCTTGGAGCTGTCCTGACTTGCAGGATCTGCAGGGCAGGGTGGGGAAGCGTCAGACATGATCAGCCACCAGGGTCCTCTGCTTAGAGGCCTTTTTATCTGCTTCCTGCATAAGCTCCGGCCCCGCCCCCGGCTGACCCCGTGCAGGTTGGTGGACACACCTGCACATGCCGCTGTATTGTAGAGTAACCGTGCTGGTAGTGAAGGGTAGCATTGAACAAATTTGCTATTTATATTCTGATCTTTGTTTTCTTTCTCCTTTGTTTTTTTTTTTTTTTTTTTTTAAATTCCCGCCCCTAGGTGTCCTGTACGACCTGCTCTATCTCCGCAGTGGATAGACTACGGAAAAATGGCCGCCAACCCGGAAGCGGAACTCCCTCGGCGCCATCTTGGTACACCCCCGGCTTCCTGTAGCGGCCTGTGGCGGTGAGGACGCCGCTGCGCCGCCCGGAGAGCGGCGGATTCGTTTGGGGAGACAGCCGCAGCCACCAGGGACCTAATTAGAAGGTACAAAACCCTCCCTGCTAGACCCTCTGCTGCTGAGGTTTTCGGCGGCGAGGGGGGGGGGGGGGGGGGCGCCCATCTGTGCATGTATCCACCCCCTCTGGCGGGCTCCAGATTCGGAAAGCCAGAGGGGGGTGCTTGCAGAAGCATACACAGGCCTAAACAGCGGCATGGGGTGGGGATGACAGAGTCCTCCTACAGCCTGGGGGGATGATTGCAGACCCCTCAGTAGGGGCGAAATCTCAGGCTTTGAGCAATGTTGCCCAGTGCTGCGCCTGCTCGCCCTCCCAAAGCCCCTTGGGCTGTATGGGATGCTGGCAGGGGGTCTCCTGCAACAAGCACAGAGACAGGTGAAAATAAAATAACAAACGTTTTTTGCAGCTCCTGTGGGTCCGGAGGAAACACAAACAACTGAGGCACACAGGTAAGACTGTGAAATTTATAATGGTGGACTAATGTGTTTCCCGTTTTAGGGAGGAGGAGCCTATCTCTCGGATGCTGCCCTGGAAGACGATTCGAGGAAAAAAAAAAACTACATAAAAACATTTGGATATTTTTTTTTTTACTTACCTCTAAATGCCTGTTGCTAGGTGGTCCCTCGTAGTCTGCCTCTTCCAGTGCCTGGGCTTGTGACATCACTTCCCCATCGGCACAGGAAGGGCTCCGCTCTGCTCCCTCCCGTCAATCATCTGGGACCCATTACACGCACTGGGACACGCTCGCGCATGCGCAGTGGGTGCCAGGCTGTGAAGCCACAGCCCGGTGCCTACAGTTGCAATGCCGGCGCCGCTGAACGGAGGGGGGAGACTAGCGGGGCTTCGATCCCCCGCATCGCTGGACCCAGGGACAGGTAAGTCTCCAATTAAAAAAGTCAGCAGCTACAGTATTTGGAGCTGCTGACTTATATATTTTTTTTTTACTGGACCCCCTGGGTGGAACTCCTCTTTAAAAATGCTCAAGCCCCAACCAACCAAATTTTTATGGCCATAATACTCAAGAAAAGGAAATCTGGAGCAGTTGACCAGAGTAATGCTTGGTACACACACACACACACAATGAGATCGAACTGACGTTCATTTTTTTTTGCATGCTAGTTTCGTGTTAAAAATGAAGAGTTTACTAAAATTACGAAAATTCTGACAATAAAAATTCGGAAGTGATATAATGTGTTGTATTGTATTTTCGGACAACTGTACCGATTCAAAGAAAATCGTATCATTCGGTAAAGTACAAGAAAAATTTTCTTGCTTGTCCCATCGGATAATTTTGCATGAATTGTTGTGATGGTCTCTCGAAAGCGATATACTAAGGATCAGATTAACGTACAATCGATTTTCGGGATGTGTACAGGTCATTAGCATTTAGCTGCTTATATTGTTCAATTACGCTCTTGCACTCTTTATCTGAAGCAGTGTACAGTAGGTCCCCGGGTTACGAACGAGATAGGGACTGTAGGTTTGTTCTTAAGTCGAATTTGTTTGTAAGTAGGAACAGTACCTTTTTTAAGTGCAAATCCAGTCTCAGAGTCAGGAAGTGAGATTAAATCCATCTAATGAGGATACAGACAGTATAATTTTTTTTTATTTTAATTATTCTTTACTTTTTTAAATTACTTTGTTATTTTTTTTTAATTTAATTAATACTGTATTTCTTATTTTTTTTATTTTTATATCAATTTTTTTTCACTTAACTTTATTGCTATCACACAGGAGAAAACAATTCCCTGTGTGATAGCAATTGGAGGTGACAGGTTCAATCCTAGCACTGCTAGATTTTCTGTCATAGCCGAGAGGGGAGGAGCACAGCTCTCCCCTCTCACTCTTTACATGGCGGCAGGGACCGGAGGAACAGGTACAGTACACTGCATATTAAGCATATATTAAGCATATTACAGTACTGCCGGGCTGCTCACCTGATGGCACAGCAGGGAGATGGATAGATGGTGTGTCCAGGCAGGTCGGCCGTGGTGCACCTCCACGGGGCAGCGCTCGTAGGAAAGACTGGGGATCCTGGAGGCTTCACTAGGCCGGACAAGGCCGCGGCCAAAACGGGCGGTTTTAAGGCAGTGACGTCACTCGGGCCCCGTTCGTAAGTAGGGGTCGTTCGTAAGTCGGATGTTCGTAAGTCGGGGACCCCCTGTATACACCGAGTAGTTTTTCCTTCAACCAGCAGGTTGAACAAAAATGAAAAAAAAAAAAAAAAAAAAAACCACACAACCTCAGATTCCTGAATCCACACAAGTGATGTGGATGGAGGGATCTCTCCTACTGCACTACACACCGTTCTGCCGATTGAATGCTGGTTTTCCAACATGACAGAAACGGTCTATCAATCATATTTAATGAAAAGTCATTACACCTTGATGACAGATTACCACATTTCTGAGCTCAGTGAAGCGGTGTTGTAACTCTAGTTTTGTCATTCATGACTTTACCAACTCAGCCCCATCAATAGCACTACTGTACTGAGAAGAGTGGGCTATACGGTTACTGAAACTTTTTTACCTTAATGCAGGGTTAATTAGGGTTATAAAAATGTTTAGGATTTAGAACCACTTTCATAGTGCTTGAACTCCTGGGCCTAGCAACAGTATATCAGCAGAGCAGCATGTGGAATGGAAAACTCTGAGGCTACAGATAGCAATAAACCCTTTTTGTAATAGAATAGATGAGCGCAGATAGATAAATATATGCATACATATATACACACTTTTTTTTAAATCACTTCTAGTCCAGGTGATAATGTCTAGAGTGAGGCCTAAGGCACTGCTGCCTCTGACAGCTAGTCTAAAACCAGTCATAGACAGTCCAATCTTGGCCAGTTCAGCAGGGACCAGGCGAGATTAGAGATTCAAACCATGTATGGGCAGGATGGATGTACCCAAGTTAATTGATTGATAGACTGGGGTGTAACCAGCCTGTTGGATTTTACATTCGATTATTGCTAGTGGCTATTATAGCTGCAAACAGTAATCTCTGTTCTCCCGCCGGGAGAACACAGTAGCTCCACGGTAGGGATTTCCCCCCAGCAACACGGTCTGCATTGATGGGGGGAATAAAACAAGCGATTTTTTTTTCGTGCAATATCTTTTTTGTATTTTAAGATTTTGACTTTTACTTGTTTATGTAAAAATTGACAAGACTAGAGTAAATTTACACAGCAGTGACATTCAGCAAGAGTCACTTCCAGTGTATTCTCTAGGGTTGCACCGATACCGAGTATTTGCACATGTATCGGTACTCGTGCAAATGCACCAATACCTGAAACCGATATTTTCAGGCTCGGTTCTTTGAGCTGTCTCCCCAGTGTTAAAGAAGTCCGGTAATTGGAGCTGTCAAAAAAAAAAAAAAAAAAAGCAGCCGGCAATGTTTATTAACACTGCTCAGCCCTGAAACACTAAAATAAAAGGAAACGTTGTTTCTTTTTGTATATTTCTATGTTTTTTCCATTTGCAGATCAAAGATGAACAAATGTTCCTCTGTTTAACCCTTTAACCACTTCCGGACCGCCCACTGTATATATGTCATTTTTTTAAAGATGGATATCTCGGTAACGGCAGCAGCTGCTGCCACAACCGAGGTATCCATCTTTAGGGCCGGCGGTTCTGTACACGATAATGGTGGTCTCTGCGGCGGGTTCGCCGCGAGATCACCGTTATCGGCGGCGGGAGAGGTGCCACCCCCCCTCCCGCCGCTCCCCCGCCGCTTACCGGAGCCGTCGGCAGCGGCGGAGGCGATCGGGTCCTTTCCCTGCTTAGGTATGGAGACGAGTGAGGCTAAGATGGCCCCCACCCGTCTCCATACCATGTAACGGCCGGAGCGACGTCATTACGTCAGCTCCGCCCACTTCTCTTAACCACTTGACCACCGCCTCACGCCGATGTACGTCGGCAAGGCGGCACGGACAGGCAAAAATCACGTACAGGGTACGATCGGACCCCCCCCCACCGCCCGAGGCGGTCCCGTTTTGTCCCCCGGCCAATGGGAACACTCCTTTGCTGCTGTATGCTAAACAGCAGCAAAGGAAATGATGTCATCTCCCCTCGGGTCGGTAGTTTCCGTTCCGGCCCGAGGAGAGACGACAAGTGAGTGACTGCACCAACACACACACACACACACACACACACAGTAGAACATGCCAGGCACACAAAACACCCCGATCCCCCCCCAATCACCCCCCCCCCTGTCACAAACTGACACCAGCAGTTTTTTTTTTTTTTTTTTCTGATTACTGCATAGTGTCAGTTTGTGACAGTTACAGTGTTGGCACAGTTACTGTTACCCCCCTGTAGGTCTAGGGTACCCCCCTAAAACCCCCTAATAAAGTTTTAACCCCTTGATCACCCCCTGTCACCAGTGTCACTAAGCGATCATTTTTCTGATCGCTGTATTAGTGTCGCTGGTGACGCTAGTTAGTGAGGTAAATATTTGGGTTCGCCGTCAGCGTTTTATAGCGTCAGGGACCCCCATATACTACCTAATAAATGTTTTAACCCCTTGATTGCCCCCTAGTTAACCCTTTCACCACTGATCACCGTATAACTGTTACGGTTGACGCTGGTTAGTTTGTTTATTTTTTATAGTGTCAGGGCACCCGCCGTTTATTACCGAATAAAGGTTTAGCCCCCTAATCGCCCGGCGGTGATATGCGTCGCCCCAGGCAGCGTCAGATTAGCGCCAGTACCGCTAACACCCACGCACGCAGCATACGCCTCCCTTAGTGGTATAGTATCTGAACGCATCAATATCTGATCCGATCAGATCTATACTAGCGTCCCCAGCAGTTTAGGGTTCCCAAAAACGCAGTGTTAGCGGGATCAGCCCAGATACCTGCTAGCACCTGCGTTTTGCCCCTCCGCCCGGCCCAGCCCACCCAAGTGCAGTATTGATCGATCACTGTCACTTACAGAACACTAAACGCATAACTGCAGCGTTCACAGAGTCAGGCCTGATCCCTGCGATCGCTAACAGTTTTTTTGGTAGCGTTTTGGGGAACTGGCAAGCGCCAGCGGCGTAGTACACCCCGGTCGTAATCAAACCAGCACTGCAGTAACACTTGGTGACGTGGCGAGTCCCATAAGTGCAGTTCAAGCTGGTGAGGTGGCAAGCACAAGTAGTGTCCCGCTGCCACCAAGAAGACAAACACAGGCCCGTCGTGCCCATAATGCCGTTCCTGCTGCATTCGCCAATCCTAATTGGGAACCCACCGCTTCTGCAGCGCCCGTACTTCCCCCATTCACATCCCCAACCAAATGCAGTCGGCTGCATGAGAGGCATTTTTATGTCCTCCCGAGTACCCCTACCCAGCGAACCCCCCAAAAAAGATGTTGTGTCTGCAGCAAGCGCGGATATAGGCGTGACACCCGCTATTATTGTCCCTCCTGTCCTGACAATCCTGGTCTTTGCATTGGTGAATGTTTTGAACGCTACCATGCACTAGTTGAGTATTAGTGTAGGGTACAGCATTCCACAGACTAGGACACACTTTCACAGGGTCTCCCAAGATGCCATTGCATTTTGAGAGACCCGAACCTGGAACCGGTTACAGTTAGAAAAGTTAGTTACAAAAAAAGTGTAAAAAATATATATAAAATAAAAAAAAATAGTTGTCGTTTTATTGTTCTCTCTCTCTCTATTCTCTCTCTATTGTTCTGCTCTTTTTTTACTGTATTCTATTCTGCAATGTTTTATTGTTATTGTTATTATGTTTTATCATGTTTGTTTTTCAGGTATGTAATTATTTATACTTTACTGTGCTTTATTGTTAACCATTTTTTTGTCTTCAGGTACGCCATGCACGACTTTGAGTGGTTATACCAGAATGATGCCTGCAGGTTTAGGTATCATCTTGGTATCATTCTTTTCAGCCAGCGGTCGGCTTTCATGTAAAAGCAATCCTAGCGGCTAATTAGCCTCTAGACTGCTTTTACAAGCCGTGGGAGGGAATGCCCGCCCCCCCCCACCGTCTTCCGTGTTTTTCTCTGGCTCTCCTGTCTCAACAGGGAACCTGAGAATGCAGCCGGTGATTCAGCCAGCTGACCATAGAGCTGATCAGAGACCAGAGTGGCTCCAAACATCTCTATGGCCTAAGAAACCGGAAGCTACGAGCATTTTATGACTTAGATTTCGCCGGATGTAAATAGCGCCATTGGGAAATTGGGGAAGCATTTTATCACACCGATCTTGGTGTGGTCAGATGCTTTGAGGGCAGAGGAGAGATCTAGGGTCTAATAGACCCCAATTTTTTCAAAAAAAGAGTACCTGTCACTACCTATTGCTATCATAGGGGATATTTACATTCCCCGAGATAACAATAAAAATGATTAAAAAAAAAATATGAAAGGAACAGTTTAAAAGTAAGATTAAAAAAGCAAAAAAATTATTAAAAAAAAAAAAAAAAAAAAAAAAAAAGCACCCGTCGCCCCCTGCTCTCGCGCTAAGGCGAACGCAAGCGGCGGTCTGTCGTCAAACGTAAACAGCAATTGCACCATGCATGTGAGGTATCACCGCGAAGGCCAGATCGAGTGCAGTAATTTTTCCAGTAGACCTCCTCTGTAAATCTAAAGTGGTAACCTGTAAAGGCTTTTAAAGGCTTTTAAACATGTATTTATTTTGTTGCCACTGCACGTTTGTGCGCAATTTTAAAGCATGTCATGTTTGGTATCCATGTACTCCGCCTAAGATCATCTTTTTTATTTCATCAAACATTTGGGCAATATAGTGTGTTTTAGTGCATTAAAATTTAAAAAAGTGTGTTTTTTCCCCAAAAAATGCGTTTGAAAAATCGCTGCGCAATTACTGTGTGAAAAAAAAAATGAAACACCCACCATTTTAATCTGTAGGGCATTTGCTTTAAAAAAATATATAATGTTTGGGGGTTCAAAGTAATTTTTTGCAAAAAAAATAACTTTTTCATGTAAACAATAAGTGTCAGAAAGGGCTTTGTCTTCAAGTGGTTAGAAGAGTGGGTGATGTGTGACATAAGCTTCTAAATGTTGTGCATAAAATGCCAGGACAGTTCAAAACCCCCCTAAATGACCCCATTTTGGAAAGTAGACACCCCAAGCTATTTGCTGAGAGTCATGTCGAGTCCATGGAATATTTTATATTGCGACACAAGTTGCGGGAAAGAGACAAATTTTTTTTTTTTTTTTTTTTTTTGCACAAAGTTGTCACTAAATGATATATTGCTCAAATATGCCATGGAAATATGTGAAATTACACCCCAAAATACATTCTGCTGCTTCTCCTGAGTACGGGGATACCACATGTGTGAGACTTTTTGGGAGCCTAGCCACGTACGGGACCCCGAAAACCAAGCACCGCCTTCAGGCTTTCTAAGGGCGTGAATTTTTGATTTCACTCTTCACTGCCTATCACAGTTTCGGAGGCCATGGAATGCCCAGGTGGCACAAAACCCCCCCAAATGACCCCATTTTGGAAAGTAGACACCCCAAGCTATTTGCTGAGAGGTATAGTGAGTATTTTGCAGACCTCACTTTTTGTCACAAAGTTTTGAAAATTGAAAAAAAAAAAAAAAAAATGTTTTTTCTTGTCTTTCTTCATTTTCAAAAACAAATGAGCTGCAAAATACTCACCATGCCTCTCAGCAAATAGCTTGGGGTATCTACTTTCCAAAATGGGGTCATTTGGGGGGGGTTTGTGCCACCTGGGCATTCCATGGCCTCCGAACCTGTGATAGGCAGTAAAGAGTAAAATCAAAAATTTTCACCCTTAGAAATCCTGAAGGCAGTGATTGGTTTTCGGGGTCCCGTACGCGGCTAGGCTCCCAAAAAGTCCTACACATGTGGTATCCCCATACTCAGGAGAAGCAGCTGAATGTATTTTGGGGTGCAATTCCACATATGCCCATGGCCTGTGTGAGCAATATATCATTTAGTGACAACTTTATGAAAAAAAAAAAAAAAAAAAAAAAGTGTCACTTTCCCGCAACTTGTGTCAAAATATAAAATATTCCATGGACTCAATATGCCTCTCAGCAAATAGCTTGGGGTGTCTACTTTCCAAAATGGGGTCATTTTGGGGGGTTTTGTGCCACCTGGGCATTCCATGGCCTCCGAACCTGTGATAGGCAGAGAAGAGTGAAATCATAAATTTACACTCTTAGAAATCCTGAAGGCAGTGATTGGTTTTCGGGGCCCCGTACGCGGCTAGGCTCCCAAAAAGTCCCACACATGTGGTATCCCCATACTCAGGAGAAGCAGCTGAATGTATTTTGGGGTGCAATTCCACATAGGCCCATGGCCTGTGTGAGCAATATATCATTTAGTGACAACTTTTTGTAAATATTTTTTTTTTTTTTTTTGTCATTTTTCAATCACTTGGGACAAAAAAATAAATATTCAATGGGTTCAACATGCCTCTCAGCAATTTCCTTGGGGTGTCTACTTTCCAAAATGGGGTCATTTGGGGGGGTTTTGTACTGCCCTGCCATTTTAGCACCTCAAGAAATGACATAGGCAGTCATAAACTAAAAGCTGTGTAAATTATAGAAAATGTACCCTAGTTTGTAGACGCTATAACTTTTGCGCAAACCAATAAATATACGCTTATTGACATTTTTTTTTACCAAAGACATGTGGCCGAATACATTTTGGCCTAAATGTATGACTAAAATTTAGTTTATTGGATTTTTTTTATAACAAAAAGTAGAAAATATCATTTTTTTTCAAAATTTTCGGTCTTTTTCCGTTTATAGCGCAAAAAATAAAAACCGCAGAGGTGATCAAATACCATCAAAAGAAAGCTCTATTTGTGGGAAGAAAAGGACGCAAATTTCGTTTGGGTACAGCATTGCATGACCGCGCAATTAGCAGTTAAAGCGACGCAGTGCCAAATTGGAAAAAGACCTCTGGTCCTTAGGCAGCATAATGGTCCGGGGCTCAAGTGGTTAAAAAAATGACACAAAAAAAATTGTGCCTTTTTAAACGACTTTTTTTTTTTTTAGTCTAAATATGAGATCTGAGGACTTTTTGACCCCAGATCTCATATTTAAGGGGACCTGTCATGCTTTTTTCTATTACAAGGGATGTTTACATTCCTTGTAATAGGAATAAAAGTGATCCAAATTTTTTTTTTTTTAAAAACAGTGAAAAAATAAAATAAAGTAAAATAAATAATAAAAAAAAAAAAAAGTTTTTTTAAAACGCCCTGTCCCGACGAGCTCGCGCGCAGAAGCGAACGCATACGTGAGTAGCGCCCGCATATGAAAACGGTGGTCAAACCACACGTGAGGTATCGCCGCGACCGGTAGAGTGAGAGCAATAATTCTAGCCCTAGACCTCCTCTGTAACGCAAAACATGCAATCTGTAGAATTTTTTAAACGTCGCCTATGGAGATTTTTAAGGGTAAAAGTTTGACGCCATTCCACGAGCGGGCGCAATTTTGAAGCGTGACATGATGGGTATCAATTTACTTGGCGTAACATATTTCACAATATAAAAAAAAATTTGGGCTAACTTTACTGTTGTCTTATTTTTTTTTTCAAAAAAAGTGAATTTTTTCCAAAAAAAGTGCGCTTAGAAGACCTCTGCGCAAATACGGTGCAAAAAAAAAAGTATTGCAATGACCGCTATTTTATTCTCTAGGGTGTTATAAAAAAAAACAATATATAATGTTTGGGGGTTCTAAGTAATTTTCTAGCAAAAAAACCTGTTTTAAACTTGTAAACACCTAAAATCCAAAACGAGGCTGGTCTTAAAGTGGTTAAAGTGGATGTAAACCTGAAATTTTTTTATTTTTATTTTTTTTTATATATAATCATAATGTAGAGTATAAGATTTCCTATCATATGAGCCCAGTCTTGCCACAAAGAGTTAATCCAGCTCCGAGCAATCCTCTTTTATTGTTCAGTGAGATAAATCTTGACAAACTGAGAAAAACTTTGTCAAATCCTCCCCCTTGCTGTGAGTGACAGGTGATTTACATCTCGTGCATTAGCCTAAGGCTGGCCATACACTATTCAATTTTCCTGTTCAACTTTCCTTTAGATTTACCAAAACCATATAATAGGAAGTCAAACCTAAACACTTTCAATTTGGATGCAATCAGGCAGGCCCTTGTACTACATAGTTGAAGGTAAATCTAAAGAAAATTGAACAGGAAAATTGTATGGTGTATGGCCAGCTTTAGACATGCATTTTTTTAAATCCCCTCCCCCACTCCTTTCTTCAGCAGCTCTGCAAGGATTGGCTGTTCCACATCTCAGCATGATTTGGCATGCTGAAGTCATGTGGTTACTTTCCTGTATTTTCACTGGATGTTAGAGATCATAGCAGAAGTTCAGTGTAAGAAATACACAGCAGAAAATGCATATTGACAAGGGGAGTGTAGAGGTGGGCGGGGAATCTACTGACATCACGACTCCACCCACCGAGCTCCAGACAACAGACCCACCCACAGAATCTGCAGTTTTTCGGGTCTCATAACAGACAGAGGGGAGACATTTGACAGGTAAAGATACATGCAGGAGGCATGTATATCCTTATAGATAACCCCTATGGCAGTAGTTTAGAAAGGATGACATTGGGTTTACATCCACTTTAACAACCCTTAATTTACTCTAATCAGCCTTAATTAACACTATTCTCCTCCATTTAATTATTATTTTCCTGCTTTTTTTCCCTTTTGTTCACGTCTATTTTATAAACGATAAACAAACAATTAAAACTTTTTTTTTGTTTGCTTTGTTAGTGAATATTTTTACACATACATATTAACATTTACACATTTCACATTGAAAAAGCGCCAAATTAAAAAAAAAAAAAAAAAATGTAAATTTGTAAAATAACTTTTCAATGCTTTGTACCATTGCTGACAGTTGAAGTTAAAACAAAACAGTTGCCGTAGGTATCGGTAATTGGTATCGGCGAGTACTAACAAAAATAAAAAAAAAAATAAATAAAAAAACACTAAAGGAAGAAGTAGTATCGGTACTTGTACTCACTGCAAAAAAAAAAAAAATAGCATCAGTGCATCCCTAATAGAGCTGCGCGATTCTAGCCAAAATGAGAATCACAATTCTTACGACGTAAAATCTTTCATTATACAAAAAAAAAAAAAAAAAAAAAGAAGAAGGGCTAACTTTACTGGTTAGTTTGTTTTTTTTTGTTAAATTCATTAGTCATTTTTTCCAAAAAAATTGCATTTGAAAGACAGCTGCGGACATACAATTTGACATAAAATATTGCAACAACCACCATTTTATTCTCTAGGGTGTCTACTAAATAAATATATATATATAAAATTTTGTTTGGGGGTTCTAAGTAATTTTCTAGCAAAAAAAAAAAAAAGATTTTACCTTGTTTAGTATTTAAGTGCTTAAACTTTCCTCACTTACACACCAAGTCTTTTCCATTGACAAATTGTTACAATGTTTATACTTAAAGGGGTTGTAAAAGGTTTGTTTTTTTATTTTCTAATCAGGCTCTTTTAAGCTAGTGCATTGTTGGTTCACTTACTTTTTCCTTTGATTTGCCTTCTAAATTTATTTTTTCTTTGTCTGAATTTCTCACTTCCTGTTCCTCCTCTGTCAGCTTGCCCCCATCATCCAAGCCGTTCTGGCTGGGGGTTAGTCAGCTTGCTCGCCCCCTCCCTTGGGACTACATGCCTGCGGGGAGACGCTGTGTACGTTCATAGGCACAGGAGGCAGAGGATCCGCGGGCGTGTATAAGACTGTAGCTCCGCCTCCCGTGCCTTGTTATTGTACTGAATGACCATCTAAGCGAAACACGATGAAAACATTATCAATAAAGAATTAAATATATTTATTCCAATAGTTACTAGTATTTGTTTATTTATGTTATGGGCGTGCGTGGGGAGGAGGGAATGGGCGGCATGTGCTCATCCAAGCCAGAAATTGAAACGAGAACTAGGCTTGTTCTCATTATGTGACACGGCGAAAAAGCGGCACTGCGCATGCGCAATGCCGCTAAGCCTCAAGGGAATTGTAGTTCCTTTGATGCTGTGACGTAGCTTTAGTGATTGCGCTCCAAAACCCAGAAGTTGAGGAGAGAATCAAGAGAGGGAACGAGGAAGTGGAGAAATAGCATTGTTATTTAACAGGTAACTAAATATTTTAAGCAGAAATAACAACTATTATTCACTGTGTATATAGTACAGAGAACACATATTGGTTAAAAACTTTACCTTTACAACCCCTTTAAAGTGGAGGTCCGCTGAAAAAAAAAAAAATATTAAAAGCCAGCAGCTACAAATACTGCAGCTGCTGACTTAATATATGGACACTTACCTGTCCAGGGAGCCCGCGTTGTCGGCAGCCGTAGCCGATCCGTCCTTCAGCTCTCGGCTGCTGCCGCCACCTTCCTCGGTAAGGGAATAAGGAAGTGAAGCCGTGCGGCTTCACTTCCTGGTTCCTTACTGCACATGCGCTTGTCGCGCTGCACGTCTTCTCTGGTCCCTGCTGTGTTCTGTGTCTCACAGAATACAGCGGTGGAGGGGAGTGTAGGCGCCGGAAGTGGCGTAGGACACCGCAAACGCCACAGTGATCTATGCCAGGAAGTGGGAGCAAATACCTGTATTAGACAGGTATCTGCTCCCTTCTCCCCCCTGAAAGGTGCCAAATGTGACACTGGAGGGGGGGGGGGATCCAAAAAGTGGAAGTACCATTTTTGGGTGGAACTCCACTTTAAGTTCAACTGATAAAGAATTGTTTTGATTCTTGGCGGACTGCCCGTTTTTTTTTGTTACTTTCTTTTGACGGCTGTGGCTTCAGAAGAGCAAAGAAAATTATTTTCATAGAAAGAAATCGGGAAACACTTTAGTCAAGATCCCGATAACGATTCTTGAAGATTAATCGTGCAGCTCTAATCCCTAGTATTCTCCCAGTGTTTTTGTATTAATAATGATTCACTTATAATAAATTACACATTCACTGCTTTATAAATGTGCTCCTGTAAATTCCCTTTTACACTGCTGCGACTTGGGATCCGACTTGAGATCCCAAGTCACATGACATGTGAAAACCCATGTTAGTCAAATGAGAGCCGTCTTAATTAGCACTACTGAAGGTTCCTGTACTACTTCAAGGCGACTTCTCTCCAACTTGTGCCCATAGACCTTAATGGAAGTTGCCTCCAAGTCGGATCCTCATCAATATTGATGCGATTTGGATCCGACATTACAAAAAGATTACCAGGCATTCCCATAAGTCACTCCTAAAGTCGCATCACAGTAGTCGCTAGCAAGTCGCACTGTAAGTAGAGCAACTTTCAGGTCGCAGTAGTGTTAACCAAACCTTCAGCAAACTTACTGAGCAAACATACTGAGCTACTATACAAGTACAGTCCAGTATTTTAATGAATAACTGGAGACTTTTCTACACTAACACTAAAGCAATGTACACAATCTTGCTGCAAAGGATAATAGTAGTAATAGAAGGGCAGAAATACTTGCATTTCCCAGACAAAGTTCTTTGGGAGGCTTCCTCCAGTGCTGACCAAAAGCCTAAAGGCATCATTCTCACTGCCTCGGAATCCGCCAGCTCAGATCTCTCCATTGATCTCCGCTAAGCCGGTGGATGACAGGTCCCTCTCTGTTCACTGAGCGGGGATAGGCTTGTCGAGCGCCGCTAGTTACTATGGAGGGACCGGACGAAAAAGGACAGCATGTCCATTTTCATCAGATCTCACCCAATCCGCCAGGGACATAGGGGCATCCGGATTGGACCGGGTCGGATGTCAGCGGACATAGACTAGCATGGAGCGCCCATTCAGGTCTGCCGTCAAAACTGACAGAGGGACCTGAACGGTCCAACAGTGTGAAAGGGGCCTTAAAGAAATAAGCAAAGAGATACAGTGCATCCGGAAAGTATTCACAGCGCTTCACTTTTTCCACATTTTGTTATGCTACAGCCTTTTTAAAAAATGGATTCAATTCATTATTTTCCTTAAAATTCTACAAACAATACCCCATGACGACAATGTGAAAGAAGTTTGTTTAAAATTTTTGCAAATTTATTAAGGAAAAAAAAATAAATGCCATGTACATAAGTATTCACAGCCTTTGCTCAATACTTTGTTGAAGCTCCTTTGGCATCGATTACAGCCTCAAGTCTATTTGAGTATGATGCTACAAGCTTGGCACACCTATTTTTGGGCAGTTTCTCCCATTCTTCTTTGCAGGACCTCTCAAGCTCCATCAGGTCGGATGGGGAAAGTTAGTGCACAGCCATTTTCAGATGTCTCCAGAGATTTTAAATTGGGTTTAAGTCTGGGCTCTGGCTGGGAAAATAATGCATTTAATCCATTTTGGAATAAGGCTGTAACATAACAAAATGTGGAAAAAGTGAAGCTCTGTGAATACTTTCCAGATGCACTGTATGAAGGCTGGCAATGCCAAAATTATTTTGAAAAGAACTGCCTGGCTGTTAATGAAAATGTACTGACCTGAAAAAAGAATACAGCTAGTGAAGCCAGAGCAAGGTCTGCATACTTGTTCTGAGTCAGCGACTCAAAGTACTGAAGCCAAACCGTCACCATGACAGCAAAACTAGTAGCATTTTCAGAAGTAGTCTATAGCAGTCTACATATTTCTCACACTGCAGCTTTCCATTAAGGCTACTTTCACACTGGGGAGGGGGGGGGGGGGGGCTGTAGCAGTAGAGCGCCGCTAATTTTAGCAGGCGCTTTACCGCCGTTATAGCTTTTCGGCCCCTAGCAGGGCAATTTTAACCCCCGCTAGCTGCCAAGGAAATGGTTAAAAGCGCCCGAAAAGCGGCGTTTCGGCAGCACTGCCCATTGATTTCAATGGCAGGGGTGGTTTAGGTGCAGTGTGTACACCGCTCTCGCACCGCCCCAAAAATGCTGCTTGCAGGAATTTTTTTCCCCCGTTCTGCAAGTGCACCGCCCCAGTGTGAAAGCCAGAAGAGGCAGTTTACAGGCACTTTTCAGGCACTATTTTTAACGCAAAAATGCCTGTAAAACGCCACAGTGTGAAAGTAGCCAAAAGGATACCTGTGCTGACACTGACTGCCTATACTTCACTGTCCTTCAACAAATGCCAGTTCCCTGGCTGTATTGCTAATCCAATGGCTTGAATATTTTATGATTCATTGGCTTGATTACCAATTATTTTGAATCAACAGGTATCAAAAAACTGAAGCCAGAGACAAGGGAATTAGCATCTTCAGAAGTCTGCAACCCTGGAAGCACTTGAAACTTCTCTCTGGGTTTCCTTGAAAACAGAACTCCAGAAGATAGAAATGAATAGCCCAAACTGAAAAACTAAAAACAAAAACTACTTCCTCTGAGCCCAGGTTATCTAAGACCCACTCCAACATGTGACTGGAAAGGGAAAGTATTAAAGCGATGAGATCATCTCTGATTCTGCTTTCACTTCCTAATCTGCATGCTTCTCGACAGCAAACAAACTGATTGGCTCCTTGTACTGGTTCTCTCTCTCACACTCCAGTTGTGTTGTAAAGGGACTGGAGGCGAATACCGGGTCAAATTCAGGTACTTACCCAGATTGCATTTAAAAAATACATTTAATGATGTATTAATCATCACAGAGCTGCAATAATGTGTCTTTTATATCTGCTTAGAGGTCCGTTTAAAACACTTGGCCACCACCTAACTGGGAAAATACCGTATTTAATCAGCGTATAACACGCACTTTTTTCCCCTTGAAAATAGGGGGAAAGTCGCGGGTGCGTGTTATACGCCATCATCGTACCTCAGAGGGGGACGAGTGCCGCCGGAATTCACCGAGCCTTCATCTCCTCTCCACTCGGCTCTCAGTCCCGCCTCCGCCACCAGCATTGGACCAGTGTTCTGTCTATCACAGGAGCTGGTCCAATGCCGATGGCGGAGGCAGGACTGTGTATGGGACTGCCGACTGAGGGCAGAGTAAACAGGAGATGACGGCTCGTTGATTTCCTCCGAGAGATGAGAGATGGTGAGCTGCATTGATGGGGAGATGGGCACAGATCAGGTGGCATTGAGGCTGCAGATGGGCACTAATCAGGCTGCATTGATGCTCACTGACCATTATTTTGCTTCAAAGTGGTTTATAAAAAGTTTTTCCTGCAACTTCCCTCTTAAATTGGGGTGCGTGTTATACGCCGATAAATACGGTTTAATACTGGGGTTATGGCTGCAGCAAGATGCCATAACCCCAGTAATAAAATTTTAAGCAGTCGCTGCTCTTTGCGATAAAAGTGACCTGAGCAGGTTTGCAGTGGTCCTTAGGCTCTGCTGGCTCATCGGGAAGCCAGAGAACCGATCCGACAGTTGGCCATAGAGTTTAACAGGGCAAAGATGGCCTCCGCTCATCTCTACGACCTAGGAGGCAGAGAGAGACGTTATGACATCTCTTTCGATTACCAGCCGATGTAAACAAGGCCTTTTTTTTTTTTTTTTTTTAAAGCATTAGATCAAGGTTTTGTTTGTTTTTTACATTATGCTTTCTAGGGCTGAAACAACTAATCGATTAATCAACAACTAATCGATTATGAAATTAATCGATTACTATATTCATAATCGATTAATCGGCCAGTAACATAATGGGGTTAAAAAAAAAAAAAACTAAAACGAGCCCTTTATAGTACAAAAAGAGCAAATAATCGCTACTGTAAATATTACTTTCACAGTTCTACAGTAAAAAAAATGAACCCCTTACAGTAAGGATTATCTGCTTTTTTTTTTGCACTATAAAGTGCTCATTTTAGTTTTTTTAACTTCATTATGTTACTAAACATCTTAGGCCTGGTTCACATCTATGTGTTTTTTGGTGCTTTTTTGCAGAAGTGCACTACGGTTCATTTACATGGTTTCCCATTGGACACGTTCACATCTATGCTTTTTTCAGCTGCTGCGTATTTGGAAAGGGTCAAGGACTTTTTATTTTTAAAACGCAAAAACTGTGCTTTTTTGGTTCAATATACTTCAATGGAGAAGCTGCAGAAAAGCATGTAATGCGTTTTTGCAGCAATTTGTGTTTTTTTAAAAACAAAAAATCTTTTTACATTCGCTGAATGAAAGAATGTTGTTTGAAATTTTCACTTGTTTTTAACATTCTGTTTTTAAAATGAATGTCATTTCTGAACGAAAACCACATACACTGTCTGAAAATTCCTTTGACCAAGAAGTTTTTTATTTCCAAATTTTCCCATCACTGTAGTTGAAAATGAACGTCGATTTGACCCCCACTAACGATTAGAAAATCGGACAAACGTTCTTAAAATGAAATTTTTTTTTTGAAGGAAGACATTTGCTCTCCGAGTCTGATATTTATCAGATTCACCCTTTAATAGTATGTACAGTATATCTCTTCTCTAACAGTTTATACAGTATGTCTCCTCTAATAGTATATCTCTTCTGTCATTCTCAGAGTGGATTAGATATTTTGCTCCCTAACCATATAGTTGGTTATTGATATTTACTATTGCATAGATATATTTAAGAATAAATTGCCTTTTTTTTAAACTTTACATATTAACTAAATTGTACATCACACTTTATTTTTATTAAGGTTATTAACCGATTAATCGAAACAATAATCGGCCAACTAATCGATTATGAAAATAATCGTTAGTTGCAGCCCTAATGCTTTCCATTGTAGGAGGAGAGATGTGAGGTCTTATTGACCCAAAGCTCTCTCCATAAGGAGGATCTGTCATGCCTTATTTCTATCACATGGGATGTTTACATCCCTTGTGATAGGAATAAAAGTGATTTTTTTTTTTTAAAAGGCACAATGAAAGAAAAAAAAAAAAAAATTATAAGGGCCCCCACACACATGCAGTGGTGAACGCATATATAAGTCACGCCCACATATGTAAACTGTGTGTACCACAGGTGACGTATCACTGAACATCAGCAATAATTCTAGCTCTAGATCTCTTCTGTAACTCTAAACTGGTAACCTGTAAAAAAAAAATGTTAGAGCGTTGCCTTCGGAGATTTTTAAATTCCATAGTTTGGCGCCATTCCACAAGCGTGCACTATTTTAAAGCATGACGTTAGGCATTTACTCAGTGTAATATTTCATATTATACAAAATAATTGGGTTATACATTGTTTATTTTTTTAATTCATTAAAGTGTATTTTTTCAAACAGAAAAATAGTTTCAGCAAAATCCCTCTTACTAATGCCTGCACTCAGCTACATCCAGACTGGTGAAACAGTAACTGATATAAAGCCCTTTTAATTTGCTTAAAACCATAGTCACGCGACCAAGACCGAAACAAATCGATTATGAAATAGTTAACTATTATTTTCATAATCTATTAGTCGGCCTGCATACAGAATACATTTTTTTGTTTACATATCAGGAAATACTGAGCTGTAAGTGTGCTGCACTGCAAGTGCCTCAGAACTTGTGAATGTGAGAGAAGGAATACCTCATGGGACATGTAGTCCTTGGCAGGAAGTGAGTGGTTCTAAAGGCAGATTTTTTTTTTTTACCTTGCTATAGGGGCACTCTACACTATACTTTGTAGCTTGCTATTGGGGCACTCTGAAGGTAGGAGGAGCCAGAAGAGGAGAATCAGGGCTGCTCTGTGCAAAACCATTACTCTTTTTTTTTTTTTGTTTATAGCGCAAAAAATAAAAAAAAACGCAGAGGTGATCAAATACCACCAAAAGAAAGCTCTATTTGTGGGGGGAAAAAAAAAAAAAAAAAAAAACGCAAATTTTGTTTGGGTACAGCGTCAGTTAAAGCGACGCAGTGCCAAACAAAATTTGCCTCCTTTTTTTCCCCCCACAAAATAGAGCCTTCTTTTGGTGGAATTTGATCACCCCTGAGGTTTTTATTTTTTGCGCTATAAAATGAAAAAAAAAAATTATTATATACACACATATATATATATATATACACACATATACATACATACATACATATACACATATATACACATATATATATATATATATATATATACACACACACACATACACTTTACGCTATAATAAATATCCCCAAAAATGTTTATAAAATTTTTTTCCCAGGTTTAGGCCAATATATAATATTCTACTTTTTTTTTTTTTTTACCAAAAATAACCCAATAAGCGTATATTGATTGATTTGCGCAAAAGTTATAACATCTACAAACTATGGAAAAGATTTATGGCATTTTTATTATTCTTACTAGTAATGCCGGTGATCTGCAATTTTAAATCGGTACTGCGACATTACGATGGACAGATGGGACACTTGACATTTATACAGCGATCAGTGCTATAAATATGCACAGGATTACTGTGTAAATGTCACTGGCAGGGAAGGGGTTAACACTAGGGGGCAATCAAGGGGTTAACTGTTCTAACTGTGAGGGGATTGGACTGACTGACTAGGAGAGGGAACAGATCGTTGTTCCTACTTAGTAGGAACACACAATATGTCTCCTCCCCTCTGACAGGACAAGGACTTGTGCGTTTACACACACACAAAAAAAAACCTGTGCTGGCTCTCGTGCACGCGATCGCGACCACGCACAGTGGGCCCCCCTGCCATGCAGTGGGCGCGTGTCCTCTGGTCGCTCTTAAAGGGAAACCTGTATATATACACATATGCCATCGGCCACGTGTGATCACGAGCGCCAGCACGGGGATTTGTGGGTGTAACCACACAAATCCCTGTGCTGTCTGAGGAGAGGAGCCATTTCTTTTGTTCCTACTAAGTAGGAAAAAATGGTATGTCTCCTCTCCTAGTCAATCCTATCCCCATACAGTTAGAACACAGAGGGGACACATAATTAACCCCTTGATCACACCCTAGTGTTAACCCCTTCCCTGCCAGTGAAATTTACACAGTAATCAGTGCATTTTTATAGCACTGATCGCTGTATAAATGCCAATGGTCCCAAAGAAGTGTCAAAGGTCTCCGATCTGTCCGTTGCAATACCGCAAAAAAAGAAAAAAAACAGATCATCGCCATTACTAGTAAAAAAAATAAATAAACATGCCATAAATCTTTCTCATAATTTTCAGACGCTATAACTTTTTGCGCAAACCAATCAATATACGCTTATTGCGGTTGTATTTTAACAAAAATATGTAGAAGAATACATATTGGCCTAAACTGGATGAAGAAATTTGTATTTTAAAAACATTTTTGGGGAGATTTATTTATTCTAGCATAAAGTAAAAAATAGTTTTTTCAAAACTGTCGCTTTTTTTGTTTATAGCGCAAAAAAATAAAAAACTGCAGAGGTGATCAAATACCTCTGGGATGCAAATTTCGCAATTGTCAGTTAAAGCGACGCAGTGCCAAATTCTAAAAAGTGCTCTGGTCAGGAAGGGGGTGAAATCTTCCGGTGCTGAAGTGGTTAAAAGACTCTGTGCAGGGAAGATCAGCATCTGAACCCATATATACATACACACCGTATATACTCGAGTATAAGCTGACTTTCAGCACAGTTTTTTATGCTGAAAAAGCCATCGGCTTATACTCGAATGAGGGTCTCCCGCTGTGTCGGCGGCAGTCCACTGTAACAAAGCCCCACCTCCTCCTCGTCCGTGATAGAGGGAACACCGATACAATGCTGGGAAACGGAATCAGTGTTTCATCTATCACAGACGAGGAGGAGGTGGGGCTTTGTTACAGTGGACGGCCAACAGTTAAGATTGCAGTTGCATGACACAGCGGAAGACACCAGCTGTTTGTAATCAAAGGTACAGGTGGGCACAGTAGGGCTGCAAATGGGCATCGTTTATAAGTAGCTGCTGCATTTCCCACTCTAGGCTTATACTCGAGTCAATAATAAAATTTTCCTAGTTTTTTGTGGTAAAATTAGGTGCCTCAGCTTATATTCAAGTCGGCTTATACTCAAGTATATACGGTAATTACTTTCACTGTTTCCCAGTATAAATTAACTACTTATAGTAGCCATTATCTTCTCTTTTTGTACTATAAAGGGCTAATTTACTTTTTTTTTTAACCCCATGACAGGCGATACAAAAAAATAAAAAACATGCTGCTACTACTAAACATCTTAGGCCTGGTTCACACCTATGCAATTTTTGGCGCTTTTTGCAGAAACACACGTGAATTGGATGTGGGGAAACCTGCATCCAATTCGCATAGGTGTGACCACAGCCTTAAACTCAAAAATATTTTGTTACCCGAAAATGAAAACATATGCCCTACCGATTCCTGTTCTTTATGACTTAAATTGATTTTTAATGAAAGGCCCATTTCAAATAGAAAAATACAAAACACGTATTAAATATAGAACTAATTGGTATTGGGTTATAAATTAGCATGATGGTGTTACATTAACTAACTTAGAAGCTTCTGTACAGCAGCACACATGTCAAAGTTGATTTAGGGTTATGAGCAGTTCCGAGTGAGATTACTGACATTTCAGGCCAAAAAAGAGAAATGCAAAAAAAAAAAAAAAAAAAAAAAAAAAAAAAAAAAAAAAAAAATTAACACACAAAATCTCTTATTAGTCTTCATTAAGCAAAATGTACTGAATGCAGTTTGTATCAAAATGGTCATGGGACCATTTCTAGTACAAGCTTACTTTTTCCCCACATCAACAAGGGAGAAGGACTACAAACTATGTAATCTTTATCTGCGGCACTCCAGGGGCTATGGTTTTAGTCAAAGCCAGAGGGATGAGGATTGCAGCACATAAAAAGTGACATATTTTTGATTGTCAGTCTCTGCCTCATTTCTTTCAACCTAATAATTAAAAAGGAGTCGCATATGGCTGTCTGTCTATGAACCCCACTGTCACAGTGGTCCTGTTGGGCACTGATAGTTTGCCCTGACTGAGAGCTGTCTTTACAGCACATAAACATCAGCCACCCGACAACGCAAATCCCCTATCCCCTGCCCCCCCCATGATTTCCAAGCTCTAACACTCCTCTCAGGAGCCTGGGACTACAAAATAAAAACCCTGTCAGGATGGCAACAGGGGGACATCCAGAACATCTGCTTCTCAATGTAACCTTGCAGTGTGAACCCAGAAGTGATCAGATCTGAGCAATTTTGGGTCCAGAACTGTCAAATTCCTGGCAGCAAAGCCAGGTAAAGAAGACCAATCATAGTCTGGCATGGGAGACAGAGGATTTAACCGACCCTGATGTCTCAAATAAAGAGTACCTGTCACCCAGCCAAAGCCATCTTATGGAGGGTTTCTTATCCTCCATGCAATAGCACCACAAAAAAAAGGGTGTTTTTTAAATTAAAACAAAATAAAGCGACAGCTCCCCCATCATCTTAAAACATAGAAGCGCACATTGGGTGTGTATGTAAACCACAATTGCACATCACATATTGGGTATTCCTACGCACGTCAGAGTGAGATAATTCTAGGTCCCTCATGTATAATTAACTCTAAATTGATGAGCTGTAAAAAGGTATTTAAAGTGTTGCCTATGGATAATTCTGAACACCAAGTTATTTTGCTGTTTTGGCGGTTCACAGTACTGAGGTCTGACATGTTTAGTATCTGCTCAACACAATCTCCTCCTTTATTTTGTGTTTGTGTGCACTAAAATTCATTTTACAGTATTTTTTCCTGAAAATATAGATTTGATAAACTGCCCAAATATCATGCGACACTAATAAGTAAGCAGCATATGTTTCCTGGGTTTAAAGGAGTATTCCAGCCAAAAATGCAGATTTTAACATGAGAAAAATGGGGGGAAAAAAAAAAGGGGGGGGGGGGGGGGAATAGCTCCATTAGCAGACTCATCTACTTTAATCTTTAGGCATTGCCCCCCCCCTTAACAGAGTCATTAATTATCCGTCTGCCTGAACAGCCCAGTCAGTGCCTCAGCCTCCCACATTACAGTTCAGTTAACCACTTCAAGACCAGGCCTTTTCTGGAACTTTTTGTTTACAAGTTTAAATTAGTATTTTTTGCTAGAAAATTACTTAGAACCCCCAAACAGTATATATTTTTTTTTTTTTTAGCAGAGACCCTAAAGAATAAAATGGCAATCGTGGCAATATTTTATGTCACACTGTATTTGCAGAGTGTTCTTACAAATGCAATTTTGGGGGGGGGAAATAGACTTTTTTGAATTAAAAAGAAAACAGTAAAGTTAGTCCAATTTTTTTGTAAAATATAAAAGATGATGTAACGCCAGAATAGATGCCTCACATGTCATGCTTTAAAATTGCGCATGCTACAATACTTAAAAATCTTAAATTTTTCAATTCTCCAAATTTTTACAGGTTACCCGCTTAGAGTTAGAGGAGAGAAGGTCTAGTGCTAGAATTATTGCTCCTGCTCTAATGATCATGGAAATACCTCACATATGTTGTTTGAACACCGTTTACATACGTGGGCACGACTTACGCATGCGTTCGTTTCTGCGCGTGAGCTCGGAGGGACGGGGTGCTTTAAATTTTTTTTTTTCCCTTTTTATTTTTATACTGTTCCTTTAAGGCCGGAATGCATAAGTGACGTTGGTTGTTGCTTCGTTCCTCCAAGGCCATGGAGCCGAGTAGGGGCCATCTTGCCCTCACTCAGTTTCTTGCCCTGCCACGAAAGCATCGGATCAGCTCCAGGCTAACCGAAAAGTCAAGTAAGCCTGGAGATGACCGGGAAGCAGTGGGAGGAGGGCACCTCTCCCGTCACCTCTAAAAGTGATCCCGTGGAAAATCCAGCGCCAGGATCACTTTTATGTGAAAGAGAATCGCCCCCTGTATAAATAAATACCAGAGTTATGGCAGCTAGCTGCTGCCATAACAACGGTATAGAACGTCAAAGTAATGATGTATATATACTGTGGGTGGTCCTAAAGTGGTTAAAAAAAAAAAAAAAATATCAAATCAATCAGTACAAGGGAATGGGAAGTGTCCCTTGTGCTACTGTCTCCTGGTCCATGTGAAATCAGATACTATAGTTTCTATGAATGAAATGTGATCTATGAATGGAGGGAGAGGAGCTTTCAATCATCTGCCCATCCTCCATTCAGCTTTGATGAATGGAGGAGTTGAGAGAAAATTGCAGGCATAGTGAAGACCTCTTGAAGAGTGCCTGTCACAGCTCCCTCAATTCTTTTAACCCCTGAGCACTTCACCGAGCGGGCTCACTGTCTGTTTCTAACAGCATGTCAAACAACAAGTCCTGCACTCTTAACCCCCGCGGTGCTGCACACTGATAATTTTCCTCCCGCTGATCATACCGACAAGCTGCTCCTTAACGCGGGTGTGCCGACAGCTTTCCTCCAGAGATAGAGCACTGTTCTTGGCTTTGCCTTGCTAACACTGCCCTGTCCTGATCCTGTCTGACATACTAGGGCAGGCTGCATGATGGGCACTGGTGAGGCCTGTACCATGTCTGCAGTCTCTGACCATCTCCTGTACCGTGTCTGCAGTCTCTGACCATGTCCTGTATAAAAATATTTTTTTTTTTAAAAATCATTTTCGGCATTGGTTTCGGCACCAAAAAAACCCATTCGGTGCACCCCTACTGCATTTCTTATTATTGCACCTTGTAATGGCAGCCTTAAAGGCATCACAAGAGTAAACCTCTGATGATCAGAATTAGGGAATAAAAACTATCAGAAAAACTTTCCGTATTTACTACTCTTCTCAACCTATATACCCATGTGGAAAAGACAAATCAAACTCTAAACTGTCTATGAGAGCCAAAATAAGCTCAACAGCAAATATGACGGTAAGAAAAGATCAGATCCCTTTATATGTGGTTACCTTAATTCACACAAAAACCAAATGATGCTTCAAAAAGGAGCACTGTATCAAGTTTCATACCATTATTACAAGGGAATTAGGGGAAGGGGGATTCCGATCCCTCTGATTATTAACTTAGAAGCCATTTAATCATATGGAAGCAAAATTACCTTTCACACTTTTCCTATTAACATCTGCTCCCTGTTCTAGCAGGAACTGGGCTATCTCTTTGTGACCTTTGTAACAGGAGATCATCAAACAAGTGTGGCCATGACGGTTGGCCACCTCCAAGTCTGCTTTGTGCTCTATTAGATATTTCACAATGTCCAAATGCCCATCAAAGCAGGCAGCCCGCAGAGGCGTAGAGTTGGTGAGGGTTGTGTTGTTCACGGAAGCTCCATGATCCAGTAGTGACTGAACCACTTTAAGGTGGCCGGCTGCAGATGCAGCCCACAGTGGTGGTGCTCCTTCTATGGTCTCCCCATCAAAATTGACAGATCCCCCGATTTCCACAGAGGCACTGCACTGATCCAGCAGGTAATCTACCATGTCTAGGTGACCATAACGGGCTGCCATTAAAAGAGGTGTTGCCCCATTGGTTTTCTCAGACATCAGCAAAACAACTTCATCTTTGGCCTTGTTTTCCAGCAACTTGGAAAGAAGGCGTAGCTTGCCATCACGGGCAGCATTGAATACTGCAGTCTTGAGATCCATGGTTGTTGTGTTATGACAGCCTTGTGTGAGTCACAGAAGCCCAGATCTGTTCAGAATGGCAGCCAGAGTTTTCCAGGAAAGGCACAAGAAAAAAAAAAAAAAAAAAAAAAAAAAAAAGAAAAAGGAGTTCCACCACGTCTCAAGAGAAGCATAAATATGGGCTCACAAATGCATAACGCTGAATAAAGAGAAAGAAGAGAAAGAAATGGTTAGCTTGTTTAACAGATCACTAGTCAACCTTAGAAACACTTAGCATCACATGAACATTTGGTTTAAAGTGGTAGTAAAGGCACCTCCTGGAAGTCAACCTTAGAAACACTTGGCATCACATGAACATTTGGTTTAAAGTGGTAGTAAAGGCACCTCCTGGATAACACACATGGGAAATACCCTTCTTATGGAAAAATACATTTACCAGCACAGGGGATGCCCGGGCAGGTTCGAACGCATATGGTCACGCTGGTTAGATACACCTGGTTTAAGCCCAAGAGAACTTGTGATGTCTCGACTTTTACAGTGTCCCTAGGGGTGAAGATATACCGCATATATACCATGCATGCTGCGGGCTGTATCAGTGGGGAGGAGTGGTGGAATGCAAGTGCTAGGAGTACTTTGATGAGTAGTAACAGTAAGGTTAACATGCTTGTGTATATGTTATTGGTTGGAGATTCCTTTATGTACTTGTACATTGGAAGTTGTTGTTTTGACATGTTCAATAAAAACCTTTTAATAAAAAAAAAAAGGAAGTGGTAGTAAAATCTAATACCGGTACTAAATATTCTTAAAGTTTCCTTTCCCACCACTCCAACCTATACTGCATACCCTGTATATTTAAAAATAAATAAATAAAAAAATAAAAAAGTCTGTGCATTTACCCATTTATAATCTGGTCATGTGATCCAGCAGCTCTGACTCCCCTGTGTAAGTGAACACTAGACAAGAGATGTGAATTCCCAGAGCCGCAACGTGACCTATAGGCTCAATTGGCCCAGCCATTCATGGCAGAGCCACTCACTGGCACAGGGGAGCTGGAGCTGCAGGATCACATTGGAGTGTATGAAAAATAATTGAGTACACAGATTTTTTTTGTTTATACAGGTTTGGTGGGATGTCAACATGTCTAAGAACAGTTAGTATTAGCCTTATCTTCCACTTATGTAAAGTTATGTAACAGAACAGCATTTGAGTTCCATACAAACCTACAGAATGCAATCATGACGAAACTACTGCTTAACTCTTAAAGCAATGTGCTCTGTGTTCTTATCAAAGTATGGTGCTGGCAGTGACTGTCTCATGCTTTTGGTTCCTACTTCACCACAAGAGCTGGCAGAACATATCTTTCAAGAATAAAATCAAACTGAAAAGCAGTATTCAGTCATTTGGAGCAAGCTAAGCTTCCAAGCTGCCTTTATTTCACACTGATACATATTCCAAATACTTCATCTGTTCACATAAAAAGTGCACTCATTCTCATCCCGGTATGCTAGCAACCTACAGTATAATGGATGGGCACAGTAATTCCAACACAATGGGGTTTATTTACTAAAGGCAAATCCACTGTGCACTACAAGTGCACTTGGGAGGGCAGTCACTGTAGATCTGAGGGGGACATGCAAGGAAAAAAAAACAAAAAAACAAAATAACAAAAACAAAAAAAAAAAAAAAAAAAAAGCATTTTTGCTTGCGCATGATTGGATGATAGAAATCAGCAGAGCGTCCCCCCATTTAAAATCTCCCTCTAAGATCTACAGCAACTGCATTTCCAAGTGCACTTGTAGTGCACAGTGGATTTGCCTTTAGTAAATATACCCCAATGTCCAATCGTGTGAGGAGAGAGGGATGACCTCACAACCTTTATCCAGGTCTCGTAGCATCATTCACTGGCCTTAATACAAGACAACTGCTGATTTCTGTCAGAGACACAAGGAAAATCAGCCATGGTTTTTCAGATCCTTTCAGCTAGTAAAGTCCTACTTGAAATAAAATAACATTAAGGCCCCTTTCACACTGGGGTGGTGGGGGCGTCGGCGGTACAACAGCGCTATTTTTAGCGCTGCTGTACCGTCGTTCTTGCAGCGGTATTCGGCCGCTAGCGGTGCGGTTTTACCCCCGCTGGCAGCCGAAAAAGGGTTAAAATCCCTCGTACAGCGCGGCTATAGCCGCGCTGTCCCATTGATTTCAATGGGCAGGAGCGGGGAAGGAGCGGTGAATACACCGCTCCTTCCCTGCTCCAAAAAAGCGGTTTGCAGGACTTTTTTCACCGCCCTGCCTGCGCACCGCTTCAGTGTGAAAGCCCGAACAAACAGCGGAGGCTGTTTAGGGGCGGTTTTCAGGCGGTGTTTTTAGCGCAATACCGCCTGAAAACCGCTCCAGTGTGAAAGGGGCCTTACAGAAGTGCATTTTTTATCAGCGGAACATTTGCAATACGGTTGTTTTGGCTACTATACTAAGAAGACTATTCTAAGCAAACACACAGTTGCAATACACACACCAGTCTTAGCATTAGTCACATTCTTTAGCCTCGATTCTGTATTGTTTACATGACAACCAATATGGAACAATGACATAGTTATCATTTGGCTCAGGTATGTGTTTGTGTTACTAGCAGAGGCAGAAAATGAATAAACATATCATCAGAAATATTGAGTGTAAGGCCTCATGCACAGGGACGTTTGTACAGCTGCTTTTTTGAGCTTTTTTTTTCAGCTTAAAAAGGCCTGTCTATGTTAGTCTATGGCTTCATGCCCACCTAGGCGTTTTTAAGCTGTAAAAAAAACCCAGGACCAGTGGGTTCTGAGAGACGTTTTTCAGCTGTAAAAACGCTGTAACGCTGAAAAACGCTCAAAAAAATTATTCACCAATGTTTTTTGACATTTTTGGTCCATTGAAAAAAAAAATTTTTGAAAAAAAAATAAATAAAAAAAAAACGCTAAAAACGCTAATGCGGAAAAACGCTAAAAAACACTATTGCAAAAACGTTGAAAAAAGTTTAAAAAAAAAAAAATCACTGCAAAGCTACTGACATTTTCATAACGTTATTTTAACAGCCTGTGTGCATGAGGCCTTAGGTTTATTAGCAGCTTTTTTTGAATGATGAGAACCAACCAGAATAGGACTTTAACCACAATATGTTGTGTTTCTTAAACGTTGCAAAGTTAAAAACATAAATAAATAGGAAAAAGACATCTCTTTATGCAACAACCTCGGGCACCACATAGAGCCAGAACAAAAATTAGAATAAACCCAACTGCCAGGAAACATATAAATATAAATATATATATTTCGCATACACAGGTTACACAGGCTATGTATATGGCCCCTTTCACACTTGTGCGACTTGTCCTGTGACTTGGGACTGCAAAGTCGCATGACAAATCGTATCCCACGAGTACCATTCATACCTGTGCGACTTCAACGTAGTCCTTGTACTACTTTGGTCCGACTTTGATGCGAGTTGAGGTCCATAGACCCCAAGTTTACACAGACATTACCTGAAATCGCACGACTTAAGTCGCATCAGTGTGAAAGGGGCCTATGGCTGTTGTCTTACTATTGATGACAACACCCTATATTTTTTTGTGTTTTATAAGATTTTTGTACAATTGGATGGAGTTGTAAAAAAATTAAATAGATCTTTAAATACATTTTCTGTGATGAACAATGTGACAAACTCCTATTCTGGAGTCTTGGCTGCAAGTGGAGGTAAACAAAAATCAAGGAAAAAAAAAAAGGAGAGTTTACTTTCTGAAAAATCGTACTTCTGCTAAATACTCTCGAGCAGAAAACTGGCCAAAAAACGGTTGATTCAGCAGAAACTGGCCATACTTCAGTCAGCCTATATGAACAGCTCTTTGTCCGACAGAAGGCAGTCGCACAACTGCTTCTGTCAAAGCAGCATGCTGGAAAAACAGTTAATTGCTGCAAGCACTGATCAGTGCATTTTTGTGGGGTGGGGGGGGGCATACACCATCGGAATACGATAGCTCAGTGGGGAGTTTGCTGCATTAACATCAGATATGTTAGTACAGCAATCTGTATGCGGGCTGAATGAAAAAAAACTTCCTGCGTGTACCCTTTACTATGTATTAAGGTGGGGGGGGGGGGGGGGGGAGTGGTATTTTGTATATTTTTACATAATTTTTAGGTAGATTTTATGAATGGGAACACAAATATATAGTGTGTGCGTTCTTAAGTTTGACTGCAAAGGTGTAAATGCACTTTACAAAAAAAAAAAAATCACTTATTCTGCTGTGATTGCTTTATGAATTCAGCCTATAACATTGGTGGAACTGAAGAGATTGAACTGTGCCCAACTATAGATCTACTGGAACAGGAGCAAAGAGGAAATTATTAATCAACAGATAAATGGGACTAGCAGCTCTTCTGCGACCCAGGTCATATGCCACCAGCTACGCCGCGACCCGGGTCATATGCCACCAGCTACGCCGCGACCCGGGTCATATGCCACCAGCTACGCCGCGACCCGGGTCATATGCCACCAGCTACGCCGCGACCCGGGTCATATGCCACCAGCTACGCCGCGACCCGGGTCATATGCCACCAGCTACGCCGCGACCCGGGTCATATGCCACCAGCTACGCCGCGACCCGGGTCATATGCCACCAGCTACGCCGCGACCCGGGTCATATGCCACCAGCTACGCCGCGACCCGGGTCATATGCCACCAGCTACGCCGCGACCCGGGTCATATGCCACCAGCTACGCCGCGACCGGGTCATATGCCACCAGCTACGCCGCGATCCGGGTCATATGCCACCAGCTACGCCGCGACCCGGGTCATATGCCACCAGCTACGCCGCGACCCGGGTCATATGCCACCAGCTACGCCGCGACCCGGGTCATATGCCACCAGCTACGCCGCGACCCAGGTCATATGCCACCAGCTCTTCTGCGACTCTGAATATAGATTTTATACTACCAACTCCACATGACCTAGATTAGTAATACCAGCTTTAGCATGACCAGGAGAGTTACTAACAGCTATACCAGGACCACTATGATCTGGATCAGTAATATTAACGCCAACATGACCCAGATTAGTACTACCAGCTCTACTATGACCTGGATAAATACTACTGGCTCTTCCATGCCCCGGATGAGTAGTATGTCACCACCCCATGTGCTGCCTCCGTACTAGCAGCCCCCTCCATACTAACAGCCCCCCCATACCCGCCTCAGTACTAACAGCCCCCCCATACCCGCCTCAGTACTAACAGCCCCCCCCATACCCGCCTCAGTACTAACAGCCCCCCCCATACCCGCCTCAGTACTAACAGCCCCCCCCCATACCCGCCTCAGTACTAACAGCCCCCCCCCATACCCGCCTCAGTACTAACAGCCCCCCCCCCCATACCCGCCTCAGTACTAACAGCCCCCCCTATACCCGCCTCAGTACTAACAGCCCCCCCCCATACCCGCCTCAGTACTAACAGCCCCCCCCATACCCGCCTCAGTACTAACAGCCCCCCCCCCATACCCGCCTCAGTACTAACAGCCCCCCCCCCATACCCGCCTCAGTACTAACAGCCCCCCCCATACATGCCTCAGTACTAACAGCCCCCCCATACCCGCCTCAGTACTAACAGCCCCCCCCATACCTGCCTCAGTACTAACAGCCCCCCCCCCATACCTGCCTCAGTACTAACAGCCCCCCCCCCATACCTGCCTCAGTACTAACAGCCCCCCCTCATACCTGCCTCAGTACTAACAGCCCCCCCCATACCTGCCTCAGTACTAACAGCCCCCCCCCATACCTGCCTCAGTACTAACAGCCCC